>OZ014430.1:4943185-5554849 GCA_963966015.1 Aphidecta obliterata | reverse complement strand
CTTCCATATACCGATCCTTATTTACTCTCACAAGAAGAAACCCTGAAATGGTCAACGAAATTTTGCCATCCAGTGGAGGATGATTATCTCTGCGATCAAGACACCTTAGCTGAATCACCAGCATGCCTTCGAAATATTTTGAAAAACCACACCGAAAACTGTCCAAGAACGACAACGGTACTTTCCCCAGATTTAAAATTATTAGAAGATGGAAATATCCTATCCATCGAAAACAAAAATGTTTTAGAAAAATGTCTTCAGCAAACAAGACATTATTTTGTGCCTCCTATGACAATTCTACGAACCAAATGTGCTGTGAGCAACACGAGAAAGGAAATTGTCCCAACTACTACGTTTAATGAAGAAAAATACGTGATTTTACCCAAGATAACTTTATTCAACCCAAATTCCACAAATGAAGAATCCCGGAAAGATGAAGACATCCCGGATATCAAGATAGAAGACCTGGACCAATGGAATCTCCAGCCTTCAAGATTTATATTTTTGCTTATTGTTATAATAATCATTTTATTGATAATTACTTATTTTATTTTGAAATACTTAAGAAAAGATATTTTTTGTAAAGCTACACCTACTACAGGTGATACCTTTATTCAAGGTGGGGAGGAATTACATAATGCCAACCCTGTATATTGCAGATGAACTCCTTATCTGTTCTTATTCGAACATTCATATTACTTTGTTACATTTTGATGAGACATCATTTTGATCACGCCACGTGTGTGGGTGTATATTTGTCCCATTGTTCGATAATGATTGTCGTAATTAACTTGAGATAAGAAATGTTATAAATACGTCTCAAGACGAATGTATCCTCAATTAATTCAGTGCATTTCTTCCTAGCTTATTGTTAGAATAGGATAATCTTCCGTTGTAAATTAATAAATCTTTTTAAAAGATCGGCTTTCGCTCCAAAAACGTAATTATATATATTATATATATATATATATATATATATATATATACATCCAGCGTACAAGGTGGCACATCCCATGTAAAATTCGCGGTAGAGATGGCATCCGCGGTAAAGTGGCAACCGATATGTGGGGTTCACTTTACCAAATCGAGAAATCATCAAGGAACGGTATAAGAGGACATCCTCTATCGTTTGCACTGACTTTCAGAAGGATGCCATTTTTGCCGTTTTTCGATGGCGAATACTCTGAAGGTTCAGTCCTATTCATCGTGGCGGCGCTCGAGTCGATTTCCTGTATATTATGTATATCACAGTGCCATATAGATAACGGTTCGATTGGCGTCCCTTCAATCCGACAACATCGCTTCGTTCATTTAGTTTAGAATTCGCAATTTTGACGATGGATCTTAATTCATGTTTGAGAGATATGTAGAACGAGGGCTTATGCACTCGACCAACAGGTGATCAGCTGGACTCTTGGAAGATGCGGATTGTATACGTAGATTTGTATCAATGGTTTGATCTTTCGTTTCGCGCATCGGTTGAATTTGAACAACCGTTGTGTAATGCTATTATAAATCGGATTGTTCTTTGTGTACGTTTCATGTATTTGTTTTGAGCTTTGATAAAGATTTCATTACGAACTTTTTGTGAGATTACTATTTGATAAAAGGGTCGAATAGATGGATGGACCAATTGGTAAACCAATGTTACAAATTTGAAACTATTTTATAAACTATATTGTGATTGTCCATAATTTTAAGAAAATTCCATAGAAGCACTGACTTAATGTCAGTAGCTTTTGTGAAACCATTTTCTCACGAAATTTTGCATGAACCTTCACTGCAACATTTCCAACCTAACGGGCGATTTTAAACACAATAAGTTACGAAAGAATGAAGATTTATACAGCAAAATTCATATCATATCATATCTACAGCATTATCGGACGGATTCAACCCGTTCATGAATTCTTAAGGTGCATACTCATTAAGCGAACGAGCAGCGAACTCCGAACAACGAAGGTTCGGAGTTCGTTCGGCAGAAATTTGTCGATTTCGTTTCGTTGAAGCAAAGTCCGCACCGAATACAGTGCTTAAAAAGTTCGCTATTCGGTGGGCATTCGGCATCGACTCCATTTATTGTAAAAATGTGTGATGAAATTATTGCAGCATAGTCTTTCATAGTTATTGCGGGTTTACTGAAAACCAGTGAAGAACAAGAAAGGAAACGAAGATATTGGATGTCAAAACTTTATCAAAGTCCGAATCAATAAAGGGGATTGGACCTGATTTAAAGAATGATTAAGGGCAGTTCAGTAATTTTTGGAGAATATCCCCTGTGGATTTTGAATTTTTACCTGGAAAAATTAGTGAAAAAATTTGTAAAAAGTCAACAAATTTTCGAGAAGCAATTCCACCTAAGGAAAGACTGGAGCTAACCCTCCGATTTTTGGCAACTGAACATTTCAACGCAAATTCGACGTTCGGTTCGAAATTACACTGGAAATAGCGAATCCCGTCCACACCGAACAGCGAACCTCTTTGATGTACCGCTCTTCCACCGAACGACGACGAAGGCGAACCGAACTGAAAATGCCATTCGATTCGCCTTCGCTTTAACGTATACATTGACCGAATTCAAATTCGGAGTTCGCTGTTCGTTCGCTTAGTATGCACCTTTAGAGAACGCTGGCCGCTTATTAACGAAGTTCGTCTTTATGAATGAGTAAAATAAACTGAAAAATTATAAAAAGCACTGCCGTGAAGTCAGGAGCTTTTGAGCGCTCGTTCAATTCTCTGCGGTAGGCCTTTCCGTTCAAAAGTTACAATTTTCTATGGTTTCTATGGTTCTGGTCATGCGATCTGGACAAGATATTGCTTTAATAAATCATTCTCGATTAAAATATGAAATTTTATCTCGATCGAATCCGTAGTTTCGAAATTATCGAGAAACCAAAATTTCAAACGACCGTATTTACGGAACCCCTAGTATAATTCTGCTCATTGATGAACATGAACGCGACATTTCAGGTCCACACCTATCCTGCAAATTTCAAGTCCCTAGGCGTTTCCGTTCAGAAGTTACAATTTTCTATGGTTGCTATGGTTCTGGTCATGCGATCTGGACAAAATTTAACATGTGGCTTGAACACTTCATTCTCCATTTGAGTGCAAAGTTTCATCTTGATCGAATCTGTAGTTTCAAAGTAATCAGGAGAACAAAATTTTGAACGGCCATATTTACGGAACCCCTGGTGGAATTCTGCCCATTAACAAACTCAACCGAGGTATTTGGGATCTGAACCTACACTGAAACTTTCAAGTCTCTAGGGTGATCCGTTCAAGAGTTATCGTGCTTACGGCCGGACGGACGGACGGCCGGACGGACAGACTCAAATTTTCCGACGGATTCGTCATCAGTGAGTTGAACTCTATCGTTTGAGACCATTTTCGGTTCAAAATTCGAAAAATACAGACATCGTGACGAAATGATATAGCCCTCGTTTAAGTTGTACGAGCGCTCAAAAAACGTTCGGACTTGGCAAGCAATTCTTTGAAATTTGGAGAAAAGTTGATTATGTACAGCCATGAACAGATATTCAGAAACATATTTTATTTTATGAATTATCAATTTCATCGGCTAAGCAGTTGGATGAAGGAAGACCATAATTTGGATCTGAAACTACTCATATTATAGTCTGCATTGTAACATTTTTTTCGACAAAAAAAAGAGAAGGTCTCCTCCTTCGATTGTTACAGTGCTTACGGCTGATCGGGCGGATATAATTGAATTCGACCACGGATTCTTCATCAGTCAGTCTATCTACAACCTAGTCGCGTATGACCATTTTCACCAGTGAATTCCAGAATTGCAGACATTTTGACGTAACGATGGAGTTCTTTTTCCCTGAAAGTGCGTAATTCAATAACCCAACCCATTATTACGGAATTTCATTTTTCAAATTTGAAAGAATATCAATCAATTAATACGTATTACGTTATGGTATTGACATAACTATTCAAACTTTAGCTTCCATTGCGTAAATGAATCTGCAATCGATTCATTCTCAATGCACTCAATGTCGAATTTACAATTCATCAATAAACTACATATTTAATGATGATTCCAAAATACTATAAACCACTGGATTTTGCATAAAAATACTACCTCTTTCATGAAATGAGATAACCTTGATCTAAGACGAGCGCACAAAAATAAGAAGTGATTTTCCATTCTAAAATTGAAGGTTATTTATTCATTTATTAAAAAAAATAATTTTCAACCAGTCTAATCAGTCTGAGGAGTAAACATCACCACTTTCCATGAAATTTGCTGAAATGTGACGCTTCCTTCCTAACTTCATGATTAGTTACCGACGCGACGTATCAAACTCAATCAACTAGGACGGACCGAATTTAGCATTCACTGCTTGGATTCAATTATCTTTTACAGTGACCATAATGATAGGTACAACATGACAACATTGCAGGATGCTACCTTGGTTGGAAATTTAGTATACGGAAGCCGATCTACACCATTACAGGAAAAATATTATATGGATGCCAACTAAACCGTTATATGTACGGAAGTCATTTTATGCCGAAAAAAAAACGTCAAATATACACGAAATATACACGCGGATGCAGGCCTATACCCTTTTCGAACGGGTGCCACTTAGAACGGCAGATGTATATATATATATATATATATATATATATATATATATATATAGATTTATTCGACCGCCTATACAGACCCAAATCGATATACTTTACCGACTTTTCAGTCCAAAAGTGACGTTGTCAGACCCGGCTCCGGGTCTGGTAACGTTTGACCATATAATCTTGCTGAGGGACGTGAGGGGATGCCAGGGGTAAATTTTCAGCCGGGTGTGAAAAATCGGTGAAACATCATAATAAATACAGAAAACTTCAGGGTTCGACCAGTGCGAGGGCGCCTCCGTCGACATCAACACGCTGTATATAATTGATATAGTCAATCAACTCCTCCAGTCCCTAAATATGACAACGCTGTAGATTGTATATAAACCTGAAATTCATACTTCCCACAGCTTATACAAACCCGGTATATAGAGCCGTCGTCAAGAGAAATGTTTTTTTAATTGTCCTCATGCAGCTCGAAAATTGGATATTTCATCTTTCTGATATATAAATCTACAAACCATACTTTACGAAGCTTATACAAACCCGTTACAGGGAACCGTCGTCATGAGAAAAAATGCTTCCGAGTCTACCGAAGGTAGTGGAAGAAGCATTGTGATCCCTTTTGGTCTACGATTCCAAAATGTTCACTCGCAAAATGCTACAACTTTGGTTTCGTGCCTGTCTGTCGGTTTGTATGTTCGTTAATGGACAGGATATCATCAGGGTTCCGTAAATATAACCATTCGTAATTTTGTTCTCCCGATTACTTCGAAACTACTGATTCGATCAAGATGAAAGTTTACACGAAAATGACGTGTTCAAGCTACATGCGAAATTTTATCCAGATCGCATGACCAGAACCATAGAAACCATAGAAAATTATAACTTTCGAACGAAAGGGACTCTGAATTTTCAGGATAGGTGTGGATCGCGAATGTCGCAGTCGCGTTTATCAGTGAGTAAAATCAGACTAGGAATTCCGTAAATATGGCTGTTTGAAATTTACTTTTCATGAAAATTTCAAAACTACGGATGCAATCGTGACGAAATTTTGTATTTCAATGGAGCATAATATATACAAGCTACATTTTTTCCAGATCGCATAACCAGAACCATTTCAAATTCCAACGAATTATTGAATGAAAAATCCTTATATTTCCGTAACTGCTGATTTGGCATAATTGACAAAGAGCTGCTGTCATATAGACCAACTGCAGTATACAGGCCCGAGCTAACGGCAAATTGAACAATAACATTCCTATAAATAATGGTATTCGACAGGGTGACTCTCTGAGTCCATTACTATTCAACATAGTAAGGGACGCAGCGGCGTAACTACACAGGTGCAAACCGGTGCAGGGGGGCCCAAGCTTTGACCAGCACACCCCGTTTGAACTAGCTGAAAAAAACTCAATATTTTAAAATTTTTAAATAAGCTCTACGTGATCAATATGAAATGTATAAATCAGCGCTGTACCAATTATAATTTGTAATATAACGTAAATAGTTATATTCAATCAATTTTTTCCATTAGAAAATTACTCACGTTACATTGAATGATTCGAAAATTACATGAATGTTTCTACGCTTCCGTACTATGTCATCATTTCTTTTGTCCCTTCTCCCTTATATCAAAACAAGTATGTAGGTACTTTTTCGCCGCTCGTAGGGGTGTCATGCCAGATTGAAATGCAAGTTTATTTTATATTTATCTCGTTCATCCGTACGAAATCCCTATTTCGTTGAAAAAATGCGAACAGAAGTTACTTAACACTTCGATGAATTAGCTTCTGATCACAGATTTCGAAGAAGAGATGAGATATTTAGAATAAATCAATAAATATTGGCTACAAAGTATTAGATAGAATAACAATTGAATGCACGTTTCGATTATATGATTTCAGTCAGTAAAATTTTCAATATTCTATCACCATCATTTTCACTAGATGTAGATGAAAAAACTATAATTAAAAGGTGTGACCAATTTCGAAGTATATATTCTGAAATAATAGGCTCCAACTTTTACCTTCAATTCCTCAATATTTACCACCTATTTCTACCCGAGTTAAATAAGGCATGGACAATTCACGAAGTTTGCATGAAAATAATTACGAAATACGGAATGCTGGAATGCGACCTAACGTCACCTAACAGAAGTATTGACAGCAATATTACTGTTCCATACAATTCCTGTCACCTCTGCAGAAGCTGAAAGATCATTCAGCAAACAAAAAATTATAAAAAATTATTTGAGAAATAGTATGGGACAAGCCCGACTGCGACATTTACCGCTATAATTTCAATCGACAACGAAGCAGCATAAAGTCTAGATGGTCATTGATTCTTTCGCGAAAAATAAGGCTAGAAAGAAGTTGTAAATAAGTTAACCTTTGTTGTGAATCAAATGTATACATTGTTTTCAATGTTTTATTTTTATCCACAATTGAATATTTTATATGAATACATAAATTAACCTTTCGATTCATTTCGTTTGTAGAGAAAAACAAAATTTATCGTTGGTTTAGAGTCCAATTGAATAGATTTAACGCGTAATTCATGTAAAGCTGAAATGACAGGCAAGTCGTTTCACTATTCACCCTTATTAACACAAAATTTTATCGACATCTGACAGATTGTTTCTGTCATTTCATATTTTTTCTAACATTTATTCTGTATCTTTTGGCGGAATAATTCATACTAAATCTGCACATTTCATCGATCTATTGCAGTGCAAATGATTCCCAAGTTTCCATTTATTGGATTGGTAGGTTTCGAATCACTGAGGAAATACAATTTCAGCATTTTTTTTTTAAATTCGAATTCACGCAATAACGAAATACTGCGAGATTCTCGGATTATTGCTACACTGGAAGTTTCCAGCTTATTCTTTTTGAAATTTTTCGTGTGAAAAGGCAGAATCGGTTTTTACCTCAGATTCTGTAAGGATTCGAATCCACTCGTTTGAGATCATTTCGACTCGATATTCGAAAATAACGGACATTCTGGCACAAGGGCGGATTTACGGAGGGAGTATAGGGGGTAATAACCCCTCATGAGTATCAAATTTACGCAACGTGATGCACAAAAAATATTCTATGCAATGAAAAATTTTAATTACGTATGTTTTTTGTTTTATTTTGATTTTTTCTTGTATTTAAGTTTGAAAGGATGTTTATTTCGAAATTGATGAAAAATGATTGAATGTTGTGAACCTGATTTATGGGTTCCCAATCGTTATTACCCCTTCCATGAAAAAAGTTATATCCGCCCTTGTTCTGACAAATTGAATTATTTTTATTCATCCAAAATGAGAGTTGAGATTAATTCTATGAAAATAAACACATTTCATGCAATAGCACGCTGGACAATTGGAAAAAGCGCAATATTCTCTTTCCTTTTTCACTTCTTCACAATACTTATACAAATATAACAATAACGCCCCCGACGGGATCGATCCCAATGATCTGACAACACCGCTGGGATCGAAAAGGTTGGCCGTATATCTCTGCCCAGTATATGTGGGAATGAAAAGTCGGTGGAACGTTTCGGGTCTCAAAAATAGAGTCGAATATATAACTTTTTTGAATGGAAATTTTTGTTTCCCCTCTTTAGATGCCTGAGGAGTTATATTTTCAAACAGCTTATTTTTCATTTATATACTTGTGGAAAACACCCGGGTCACATGGGTCTTAGGTAGCCTGCCAAGTATACCGGGACTGAATACGTCTGTTGGATAATATATATATATATATATATATATATATATATATATATATATATATATATATATATATATATATATAAGTTAGGAATGCCCACAACAAGTTTTATTCGTGGGATATCTCCGATTTATTTTAATTTTTTCATCATTCATGACCATGCCTGTAACCCTAATGAAAATAAGTGTATTATCATTATTATATATTGTGAATGTATGTTCAAATGCTCTAAGAATTGAAGTCAGAATGACCCGGAAGCGTCATCTCTACCGGGCAAAGTCGAGATGGCCTCTTTTTAGTTTGATTCGGATTTCCGAACACGTCATTCGGGGATACTTTATTGCGCAGGCGCAGTTTGAACTAGGGGCCTCCAGATTCAACCACGACCCTTGTCGTGGCATATGTCGTTTTGGCTTGATGTTGTTGCCGGCCGACTAAAAAAAAAACACAACTCGGGGATACCCGATGAATAGCGGTCCTGTCTCTTTTCTCCTCATGTCTCCTGTCACAAAGCCGTAAACGCCTTCCAGTATCCTTCATGCTGTATCATTTTATCTATTATACACTAAAGTGGTGGTAAGCGGCCTATCTTTCCAACCAGTGCGTTCTTTTCCTACGTCCATCTGATCTGAGGCGATGTTTCGGGTCGTCTACAACGTGGCATGCATGACAGATCATCCCGTCCTATCCTCTTAGTAAAGGTACCATGAGATCCATGCCCTGTCAAAAATGGAGTAGAATAGTACCCGGTCGTTTTATGCTCACATTGGATCCACTGCTCCAAATTTCTGATCACACTGCGCGTCCAAGCGGCACTTTGCCCTCCACCATCCCATTTTTCCTGCAATTTAATCAGTGTCTTTCTTCCTGCCATACGTCGATTACCCAGTAGTGCTCCTCCTATTGTATAAAATAAAGGAAGCATCTTTGCGCCATCATTGGGTATATTGGTGGGAAACCAGCAATCACTCGGACAGCGTCCGCCGACACAGTTCTGTATGCCGGCCCTTCCAAAAAAGTCTCATAGAAACTGATAGAAAATGGTCTAAGAGATCTTATGAGATCCAAATTGGATAGGGAAACCGCAAATTCGGATAGAACCGTATACGATATTCATAAGTATTTAATGGAGATTACAGAAACATATTGCTTCAGTTTCTAATGGCATTCCCTAACGTGATTCGTATCCGTTTCTATCAGCGATTCCTGGGATGAATGCTTTATGTTTCTATAAAGACATGCAGTTTGAAAATAAATGAGAATGTATGAGATTCTATTGTAGTTACTTATAAGGGTCTATGGTTTTCAATTGTGGTTCTCACCTATCTGTTCCTGATGGAAACTCCCAGAATGATTGCTATATGGTTTTTATGTGTAAAACACATACAAATGAAAATGTGAAGAATATAAAAAATAAGTACATTCTTCATAAAAATTCACCAAAAATACTCAGTGATTATCAAGATGAACCCGTTTTAAGAGTTTGATATATCTATTATTTAGAAACAAAAGGATCTTGAAAAGTATAAACTGAATAATTTAACCCACCCCCCCTTGGATCCGCTCTTGTACGAATTTATAGTATCTTCGAGCCTCCACTAGATATAGTATATATAGGGGGGTACTGGGGGTAATTACCCCCCCCTCCCCAAGACATCCAAAATATTAAGTTTCAGAACTATCGCCAAAAAGAACGGAAATTTTTTCATAAAAATGAACCCGACGAAATTTTTTATCGATTACCCCCCTCGGCCCCCTCAAGGAAAAATAAGATTTACGACCTTACTACCACTGACTAATACAAACTCTTATACTTTGTTTTCATGTTTTGCTATCGAATCTTATAAATTCTCAGTTATTCTTAGCTTATAGAAACCGCATAAAATTAGATAAGGAATCCCTAATCAAAACCATCAAATCCTGAACCCACTGTCTCCCCAAGATACTCAATAAGATTTTAATTGTGAATTCCCACTCATTTCTGATACGTTCTCAAGCTTATGACTGAGCATACAATATCGTTATAATTGGATAGAAATGGAACATAAATATAACCTAGAAAAGTGTTGAGTATACGAATTATCGAATAATTAAGCCGGAATATTTCGATTGCAGTTCAAACATAGGAATTCAGGTTTGAAAGCGCAAAAATATCGTGGAATGCTTTCATATGAAATTATCTCATATAAAAGTCAACCATGGACAATTGAAGATCATTCAAATAAATATTTATTTTCACTCAGGACCATGCAATATTTATTGGTATTGGAAAGATTGCAAAATTCTAACCATATAACTATAAGAGGACCATTTTATGTCAGGATTTAAGAAGGATAATTAATGGAATTCTAGCAGGTAGCTAGTGGTGCAACAGAAAAAAATTTTTGGATACTTCGTAAGCACAGGGCCAAAAGAATGGATTGGAATAAACGTTATAATGTATTAAGAAATAAGAGAGAAACAAAAATTAAGAATCTTTGTAGTACATGAAGAATTTTGACATGAACTTTGTACCGAACTATCAATATATGAACCTATTTGTGAATTATTTATTGCTCGGTGTTGAATACTTTAAGAAAGTCAATTTTTATTTTCATTCATTAAAACTGTCCATGAATTATTGAAAATATTATAATTGATGAGCAATTTTACAATTATTCAGTATACTTTTGAATTGGGAACAATATAGCATGTGTATTAGCAGAGGGAATGTGAACAGGGTACCATACAGTATAAGTATAATAAACTTAAAATATCTATGAATGATACAAGAGCAAAGATAAAAATATCATTGAAAACTTTGTTTCCACGTAGTGTAGTGATTTGGATGTTTTTATTGAATAAGCTGACATAATCCTATTGATGGGCATCCTTTTGCAGGAAAGGTTTCAATATTTCAATAACCCATTCATAGTAATCCTTATCATTAATACCACTGTCAAGAATCGGATCACATCCAGGTAAAAATCCATCAATTGTTCCAGCATTCAAAATAGTGCACCTTCTGCCTTTACCCTTGAATAATACTCTGCATACCTTTTGGATTATTTTCTAGTGTCCACTGACGAATTTGAATACCGTTTTCGAATATCCAAATCTCATCTAGATGAATGAATTTTCCGTTTTGTTCCATGTATTCTCGGTATTTATCACAATATCGTACTATTTTTATTATATTTTTCTGTTTATCAATAAGAATTTTCCTTCGATCAACTTTTTGTATTTGTATCCAATTTTTTTTTATGATATAATATTGTGGAAGGGTCGTGATTTGGTGAACAGGAAATTAATACGAACGGTTTCAACAGTATAACAATTTATTCAGCAAATGAAAGAAATTCGACGTATTATGTCGATATTTGTGAATAATTGATGACGGGTACAATTTCGAAGATCGTTGATGTTGAGTACAATTTCGGTTATTTGAATACAAGTCAAATACGTAGTTGGGTCGAATATTTCGTTGAATCGCGTAGACACTTGGAACAGGCAATCTGCTATGCTGGTTTTCTTCGTTCGGATATCGTTTCGCACAGATGAAAAAAAAACAGATGTTGAGATGACACACAGATGTTTTGCTGACTTCGTCTTTGGCTGGCTTCGTTCGGTGTAACAGGTAGGTAGGTCGATATATGAAAGAATATAGTTCGGAGCTTGTTTCGAATGTCGAAATGAGAGTGATGATTTTTTTTTTTTTTTTTTTTTTTTTTTTGTTTAGTCAGGGGGAATCCTCATGGACGAACTATCTCCGATAGATAGAACAGTGTGAGACTTCGTGTGAAGCACGACCTACTCTAACTAAACCTAACCTGCTGTTTTAGATTCCGGGCATTTATTACCTACTAACCTTTTGACTCTTCTTGTTCGTATCTCTATCACGATCTTTGTCGTGTGATAATTGTGTTACCTATGAATTTTAATTTCATAGGAGTCTCTTCTTCTGGATGATTTAAATTGAGATTACTCAATTTCTGTTTCTACGTAGTTGATCTCTGGGTCTTTTGTGATAGGTGGGTATCCTAACCACATCTTCTGCGGGGTTGTAGTCAACTAGTCTTCTTAGCTCATCATTTGGGTGTTGACTTGCTTTTTCAAATATCTTCTCGGCCTTCTTTTTTAGGAAATCTGTGACAGTTTCCCATTCTAAGTCTCTGTGGATTTGTTGGTTTCTTACGAACCACGGCATATTCATTGCTGCTCGGAGCAGTTTATTCTCTGTTGCTTGAATCTTCTTTATATGGGTATTGGCTGCATGGCCCCATGCCGCCGAGCCATATGTTAGTTGGGGTCTTGCAATTGACTTGATCATTCGTAGTTTCGTGCTTTGGTTCATTTGGCTTCTTCTTCCTAGTAGTGGGTAAAGTCTACTCATCGCTGAGTTTGTTTTATCCACTGCATATTTTATATGGTTTTTCCATGTTAGCCCTTTATCTAGTTTTACTCCTAGATATTTGACTTCATTTTCCCATTTTATCTCTTCTCCGAGTGATGATTTTATGGCTTTAGTCAATATTTATATCTTCCTCCTGGAATCCATAAATACGCCAATAGGAAAGCGTCCTTCGTTTTTTCGAACCATCGGGGGCGTAGCTTTCAGCGTGAATGCCGGGAATATTCTTGAATTTATCCCTATTTTTCGGTCAGAATTATTCAAATAAATGCTCTTTGAAATAATTCTGTTTGTAGAATTTCGCTACAATATAATGTTGACTTCGATCAATTGAAATCTAGGTGCTCTTTGGCCAGTTCGAAAAGGATATCTAAACTGATATATTCATTGTTTTCAATTCTAGCAAAAAAAACAAAGTCATTCAATGTCTCTTTGAAGGAATAATCATATCGCACAGGTTTTCTTCCACTGCTAATTCCAGGCTATAATAACATGCTAATATTCTACGGACAGGGCTTGGTGAAATCTGAAAATTTAAGAGACATTGATCAATCAGAATACACTTTGAGTCGGTGAATAACAGTTTACCTGAAACCCTAGCGGAAATATATGCCAAAACTTTGAAAAACTCGAAGTAACACCGACAAACTGCCTGGCGTTCTCTTGTTAGGCGCGATGTATCCTGGTCAATTCCAGCCATTTTATTTTAATAGCATAAGACAAAAAATTTCGAAAAGCACTGCCGTGAAGGCAGGAGCTTTTGAGCGCTCGTACATGCACCTTGTAGGTAGATTTGCATTCTCAAGTTTTACAAACCATTTGGAAAGATTTTGACAGCTGTCAAAGAAAATTTCAAACCAACGCGAAAATCCAGACTTCACGTCAGTGCTTTGGGTCCATTTTTTCGATAATTCGCTAGAATTTTCTACGGTATCTATGGTCTTGGTAATGCAATCTGGACAAAATTATACATTATTCTTCATATATGTGCGAAATTTCATTTCAATCCAATAAGTATTTTCGAAATTATCAGCAAAAATATAGTTTGAACGGCAATATTTACGGAACCCCTAGTCTAATTTGGCTCATTGATGAAAAGGATCGCGAAATTCGCGATCCGAACCTATCCTGAAAATTTCAAGTCACTAGGCCTTTTTGTTCGAAAGTTATGATTTTCTATGGTTTCTATAATTCTGATCATACGATTTGGAAGAAATGTAGCTCGAATATATAATTCTCAATTTAAATTCAAAATTTCGTCGAGATCGAATCCATAATTTTGAGATGATCAAGAAAACTGAATTTCAAACGGCCATATTTACGGAACCCCTAGTCTTGTTTTGCTCATTGATACACGTGAACGCTACATTTACGATCCACACCTATCCTGAAAATTTCAAGTCTCTAGGCCTTTCCATTACAAAGTTATAATTTTCTATGGTTCTTATGGTTCTGGTCATGCGAGCTGGACAAAATTCTGCATGTAGCTTGAGTACGTAATTATCCATCTGAGTGCAAAATTTTACCTCGATCGAATCAGTAGTTTCGGAGTAATCAGAAAAACAAAATTTCGAGCGGCCATATTTACGGAACCCCTCGGCGAATTTTGCCCAATAACAAACTTAACCGCGGCATTTGAGATTCAAACCTACCCTGAAAATTTCAAGTTTCTAGGACATTCCGTTCGAGAGTTATCGTGTATACGGCCGGCCGGACGGCCGGCCGGCCGGACGGACAGACTCGAATTTTTCGACGGATTCGTCATCAGTGAGTCGAACATAGTCGATTGAGACCATTTTCGGCTCAAAATTCGAAAAATACAGACATCGTGACGAAATGATATAGCCCTCGTGTAAGTTGTACGAGCGCTCGAAAATACTCAAATTCAGAGCAAATTTTTATAATTACATATTCACCAATATCTTCGATAAAATCATCAAAGCAAGATTTCTATGGGTAATGTTAGTGTTATTCCTATACCAACCTGAATTCAGCAACCCAAAATATCACTGAATAGTCTATTACCAACTTAAATTCGATTTTTCACAGCCAACCGAGATGTCAATAATTCTTAAACGGAGTATATATTGTTTCATGAGATTTCAAGAGGTATTTTTGGCAGGGGAAGCTACCCTAATCTTTCAAGTTGGATCAAACTGCACAAAGTTCGCAAAATAAAATCAATCGCATAAATATTTGACAACTAATATATATGTCAGTCATTTTTGATCACTGAGTAGTGTTCTTTCGTACTGATTCAACTGATGGAACTTATGTGATTTAAGTGAAAGCGATTTTGCAATCAGAACATATTCATTAACTCACAGCCCGAAGAATGCGCTAACTTCAATGTGTTTAAAATTCTATAACGTCTAACTTCAAATTTTGACTTATTTACCAATATGATCTAATTTAAATAAGAAATTTCGTGATCGGAATAATCACTTACAATCACTTTGGAGTTGTGGAAAGGGGGACTGATTGAAAACGAAAGAACGATCACTTAAACTGATCTATGTGATTTAACTTACATAAATCAATTCGCTCAGTACGAAAGAACATTACTATTATTCTACATTCTTAACAGTTACGAATTCTATGAACATTCTATATTATTCCCCAGTTCTGAAAGAGTTTCAAATTTCTTCAGTTTTAGGAAAGACCCAGAAACTTGGCATCACTCCTCGCACGATATCGCAAGGGTCGACAGATCGGTGTAGTGGGGACGCGATCTCCTGTCGTCGATTTGAGCCCCATGTTGCCGCGTGGATAATTATCATTCTTTGTCATGAATAATGAACAAATAATTTGCAATAAGAAAATATTGCAACTATAAATTGAGATATAAAATATCCTATCTTGTAAGTTGGATTCAACTGCACACAGTATGCAAAAATTTAATTGAAATCGGTTCAGTAATTCAGGAGACCATTCCGGAAAAACAACGTGACACGTAATTTGTATATATAAAGATGATGCATCTATGTTTTGATAATGTGATAATAGTATATTATTTAACGAGCGGTAATGTAGGTCATAACTCATGCAGATACAGTTTGCACCGCGAGCCGAAGGCGGGCGCTATAATTCATCAAGTGAGAAATGACCATTACCGCAAGTTGAATACTATACTTCATCTACGACTATAACAATAAATACTAAGATACAAGTACAAAGAAAAAACTTTATTAACAAATCTTGAAAGGTACCTATGACAATGTATTATTTATGTTGAGTGTGCTTCTTAGCATGGTGTAAAAAGTCCATCGGGGCGATGCTTCATATTTAGTGTTAAGCTCACTGAAATATACCAAAAAAACATTCTCTGTGAACGACGACTAAATATTCTTACTGCTACACCAATCTTGAAAATTGTTGTAAACACCTTTATTCCTAATAGCACAAAGTAGTCCCATGGACATCCATAGGACGTCCACTTCGGACATTATGGACATCCATAGGACGTCCTTTTCTGGTACAGTGGACGTCCGAGGGACGCACTAATGTCCCAACTCTGAACTAAATTCGGACGTCCACCACGGACATCCAATGGATATCCCCTTAGGACCAGAGCTATAGACATCACTATGGACGTCCGAGGGACGTCCACCGCGGACATCCAGTGGATATCCCCTCAGGACCAGAGCTATAGACATCACTATGGACGTCCGAGGGATGTCCACCGCGGACATCCAGTGGATATCTCTATAGGACTATAACTAGACATAAATATAGACGTCCGAGGGAACTCCACCGCGGACATCCACTAGATATCCCCTTAGGACCATAACTAGAATGTGGACGTACGAGGGACGTCCACCAAGGACATCCACTAGATATCCACTTAGGACTATAACCAGACATCACTATGGGCATTTGACAGAACATCCTATTTTGGTACTGTGGACGTTCAAGTTGTAATTGTGAAATTTTCATTTCAACATTTTACTTTCACATGTTTTGTACATGAAAACTTTTCTCGACTCCTGTCTTTTCATTCTCAACCTCTCAGATTTGGAAAGCTGATAGAAACTGCTTTGAAATAAAACAGTATGTCAAACAACCAAATGTTTCAAAATATTTTAATGAAAAAAGAATACAAAATAACTAAAATAAATGTAAAAATTTAAAAAAATAGAAATATAATCTCAAAAAATTAAAAAACAGCCTAACCTAACATAACCTATATAATAAAAAATTACGAAAAGCACTGCCGTGAAGTACCGAGCTTTTGAGCGCTCGTTCATCCACCTTGTAGGTAGATTCGCATTCTCCAGTTTTAGAAACCAATTGGAAAGATTTTGACAGCTGTCAAAGAAAATTCCAAACAAAGGCGAAAATCAAGACTTCACGTCAGTGCTTTAGGTGACCAATTTCTTTTCGATAATTCGCTAGAGTATCTATGGTCTTAGTATTGCGATCTGGACAAAATTTCCCACGTAGTTTGAATACATTATTCTTCATCTATGTGCGAAACTTCATTCAATAGGTAGTTTCGAAATTATCAGGAAAAAAATAGTTTGAACGGCTATATTTACGGAACCCCTAGTCTAATTTTACTCATTGATGAACGTGACCGCGGAATTCGCGATCCGAACCTATCCCGAAAATTTCAAGTCCCTAGGCGTTTCCGTTCGAAAGTTATGATTTTCTATGGTTCTGATCATGCGATCTGAAAAAATTTAGCTCGAATATATCATTTTCAATTTAAAAACAATATTTCGTCACGATCAAATCCATAGTTTTGAAATTATCAAGAAAACCGAATTTCAAACGACCATATTTACGGAACCCATAGTCTAATTTTGCTCATTGATGAACGTTCATGCGACATTCGAGATCCACACCTATCCTGAAAATTTCAAGTCTCTAGGCCTTTCCATTACAAAGTTATAATTTTCTATGGTTTCTATGGTTCTGGTCATGCGAGCTGGACAAAATTTTGCATGTAACTTGAACACGTAATTCTCCATCTGAGTGCAACCTGCAGTTTCAAAGAAATCAGGAAAACAAAATTTTGAGCGGCCATATTCACGGAACTCCTCGGCGAATTTTGCCCAATTATGAACTTAACCGCGGCATTCGAGATTCAAACCTACCCTGAAAATTTCAAGTTTCTAGGACGTTCCGTGCGAGAGTTTTGGTGCTTACGGCCGGAAAGACAGACTCGAGTTTTCCGACGGATTCGTCATCAGTAAGCCGAACATAGACCATTTTCGGCTCGAAATTCGAAAAATACAGACATCGTGACGAATCGATATAGCCCTCGTGTAAGTAGTACGAGCGCTCAAAAAATAACTTTTTTGCTAAAAAAAAATCTTAATCTTAATGATCTATATCACAAATCTATTTATTTTTAGTCGACCTCTTCTCCTCTGCCACAAGTCGTTCTTTGGCTCCCTTAACACTTTTTTTCTACCTTCTTCCACCTCTTTTATGGAAGAGTCTTTGGTTTTGTGATTCAATTGAGCAGATCCGGAAAAAAAAATATACCAATATTTAAATTATTGTTATGTTTATTTTGGTTGAATGTAACATTGAAAGAGACATTAGCTACATCTGCAATCAGTGTCTTTCGCATCAAATCCAAAAAATTGTATTTACGATAAAAAACTTGCAGAAAAGGGTTCTAATCATGTATCAAATAGAGAAAAGACGTCAAACAATATTCAACTTTTGCCACCACTATAAAAACAGAAAACATATGAAATTGTTCTTTGTGAATTCTGATGAATCGTAATTGCTTCATTATAAGAATTTTCAGCCAATATCAGAAGTTTTATAACCCTTATGGCAATACACTCTCTCGCATCGAAAGGAGTAAGGTAATCCACTTCAATTTCCATATTGAAATACTTAAGATTAACCTCTACTACCCAACTTGCCACAACATTGGGAACGTTCCACTGAACGCCCGCAACGATTGTAACACCCTCTGTATCGTTCCACCTAAGGCCCGTGGTTGTCGCGAGCGATTTTTCGACGTCATACATGACGTCACTTTTCGCGACCACATGGCCCACAAAATATTGGTGAGTCAGAGTGGGCTTTCACCAAAACGTAGCGGGAAGTTCGAAATATTCAAAGCTTCCCACGTGTCACTTGATAAACTTTCCGAGTTATCTCTCATTCGTTTTGTCAAAAATGTAACCATACATTCACGGAAATCCATGTTGAATTAAATTTTACTCCAATCCATGCGAAATATTTATTCACAACCCCCACAACTGCAGGTTTCCACCATGCCGCCATATTGCGAGCACACAGCGCTCAAGATGTGCGTTCCACCTATAACATTCACCTACAACGCCCGCGGCCTTTTAACGTTAGAGGAACGGAAGTTTAAGCGGTCGTGGTGGATGGAGTTGCGGGCGTTAAGTGGAACGTACCCATTATAAACTCTCACACATATCACTATTTACTATACTTACTTATAATGAGATCTGCTGTATTGGTTTTCGAAGATATCTGATTTTTTATTAGGACAACCCAGCTGTATTAACTGGCCTATTCATTTGTCAAAAGTGTAGCCATCGCCCTTCTGCAAAATTCATAAGGGCTATGACCACCCACCTTGGAGAGTCGTTTAACCTAAAAACAAGCGCGCAAAAATAAGACATGTACAAAAAAAATACAGATTCATTATTAAGAACAAAACTCAAATATAGTAAATTCATTTATTTCTTTCAATATAACCCAAATGATAAAACTGAAAAAGCAAATTTTTATATTTCGAAATTGGTTAGTCTTGTGAAAGAAACTACAAATATAGCTAAATGCCAAGATTTTTATCTCTAAAATACCAATACTGAAGATTTTTTTGAGAAAACTCTAATTAATTAATAAAATGCACAACCTACTGATTTTTTCATGTTTTCTTCCGTTTTCAGGAAATCCTCGAATTCCAATAAAAAGATCAATGATCACTCACTTCTTTGTTTTCATAGTACAACACACAAAACAAATAACGTTTGAAACTTCGAATTTAACAGCACTATATTCTACAAACACTTCAAAACTTTGAATATATAACCACGATATTTTACAAGCACTTTGAAACTTTGAATATAAAACAAACACTTCGCATAAACTTTTCTAGTCAAATGCAACAGTCTAACAGACACATTCCATTAGTAGGTACGCCCGAACCGAAACCACTGCGACATGACCAGATGTTGTAAAATAACGATCATCCACCCATATTAAGAAATTCATTACGCGATCCCTGAATCCGTGTGAATTATCCCAGAATAGAAATATTTGGTATACAAGGTGTCCCAAGTTCGACTGCCTACTAGACGGTTCTTGAGAACCTGACCTATTTGAAATATAAAAATTTGGATTATGATACTGTTCGACTTTATCTACTGAGCTAAAATATTCATGAAGCCCGAACACTTTCAGTTATACAGGGAGTGAAAATAAATTTCTCGAAAATTTTTTTTGCATTTTTTCGTGTTTTATATGATCGATTATTCAATTTCAAATATATACTTTGATTCGAATTCTTGCATTCATTGAAATATGTAGTTTTCAAAATATCGAAAAAAAACTGAAAAAAAAGGTTATTAGTAGTCAGTATTATATGTTCGTTATTCCTATTCTCGATATTTCTAGCAAATACTGTTTTTACATTGCCTGCGAGATTACCAGATGTGGTAAGATAACAATCATCCACCCCTATAAAGAAATTTATCACGCGATCTCTGAATCCGTGCGAATATTCCAGAATAGAAATATTTGGTATATTATCGTTGAGAACGTGTTTTATTTCGACCAGATGAAATGAAAATGTTACATTCGCCACGGAATGCGAATTTATCATTCGGTATGCACAAATTTTTCTATATGGATAGTATTATGTCCATCACGGACATCTTCTAGATATCCGGCCGGTATGGACATATTTTTCATATGGTCCGTATCATGTCCATCACGGACATCTACTGGATATCCGGTATGGATCTATTTTATATGGTCCGTTTTATGTCCATCACGGACATCTAATGGATATTTGGTATGAACATTTTTATATGGTCCGTATTATGTCCATCACGGACACCTACTGGATATTTGGTATGGACATATTTTTTATATGGTCCCGTATTATGTCCTTCACGGACACCTACTGGATATTCGTTATGGACATATTTTTTATATGGTCCGTATTATGTCCATCACGGACACCTACTGGATATCCGGTATGGACATTGTACATTAATTGGACCAAAAATGGACATATGTAGAGGTCGTCCTAATACCTCCCAAACAGACATCCAAAGGACCTACATACCAAGTACATGGACGTTCCGACGTTAATTGGATATAAATTGTACGTCCCTAGGACGTTGTGTGCTATTAGGGATATTTGCTTAGGGATTTTTCGGGAATAAAATTCTATATGGTATAACATTAGCTGCTTGTCCTATTTCTGGAGGTGTTGAGGGTGATTATATTTTACTCATTAGCTATCTCAGTTAATATTGGCCCTACCAAAAAGTTTGATTGGGTAAATATGAATTATTTTTTTTGGGCATTCAGAATTCAGTACTAGAAAATGCAAAAAATCATCGTTAACCAAAAATTTTTATGTAAACTGGTAATTTTCGAATAGAATAGAGTATTTTATCTTTCTAACAATTCCCACCAGATGTCGCGGCTCTTTACATTGTATTGAATCGCGCCTCCTGGCTAGAGGCTAGGGGTGGGCCACCTGACGTATGATGTTCAGTAGCGATTGACCTCTCGAGTAGTGCAGACGTATTGCGAAGTGCGCATGTGTACCAAGTGAGTTAAATCTAACGAATTTTATTGTATTGCGTTGAGTCCAGATCAAACAATCGTTGGTTCCGCAATGGAGAAATATATTGCTCAAATGTGTTCTATGGCCCAAGAACGATATGGATGATTTTTTCCTGGAAATTTCGAAAAAACTGAAAGATGCGAGGA
Source organism: Aphidecta obliterata (assembly GCA_963966015.1). Taxonomy (NCBI): domain Eukaryota; kingdom Metazoa; phylum Arthropoda; class Insecta; order Coleoptera; family Coccinellidae; genus Aphidecta; species Aphidecta obliterata. Next base: position 5,533,186 of record OZ014430.1, on the reverse strand, counting down.
AAACAAGGAAAAGCAACAAAAGTAAAGAAGAAGAAGAAAAATTCAATGAAGGACAACCCGCTTTGAAAAAGATAAGAAAAACCACGACGAACAAACTTACAACTAACGAAAATGGAACCCCAATTTATAACAGATATGAACTTTTAAGCAGCGATGAGGAAAATCAAATGGACATCGAGGATATCGTACAACAAGAGGAAGAAGAAGAAAAATCTTTTATCACTGGACCAGAAATGAATCAGAACCGACCTGATAAGAAGAAAAAAGAAGCCCCAACTCAACAACAGCCGATCCAAAAAACTGAAAGGATTTCTAACATGATTTTGAGGAATAAATGAAGGTGGGACGAAATTAATAAAATTATCAAAACAGCAAATATTGACTGCAAAAGGGTGAAACTAGTATCTCAGGGAATACAAATCGAGCCCAAAACTGAAACCGATTACCGCACTCTCCATAAGATACTTAGAGAAAAAAATGAAGAATTCCACACTTACGGACTAAAAAGTGAGAAAAAAATGGAGGTAGTACTCCGAGGAGTACTTATTGAATCCAATGAAGACGAAATAAAGGAAGATTTGACAAGGCAAGGTTACCCGGTGACAAAAGTAACCAGAATGAAAGGAAAGAAGGGATTCCCAACCCCCCTTGTACTTGTGGAGATTGATAAAGCTTATAAGGCAATCTTCACAAAATTGGAAAAATGCTGTGGAATATCAATCACAGTCGAAAGTTTGAGGATCAGAACAGGGGTAATCCAATGTTACCGCTGTCAATTGTATGGACACTCCCAGAAGTTCTGTCATGCTGCATACAAATGAATGAAGTGTGAAGAAGAACATGTTACCGCTGAATGTAAAAAACCAGTGAAAACAGTACCAAAATGTGCGAATTGTGAAGGCGATCATCTGTCGACCTACATTAAATGTACTAAGAATCCGAACAACCCGGACATAAAAAGCCCAAAATATAAAGAAGCCCTGCTCCCCAAAGAGAACGTATGGCAGAAACGCACAGAAGAAAGGAGAAAGGAATTGGCCAAGAGAGAAGAGGCCAAGGTAAAAATACCTGAAAAAGTTCCTGAGAAAAAAGAAGAAAAAAACATAAAAAACCTGATGCACCCAAGCAAAAATCAAAAGACGAAGACGAATTAGCCGTCATTCTAGGAAGAATGACTCTAACGTTATGCTCAACAAACGCGACCATGGAACAAAAGATCTCCTTCATTGAAGAGCAGGACAAATTGATAAGACTATTCAGACATAAATGAACGATAAGCCCTTCAAAAATTTAAATATTGCGTTTTGGAACGCAAATTCGATCATTCCAAAAAGATAGGAACTAACACTCTTTTTGGAAAATAACAAAATAGATATTCTCCTTTTGGGCGAAACTCATCTGAAACCGACAATGACGATGAAAATAAGAAATTACGAGATTTATAGAAGAGACAGACTAACCGGCAGAGGAGGTGGAACAGCTGTCCTAGTGAAAAGAGGAATAAGCCATACTGAATTACCAGATGTTCAAGGAAACAACATTGAGGAAAAAGGGGTAAGTGTGCAAACACGCGAAAGCGAAATTAACATTTATTCTGTTTACAGGCCCCCACAAAGCAACCTAGAAGGAAAGGATATCACAGCCTTCTTCCAGAACAAAAGACCAACTATAGTAGCAGGAGACTTAAATGCAAAACACCCCGACTGGAACAGCAGAAGAGTAAATAGTCAAGGGAATAAACTTAAACAAATCACCGACAAACATAATTTACTAGTGGTCGGCCCAGATGACCCCACACACATCCATGTCGCAACAGGAACGACGGATGTCCTGGATATAGCAATAATGAAGAACGTAATAAAAAATTACGAAATCGAAACCAAGATGGATCTATCATCGGATCATTGCCCTGTGATCCTGACTTTGGAAATAGAAACTGACAGATCACCTACCAATAGGAAAACAATAAACAATAAACTGGAAGAAATTCAAAGAAGTCTTCAAATCCAGAGGTGTGAAGATAAACGACGAAGAAGAAATAGATAAACCAATCGAAGATTTAGAGAGAAGAATCATCGAAGCCCAAACACAGTCAAGTAAAACTAAACAAATACCGAAGAAAAGTCCTTTACCTGTAGACGTCCAAATTTTACTGGAGGAAAAAAGGAAGGCCAAGAAACAGTATAGACGGACACTACACCCAAATGACAAAACTATACTAAATAAACTAACCAACGAGGTAAAAGCCAGAGTCCGTGGATTATTTATGGAAGAGTGGGACAAAAAGCTAGAGAATCTAGATACAGAAGATCGATCCTTATGGCAAATGGCATCAGCATTAACCGGGAAGAAAACGAAAACAAAGATTCCAAAACTGACAAAAGGAAGTCAGACAGCAATTACGAACGAAGAAAAAGCTGAAATGTTCGCCGACTCGCTAGAGCAACAATTCAAGCCGAATCCGAAGAACAACGACGACAAGTTCAACAAATCAGTAGAAGAAATTGGTAATATACCAGCCACCGACCTCTATGGAACAAAAGAAGAAATTAATGAACTAACCAGAGACGAAATAAAAGAAATTATTGGACAACTGAAAAACAGAAAGGCCCCCGGAATCGACGGAATCCAAAACCAGGCTCTCAAAAACCTACCAGATGAAGCGCAAGAAGAAATAGCAGAAATAGCCAGGGCTATGCTACGAACAGGACATTACCCTAAAAAATGGAAGACATCCAACACAATACTGATATGGAAAAAAGGGAAGAAGGACAAAAACGACCCAACCAACTATAGACCTATAAGCCTACTTCCTGCACTGAGCAAAGTGATAGAGAAGGTTATATACAGAAGAATAGCAGATTTCGTGAAAATGAAGAAAATAATTCCAGACCACCAGTTCGGTTTCCGCACGGAACATTCGACGGTACACCAACTGGTCAGATTAACAGAAGATATAAAAGAAAAGATGAACCTATCTACAGACACCGGAGCCGTTTTCCTGGATATTGAAAAGGCTTTCGATAAGCAAGGTCTGATATACAAGATGAAGATGTGGAAGTTTCCAGCCGAACTGACTAGATTGATACAAGCATACCTGAAGGAAAGAAAATTCAAAATCAACATAGATGGTACGAGGTCAACCACCAGGAAAATTGAAGCCGGCGTACCACAAGGATCGGTCCTAGGACCATTGCTGTTCAACATATATATCTCAGACATACCAAAAATGGGAAGATGTAAGATTGCCCAGTTCGCAGATAACACTGCTGTATACCATTCCAGCAGAATGAGGAAATCGATAACGAAGCAACTCCAGATAGACGTAGACAAACTGATGAGCTATTTCAAGAAATGGAGGTTCAAGATAAATGCGAAGAAAACAGTTGCCATATACTTCGGCGGCACAAAACTGAAGAAGGAAAAAGCAGGGAACGTCATGATAGAAAACCAGAAGATAGACTGGGAAGATGAAGCGAAATATCTGGGCGTGACCCTAGACGAAAAGCTGAAATCTAACAAACAAATGGAAGAAATCAAAAAGAAGACCAGGCAACTACATGGGTATTTATATCCGCTCCTAAATGCAAACAGCAAACTTTCGCTGGAAAACAAGATGAAGATAATCAGGACAGTGCTAATACCAAGCATAACGTACGCAGGAGTAGTTTGGTTCAATGTCGAAAGTTGCAAAAAGAAAGATCTACAAAATACGTTGAATTAAATAATAAGGATAGCTGTAGGTGCCCCATGGTACGTCAGCAATAAACAAATAAGAGAAGAATTGAAAATACCAACAATCGAGGAAATAATTCACAAACAAACCAAGAAGACAATCGAAACGATGAAAGAACACGAAAACAAGGAAATAAGGAGGATGGTAATGATACCAGTCCGAACCACAGACAAGAGGAAATATCTCTTGCAAAGAAGCCAATGACGGATAGCCAAGAACCATGCAGAAGAGAGGAGGACCTCTCCATGTAACCAATAGAAGGAAGAAGGAAAAATTATATTAAAGGCGAAGGGAAGTAAATTTCAGTCCTTTTCAAAAACCAGGACCTATGAGAAGTATGATGTTCAATCATCAGTAGCGATTGACCTCTCGTGGAGTACAGACGTATTGTGAAGTGCGCATGTGTGCCAAGTGAGTTGAAGCTAAAGAATTTCAGTTCATTGTGTTGAGTCCAGGTCAAACGATCGTTGGTTCCGCAATGGAGAAATATATGGAACAAATGTGGTCAATGGCCCAAGTTTTAGCCGAGAACGATTACGTTATCGACGAATTTTTTCTCAGAATTTCAAAGAGCCTGAAAGAAGCGAAGAAAATGGATAAGACGACACGCCAACAGTACGAAGAAGAAGATCGATTTGAAGATGGCCAACCAGCATCAAAAAAGGTGAAGAAAACAAAAACGACAAGTAAAAATAAGAAGGTACCCGAAAATGAAATATTAATATCAAATCGATATGAAATTCTGAGCGACGATGAAATAATGGACACCGATGATGTTGAAAAACTTAAAGATGAAGAAATTAAAGTGATGAACAAGACTGTAACTGCAAATAACCAGACCGTGCCTCAGAAGAAGAAGAAAGAAGCCCCTATTCAACGGCCAAACCAGAAAAGCGAAAGGATTGCAAACCTTGTTCTGAGGAACAAATCTAGGTGGAACGCAGTCAACACAATGATGATAAACCAAAATATAAAGTGTAAAAAGGTGAAGTTAGTTTCGAAAGGGGTACAAATCGAACCAAGTACCAAAAACGATTATCGCCCTCTCTATAAAACCCTTAGAGAACAAAATGAGGAATTTCATACCTACGGCTTGAAGAGTGAGAAGAAACTGAAGGTTGTACTCCGAGGAGTACTTATTGAATCAAGCGAAGAAGAAAAGACTTAGCAAAGCAAGGTTACCCGGTGACAAAAATTACCAGAATGAAAGGAAAAAAGGGATTTCCCATCCCTCTCGTACTAGTGGAGATTGACAAAGCCTACAAGGCGATCTTCACAAAATTGGAATTTTGCTGTGGGAAATCCATCACAGTTGAACGCTTAAGACTAAGGACAGAAATAATCCAATGTTACCGTTGCCAACTCTACGGACACTTGCAGAAATTCTGCCATGCCGTCTACAAATGTATGAAGTGTGGTGAAGAACACGTGACCGCAGAATGCCCGAAATCTGTGACGACAGTACCCAAAAGTGCCAATTGTGGAGGCGATCACCTATCGACCTACATAAAATGTATAAGAAATCCGAACAACCCGGATGTGAAGAAACCCAAATTCATAGAAGCCCCGTTGCCTAAAGAAAATGTATGGCAAAAACGGACCGAAGAAAGAAAGAAAGAAATGGCCAAGAAAAAAGACATTAAGGTCAAAGCCCCAGAAAGAATTCCAGTGAAGAAGGAAGAGAAAAAATCACCAAAAAAACCAAATTATGCTCCAAAACAAGAAGTGAAAGATGGAGATGAATTAGTTGTCATCCTAGGAAGAATGACGCTGACGTTATTTTCAACAAATGCTAGCATTAAACAAAAAAACTCCTTCATAGAAGAGCAGGACAAACTGATCAAATTATTCACGAAGAAATGAACTATACAACCAACAAAAGTTTAAATATTGCGTTCTGGAACGCAAATTCGGTAATTCCAAAAAAACAGGAGTTGACACTCTTTTTGGAAAATAATAAAATCGATATTCTTCTCTTGGGAGAAACTCATTTGAAACCAACAAACACTATGAAAGTGAGAAATTATGAAGTGTATAGAAGAGACAGACAAACGGACAGAGTCTTCTAGTGAAGAGAGGTATTAGTCATCTCGAATTGCCAGATGTCCCAGGAAACAACAGGGAGGTAAGTGTTAAAACACGCGAAGGTGAAATTAACATTTATTCTGTTTACAGGCCCCCGCAAAGCAACCTAGAAGAAAAGGATATCACAGCCTTTTTCCAGAACAGAAGACCAACCATAGTCGCAGGAGACTTGAATGCAAAACACCCAGACTGGAACAGCAGAAGAGTTAATAGTCAAGGAAACAAATCACCGAAAAAACTTAATTTACTAGTTGTCGGTCCAGATGACCCCACACACATCCATGAAGCAACAGGAACGATGGATGTATTGGATATAGCCATAATGAAGAACGTAAGAACAAATTATGTGATTAAAACCGAGATGAATCTATCATCGGATCACTGCCCCGTGATCCTGACATTATAATTAGAAACAGACAGATTACCTACCAACAGGAAAACAATAAACTGGAAGAAATTCAAAGAAGTCTTCGAATTCAGAAGTGTGAAGATAAAAAACAAAGAAGAAATAGATGAAGCAATCGAAGATCTAGAGAGAAGAATTATTGCAGCACAATCACAGTCGAGTAAAGTCAAACAAATACCGAAAAAAAGTCCTTTACCTGTTGACGTGCAAATTTTACTAGAGGAAAAAAGAAAAGCCAAGAAACAGTATAGACGGGCCCTGCACCCAAGTGACAAAACTATACTGCATAAACTAACAAACGAGGTGAAAGCCAGAGTCCGAGAACTATTTACGGACGAATGGGATAGAAAGCTAGAGAATTTAGACACAGAGAACCGATCGTTATGGCAAATGGCGTCAGCTTTAACCGGGAAGAAAACGAAAACTAAGATTCCAAGACTAGAAAAAGGAAGCCAGACCGCAATAAGAAATGGGGAAAAAGCAGAAATGTTCGCCGACTCACTAGAACAACAGTTTAAGCCTAATCCGAAGAACAACGACGACATGTTCAACAAGTCAGTAGAAACAATAGGAAATACACCGGCCACCGATCTCGATGGGACAGAAAAAGAAACGGATGAACTCATAAAAAATGAAATAAAAGAAATTATTGCACAACTCAAAAATAGAAAAGCCCCCGGAATCGACGGAATTCAAAATCAGGCTCTCAAGAATATACCAGACGAAGCACTAGAAGAAATAGCCAGGGCTATTCTACGAACAGGATACTACCCTAACAAATGGAAGACATCGGACACGATACTGATATGGAAGAATGGAAAAAAGGGCAAAAACGACCCAACTAACTGCAGACCAATAAGCTCACTTCCGGCACTGAGCAAAGTGATAGAGAAGCTGGTATACAGAAGACTAGCAGAATTCGTTAATGCCAAGAAGATAATTCCTGACCACCAGTTTGGTTTCCGGACTGAACATTCGACGGTAAACCAACTCATCAGAATAACAGAAGACATAAAAGAAAAATTAAACCTATCTACAGACACCGGAGCTGTTTTCCTGGATATTGAAAAAGCATTTGATAAAATGTGGCACCAAGGTCTGATAAACAAGATGAAGATGTGGAAGTTTCCAGCCAAACTGACGCAATTGATACAATCATATCTGAACAAAAGAAAATTCAAAGTCAACATAGATGGTACGAGGTCTACAATCCGAAAAATTGAAGCCGGCGTACCGCAGGGATCGGTCCTAGGACCGTTGTTGTTCAACATATATATGTCGGACATACCAAAAATGACAAGATGCAAGATTGCCCAGTTCGCAGATGACACTGCTGTCTATTACTCCAGCAGCATTAGGAAATCCATAACGAAGCAACTCCAGATAGACTTAGACAAACTAATGAGCTATTTCAAGAAATGGAAGATAAATACGAACAAAACCGTTGCCATATACTTCGGCGGCACAAATATGAAGAAGGAAAAAGCAGGAAACGTCATGATAGAAAATTGAAAAGATGAAGTGAAATATCTGGGCATAATTTTAGACTCAAACTCAAATTCAATAAACAGATGGAAGAAACCAGAATGAAGACCAGGCCAAACTGTCACTGGAAAACAAAATGAAGATAATCAAGACAGTGTTAATACCAAGCATTACGTACGCAGGAGTAGTTTGGTTCAATGTTGAAAGTTGCAAAAAGAAAGATCTACAAAGTACTTTAAAAAAAGTAATAAGGATAGCTATAGGCGCCCCATGGTACGTCAGCAACAAACAAATAAGAGAAGAATTGAAAATACCAACTATCGAGGAAATAATAGACAAACAAACCAAGAAGACAATCGAAACGATGAAAGAACACGAAAATAAAGAGATAAGATGGTTGGTGAAGATACCAGTCAGAAACACAGACAAAAGGAAATACCTCTTGCAAAGAAGCCAATAGACGAATAGCAAAAAACCATGCAAAAGAGAGGAGGACCTCTCTAAATAATCAATAGAAGAAGAAAGGAAAAATTATATTAACCCTTTCAGCCCTGACTTTTTGATTTTATTAATATTCTCATTATTTTCATTTTAAGTATATAAACTATAAATTTACAGTCTTTTTTACATTTTCTATAAAAAAAAATTTTTTTTTCATGAATTTGCGTACAAGCAACCTTCTAGCAAGTTTCTCACCAAATATGAGGTAGTTCTCAGTATTCATATAGGAACTATGAAATAGTGGCAAATTCCACCACCAAGTCTTCAAATACACTTGCTGGTGTATCTTGAACTCTGTGAAGTCAGTGGTGGCAAATGCCACCGTCAGGGCCGAAAGGGTTAAAGGCGAAGGGAAGTAAATTCCAGTCCTTTTCAAAAACCAGGACCTATGAAAGACGTATCATATTCACCGTACCAAGGATAACGGCTTTCTGCATCCAACATATATTATTGCATTTGTAGGTAGTTCTTGCAGATGCTCGACAGTTTTTTTTTATGGATAAGCCCATTGCAGCTGATGATAAGTGGTTTTTTTTTATCCGTTGCAGTTTCCACATATCTTTGATTCGTCTCGCCAGCCCCCTCATAATTTGTGACTTTTTCTCTATAGGTTTCCGCCAGGTTTTGATCTAAAGGCACTGCAAAATCGATAATAATGGCGTTGTTTTTCTTTTCATCCCATACCACCATATCAGGTCGGTTGTCTTTCACTCCCTAATCAGTCGAGATCGGTATATCCCAGTAAACTTTGATGTCCTTGTTTTCCAGAAGCGCTTGTGGATTGTGAACGTAGTGCGGGGAGAAGTGCTGAATAAGTCCTTCCCTTAAGCACAGCAACTGGTGCACCTCACCCATATTATTGTGTCGGCTTAGGTATTTTGTTCCGGCTTTAGCCGAACAACCTGATTCCTCTTCTTTATTGTAGATTCTACATTTTGTGGTTTCGACGTTTTTTTTGCATCATGTGTTTCCAAATTAGACGTGAACTTTGGAGGACTTGTAATTATGACTCACTCATATGCTGTCGTTTGAGCCATATTTATTGATAACAAGTTATTTGTGTTCTCGTCACTTCATTTTTCGTCAAATTTTTCTACGTTGACCAAATTTGATTATAATTTTAGATTATTTTCATCAGAAAAGGATATGATATCTATAAAGAAAGCAAAACTATCCTGTACTAGATGTTGAAAAAGAATTAGTATGATTTGAAAGTTGGTATATAAAGAAAATAAAAGTCAATTTCTAATATCAATTTGCCTGCAACTTTCGATTTAAACAATTTATGTATAAAAAAATTATTTCAAAAACTTGCCGAACTCTTTCTATATTCCCTAACAAAGTTTTCAGTAGAATGCAGTCACCGGTTTCGTTTCAGCAGATTTTTTTATGAACAAACTTTTGAATGTTCGGCATAAAAAATAGTCAGTTAGCATTAATGTTTGGATAGGGGCAATAGCTAATCTTTTGATAGGTCCTTATTATCTACCTGATAACTTAAAAATTACGAAAGGCGCTGCCATGACAGCAGGAGCTTTTGAGCGCTCGTACATCCACCCTGTAGGTAGATTCGCATTCTCCAGTTTTAGAAATCAATTGAAGGAATTTTCGACAGCTGTCAAAAAAATTCTGAACCTTAGGCGAAACTCCAGACTTAATGTCAGTGCTTCAGCTGACCAATTTTTTTTTGATGATTCGCTAGAATTTTCGACGGTATCTATGGTCTTGGTGATGCGATGTGGACAAAATTCGCACGTAGTTTGAATACATTATTCCTCAGCTAGGTGCAGAATTTCATTACAATCCAATCAGTAGTTTCGAAACAATCAGGAAAAAATTATTTTGAAGGGCCATTTTTACGGAACCCTCAGTCTTATTTTGCTCATTGATGAACATGACCGCGACATTTGCGATCCAAACCCACACTGAAAATTTCAAGTTCCTAGGCCTTCCCCTTCGGAAGTTATAAATTTCTATGGTTTCAATGGTTCTGGTCATGCGATCTGGATAAAAAGTTGCTTTAATATATCATTCTCGATTGAAATATAAAATTTAGTCACGATCAAATCCGTTGTTTCAAAATTGTAGAGAAAACTAAATTTCAAACGACCATATTTACGGAACCCCTAATCTAATTTCGCTCATTTATAAACGTGACTGCGACATTCGAGATCCACACCTATCCTGAAAATTTCAAGTCCCTAGGCCTTTCCATTACAGAGTTATAATTTTCTATGGTTTCTATGGTTCTGGTCAAGCGATCTGGACAAAATGTTGCCTGTATCTTGAACACGTCATTTTCCATCTGAGTGCGAAATTTCACAAGGCACTCGAAATTTTTAGGGTAGATTCGGATCGCGAATTTTGCGGTCACGTTCAACAATGAGCAAAATTAGACAAGGGGTTCCGTCAATATCGCCGTTAAAAATATTTTTTTCCTGATAATTATTTCATTGGATTGATGGAAATTTTGCACATAGATGAATATTCAAACTACGTGGGGAATTTTGTCCAGATTGCATTACCAAGACCATAGATACCGCGAATTATCGAAAAAAAATTTGTTCACCTAAAGCACTGACGTGAAGTCTGGAGTTACGCCTTGGTTTGAAAATCTTTTGACAGCTGTCAAACATTTTTTGAATTTGTTTCCAAAACTGGGAAATGCGAATCTACCTATAGGGTGGATGAACGAGCGCTCAAAAGCTCCTGACTTGACGGCAGTGCTTTTCATAATTTTTTTTTATCGATGCCCCATTTTACCTATTTTAAGCACGCCTCAGCGTGTTTAACCCCCGGTACATATAGGGCGTTTTGAAGCGCGCGCTTTGTAGACGCGCCTTTCGAGGGATATGAGATCATATATGAGGTTGTACACATTGTGTATTTGTTGAAACGCGCGATAAGGCGGCGTCAGCAGGGCGTTTCGAGATACATGCAGTCTTATGTAGTCGTACAAAAACGCGCGTTTTTTAAAGTCACCATGGCAACATCAACGACTCGAGAAATGTGAAGTCGTAAGCTGGACTTTCAAGCACGGCGTCTATAGCGACAGTATCGCCGCGTCAGTGACGCCGCGACAGTATGACAGTAGAAGTACAACAGAGTTGTTAAGAGTACGATTGGAACACAAATCATTTATATTCATTTTTTGAAAATATAGACGACTAAGTAGACTACCGTAGTCTTAGTGCGCGATCGAGGTGAGGCTCTCTACAGTTGATCACTGATAATTGACAATGGCACATACTCGTGTGAAGCACTCAAGAATTTAATACACATGGTCAGTTGAAATCATTATATAATATTGAATGGACTTAACTCACTACAAAAAGTAAAATAATATCTTGTGGATACGAACATATAAAATATGCAGTGAATAAAACAAACTCAGCAATGAGTAGACTTCACCCACTCCTAGGAAGAAGGAGCCAAATGAACCAAAGCACGAAGCTACAAATGATCAAGTCACTTGCGAGATCCCAACTAACATATGGCTCGGCAGCATGGGGCCATGCATCCAATAGCCATATAAAGAAGATTCAAGCAACAGAAAATAAACTGCTAAGAGCAGCAATGAATATGCCGTGGTTCGTAAGAAACCAACAAATCTACAGAGACTTAAAATGGGAAAATTTCACAGATTTCCTTACAAAGAAGGCCGAGAAGATATTTGAAAAAGCAAGTCAACACCCAAATGATGAGCTCAAAAAACTAGTTGACTCCACCCCCGCAGAATATGTAGTTAGGATACCCACCTATCACAAAAGACCCAGAGATCAACTACGTAGAAACAGAAATTGAGTAAACTCAATTTCAATTATCAAGAAGAAGAGACTCCTATGAAATTCAAATTCATAGGTAACACATTTATCACACGACAAAGATCGTGAAAGAGATACGAACAAGAAGAGTCAAAAGATTAATAGGTAATAAATGCCCGGAATCTAAAACAGCATGTTAGGTTTAGTTCGTGCAGGTCGTGCTTCACACGAAGTCTCACACTGTTCTATCTATCTATCGGAGATAGTTCGTCCATGAGGATTCCTCCCTGACTAAACAAAAAAAAGGACTGCACTCTCGCTCCCGAACCCGTGCTTTAAATATATTGTACAGAGTGGTCCAAATTGGACACTTTTGAAAGGAAACACCAATTACTAGAGGAGTATGAAAAAACTAGCCTACATGCTACGAGATCGATTTTTATGAGGAAATGAATGGCGAAAACCGCACATTGGTATCTTGACTTGTTCGAAAGAAACAAGGTGTTTTTCAATTTTGTGCATTTCTGACCCAACCCCGTACCTTGTTTATTTTCGAATATTTCTTGTTTCGGTGAAAACATTCTTCAGGCACTTCTTTGAAAGGAATCCAATGGTGTTTCTAGTTTTTCATTAAAAAATATGGTTTTGAAGCTATAACATAAGTATTTTTTCTTAAGGGCCATCCAATATTTTTTACATATTCGTGTTTGATTTGAAATTCTCTTTTCAAATATATTTTATAGTTGCTTCTTCTCTTTGAAAACATTTATTTTGTATCTGTTTTCGAATTATTTTAGGTGTATTTTCAAAATCTGGGTTGCCATGCCTGAATATGAAACAAATTACTTCAGCAACTACAGTTTATGCGTACTGTCAAACATTTATCATTAAATGCAGTTTGCTTCACAAGTTTAGTGTGCTTTTTTTGAACTGAGTTTTGAACATACTAGAATATTTATCAGCCTGTTAATTCAAAATTTATGAAAACTACGAAAAATATGATATGCTAAAGTGTTATTGGGAATCACATGAAGATGCTCAGGCTGCCGATATCCTGAAAGGAGACAACCGTTTCGGGATATGTTCACTAGATTGCAGCAAAACCTAGTTAATTACGGTTCTTTCTCAAAACCAAGGATGAAAGTTTACGAAGCCAGGAAAAGAGATAGAGAGTTGGAAGAAATAACGGTTTTGGGGGAAATACAAAACCAACCCAATATTTCACTTCGCAAAATGCAGTTGAATACAGGTATTCCAAAGACTACAGCAATGCGAATTCTAAAAAAAAATAAATTCAAACCGTATGGAGTATGGAGTAAGGAAAGTTCACAAGTTACTACCAAATGACCTACAATTCCGGCTCGAATTTTGCCAATGGTATTTAGGAAAAAGTGCTGAAAACCCAAACATTGGACAGAATATCATATGGACTGATGAAGCATATTATAGTGGAGACACAAAATCGAGGCCGATACAGTTTCAATGTTTGGGTCGGTATTTTCAGAGGAAGGTTTATCGGTTCCTATATCTATGAGGGTAACCTTACGGCAGCGCGATATTTGGAGATATTGCGGGAATTTGTTGAACCAATAATGGATGACTTGTCATTACAACAAATTGGAGACGTATACTTCCAACAAAACGGGGCACCGCGCACCGTGTCATAACGCACATATCATAACGGCGTTTTTAAACGAAATATTTACGGACAATAATTGGCTTGGCAATCGGGGTCCTGCTCATTGGGCGGCAAGATCCCCCGATCTTACGCCTCTAGATTTTTACCTCTGAGGAAGAATAAAGGACCTCACATATAAACGCCATCCTGATTCCCGAGAAGCGTTGGAAGCAGCAGTGCGACATGCCTTTTGTTCAATACTTGCGATAGAATTGATTCATGCTGTCAATAATGTTAGGAAGGGAAGTCAATTATGTTTTGGATCACGAATCCGTCGAAAAATTCGAGTCTGTCCGTCCGGCCGTCCGTAAGCACGATAACTCTCGAACGGAACAACTTAGAGACTTGAAATTTTCAGTGTAAGTTCAGTTCCCGAATGCCTCGGTTGAGTTTTTTAATGGGCTGAATTCCACCAGGGGTTCCGTGAATATGGCCGTTCGAAATTTTGTTCTTCTGATTTTTCCGAAACTACAGATTCGATCAAGATGAAATTTTGCTATCGAATGGATAATGAGGTGTTCAAGCTACATGTAAAATTTTGTCCAGATCGCATGACCAGAATCATAGAAACCATAGAAAATTGTAACTTTTGAACGGAAACGCCTAGGGACTTGAAATTTTCAGGATAGGTGTGGATCTCGAGTGTCGTGATCACGTTCATCTATGAGCAAAATTATACTAGGGGTTCCGTAAATATGGTCGTTTGAAATTTAGTTTTCTTGATAATTTCAAAACTACAGATTCGACCGTGACGAAATTTTGTATACTAATGGAAACTGATATATTCAAGCTACATTCTCCAGATCGCATAACCAGAACCATAGAAACCATAGAAAATCATATTTTTCGAACGGAAAGGCCTAGGAACTTGAAATTTTCAGAATAGGTGTGGATCTGAAATGTCGCTTTCACGTTTATCAATGAGCAGAATTATACTAGGGGTTCCCTGAATACGGTCGTTTGAAATTTAGTTTACGCGATCATTTCGAAACTACGGATTCGATCGAGACAAAATTTCGTTTTCAATGGAGATATATAATGATTTATTCAAGCTACATTTTGTCCAGATCGCATGACCAGAACCATAGAAACCATAGAGAATTATAACTTCGCGAATGTCGCGGTCACGTTCATCAATGAGCAAAATTAGACAAGGGGTTCCGTAAATATGGCCTTTCAAAATATTTTTTTCCTGGTGATTCCGAAACTACTGATTCGATTGGAATGAAATCACCAAGACCATAGATACCGTAGATAATTCTAGCGAATTTTCGAAGAAAAAATTGAGTTTGAGAATTTTTTTGACAGTTGTCAAACTTTTTTTCAATTCGTTTTTGAAATTGGAAAATGCGAATCCACCTACAAGGTGGATGAACGAGCGCTCAAAAGCTACTGACTTCACGGCAGTGCTTTTATAATTTTTTCAATAAAAAACTAGGAACATCATTGGATTTCTTTCAAAAAAGTGAAAAACACCTTGTATCTATCGAACAAGTCAAGATATCAATGTGCGGTTTTCGGCATTCATTTTCTCACAAAAATCAATCTCGAAGCATGTGGACTAGTTTTCCTCTAACTCCTCTAGAAATTTGTGTTTCCCAGCAGAAGTGTCCAATATATCTATGTACATAGAAGAAGGCGTTTAATTTCAAGATTCCTACCGATTACTTCAGATTTGATAGAAAAGAACGAACATCAATAAAGTCCAAAACAGTTACTCTCTACAAAAGTCTTTCTTTCTGCAAAAGTCTTTCTTTCTGCAAAAGTCTTTGAATGAACCAATTAATTCATTATATGCATTTCAGTTTTCCGGATCAGTTATTTTCAATGTTCGAAAGTTGTTGGGAGTTTGATATATCTGTTTTTGAAAACCTTGTTTGTTTGTACATTTGACTTGGAACCACAGAACGATTACTCTCTTAAGAGTGGAAATGACAACTGCATCCGTGAATGTTGATAATTTTTAATTTTCAAACAAACTCATTCAACCATAAGATTGCAATTAATTCTTTTTATGAAGATGTTATTTATTCCGAAGTTTTCTGTTATCATTCTTCGAAAATCATTATAAAACATAGTAAGACAACAACTTCGAAAGCGAAAATGAAGTGATAATTTTAAATGGCAACTAGTTATTATCGATTGCTGTTAACACAACGTAGGGTGCGATTTCACAAAGGTGCAATTTGTAAAAAAAGGAATTAGATATTGCTGAACACGACACGGTTCTTGTACTATACGGGAGGGAAGAACAACCCGCCCACACAGCGAAGCATACTAGTACCATATAATTATTTCATATCTGTATCACCGACTAATCCATCTCTGATCCCTGACCATCTCGAGAGAGCGATATTTTCTTTAGAATCCCTAGCAGCGAAACACTCGAAACAAGTCTAGCGAGAAAGAAGTCCTACAGAATTTCACATTCATTATTATCTGTGACCGGTCCAGTCAGTCTTAACTGCGTCGTCGTTCAGGTGAAGTAGTTGAAATCCGCGCCAAAGGTATCTCCGCGAAGTAGAAAGAGATTACCGACTACCGTAACTGTTTGAGTGACATGTGATGACAGATTATATTTGGCTGATCGTTTCCTTGGTCCATTGTGTTATTTTTGTGTGATTTAGCTCAAAGGATCAATCTGCAAATCGGACTCACTGCGACTTCTGTTATTTTAAATAGGTAAGTAGTACATGCGTCTTCTACAGAATTACCATTCGAGGTTTAGCCGATTCATTCTATATGTGAGCAATTATAAACCTGTTTTTCGGTTCATCTGCGAAGATTCGGTATGGTTTCTTGCCCTAGGAAAAATTTAATATGTTTCATGTGCTGTTTCGATCCTACTTCAATCACCTATGTATTTTGCTTTTCGAATATAAAGAGAGAGTGAGCACCAACTTGCTCACTTAGTTTTATGGTTTAGAATAGCTCTCTCATATATGTCTTGATCGAGAAAGGATAACCCAATCCATTCAATTTCAAACCTGGCAGTGTTCTCAAGTAATCGAGAAGTTTTGAGAAGTGATTTCGATACATTATGTATCTCGTAATTTATGGAACGAGTAAATGACTTATTGACTTGGTACCTACTTTTTTCAAGATTGGGAAATATTGACGCCGAAAGCTGTGCGTGGCAATTTCTACGGTAAAATAAATCTTTATTCACATGATGCATATAATATTTCATCTAAAATAAAGAAAATCACGGAGAAATACTGAAAAATGATGAAGCTCGTTCATTCAACTTTTAGGTAGATTCGCATTCTCCAGTTTTAGGAACCCATTGAAAAATGTTGACAGCTGCCAAAAAAAATTTCAAACTTCATGTCAGTGCTTCAGCTGACCAATTTTTTTTCGATATTCCGCTAGAATTCTCTACAGTATCTATGGTCTTAGTAATGCGATCTGAAAAATTTTCCACGTAGTTTGAAAACATTATTCTTCATCTATGTGCAAATTTTCATTCCAATCCAATGAGTAGTTTCGAAATGATCAGGATAAAAATATTTTGAACGGCCATTTTTACGGAACCCCTAGTCTAATTTTACTCATTGATGAACGTGAACGCGAAATTCGCGATCCGAACCTACCCTGAAAATTTCAAGACCCTAGGCCTTGCCGTTCGGAAGTTATAATTTTCTATGGTTCTGGTCATGCGATGAAAAAAAAATGCCGCTTGAATATATCATTCTGCATCAAAATGAAATATTTCGTCAAGATCGAATCCGTAGTTTTCAAATTTTCAAGAAAACTAAATTTCAAACTACCCTATTTTCCGGAACCCCCACTCTAATTTTGCTCATTGATGAACGTGACCGCGACATGCGGGATCCACACCTATCCTGAAATTTTCAAGTACCTAGGCCTTTTCATTACAAAGTTATGATTTTCTATGGTTCTGGTCATGCGATCTGGACAAAATTTAGTGAGTATCTTGAACACGACATTTTCCATCTGAGTGCAAAATTTCATCTCAGTCGAATCTGTAGTTTAGGAGTAATCAGAAAAACAAAACTTCGAACGGCCATATTTACGGAACCCATGGTGGAATTCTGCCCATTAACGAACTCAACCTCGGCATTTGGGAACTGAACCCGCACTGACAATTTCAAGTTTCTAGGACGTTCCGTTCGAGAGTTATCGTGTATATGGCACATTTTCACCTCAAAATTCGATAAATACAGACATCGTGACGAAATGATATATCCCTCGTGTAAATAGTACGAGCGCTCAAAAATATACATAGGTAGTAGGTAACTATGTGGTTTCAGTACTCTTAAATTGAAAATAATTTCAAATATATTTTCTTCGATGATACTAATAATCCCTGTAAGGGATAATCGAAGTTTATCGAAGACAAGCTGTTACAATATAAACACAATATACATGATGGAGAATGATAGAATATTACACATAATATTACACGTGTTCATATATGAACAAGTTACAATAACTATTTCCTTTCTTTCACACATTCTAGTGAAATTGAAGTCGTATTTGGACGTGCCACTAGTATTTTCAGAGAAATGAGGTTTCAACAAGACGGTTGCCCAGCGCACTATGCCATCTCAATTAGAGAATATCTAAATGAAGAATATCCAGGCAGATGGATAGGGCAGTCTGGTACAATATCGTGGCCAGCTCGCTCACTTGATTTGAATTTCAAATCCCTCAAAATTTTACCTGTCATATTTTTTTTTACTGGGGAACGGTGAAAAAAAAAAGTACTCAAAGCCAATTGAAAATGTAGCTGAGCTACAGGAGGGAATTACGGAAGCAGTGGAATTCGTCAATAATAGAATATTCGCCCGTCTGATATCCCGATCTTTTTCAAGATGTCGTGCATATATTGCTGCAGAAGGAGGACAGTTTGAACATCTTCTGTAAATTAATCAAATCTTACCATAAAACGAAACTGAATTTCTTTAAGAAAAATCTTTTTTTTTTTAACAATCTAAGGAATAATGTACTAAGTGTTTTACTATTTAAGAATTTCGTGTGCCAATACCAAAAAAATACACTATCTGTCTCACTCATACTTCAAACCAGATTCTGAAAGTTTTGGTCTAAAGGCAAGTATTGAATACACTAGAATCATTTTTAGTGAGTTGAAAGAAATTGTTCGAAACTGAGTTCTTTTAAGAAAACCCTTTTTTTTGCCCTACCTAAGAAATAAAGTAGTAAGTGTAATACCATTTTAGAATCCGTATTAAGAGCACTAACTTTTGAAGTAACTCGCCAAACTGAAGTAAAATCTTTTTTCAGTACAGTCAGTTGAAGTCAGCGAAATTCTGATTCAGGTGCCTAGATGCAAAACCTGACAAGTCACACTTCCATTTTTGAGCGCTCGTTCTACTCACACGAGGGCTATATCATTTCGTCACAATGTCTGTATTTTTAGGATTTTGAGGCAAAAATGGTCTTAATCGACAAGGTTCGTTTCACTGATGACGATTCCGTCGAAAAATTCGAATCTGTCCGTCCGTCTGGCGGTCCGTCCGGCCGTATACACGATAACTCTCGAACTGAACGACCTTGAAACTTGAAATTTCCAGGGTAGGTTCGAATCTCGAATGCCTCGGTTGAATTCGTTATTAGGCAAACTTCGACTACGGGTTCCGTAAATATGGTCGTTTGAAATTTTGTTTTCTTGATAATTTCAAAACTACAGATTCGATCCGGACGAAATTTTGTATATGTGTTTTGTATTTGTATTTCAATGGAGATTGACGTGTTCAAGCTACATGCAAAATATCAGATCGCATGACCAGAAACATAGAAACCATATTCGAAGTTACTGATTGGATTGGAATGAAATTTTGCACATAGATGAGGACGGAAAGTATTGTGATATGGCAGATTTGGAGAAATATTCCATTCAAACTATTTCAAGTCTGTCCTGGCCGTTCGTGTATTCTGATATGGCTGATTTGGAGAGAGATTTCATTCAAACTAATTCAAGTCTGTCCGCGGTTAAATTCGTTGTTGGGCAAATTCGACCATTTCAAAACTACGGATTCGATCGTGACAAAATTTTGTATTTTCATGGAGAATGATATATTCAAGCTAAATTTTTTCCAGATCGCATAACCAGAACCATTTCAAACTACAACGAATCATTCAGTAAAATTACGAAAAGCACTGCCGTGAAGTCAGGAGCTTTCATCCACCTTAAAGGTAAATTCGCATTCTCCAGTTTAAAAACCAATTGGAAAAATTTTGACAGCTGTCAAAGAAAATTTCAAATAAAGGCGAAAATCCAGACTTCGCGTCAGTGCTTCAGGTGACCATTTTTTTTTCGATAATTCGCTAAAATTTTCTACGGTATCTATGGTCTTGATTATGCGATCTGGACAAAATTCCGCACGTAGTTTGATTACATTATTCTTCATCTATGTGCGAAATTTCATTCCAATCCAATGAGTAACTTCGAAATTATCAGGAAAAAAATAGTTTGAACGGCTATATTTACGGAACCCCTAGTCTGATTTTGCTTATTGATGAACGTGCCCGCGAAATTCGCGATCCGAACCTATCCAAAAAATTCCAAGTCCCTAGGCCTTTCTGTTCGAAAGTTATGATTTTCTTTGGTTTCTATGGTTCTGATCATGCGATCGGAAAAAAATGTAGCTCGAATATATCATTCTCAATTCAAATACAAAATTTCGTCACGATCAAATCCTGAGTTTTGAAATTATCCCTAGTCTAATTTAGCTCATTGATGAACGTGACCGCAACATTCGAGATCCACACCTATCCTGAGAATTCCAAGTCTCTAGGCCTTTCCATTACCAAGTTATAATTTTCTATGGTTTCTATGGTTCTAGTCATGCTAGCTGAACAAAATTGCATATAGCTTGAACACGTGGTTTTCCATCTGAGTGCGAAATTTCACCTCGATCGAATCTGTAGTTTCGAAGTCATCAGGAAAACAAAATTTCGAGCGGCCATATTTACGAAACCCCTGTGCGAATTTCGCCCAATAACGAACTCAACCGTGGCATTCGAGATTCGAACCTACCCTGAAATTTTCAAGTTTTTAGGACATTCCGTTCGAGAGTTATCGTGCATACGGACCGACGGCCGGACGGACGGACAGACTCGAATTTTTCGATGGATTCGTCATCAGTGGATCGAACATAGTCGTTTGAGACCATTTTCTGCTCAAAATTCGAAAAATACAGACATCGTGATGGTATGATATAGCCCTCGTGTAAGTAGTACGAGCGCTCAAAAAATACTTATATTTCTGAAACAGCTGAATCGACATAATTGACAAAGTTCTGCTGTCAAAAATTTCTTCAATTGGTTTCTATAACTGGAAAATGCGAATCTACCCACTAGGTGGATGAACGTGCGCTCAATAGCTCCTGACTTCACGGCAGTGCTTTTTTCGATTTTTTTTTCGTGAATTCAAAAGTTCTAAAACAGCTGTCACTTCAATAAACGTGATAAAACCTTAAATAAGAATACTTGAACCCACAGTGTAGCCAACATAAAGCTGAAAAAGATATTGTGAAAACAAATTCCTGGTGGGGTACACAAATTTGTATTCATTCCTGTTGCCATGTCGGATGAGCTTCAGAACAACCTTCTCGGATCCTTGAAAAACTTACTCTTTCATTGGCCATAAGTAGTTATTGAGTTCCGAGTAATCAAAAAAATAAGTACGAAAATATTTGAGTTAAACGTTTTTATAGTAAAAGTAACAATAATGATTCAAATGATGTACTAAATGTTCATTCAATTTTGGTAACCTAACCTAAGGTATGAAACCTTCATTTAATTAAATATAATATTCAGCTTAATCTAGACATTATAACTCTCAATATCAAATACATATTCTTGCTTCAGTTTCTCAAGCCTTCGAGCCTTTCGGGTACCCTGGAAATAAAAGCCGTATATTTACATGCAGTGTGTAACGAAAATTCAAGGGTTTTGGGATACAATAAAAAATTTGCTTTACTCGATTATAGTTTGAATATCATATAAATCTGATTTTTCGGTGATCTGCAAAAATATTTGTCGGAACTGGATATTAAGACCGTCAATGTATTATTCCGATTTGAGAAATTGTGGTTAATGAGACATCGGACAGCAGACCTCGCTCCCTAGTAAAATAACTCGGTTTGCCTAGACCTCGGTGTCGATAGATGAAGGTTGAAAAAACTGACATTCTAGCAATTGTGTCCTGATTGCACGTATACATACGAGTAGTATATGGAAACCTTGAAACATCATTAGCACAAATGAATTTCTCAAATGAAGAATAAACTCAAGATGTGACTCGTAGAAACTCGATAATAAACCTTGGAAATTGTCATGCAGGTTATAAAAACTTCAGTTGTTATTTATGGATACAACATTCGAATGTTTTTGATGCCAAATTTCATGCGTGGTTATCACAAATACCCACATCGTTTTTTTTCAAATATCGAAAAACCATGAATATAATAATAATCATTGTGTATTGGATTACGTTCCAAGGGAGAGTGGTACTATTAAATTTCAACCCACCTGATTATTTGATTATTCCCAAATATGTGACAGTTTTATATTTACCGAGACCCTAGTCTAATTTACTCATTGATCAACGTGACAGCGACATTCGAGATCACACCTATCCTGAAAATTTCAAGTCCCTAGGCCTTTCTGTTCGAAAGTTATAATTTTCTATGGTTTCTATAAGTACCCGAAAGGGCTGTCGCAGCTGCAGAAAATCGTGGTTGAAAAATCAACCGCTATTTCGTCAAAAATGAATAATCTTGAAGCCCTCGAAGTGAACCAATTTGATATAAAATATTCTCGAACCATAACTGTCAGAGATGGAATCAGAGTATATGCGATTACAGAAAATCTACAAGTTCTCAGGAAGAATAAAATAAAGAGTTTTTCACTTACTGGGTGGAAGGAAAGAAGAAAATTTACACCGTAATGAGATATGTGCCTCTCGATGCAGATATAAAAATAATAAAGAAAGATCTGATGACACAGAACATAAAACATGCAGAAAAGATGAAATGATGGTGCCCCTGAATCTGGTGAAAACCAAGAATAAAGAGATATTCAATATCAAAAGACTGTTCAGTCTCTGTATTCCAGTGAAGCCCCAAAGGAAGTTAATCCAGGTCAGTGTCACCGAAGCCAAATATATGGACCTTTCCATGAAGTTGAATAAAATGCTCAAAATAGCACAACAGTAAAGACTGTCAGCTGACAAGTTTGGATGAGAGCAGGAATACAATTTGCGTTATCCGCGAAGAAAAAGGTCAACCAGCCACAAGAAATGTAGTGAGGTCACAGAAAGTAAGGAGAAGGTCCCAAAAATCAACAAAAGAAGAAAAATGAAGCCAACATAAGATAGAACAGAGTGGTAGATGAGCTCGACAGAGTCACTGAAAAGATTTTCACTAAAATAATTGTAAAGTCCGAGAGAAAGATAAAACAAAACTTCAAGATCTTATGGGGAAACTACAGTGTAATACAAGCTGACAACAAAACACCCTTGGAATCGATTCATGGTATATAAAGGGTTTGAGGTCAAGTATCATTCAATAAATATGAATCAAGGATGATTGTGAATAACATCGGTATACAGAGACCCCACAAAATATACTACTGGAAGAAGATGCGAATAAACTACTAGATGGACAATGCCCTGAAATTATTATTGAAAACATGAATTATGAATCGCCTAAATGGAACAGCATAAATAGAAACGTAAAAGGAAGAAGAGTATGTACGAAAGCAATATGCTATCGTTCTAGGACCAAATGTTCCAACATACCTACCGAACGGAAGAGGACTGTCTGATGTTTTAGATACAGTTACATTGAAGAATATAACCCAAGAATTCGAACTGAACACAATAGAAGATGAAACATCGGATCATATCCCAATAAAATACATATTGAGGCATGGTCAAGAGAAATTGAAACGAAGTATTACAAAGATTTTGTGGAATACAACAAAATAATTTAACTTGAGATCATTTAAATTTCATTGATCAATATCATCAAAGATTTGTAGAATGCTGTCCTAAACGTAGGAACCGAAACAATAGAAGCATATGATAAGAATAAATAAACCTGCGCCAAATTACACTCATGGAGAAACACAGGGGAACATTATGGACTTAATTTGGATATTAGGGAAAATGTAAACGATAATCAAAAGAGGAGAGGACAGAAGAGAAATGAATAGGTATGGCCAAATACTCAAAAATGCACTCTGCCCAGAAAATGCCGAAACGCCGACGATAAAACTGCTCGTTGCAAATGGAATGGCATATTCAAACTTAGAAAAAAATATAAAAGCACTGTCGTGAAGTCAGAAGCTTTTGAGCGCTCGTACATCCACCTTGTAGGTAGATTCGCATTTTCCAGTTTTAGAAATCAATTGAAGGAATTTTCGACAGCTGTCAAAAACTTAGGTGAAACTCTAGGCTTCATGTCAGTGCTTCAGCTGACTAATTTTTTTTCGATAATTCGCTAGAATTTTCTACGTTATCTATGGCCTTGGTGATGAGATCTGGACAAAATTTCGCACGTAGTTTACATTATTCTTCAGCTAGGTGTGAAATTTCATTCCAATCCAATCAGTAGTTTCGAAATTATCAGGAAAAAAATATTTTGAACGGCCATATTTACGGAACCCCCAGTCTAATTTTGCTCATTGATAAACGTGACCGCGACATTCGCGATCCAAACCTACCCTGTAAATTTCAAGTTCCTAGGCCTTTCCCTTCGGAAGTTATAATTTTCTATGGTTCTGGTCATGCGATCTGAACAAAATGTTTGAGAAAACAAAATTTCAAACGACTGTATTTACGGAACTCCTAGTATAATTCTGCTCATTGATGAACGTGAACGCGACATTTCAGATCCACAACTATCGTGAAAATTTCAAGTCCCTAGGCCTTTCCGTTCGAATGTTATGATTTTCTATGGTTTCTATGGTTCTGGTCATGCGATCTGGAGAAATATAGCTTGAATATATCATTCTCCATTAGTAAACAAAATTTCGTCACGATCGAATCTGTAGTTTTGAAATTATCAAGAAAACTAAATTTCAAACAACCATATTTACGGAACCCCTAGTATAATTTTGCTCATAGATAAACGTGATCACGACATTCGAGATCCACACCTGTCCTGAAAATTTCAAGTCCCTAGGCGTTTCCGTTCAAAAGTTACAATTTTCTATGGTTTCTATGGTTCTGGTCATGCGACCTGGACAAAATTTCACATGTAGCTCATTCTCCATTTGAGTGCAAAATTTCATCTCAATCAAATCTGTAGTTTTCAAGTAATCAGGAGAACAAAACTTTGAACGGCCATATTTACGGAACCCCTGGTGGAATTTGGCCCATTAACGAACTTAACCGAGGCATTCGGGAACTGAACCCACACTGAAAATTTCAAGTCTCTAGGTTGTTCCATTCGATAGTTATCGTGCTTACGGCACATTTTCAGTTCAAAATTCGATAAATACAGACATCGTGACGAAATGATATAGCCCTCGTGTAAGTAGTACGAGCGCTCAAAAAACAGAAGCACTTGCCGATGTCGCACAGAAGGAAGCCATAATCAATCACAGAGTAGATGACGATAATGAAGAACTCGAAGAAGAAGTATTCGAGGAAAATGAAGAATTGATGAAAGACCCACCAGAAGATGATAAAATTTAAAACCCAACCTCATCAGCGGAAATTGAAGAGATAATCAAGAATTTAATGAGGCGAAAAGTACCGTGCTCTGACGAAATAACAAGCTTTATGCTGTCAAGAAAATGAATAGCAGGGTTTACGAATATACTGAAGTGATTGTTTTCAATAAACTCGGCTAAGATAGAACTGTAGACGAATAAGTGAGCCATAGGAAAAGTTGTGGAAAAAGTTGTCGCAAAGATGTTGAATGAATGGGCCCAATTACTGAATTTTATACCGGTCGAACAATTTGGATTCAGAAGAGAACTTTTGACCCAACTTCAATAACTTAAGGCCCATTCAGATGGAGAAAGTTTCACGCATGCAATCACTGCCATAAAAGCCAACATGCAAGGCGATAAACGAGATTGTTTTCATGGTGAGAGTTTTTCTATATCCTTTCGATATCGTACATTCGAGTCGAGAAACTCTCTCCATCTGAATGGTCCTTTAGGCTCCCGAATATATCACGCAAAAATTTCAGAATTAACAAGCCGCAGGACTTGTTTTACTTGATGTGACCAGAGCATTCAACAGGGTATGGTACGAAGGATAAGCCTATAAGCTTAAAAGAGCAGGACATTCGCTGAAATTGTGCAGAATAATAATGAATTATCTCAGAAATAAAAACATTGTAAGAATATACTATGACGAACACCCGAAAGTTAACATTTAGTTTCGTTTCTTGCAAGGTTATAACATTAGTTGCTTTTTCTGCAGGTTTTCTTTTATTTCAGATCTTCGGCTCCTATGCAATGGAACGATTTTGATAGGAGTTCTGCTGAAAAAACCTTCAGCATACTTCAGTTCAGATTTCCTATAAAATTTCAAAGTTTTGTTTATTCATCTAACCGCCGAACTCCCACTGAAAACTCCTGCTTTCAACTCAAAATACCTTTCCGAGAATAAGTGGAAAGATTTAATGGAACGCTGATGGAGTAGAATGAAAAGAAGTCACTTAGGAATATTCAATTCATATATACGCGAAAAAAATATTGGTGGAAATAATAAACCAAAAACAGTATTTCCAATTTTCTCTTCATTACAGATGTGATGCCCTACTTGTACGATAAATAATTTGAACACGTTTTTTCTTTACAGGCAGTTGATTGATGGCGCTTTTTCAGAATAGAATAGGAAGAGCACTTCACATTTGAACGCATCACTTGAGCACTCTTTCTTTCTGTCAATAAAGTTTGGGTTGTGAAATCAGTTATTTCCACTTTAGAGGTCTATTTATACAAGCTCCTAGATAGAATATGAACAAACTAACTGACTGATGCGCTTAAAGTAAAGAATTATTCGGTATGCGTAAAATGGAGTTTCAAAATAAATATTTTTACCAGTTATATTAAATGTAGTATGCTCGAAATATCTGGGATAAGGTATGCTTTTTATAAGTTGAAGAACCTTTCAACGATTGACTTGTTATAACATAATATTATATGTGAATGATTACAAGGTTTACTCGAAACCGATTGAAAAATGTGGGCAGAATGATA
Organism: Aphidecta obliterata; assembly: GCA_963966015.1. NCBI lineage: Eukaryota > Metazoa > Arthropoda > Insecta > Coleoptera > Coccinellidae > Aphidecta > Aphidecta obliterata. The sequence goes on along the minus strand of OZ014430.1, from coordinate 5,506,319 downwards.
ACAATTTTGGTTAGTGTGGATGAAATGTGTACGATTATTGAGGTAGAGTATTGAAAAAGTGGATTAAGCATCTTACGAATAAATAGAAGAACTGTCAGAAACATTGAAAATATTTCATTTTTTGCAGTCTTGTTGGAATTTTTGGTCAAATTCAATTCTGTCCGTCTGCCTGGAGATTTCCGTAGATATAGCCATATGAATATATTTTTTTCTAATTTTTCTCGAAATACCGATCTGACCGAATTGAAACTTCGTAGTTAGTTGTAAGATAACGAAACGAAGGTTCATGTGGTAGTTCGTGAGAATCACACAGCCGGTTGTGTTCTGTGTAGGCTTTGTTACTGTGTCCTAACGCCACCTGAGACACAGCACTGTTAATTGTTTATTTATCAAAATCAAAACATGGGCAAAACGACAATTAATCACGCAGTCAAAGAAAATCGAAAAGGAATACCATATTTTTTTATTAATGCCCCATTTAACCTATTTCAAGAACGCCTCAGCGTGTTTAAATCGGACTTTCAAACACGCGCGTTTTTGAGCGCTCGTACTACTTACACGAGGGCTATATCATTTCGTCACGATGTCTGTATTTTTCGAATTTTGAGCCAAAAATGGTCTCAAACGACTATGTTCGACTCACTGATGACGAATCCGTCGAAAAATTCGAGTCTGTCCGTCCGTCCGGCCGTCCGTCCGGCCGTATACACGATAACTCTCGAACGGAATGTCCTAAAAACTTGAAATTTTCAGGGTAGGTTCGAATCTCAAATGCCGCGGTTAAGTTCGTTATTGGGCAAAATTTGCCGAGGGGTTCCGTGAATATGGCCGCTCGAAATTTTGTTTTCCTGATTACTTTGAAACTACAGTTTCGATCAAGATGAAATTTTGCGCTCTAATGGAAAATGAGGTTTTCAAGCTACATGCAAAATTTTGTTCAGATCGCATCATCAGAACCATAGAAACCATAGAAAATTGTAACTTTTGAACGGAAACGCCTAAGGACTTGAAATTTTCAGGATAGGTGTGGATCTCGATTGTCGTGATCACTTTCATCTATGAGCAAAATTATACTAGGGGTTCCGTAAATATGGTCGTTTGAAATTTAGTTTTCTTGATAATTTCCAGACTAGAGATTCGATCGTGACGAAATTCTGTATACTAATGGAGAATGATATATTCAAGCTACATTTCTCTAGATCGCATGACCAGAACCATAGAAACCATAGAAAATCATAACTTTCGAACGGAAAGGCCAAGGAACTTGAAATTTTCAGGATAGGTGTAGATCTGAAATGTGGCGTTCACGTTTATCAATGATCATAATTATACTAGGGGTTCCGTAAATACGGTCGTTTGAAATTTTGTTTTCTCGATAATTCCGAAACTACGGATTAGATCGAGATTAAATTTTGTATTTTGAACGAGAATAATATATTGAAGCAACATTTTGTCCAGATCGCATGACCAGAACCATAGAAACCAGAGAAAATTATAACTTCCGAAGGAAAAGGCCAAGGAACTTGAAATTTTCAGGGTGGGTTTGGATCGCGAATTTCACGGTCACGTTCATTAATGAGCAAAATTAGACTAGGAGTTCCGTAAATATGGCGGTTCAAAATATTTTTTTTTCTGATATTTTCGAAACTACCCAATGGATTGGAATTGAATCATGCACTTAGCTGAGGAATAATGTATTCAAACTACGTGCAAAATTTTGTCCAGATCGCATCACCAAGAACATAGATACCGTAGAAAATTCTAGCGAATTATCGAAACAAAATTGATCAGCTGAAGCACTGACATGAAGTCTGGAGTTTCGCCTAAGTTTCAGAATTTTTTTGACAGCTGTCGAAAATTCCTTCAATTGATCTCTAAAACTGGAAAATGCGAATCTACCTACCAGGTGCATGTACGAGCGTTCAAAAGCTCCTGCCTTCACGGCAGTGCTTTTCGTAACTTTTTTAATGTCACCATGGCAACAGCAACGACTCGAGAAACGTGAAGTCTAAATAACAATTTTTGAGCGCTCGTACAACTTACACGAGGGCTATATGTTTTCGTCACGATGTCTGTATTTTTCGAATTTTGAGCCGAAAATGGTCTCAATTGACTATGTTCGACTCACTGATGACGAATCCGTCGAAAAATTCGAGTCTGTCCGTCCGTCCGTCCGTCCGTCCGTCCGTCCGGCCGGCCGGCCGGCCGTATACACGATAACTCTCGAACGGAATGTCCTAGAAACTTGAAATTTTCAGGGTAGGTTCGAATCTCGAATGCCGCGGTTGAGTTCGTTATTGGGCAAAATTCGCCAAGGGGTTCCGTAAATATGGCCGCTCGAAATTTTTTTTTTCTGATTACTCCGAAACTACTGATTCGATCGAGGTGAAATTTTGCACTCTAATGGATAATTACGTACTCAAGCTACATGCAGAATTTTGTCCAGCTCGCATGACCAGAACCATAGAAACCATAGAAAATTATAACTTTGTAATGGAAAGGCCTAGAGACTTGAAATTTTCAGGATAGGTGTGGATCGTGAATGTAGCGTTCACGTGTATCAATGAGCAAAATAAAACTAGGGGTTCCGTAAATATGGCCGTTTGAAATTCAGTTTTCTTGATCATTTCAAAATTATGGATTCGATCTCGACGAAATTTTGAATTTAAATTGAGAATTATATATTCGAGCTACATTTCTTCCAGATCGTATGATCAGAATCATAGAAACCATAGAAAATCATAACTTTCGAACAAAAAGGCCTAGTGACTTGAAATTTTCAGGATAGGTTCGGATCGCCAATTTCGCGATCCTTTTCATCAATGAGCCAAATTGGACTCGGGGTTCCGTAAATATTGCCGTTCAAACCAAATTTTTTCTGATAATTTCGAAAATACTTATTGGATTGAAATGAAATTTCGCACATATATGAAGAATAGTGTATAATTTTGTCCAGATTGCATTACCAAGACCATAGATACCGTAGAAAATTCTAGCGAATTATCGAAAAAATGGACCCAAAGCACTGACGTGAAGTCTGGATTTTCGCGTTGGTTTGAAATTTTCTTTGACAGCTGTCAAAATCTTTCCAATTGGTTTGTAAAACTGGAGAATGCGAATCTACCTACAAGGTGCATGTACGAGCGCTCAAAAGCTCCTGCCTTCACGGCAGTGCTTTTCGAAATTTTCGATTATAGATCTGACAGAAGTGCCTTGTTACGCCAAATAAAATATTACTAAATGCAAAACCTTTATTCAAACATAAGTGGAAATGGAAAGTGCAGTCGGTATTGTTTGAGATATTGATATTTCAATTGTTCAAATAGGCGGAAATGGTGTTTAAATATAACTGTTGACATTCTCACAACTCAGTGAAGATTCATTTTCAAGCACTGCGGTGACAACAATTCATTTTTGATGACATTCGCAAATTAGGTTCTGTTTTTCTCATTACCATGACAACGAAAGATATACCGATAAAGAATTTAACCATTTCACATTCTTATTCCCATTTTATGTAGTAATAATACCAGTATTCATGATTTCAAAGTGCTCCAATAAAAAAAAATAGCGTTAAGTATTCGTGGATAACTGGTCTTTAAAACACTTGCTCTATTTCGAGCACTCCGGCTTCGCCTTCGTGCTCGAAAAATCGCGCGTGTTTTAAAGACCTTTTCATCCACTTATACTTTAATATACAATTTATGTGTTTATAAGGAAAAAATCTTCAAAAGTCACCCAGTGAAGCCGGCTTGTGCCAAGATTTCTACTGAATACATACTATAATTACATAAGCTCAATTATGTAACACATTTTGCGAATCCGAAACCAGAAACCTGCTTTATTACTTGCATTTTGGCACTCAATTCGAACTGGTGAATTTTTTCCCAAAACTTTCGGTCCATACGTTAGATCACAAACGCATTATTGACAACTATATTCACATTTTTTATATGGTTCTAGTTGGGTCTCTGAAAGAATTTTGAGCCGAAATGAAAACAGAATATCACATTATGCTGGGCTTTAGCAAAACCGGGTGGCTTGCTCTTATGCCTGCTATATAAAGTGAGGCAAAAATTCAACAGCCATTAAAGCACTACTTTTTGAACATAACGGACTTTATCGGCAATTGAAGCTGCAACAGAAATTAACCATTTGACATACAATTTGGATAAAAAGAGACATTATATTCCGTAAATCGATGGTAAAACGGAAAGATTTTGAAATATTGACGAAGTCTCTGCAATAAATACGACTGCATAATTTCATAAATCGAATCGTGAATATTTGGAGCAGTGGACTTGGCTGGCTTGTTTCTGCGAACAAGAGCGTTGTTATCAGTTTGCTCGAATATCTGTAATTTGTTTTTTTTTTGTGCCGATAATGGTCTCAAACGGTAATGTTGAACTCGCAGATAAAGAACTTATGATCAAAACAGAATCGATTCTGTATGTCCGGCCGTCCGTCCGTTCGTATGTCGCTCTGTGAACACGATAACGTTGGAAACAAAAGGCCTAACCTCTCATATTTGCGTGAGACAAGGGCGGTCCTAGGAAGAATTTCTGGGGGGGTAATTGAATGAACAATTTTTTTCCGGGAGAGTGCACAACCCCACAGATATAGAGGAGAATGATATATTTGAGCTACATTTTGACCAGATCGCATGACCAAAACCATAGAAAATCATAACTTTCGAATGGAAAGGCCTAGGGGGTTAATTACTCCCGTTAACACCACCCCCCCCCTCGTAGGACCGCCCTTGGCGTGAGACGTTCTGATTCTCACTTTTCGACAGCTGTCAAACAAATTTTCAAACTGAGGCGTAATTCCAGACTTCACGTTAGTTGTTTAATTTTTTTTTTGATGATTCGCTAGCATTTTCTACGGTATCTATGGTCTTGGTAATACGATCTGGACAAAATTGAATTCATTATTTTTCATATATGTGCAAAATTTAATTCCAATCCAATCATTAGTTTCGAAATTATCAGGAGAAAAATATTTCGAATGGTCATAATCATGGAACCCCTAGTCTAATTTCGCTCATTGATGAACATGACCGCGACATTCGCCAGCCAAACTACCTCTAAAAAAAAGTCCCTAGGTATTTCCGTTCGAAAGTTATTATTTTCTATGATATCTATGGTTCTGGTATTGCGATCTGTACAAAATGCATGTATCTTGAACACGTCATTCTCCATTTGAGTGCAAAATTTCATCTCGATCGAATCCGTAGTTTCGAAGTTATCAGGAGAACAGAACTTGGAACGGCCATATTTACGGAACCCCTGGTGGAATTCTGCCCATTAACGACCACCTCAACCGCGGCATTCAGGAACTGAACCCACACTGAAAATTTCAAGTCTCTAGGTTGTTCCGTTCGAGAGTTATCGTGCTTACGGCCGGACGGACAGACTTGAATTTCCGATGGATTCGTTATCAGTGAGTCGAACCTTGTCGATTGAGACCATTTTCAGCTCAAAATTCGAAATACACAGACATCGTGACGAAATAATATAGCTCTCGTGTAAGTAGAACGAGCGCTCGATTATTTCGCAGGCCTTCGAGAGATCTTACTGATCATAGTTGGGTTATAACTTTGCCATTAAGAACACATAAATATATGTCCAGTTACAAATTGGGTCTCATATTTTTCAATAAGACCTGTCTGTTAGAGTACTGGTAAATGCTATCTTGATATGTGTGGGTTTTTAACTAGAACAATATTTCTGCATTCCACAAAATCGACAAACCCGACCTGATCTAGGGAATGCGGATAATTCACTGATATGCACTTCTTATTTATTAAATACTCTTTTCGCTACAACGCGCCCACAAAGTCCTTTCTTACATAAATATGTCTAAATCAAAACCAGCCGTTTGAAATTATAGAAAAATTTCTTAAAAATTTCAGTTTGAGAAATAGATCTAATAGTTTTATTACATAATATGCAAAAGAAATCGCTGAAAAACTGGCACTCACTTCAGAATTGGATGATGAACTGAACAAATTGCGATCCATTGAGTTTCATACAAAAAAGGAAATCTTTGCTCAATATATTCGATATTCCTGAACATTTTTTAGGTTCGGAGGTCATTTGACCACATTCTACCAATATTTGGGAGCAAATATGAGTGGCTTTCGAATAAAACTTTTCAAATAACTCCATCTTTATGTATAAAAATTACGAAAAGCACTGCCGTGAAGGCAGGAGCTTTTGAGCGCTCGTACATGCACCTTGTAGGTAGATTCGCATTTTCCAGTTTCAGAAATCAATTGAAGGAATTTTTGACAGCTGTCAAAAAAATTCTGAAACTTAGGCGAAACTCCAGACTTCATGTCGGTGCTTCAGCTGATCAATTTTTTTCCGATAATTCGCTAGAATTTTCCACGGTATCTATGGTCTTGGTGATGCGATCTGGACAAAATTTTGCACGTAGTTTGAATACATTATTCCTGAGCTAGGTGCATAATTTCATTCCAATCCGATCGGTAGTTTAAACTATCAGGAAAAAAATATTTTGAACGGCCATATTTACGGAACCCCTAGTCTAATTTTGCTCATTGATGAACATGACCGTGAAATTTGCGATCCAAACCCACCCTGAAAATTTCGAGTTCCTAGGCCTTTCCGTTCAAAAGTTAGAATTTTCTATGGTTTCTATGGTTCTGGTCATGCGATCTGGACAAAATATTGCTTCAATATATCATTCTCGATTAAAATACAAAATTTCATCTCGATCGAATCCGCAGTTCCGAATTTATCGAGAAAACAAAATTTCAAACGACCGTATTTACGGAACCCCTCGTATAATGTTGCTCATAGATGAACGTGATCACGACATTCGAGATCCACACCTATCCTGAAAATTTCAAGTCCCTAGGCCTTTCCTTTCAAAAGTTACAATTTTCTATGGTTTCTATGGTTCTGGTCATGCGATCTGGACAAAATTTCACATGTAGCTTGAACACCTCATTTTCCATTTGAGTGCAAAATTTCATCTCGATCAAATCTGTAGTTTTCAAGTAATCAGGGAAACAAAACTTTGAACGGCCATATTTACGGAACCCCTGGTGGAATTTGGCCCATTAACGAACTTAACCGAGCCATTCGGGAACAGAACCTACCCTGAAAATTTCAAGTTTCTAGGACATTCCGTTCGAGAGTTATCGTGTATACGGCCGGACGGACGGCCGGACGGCCGGACGGACGGACGGACAGACTCGAATTTTTTGACGGATTCGTCATCAGTGAGTCGAACATAGTCGATTGAGACCATTTTCGGCTCAAAATTCGAAAAATACAGACATCGTGACGAAATGATATAGCCCTCGTGTAAGTAGTACGAGCGCTCAAAAATTACGTGTCACGTTGTTTGTCCGGGATGATTTCCTAAAATACTGAACCGATTTCAATCGAATTTTGCACACTGTGTGCAGTTCGATCCAACTCAAAAGATAGGATAGTTTATATCTCAATTTACATTTGCAATATTGTTCTATTGCAAATTATTTGTTAATTGTATATGACAAAGAGAGATAATTATCTACGTGGCAATGCAGGCCATAAATCGACAGCAGGTCACGCGTCCCCACTACACCCATCACTCTGCAAGAGCGATAACGTGCGAGGAGTGATGCCAAGTTTCTGGGTCTTTCCCAAAATTTAAAAAATTTGGAACTGTTTGAGAACTCGGTTATAACTTTTGAAAAATCAAGGACAGGGTTAGGGTTGGGTTGGGTTAGGTTAGGATTAATAATAATAATTTCACTGGTTTGAATACTTGACTACAATATAATTTTTTTTTATTCGTATACATTAGCCACAGCAACGCGTGGCTACCTATATATTTGGAAGATCTTCGTTCTCGAATAGTGACCACAAATTAACGATCGAAAGAAGACGCTCTTGAAAGGCCTTTCTATCATGAGTTCCGCATATAAATTTTTTTCCATTCGCTTTCGAGAATTTCAAATTTGAATTTTGTGTAGTACTAGTCATTCCGTTAAGCATGCTTTGTGAATTCATCAAATTTTCACTAATTTATTCTGTGGTTTCGTTCATAAGCGATCTGTCATACACAAGGAAGCAAAATAATTACTGTTTTTTGAGCGCTCGTACTACTTACACGAGGGCTATATCATTTCGTCACGATGTCTGTATTTTTCGAATTTTGAGCTGAAAATGGTCTCAATCGACTATGTTCGACTCACTGATGACGAATCCGTCGGAAAATTTGAGTCTGTCCGTCCGTCCGTAAGCACGATAACTCTCGAACGGAACAACCTAGGGACTTAAAATTTTCAGTGTGGGTTCAGTTCCCGAATGCCTCGGTTAAGTTCGTTAATGGGCCAAATTCCACCAAGGGTTCCGTAAATATGGCCGTTCAAAGTTTTGTTCCCCTGATTACTTGAAAACTACACGTTTGATTGAGATGAAATTTTGCACTCGAATGGAGAATGAGGTTTGTAACCTACATGTGAAATTTTGTCCAGATCGCATGACCAGAACCATAGAAACCATAGAAAATTGTAACTTTCGAACGGAAACGCCTAGGGACTTGAAATTTTCAGGATAGGTGTGGATCACGAATGTCGTGATCACGTTCATCTATGAGCAAAATCATACTAGGGGTTCCGTAAATATGGTCCTTTGAAATTTAGTTTTCTTGATAATTTCAAAACTACAGATTCGATTGTGACGAAATTTTGTATACTAATGAAGAATGATATATTCAAGCTACATTTGTCCAGATCACATGACCAGAACCATAGAAACCATAGAAAATCATAACTTTCAAACGGAAAGGCCTAGGGACTTGAAATTTTCAGGATAGGTGTGGATCTGAAATGTCGCGTTCACGTTTATCAATGAGCAGAATTATACTAGGGGTTCGGTCGTTTGAAATTTTGGTTTCTCGATAATTTCGAAACTACGGATTCGATCGAGATGAAATTTTGTATTTAAATCGAGAATGATATATTAAAACAATATTTTGTCCAGATCGCATGACCAGAACCATAGAAACCATAGAAAATTGTAACTTTTGAATGAAAAGGCCTAGGAACTTGAAATTTTCAGGGTGGCTTTGCATCTACCTACCAGGTGCATGTACGAGCGCTCAAAAGCTCCTGCCTTCACGGCAGTGCTTTTCGTAATTTTTTAATATCATAGCGTTGATTTCATTCATTCGCGAATAAACTTTTGTCCAAGTGATGATCCAATTTGTATCAACATATATGTTAAATTTCGTACAATACAATACATCATTTCGCTCATTCAGTTGTATTCTCTGAAAAGTAAGGATATATATTCAAACTCACAGCGACGTCAATCACGAACTCCTTCCTAGGCGGCCAGGTGGGCCTGATCTTATTGCGTCGTTTCCTGGGTTTTTTTTGGAGAGGCCTCCAGCAATCTGGAAGTTAAAGAGAAAAATGAATGAAAAATGAAGTTTTTTGCGATGATATGTTTATGATATCTAGAACAATATGCTCTCAGATGCAGGAGCTGATATACTCAGAATAAAACAGCCCGAGGGCTGGAAGTCCAATACTGTTGCGGCTATGTGAATATGTTGAAAATTCTCTAGGCAATAAAAAAAATAATAGCTCAAGATATCATCAAAGGAATATCTGACCTCAAGCCAGCTTCTAAAAGAATGTTTAGAGAGGAAACGAACGAAATCAGAACAGAAAAAGTTATAGCAGAATTAGGAGAAACATCTGAATTTGGATTTAACTTTGTTAATTGTACTTTCTCTGATGTTTTCAATATTTTCAAAGAATAAAATTATCGGTTTCTTCTTCTATCATTACACAACTAGTTGCGTAATGAATATTACACAACTCTTTTCCACTTGTCCCGAGTGACAGTTACGAAAAATCCGACGTTTCACAATTAACAAACGTCATGTAAAATCTGACTTTTCGAAACTGAATCAGACAATTATATATATCATTTTTGAGCGCTCGTACTACTTACACGAGGGCTATATCATTTCGTCACGATGTCTGTATTTTTCGAAATTTGAGCCGAAAATGGTCTCAATCGACTATGTTCGACTCACTGATGACGAATCCGTGGAAAAATTCGAGTCTGTCCGTCCGTCCGGCAGTAAGCACGATAACTCTCGAACGGAACAACCTAGCGACTTGAAATTTTCAGTGTGAGTTCAGTTCCCGAATGCCTCGGTTGAGTTCGTTAATGGGCCAAATTCCACCAGGGGTTCCGCAAATATGGCCGTTCAAAGTTTTGTTTCCCTGATTACTTGAAAACTACAGATTTGATTGAGATGAAATACACTCAAATGGAGAATAAGGTGTTCAAGCTACATGTGAAATTTTGTCCAGATCGCATGACCAGAACCATAGAAACCATAGGAAATTGTAACTTTTGAGCAGAAACGCCTAGGGACTTGAAATTTTCAGGATAGGTGTGGATCTCGAATGTCTTGATCACGTTCATCTATGAGCAAAAGTATACTTGGGGTTCCGTAAATATGGTCGTTTGAAATTTAGTTTTCTTGATAATTTCAAAACTACAGATTCGATCGTGACGAAATTCTGTATACTAATGGAGAATGATATATTCAAGCTACATTTCTCCAGATCACATGACCAGAACTATAGAAACCATAGAAAATCATAACTAACTCAAGGCCTAGAGACTTGAAATTTCCTGGATAGGTGTGGATCTGAAATGTCGCGTTCACGTTGTTCAATGAGCAGAATTATACTAGGGGTTCCGTAAATACGGTCGTTTGAAATTTTGGTTTCTCGATAATTTCGAAACTACGGATTCGATCGAGATGAAATTCTGTATTTTAATCGAGAATGATATATTAAAACAATACTTTGTCCAAATCGCATAACAAGAACCATAGAAACCATAGAAAATTGTAACTTTTGAACAGAAAGGCCTAGAAACTTGAAATTCTCAGGGTGGTTTTGGATCGCGAATATCGCGTTCACGTTTATCAATGAGCAAAATTAGACTTGGGGTTCCGCAAATGTGGCCCTTCAAAATATTTTTTTGCTGATAGTTCCGAAAATACTGAGCGGATTGGGATGAAATTTTGCACCTAGCTGAGTAATAATGTATTCAAACTACGTGCAAAATTTTGTCCAGATCGCACCACCAAGATCATAGATACCGTAGAAAATTCTAGCGAAATATCGAAAAAAAATTGATCAGCTGAAGCACTGACATGAAGTCTGGAGTTTCGCCTAAGTTTCAGAATTTTTTGACAGCTGTCGAAATTCCTTCAATTGATTTCTAAAACTGGAAAATGCGAATCTACCTGAAAGGTGCATGTACGAGCGCTCAAAAGCTCCTGCCTTCACGGCAGTGCTTTTCGTAATTTTACTTTCATCAAATGACTAAGGTAAATATTTCATTGGCAGAATGGCCAGTACTGTAAAGAATTTAAGTTGGAGTATCGCGAAAACCGATAGATCAAATGAGGAAAAAATTCAATATTCTGATCTCAGGATAGAAAGGCCTTTCTAATGAGGTAACACTTATCCCATCTTCCCTATTCAAATTTTAGGTGTTGATGCTCTAACACTAAGGGTTGAAGTGATATGGTTGTGAATTTGATATTAAGAAATTTTCACCTCGAATCAAAAATTGACGTGTCCGAGCATTTTTCCGAAATGAGTTCGTTCCGCCTGTTATCTCGTCTGTTTCGTTTTCAAAAGCCCACCCTAAATGAATTTTCTATAATATATCGCACCCGTCGTAGAATAAGGGGACAACTCAAAAAAGGTCCATTTTGTGTTAGTGACGGTATTGAACTAAGGTTAGGTAACCCTTTTCTTACGTGCAATATCAGAATAACTCTAGTTGGCCTCTCCGCCACATAAGAGTCTGTTTGTGAAAAAAGGTAACAATTCAAATTTTTGGAAAAACAGTAGAATATTCCACCACGACGGGAAAAATTGCATTATTTGAATATTGGGTGCTAGAGTTACAATGTTCAAGAGGATTGCTGCAGTTATTACGAATGTTCAGCGTGTTAAATTGAATAAGAACACAAAAGTATGGAACGAAAACTTCGGGAAACCAAAACTTCAAATACGATTTCCCAACAAAATCAATTTTTGAGTTGTCTCCTTATTCTACGACAGGTGCGATATTCCAGGTTCAAATGGACCTGCGAATTGTTATTCCTGTAATGAAAATAATAACGAATTAGGTATGAAGAAGAACTCTTTGAATTAATCTAGGGAATTTTTTCAAAACGGTTACACACAATGTAATAATTCGTTGAGATGAAAAGAAATCAAACACAAGCCACCGATTACACATCCTCGTACATAAATTTCAAAATTCACACGCTAATTTATTCCCTTCAAAACACACCAAGTTCTGCTTTTCTAACACCTCAATTGTATTCATTGGTAACAAAACACTCCAGTTTCCTATAGAAAGTAGGGGACTTAATTGTATATGATATTAGAAGACAATGCGATCCTCAAAATTTAGATACTATTTCTCGTAGAATAAGTAGAAATAATGTATGATATAATAATGATTTCATAATAAAATGATGAAAGGAAGGATAGCCGATTCAATTAATATGGGTAATTCACTTTTTTCTGCTTGGGCAAATGATTCCACGTTATTTGTGCAATGGAACGATTATGGTTCAATGTCTGTTCGATTAGAGACACCTGACTTAGGTTCAATAGGTTGTTTCATTCATATAATGCTTGGTTGAGTTTGAAACCAAAAAAAACTAATTGAAAATAATAATGGGCATAGGAAAAACCTCGTCGTTACTTTTTTTGATCATTCGAGCTTATATTGTTATTATTGGTCTGCTACCATGTTTCATATAAATACACCGGTCAGAAATAATACTTCACAAAGGTTTCATTTCTGACATGATCTGAGGATTTCTATAGATGTAGATCTCACTCTTTCTAAAAAATATTGCAGATGGTTCTGGAGATTTTTTTGAGGATGCTACCGGTTTTAAATAAGATAGATAGATGGAATAGTTCATTCAAGAAACATATACAGGGTGTCTATTTTTAAAAGGGCAAAACTTCAGTGGGAGAACTAGAGCATCATACATGAGATTTGCAACAAAAAATTTCATATAACACATGGTCGAAATGTTGAGGGTTATTTTTCAATTTAACATTTCTCGATTTCACGGAATATTTCAAGTTTTCCCATAAAATCGATTATACTTCAGTTTTCCTTGTAGCCTCATCAAAGTTGACCACACATTTGGAAACAGCATTAAATTTGATACAAGATAAGAATTTCTGTGTGCCAAAAAAATTTTTATTGTGGGCGCATGATGAGGAGATTTAATATCACGATTCTGAAGTGAACAAAACCAGGTCATATTTTTCCAATGTTTTTATCGATGAAAAATCATCAATAAAGGACATGTTTTTTTTCAGCAAAGAGTACCCCATTTAGTTGGCTTTCGAATGACATACCAACTTTTGTGCTTGCTGCTTGTCTTCTGCCCTAATATCATGGCTAACAAAATGACAACGAGAAAGTCGAAATATTCCAAACTTGCTCTTTTTGAAGCTCTTTATGATCGAATATTGAAGTTATTCTCATAAAAATCATCAATTTCTCTGTCGATTCAAAAGAATTTGAAGGAATAAGCTAAATGTTAATAATACAGGTTTCATAAAAATATGGAAAGAAGACAGACCACTTCTACTTATAACAATTGTTCGAAATGTCCACTGCCTTATTCAATACATTTTACACATCGTTTTCGCTCTGAATCCAAGTATAAAAATCCTAAGGCTTATGATCGGGGCTCCTTGGTGGCCATCTCACCGGACCGTACCTTCCAATCCATTGCATCCCAAACTATTCATTCATTACCTAAGTTCCGTACATTCCGACTATTATGAGCTGGGCAGCCATTCATTTGAAACCAGATATTTTGTCTGTTAGTCAGGGGCAGTTGATCCATGCGCCCACAATACAAATTTTTTTGGCACACAGAAATTCTTATCTTGTAGCAAATTTATTTTGTTTTCAGATATGTGGTCAACTTTGATGAGGCTATAAGGAAAACTGAAGTATAATTGATTTTATGCAAAAACTTGATATATTCGTGAAAACAAGAAATGTTGAATTGAAGAATAACCGTCAACATTTCGACCATTTTCTGTTGCAAATCTCATTTATGATCTTCCTCTGAAGTTTGGTCCTTTTAAAATAAGACACCCTGTATATATTTGATAAACTCTATGATACTGTAGAGTTAATTTTCAAACATTGACTGTGCACGGTACTAAACATTACTTCTTTTTTTTTTAATCCGCCGCAAGATACTCTCACTTCTTTGTTCTGAACTTACCATTTATTTATAAAGGATGTTTCAATAAGAGCGCAAGATTTCAGTGTTCGATGAAACATGGTTTTCTGTAGCAAATTATTTTATTAGGTACTCATTGATTTAGAAAAAATGCATTTGGGAATTATGTATGAAACAAAATATATTGTAAATGGCCGCCACGCCACGGCTTTGCTGGCATATGTGTTCCCTTTTGACGAAATTTTCCATAACGTTATTGAATACATGTGGTGGTATTTCACAGCGTCTAATTTCGGCTTTCAATGCTACGATGGTTTCAGGCTTATTGGCATAAACCTGTGACTTCTGATAACCCCTCAGCCAGAAGTCTAAAAGCGTTTAAACCTAAGAGAGAACTCTGGTCACCAAATCGAGAAATGACACGACCAGAATTGGCCTCCAAGGTCTTGCGATTCAACGCCTTCAGACTTCTGGCTGTGGGGTTATCTGAAGTCACAGGTTTATGCCAATAAGCCTGAAATCATCGCAGCATTGAAAGCCGAAATAAGACGCTGTATCAATGAACTACCACCACATGTATTCAATAACGTTATGGAAAATTTCGTGAAAAGGGAACGCATATGTCTGCAAAGCCGTGGCGGCCATTTGCAATATATTTTGTTTCATAAATAATTTCCAAATGTATTTTTCCTAAATCATGTGACGTTAACTTTGAGGGAGTTGGTCACAAGGCAATTAGGCTCGCGGTTAGGTTAGGGCGCCAGGTAGAGATATGCCTGCCTATTGAAAAGGAAACAAAGCTGCGTACCCCTCTACCAGAGTAGCAGTAAACAGAATTACTCAAAGGTTTAATTTTAATGATTTAATAAAAATAAAATGCAGTGGTTGATGATTACAAGGCGCAGAAAAGAAAATAACAATGCAAATCGTCAAATCGGGAGCCAGACGGACTCTCGATCACAACTCTAATACCTATACTAACTTGCACCTAAATCGGTACTGACAAAACTTTAAACAGCCTAACTTGGCTTAGTTCAACTATAACTCTGCTACTATGACAGACAATAACGGTAGTTCAATAACACAACATAACCAAAAAAATTGGTTGACGACGACGCTATACTCTAACAAATCCTGAAGGCACTGGTACCGTTGTGGTACCCCAAACGCAATTTGTGAAGTACACCCCACTATATCTGCTAACAAGCTTAAAATAGTTATAACCAACCAACAAAATTATATCACTTAATTATAAGTTATGAACCGATAAGCGGTATGATTTTCAAGTCACTGATTACCTTGATTCTACGTTATTGAAAGTTACAGTTAGTGATCTTAGGCCAGTGCTAGCACTGGTTACCTTAACCCATAAGCCAGTTCCCAGGTAGTATTCACAGTGCAGTGCCAGCACCCAATCAATGTTTGTACGAAGAGACGCTTGGATACTCGAAAAGAGTTGACTCGAAAGGCAGTCGTACACTTGAACAGCCTACACTTGAACGCCGTATACTTGAATTTCTGCCGTACACGTGAATCTATGCCGTACACGTGAACCCTAATAAAGAAATATAAGACATGGTTCTTACGATACAAATGATCTCATACCTCTAAGTTTATGTTCGAGGGAATTGAAGCAATATGTAATCAGTTCTTCGTGGAAAGTCCAATAGGAAATTCTTTTTCAACACAATTGTCGCAATAGAAACCTAATAAAAGATGTTCAGACAGTGGTTCGAGGAACAAAAGGACATTCATACCTCTTAGATGTCCAAGAGTTAATTCTTAAGAATTTGGGTCCTCGTGGAAAAAATATAAGCGCTAATCCCAGAAATATTCCGGTAAACCTCACAGGATTGCTTCAAATTGAAGTTATAATCGCCTATAACAAGGATGATCTAAAATCACAAATTCTTCAATTCAGAATTCGGCTACACTTTTTCATCTCTTCACCAACAATATGATCTTTCACAGAACATCGCAATCATCGCATTGACACCTCATTCCCAAAGTTCACACAGAGATACCAACTGTCGAATTTGACAACCAAGAAAAAAAAAATTAAAGAAATCGAAAATATTTGAAAAAAAATTCTTACTCGTGATATAAAACTAACGACAATGACAATGACTCCACAGTTAACCTCACAAATTCCAAAACAAAACAAACTGAAGGAACGAAGTTCGCCAATTCCAGCACGGAGATCCAGGAATATCACATTACACAAGCGAGATGATAAATATATAATGAATCAAAAGGAATGAACTCAAACATTGAAACCAGAAATGACAGCGTTAGGGAAAATTTCGCAATTTTCCATAGTGCATGGTGGAAATGATGTGAAATTACAACGTTACAATCAATAAATATTTCAATACTTTGCTACAGAAAACCATGTTTTATCGAACACTGAAATCTTCCGCTCTTATTGAAACACCCTTTAGAAGGGTTCATCAATGATATTCCGATACAAGAGATCATTTTTGAGCGCTCGCACTACTTACACGAGGGCTATATCATTTCGTCACGATGTCTGTATTTATCGAATTTTGAACTGAAAATGTGCCGTAAGCACGATAACTCACGAACGGAATAACCTAGAGACTTGAAATTTTCAGTGTTCACGAATGCCTCGGTTAAGTTCGTTAAAGGGCCAAATTCCACCAGGGGTTCCGTAAATATGGCCGTTCAAAGTTTTGGTCTCCTGATTACTACAGATTTGATCGAGATGAAATTTTGCACTCAAATGGAGAATGAGCTACATGTGAAATTTGGTCCAGATCGCATGACCAGAACCATAAAAAATTGTAACTTTTGAACGGAAACGCCGAGGGAATAAAAAATTTTCAGGATAGGTGTGGATCTCGAATTTCGTGATCACGTTTATCGATGAGCAAAATTATACTAGGGGTTCGGTAAATATGGTCCTTTGAAATTCAGTTTTCTTGATAATTTCAAAACTACAGATTCGATCGTGACGAAATTTTGTATACTGATGGAGAATGATATATTCAAGCTACATTTCTCCAGATCACATGATCAGAACCATAGAAAATCACAACTTTCGAACGGAAAGGCCTAGGGACTTGAAATTTTCAGGATATGTGTAGATCTGAAATGTGGCGTTCACGTTTATCAATGAGCAGAATTTTACTAGGAGTTCCGTAAATACGGTCGTTTGAAATTTTGTTTTCTCGATAATTTCGAAACTACGGATTCGGTCGAGATAAAATTTTGTATTTTAATCGAGAATGATATATTAAAGCAACATTTTGTCCAGATCGCATGACCAGAACCATAGAAACCATAGAAAATTATAACTTCCGGAGAAAAAGGCCTAGGAACTTGAAATTTTCAGTGTAGGTTTGGATCGCGAATGTCGCGGTCATGTTCATCAATGAGCAAAATTAGACTGGGGGTTCCGTAAATATGGCCATTCAAAATATTTTTTTCCTGATAGTTTCGAAACTACTGATTGGATTGGAATGAAATTTCACACCAGCTGATGAATAATTTATTCAAATTACGTGCGAAATTTTGTCCAGATCGCATCACCAAGACAATAGATACCGTAGAGAATTCTAGCGAATTTTCGAGAAAAAAATAGTCAGCTGAAGCACTGACATGAAGTTGAGAGTTTCGCCTAAGTTTGAGAATTATTTTGACAGCTCTCGAGAATTCCTTCAATTGATTTCTAAAAACTGGAAAATGCGAATCTACCTACAAGGTGGATGTAAGAGCGCTTAAAAGCTCCTGACTTCACGGCAGTGCTTTCAAAATTTTTATGACAAGGAACATGAAACCTTTTTGAATTGCTTCATGATCCATTGAGTTGCCAAACCGAGTAAAAAAACTTTAGAAATATTCTTCTTCGTGATAAGACTCTCATCTAAATGGTCGCGACAACAAAACTGTCGATATTGGCTGCAGCTTTCCGAAAAATTATTATTCATTTTGTTGTGTAAATATAGTATGTTCTTCCCAGAAGATGGGTAATAAGTGTGGTTTTTTACCAAAAGTTCGATGAAAGATTGGAAACATCTTGATTAATATTGATATTTTCATTTCGTCTGATGAAGAAGAACAGCAGTACAAAAAAGGGAGCGCCCAGTAGAAGCAGAAATTGAAGCCTCTGATCCAATCGAGCAGAAAAGAGAGAATGTCCCACCAGTGACCTTGAAAGGCCTGTTTACAAATCTCAAGAGAAATGCACGAGAAGGGCATAAACTACTCGACGACCACAGAAAGATGACAAAATTTCTGGAGTCTAGAGGGAAAACATAGCAAAAATTGTACGCTAGCCAGAGAACACGAGGAACGGAATGGGAAACCTGTGCCCTCTGCGGAAGAAGACTCCGACACAATTGAGGAAAAAGGCAACGAAAAATATGCCTACTGTCCAGAGCTGTGCGGAGCACTGAATATTAGTGCTTCGAGCACTAAGCACTTGGAAAAAAGGGCTCCCGAGTCGCGAGCACTAAGCAGCAATTTCTACAAAAGGCTCTTGATTACTAAGCACTTTGTGGAAGTAATTCGATATTTCGAGCATTAAGCCCTTAGCACTTTTTTAAGAACTGTTGAGTTGAGGTCATTTTGATCGGAAGAAAAATTGTACCTATTTAGTTAAGCTGTCTTGATATGATAATATTTGAGATCCTTGTCAGGTCAGAAAAGATGTAAAGGCTGTCCCAAATTCGATGCTCACTTCGAGTATGTCGAGAGCTATGTGTGTTAGCAAAAAATTTTCAAGGACTCCGGATCTCTTTGGTTAAAATAATATGTATTCATATATAGGTATATCGATTCATTTTCACTGGACTGATACTAGATCTCAACGTATCAAGGTGTTGACGTCGGTCGGATATATTCGTGCTACAACAAGATTGGGAAAGGGCTTTGTGCTTAGTAATCCGCAGAAAAAGACGACCCCACCCAAACAAGAGAAGAAGTAAGAAGGACCAAAAAAAATAAGAAGAGACCGACAACAAAAGACCCGAAACCACTGAGGATCCAGATAGCTCCACCAAGTAAATCATTATATTCCTTGAAATAGAGATAGACGAAATGTTCCGCAAACTCACTAAACTCAATTGATGGCCTTAGTAACTTACGGTTGTAGAAACAACCTAAGGATAGTCCCTTGGAACATAAACGGTCTGCGAGCCCATAGATCTGAAAAAGAAGAAATAATAATAATAATATTACAACTTTTTATTAACTTCTCTTGTTTTTTCCTTGTTTTTGTCGCTGTCCCCTTTTTGGTCACCATTTTCCATTCGCTTCATCCTTTGTAGCTGGCTGGGTGTCCTGCTATTCCGCACAGCGCACAGGTAGAATTTCTCTTGTCGTTTTCTCTAGTTAGCCTACAATCTTCACTATTGTGCGCTTGAGAGCATTTAACACACCTCCATGGAAATGTGCCAGGGCCAATGCTTTTATTCTTCGGCTCCACTACACAGTTTATGCCGTAGAGCTGTAGGGATATGTTTTTGATTTGGGTTTTTACAAAAAATAAGGTTATCGCTTGTTTTGTTTTGTTGGGTGTCATCCTTCTTTTAGCGCGTGTCTGCGGCTTCGAGTGCTGAGACATTCCCTCGTTTGAGTATTTCACCTGGTCGGATACTGTTTTAAGGTTATCCCTCAACACTTCCAGCTGATTCATAAGACTATTGATCATTTCCTTCTGCTCTCTTATAATCTGATCTCTGTCGGATTCTCCACGAACTTCTTCAATTTCAGTATCCATATCAGAGAATTCTTCATCCGACGAAATATCTGCGTCAGATTCTCAGTCCTCATTTGCAGGATCGCATTCTGTTATTTCGTACGAATGCTTCAACAAACAACACTTGAACACCCATTTCACTTTTGTCTCTTCAATGTAATATAATCTGTAGAACCATCGATCTAAGATCTGGACTCAACACAGTAATATCTTCAATTCTAATCAGTTATAGTCGAGGCTTTCTGAAACTCATCAGAAACGATTAGTTAACACTAAGGACATTAACACACGATTAGTCTTCTATAACAGAGCGTCACACAGGTACAATCTATCCTGTCGGTGTCTATGACTACAATACCTGCGTAATAAAATCCGTTAGCTCACTTAGCATACATGCGCACTTCGAAATAGGTCTGCGCCCACTATTTTGACATAAATCGGGGATCTTACCTTCACAAACTAATGTTCAAATAACCAGAAAATAATAATAATGTATATATAGACCAGGCAATAGAGCAGAAAAAGGGTCATTCTGTGACAAAAATAGTAGAAGAAAACCGCGAGTGGGGAGTTACGTGGAGTGGTCCCTGGATGTTCAGTGATATGTTTTCGACTCGCAAATATCATTACTTTTCTTGTAATTGCGAAGAAACACCAAAAAAAACGATGTTTTTTTAGTTTTTGGCTTGTAAAATCTGAACCAATGGAGCGGTGCTAATACTTCCAACAGACGAATTGTAGAGAATGAAAAGATGAAAAAAATGAGTGCTAGTGCAACTAAATCGGGTCATCATTACCGGAGGAAAGCCGGAAAAACCGTGAAAATCAGCGTTTTTTCAAATCCTCATAATTCGGCCAATTTCGAAGTTGTAGCGCTGGCTTTCCAAATGAAAGTAGTGGTTAATAGATACTTTAAGTGTGCATAACTCAGACGTTGTTCGATAAATGGTTTTTGCGTAATTGCGATTTGAATTATTTAAGGCACTATTTTCCGGAAGAGCTGGATGCGTCGGAAGTAGTCCGATTTCAATTTACAAAACGGATTTTGAAAGAAGAAGTATAGTACTATAAAACGGCAAACT
The DNA here is from genome assembly GCA_963966015.1 of Aphidecta obliterata. NCBI lineage: Eukaryota > Metazoa > Arthropoda > Insecta > Coleoptera > Coccinellidae > Aphidecta > Aphidecta obliterata. Next base: position 5,485,208 of record OZ014430.1, on the reverse strand, counting down.
TGATTTTTCGTTAAAATGTTGCAAAATAGGTGAAAAATACGTGGAAACATGACCAAAACCGGTTCAGTGCCCTATCTGGGACGGATAGTGGGGGTAGTCGGCAGACGCGGGGAACCAAAATCGCGCTGAGGCCTGGCGCGAATATTTACGTATATACCCCCACTACTTGACTGCAATCGAGCATTCGGCTTATTTTGGTCATGTTTGCATGCTTTTTTTACCTATTTTGAAGCATTTTAACGAAAAATCAAGATTGCCTTTTTGTAGTACTGTACTTCTTCTCTCAAAATCTGTTTTGCAAATTGAAATCGGACTACTTCCGACGCATCCAGCTCTTCCGGAAAATAGTGCCTTAAATAATTCAAATCGAAATTACGCAAAAACTATTTATCGGACAACGTCCGGATTATGCACACTCAAAGTATCTATTGACCACTACTTTCATTTGGAAAGCCAGCGCTACAACTTCGAAATTGGCCGAGTAATGAGGATTTGAAAAAACGCCGATTTTCACGGTTTTTCCGGCTTTCCTCCGGTAATGATGACCCGATTGAGTTGCACTAGCACTCATTTTTTTCATCTTTTCATTCTCTACAATTCGTCTGTTGGAAGTATTAGCACCGCTCCATTGATTCAGATTTTACAAGCAAAAAACTAAAAAAACATCGTTTTTTTTGGTGTTTCTTCGCAATTACAAGAAAAGTAATGATATTTGCGAGTCGAAAACATATCACTGAACATCCACGGACCACCCCACGTAACTCCCCACTCGCGGTTTTCTTCTACTATTTTTGTCACGAAAAAATCTCTATTGCCTGGTCTAATAAGTTACTCGAATTCTGCTGATTCATAATAACTTGTCGGCACTTTCAAATCTTATGAATGCCAGGGCATGTAAACATGAAAGTATTCATTTGAATTTTGAATGACGTACATGGAACTCAATATCAAAAGACAATCTGTCAGATTTAATATTATATGCCGTGTGAGACACACTCAAGCACCCACTTTTCTCCTTTGTTTCTCTTGCTATATTTCTGAAATTTGGAACACTGATTTTGCTCACTAGGTGGAACTTTTGATGAATTCGAAAAAAAAAACAACTTGTTTTTCCGAAAATAACATCAACAGATTTTAGAATAGGACACCCTGTATATTACTACATTTTTGAAATTTTCGTAATTATCTGAACCCGATGATACCCTATACTATAGTTGATATTTGATTCCATTTGTCGCAATAACTATAATTTTTCGATCTAGTAAGCCATGAAGAACTCCTCAAAATTAATCCAAATAATTGAAATAAAGTTTATAGACAAAGGGAGATAATATGGACGGATACCCCATGGTTTGTACTTTCGATAGATGTCAGAGTATCATTAATGTACATGCGACAAAAATGGTGTTTCGAGTGAAAAAACGTTTCATTCTACTTTTCGAAGCACAATAAAATTTCCATCGAAAATGCTATAGTGAATATAGTGTAGCATTATTTTGATTGGATGGAATGATTTTAGGGACTTCATAGCTCTCTAGATCGAAAAATAGAAAAGATGTTCTAATTAATTAAATATCAAGTATTGAAATCCATGAAATCAGATAGTTACGAAGATTTCAAGATTTCAGTAATATAAAGGGTATCCCATTTGAAAGTCGAAATTTGCCGTCCTCCACTGAGCATATTCAATTTACCAAATTTCATAATTAAGCTAGAGAAACTAAGGATGAAAATAAGTGTCACACCAGTCTGTATCACTTGGTATATAGCAATGGCGCATCCAGGGGGGCTTTGGGGCTGCAGCCCCCCCCAAAGATACAAAGTCTTTGATGGAATTTAAAAAATCAATAAAATTATATGAAACTGATTCATAAACTGCAAACGAAATAAATAATAAATAAATGGAAGAAGGTAATGTCGAGACCTACAGACCCAAGATTCAGTGCCACATCGGCACTTTCTGAATTACTTCCGAATATATTCATATGTCTGAAAATATTGTATACGTTACCAGTGTTAGCGGCCACTCAGAAAAGGACATATGCTACCCTTAAAAGATTAAAAACGTAATTAAGGACTTAGGGAGCACAATAGGAACTGAGAGAATTACTGGACCTGCTCTGTTGAATATACAGGGTGTTTTTAAGGTGAGGCTTTTTTGGCAGGTGCTAGAACTCACCAAAAGCGATCAATATTCAATTTGAAAAACAGTGCAAAAAATATTGGTCATCAATATCTCAATCGCACTCTGGATTAAGGTGACCATTATCACCTCCGAAATGATTTTACTATTACAGTACCTACTGGTTTTCAGACATCAGTCCTGGTTAGTCATTTAACAAAACCAGTACACGAATGAATTTTTGGCGAGACTGGTCAAAATTCATATTGTCCTGGTTTCAGGTTAGAAAAAAACGGTCACCTTACTCTGGATGGATCTCTCTGTTAGGAGCCATATCCATGCGATGTTTGTTTTCTCGGCATTCATTTATTGCAAATTTGTGTTCTCTTTCAACTTTTATCATGAGATGTTTTCTAAACGGTATTATTGTTGAAGTTCAAACTGAGGAGATGAAAAGGATCACAAACTCACCTTTAAAATAAATCGATCCGAATTGTTCACAGAATTTGTTCGAAATGGTCACCATTTGTTTGATGTGCACGAAGTCTTGCCTGGCGTAATTTCGAATGGTCACATAATATACACTTATCTTTTTAAATGACCTGTAACACTGAATAGAAGAGCTATTGGACTCTTTGAAAGGCGCATATTTTTTTTGAGTTGGCCACACAGGCTTTCCCAAATTTTATTTCCACCATGAACGATTGAACTTTCACATTATGAAATATTCATCATATTTAATAATGAAATTTGAAGTTGTATATTTCTTTCCGGAAAGAAAAATGAATGGATTTTAAAAATGATGCAAATTTGCAATCTTTACATTTCAACATACGACAAGAAAATTAATAAATGATTCGAAAGAAGTTATAGAAATATTTATTTAAATCATCAACGACAAAAAAAAATGGTGAACCAAAAAGGGGGCATGCACCTTCTGACAAGAAAAAAAATGAATGAAAATATACGGTCACACCGAAGTGTACCAGTACCCAAGTAAAGATAAATAAAAAATGTAATATTCGAAAAATGGAAAATTGAATCCAAGATAACGAAAAGTTAAACAGAAGTTTAAGGAAATTCGAATATCCAAATAAATCTATTACCAGAAGATCACAATCACTTTTACCACCTGTTTACTCTAATAATCGAAAACTTTAATTGTCTTGAAAGACAATTACGAGAAGGAAAAATGAACGACTTCCCCTCCCCTTTGGAAAAATCTGATTTTAAATCAACTCTGTACGTTCAATTATTACATCGGTCTAGGAAGCAGCGGCGTCACAGCGGTTGGAGATCTAGGCTGTAACGAGGTGCATAAATGATCGTTATACTCTAAACAATGTTGGAAGGGGAAATCTAGATATAATTTTGCATCCTTCTTTACAGGGCGTTTTGGTTTTTGGCTTCTTTTGACATGTGCTAGAACTCAACAAAAGATATCATTTCGCCGGAAATTGATCATATAAAAAATTCAATTCGAAAAAAGTGCAAAACATCCTGGGCATTAAGATCTTAAGACCACTCTGGATCGTGTTATCTTTCTGTGAGAAGATCTGCCATGAATCACGGTCACATATGCTTTCCAGCAAGTAAATGAAAGGCTGCATTTTATCGCAAATTCGTATATTTTCTTTCAACTTCCATAAGGAGAATTTTCTTGAAATGTATAGTCCTTAAGTTCGAACTAATGAAGGAAATGGAGAACTATCGAATAAAAAGGTCCCATGAAAAAAGTTGGGAAGTTCACAAACTCACCGATAGAATTCATTCAAATTTTCACAGAAATCGTTCGAAATGGTCATTTTCGTTTGATGTGCAGAATGTCTCGGCCGGCATTATAACGAATTATTACAGCCACTATCTCATCAGTTTGCCGACGAATGATGTCACAAGCATTTTCAATGCGTTGTTCAAGTTATTCGACACTATTTAGCTTACCGTTACTGCCCTGCCAAAAATGTCTCAAAGAAACTGATAGAAAATGGTCTAAGAGAACTAATGAGATCCAAATTGAATAGTGAAACCGCAAATCCGTATAGAACCGTATACGATATTCATAAGTATTTAATGGGGATTACAGATACATATTGCTTTAGTTTCTAATGGCATTCCCTAACGTGATTCCTATCCGTTTCTATCAGCGATTACTGGGATGAATGCTTTATGTTTCTATAAGGACATGCAGTTTGAAAATAAATGAGAATGTATGAGATCCAAATTGAATAGGGAAACCGCAAATCCGTATAGAACCGTATACGATATTCATAAGTATTCAATGGAGATTAAAGATACATATTGCTTCAGTTTCTAATGGCATTCCCTTACGTGATTCCTATCCGTTTCTATCAGCGATTCCTGGGATGAATGCTTGATGTTTCTATAAGGACATGCAGTTTGAAAATAAATGAGAATGTATGAGATCCAAATTGGATAGTGAAATCGCAAATCCGTATAGAACCATATCCGATATTCATAAGTATTTAATGGAGATTACAGATACATATTGCTTCAGTTTCTAATGGCATTCCCTAACGTGATTCCTACCCGTTTCCATCAGCGATTCAGTTCCTATAAGTAAATGCAGTTTGGAAATAAATGAGAATGTATGTGATTTCATAGTAGTTACTTATAAGGGTCTATGGTTTTCGATTGTGGTTCTCACATATAACACCTATCTGTTCCTGATGGAAATTCCCAGAATTATTACTATATGGTTTGTATGTGTTTAAACACATACAAATGAAAATGTGAAGAATAAAAAAATAAGTACGTTCTACATAAAAATTCACCAAAACTAATCAGTGATTTTTATCAAAATAAAACAGTTTTAAGAGTTTGATATATCTATTATTTAGAAACAAAAGGATCTTGAAAAGTATAAACTCAAAAATTGAAGTTTAAAATCGCTACAGTGTCATTTAATTGCTGATATCTGATTCATACAATAATAAAATAATACTATTTCCCTCTTTTGGATTGCTGCATCCTTCCTCTGATATTTGGTCCTCCGACGCGTTCACATTACTCGACTTCGTCCCTAAGAAAATATATTATTAAGTCAGATCGAATAGTTATTGCAAAAATAAAATTTTCTATTTAATGTCAGACTCAAATAAGTTTTGTTGGCATTTAGCACTTGTTTCCCTCAAAAAATGATCGAATATAAAGTGTAGCTTCCAAATAATTAAACACTGTCATCAAACTCGAATAGTGCTCAATTTTTACTGTTGAATTATTATCAATTTCGCTATAATTAATATTAAAAAAACCAATTTGTTCACCTGAAATCTATAAACTTGACACTACACTATCAGTAATCCAATATTTCACTGAAAAGTCTTCACATAAAACTCACAAAATCGAAGAAAAACCTGAAAATCACCTAAAATAATCCGTTCCACCACAATAAATTCCGAAAACCTACTAGTTTCGTGTTTCGTCCATGTTGTTGCATCGTCATTCGTCATAGCCAGCTGGTTGGAATAACGAATATACTTCGGAATTCGCCTCTGTTTATGTTTATTTAAGTGACTGGACATTTTGTAACAGCGTGATTATAATATTGGGCTGTGCCCCCGTCTCATAGACTCCTTTGAGCACCACTGCCTGATACAAACCAGTACACCATGTATTCGGATATGCTGATAAATAACATCTACTTATCAATTCTCATAAAACCTTATAAAAAGTTTATGTGTCACGGATAACGTCCGCATAGATTACAGACTCTCCTCATAGATCCTTATAGACTCCCATAAATTATCTATATTGTTTCATGAGATTTCATGAGGTATTTTTGGCAGGGTGTACACTGATGTTTTCAAATGACCCCAAAAAAAGAAATCACAGGGGTTAAGAACCGAGGAGCGTGCATCTTCACTAACTTTGCGAAAATCGGAAGTTCCAAAAATCATACGCTCTGTCACATGAGATCCCGTAAACTGACCATTCAATAACCACATTTATATCTCAATAAGTACCTAAAACAGGTCCCTGTTGGAAATTTCTCAGATTCACGGGTAACTTTGATTTCGAAAAACTCGGCTCTGGTGAATATTTCATATAAAGGATTTTTTGAATTTTGACTTATTTCAATAATTTTTAGCACCTGTCAAAAAAAGCCTCACCTTTGAAAACACCCTGTATTTATGGTACCAAATGGGATTAATCTACAACTTCCTTCTGTATTTGTTTCAATTCAAAAATTGAATTCCGACACTTTTTCGTAAATTATTTCTAATTATGATGATTCGGAACTCAATTCAATCTCTAGGAATTTAACCTCAGAGAGAACGTACCTACCTACTAAACGTTTGAATAAACATTGAACAGGCGCTTCAACATCCAATATCATCCAACAATTTCGAAACACCTTTAAACTTTCGAGGCGGGAGTTCAATCTATTCGTTTTGCATAACAGTACTCTGATCCCCACAAAGAGAATCGAGCAATTTCATTCTACTTCGGGAGAAGTATACTCGGTTTCAAACCACATTTAAGGAGATATATCGCGTCAATAACGAAATAAACTCCCCCAGAACCGAGGAAGCCTGTAGCTAGATGAATTAGATGATATCATTGTTTTAGAATTCAATTCTCGAATAATGTTATCGTCTAATTTGATATAAGCGTGACGTTTCGCTTCATGAGTAGTGAAGTTAGTTTATTGTTTGTGTTTTGGCCTCTTTTATTTTATCAGTAATAGTTTTTTAATTTATCCCGAAAGGCTGTTAATGTCTCATTAATGAACGAAAATAATTAGGAGTCTGTATAAGGACAGATGTCGTTGATTGTATTTCGGGAACATACTCAACCCCTCGCATCCCTTGCCCTACATTTGGCATCCGTATTGTGAGGACCTCTTCAATAACATTCTCTGAATGTGAAACACGATGTATGAAAAATCAGGCAATTTGGAGACGAGATTAGAGCTGAGTCATAATTAATGCCGGATGTTGAATTATTTAACATCTGGCTATTTTTGATCTGGCGTTAAATTATTTGAGGGATCTGGTATTCCCGTATTTTTTCATATATGACTTCTGTTTACGGACACTAGGCGCGATATTTTGTTGATTCAATTCTAAAGATAATTGGAATATTTTTATGAGAAGCTACTGGTAAAATTTAGCAATGAATGTATATTATTCATTTTATATTTTCAGAAAATAATGAAAAATGATGTACCTCAATAGGTTTTAAATAATTCGCCGTCGGAGGCGGCATAGACCGGATTCAGCAATATATTGTTTGGTATCATGCCACCTTCGCAATGTTTCTGAGCATCAATAATGAAGACAGGTTTTAATAATGATATAGGGTAAAAGGTACAGTTGTTGACACCCTATCAGTGATTGACACCCTCATTTTCATATTTGAATTATAAGAATTGGATGGAGACCTTAAAAACATGGAGCTTTGAAAAAAAAATTTCAATTTTTCAAGTTTGGACTGTTAGTATTACTTTGGGTTAGGTTTGCATTCCTAATTCACCATATATTTATCAATGTGCAGCGTGCTGACGATCATTGCAATCAGAAAAATACTGCCATTTTCTCAAGGTACTTAACTCAAGTTCATAACATTTTTTTAATTGTTCTAATTTTTGTCTGAAGCATAATTTTTGTTTGAATTATTGAAACTGTTCAATAAATACTTTTTCATAACTTAAAATCTATTTGGTTGAAGGTTTCGCGTTTTTTTGTGGGTGTCAATAATTGCCTTTGAAAATATGTGGATGAATAGTGATTGACATAGGGGAGAGCGGGGCTGAAAGTGCCGGGGGTAAATTGTGCCGATCCTAATATCTCGAAATCAGAAATAGATTGATAAAAGATTGTATTGTATCGCGTATTGCCTAACCATCGGGCACACGTGGCTGCCATCTCAGTTGCGTCAGCAAAGCAGACCGAGTAGAATTACATGTAACTCATGTGAGGTTCCTCCAGCAGCACGTCAGTAAATATTTCCGTTTCGATACTTTTTGGTCGCAAGCTAGCATTCTTCGTGCTGTTAATATGAAAGTTTCAGTGAAATGTGTGTTATTTATCGTAGTTTGTTATGCAGTATAATTTCAATGATTTGAGCAGAGTGATTTTTATATGACGGACAAAATATCACACTCTCATAAACGGGGTAAAATGTGCCGTTCATTTGGGGCTGGTTGTGCCGCGGCACAACCAACCCCTTAGTAGCCTATATTGTCCCATTATTTTTCGTATAGCAGAATGAGGACGTATAAGCGAAAAACACAAAGGGAAACTACAAGTCAGGATCTTTTACAAAGGGCTGCTGATGCAGTCATCAAGGATGGACTACACGTAGTTTGAATACATCATTCTTCGTCTATGTGAGAAATTCCATTCCAATCCAAAAAATAAATAGGCCTTCCCGTTAGAAAGTTATGATTTTCTATGGTTTCTTTGGTTCTGATCATGCGATCTGGAAAAAATTGTAGCTCGAATATATCATTCTCAATTTAAATATGTACGAAATTTCGTCACGATCAAATCCATAGTTTTGAAATTATCAAGAAAACTGAATTTCAAACGACCATATTTACGGAACCCCTAGTCTAATTTCGCTCATTGATAAACGTAACTGCGAAATTCGAGATCCGAACCTATCCTGAAAATTTCAAGTCCCTAGGCCTTTTCGTTCGAAAGTTATGATTTTCTATGGTTTCTATGGTCCTGATCATGCGATCTGGAAAAAATGTAGCTCGAATATATCATCCTCAATTTGAATACAAAATTTCATCCTAGGCCTTTCCATTACAAAGTGATAATTTTCTATGGTTTCTATGGTTCTGGTCATGCGAGCTGGACAAAATTTCGAATGTAGCTTGAACACATAATTCTCCATCTGAGTACAGAATTTCACCTCGATCGAAACCGTAGTTTCGAAGTTATTAGGAAAACAAAATTTCGAGTGGCAATATTTACGGAACCCCTGATTGAATTTTGCCCAATTACTAACTTAACCGCGGCATTCGAGATTCGAACCTACCCTGAAAATTTCAATTTTCTAGGACATTCCGTTCGAGAGTTGTCGTGTATACGGACGGACGGACAGACTCGAATTTTTCGACGGATTCGTCATCAATGAGTCGAAGATAGTCGTTTTAGACCATTTTCGGCTCAAAATTCGAAAAATACAGACATCGTGACGAAATGATACAGCCCTCGTGTAAGTAGTACGAGCGCTCAAAAGGCGCTTCAATTGACTTCGGTCTTCTACCGAAAGAAGTACGACAACTTGCGTTCCAGTGTGCCGTGAAGTTCAATGCACAAAACATCCCACCATCTTGGCATAAATATATTATTATAAAATTGACGTCTTTTGAATTCTAAATTGATTTCCATTCATGTGAAACACCTAGCATTATCAACGGCACAACCGACCCCAGCTACGGCACAACTTGCCCCAAAGTGGGGTTGGTTGTGCCTTGTCGCCGCTGTATAAAAAAATCACTTTTTCTCAAAAACTATTAAAAATGTCCAAAATCTGTAGGTAAGTTCGTATTATGGACTAAATTTGGCTAAGGATAAACCACTACTTCTAGATATAGTCCTTGTTTTATCTGAATCATACGAGAATTTGTAAAAATCGGCACTTTCAACCCCGCTCTCCCCTACTATGTCAATAACTGTCGTATTCAAATTTTGCAAAATTAGTCCGTATTGCCTACTATTCAGGCCTCAATTTCTCAATGAATACTGAAAAATGATTGAACTTTATCTAATTTTGTTCTAGATAGTTGTTGACACCAGTGTCAATCTCTGTGAATTTCCACGTGTCAATAACTATATTGCAAGTTCAACTAGTTCCTACTTCTTGTCCCTACCCCCTGAATCGATTTTCCACGCTTCATTCTCAACAACATGGCAAAAGCAAAAGAAGGAAGCAATTATAAGAAAAATTACTCGGGGGATGCTATTATTTCTGCCTTATCAGCAGTAAAATCAGAAGGAATGTCCAGAAAACTTGCCTCCCAAACCTATGGCGTTCCTCGTTCTACAATAATTTTTTGGTTGAGTGAAAAACTTGTTGAAAAGATGAAAAGCACTGACGAGTCAGGAGCTTTTGAGCGCTCGTTCATCTACCTAGTAGGTAGAATCTTCCTAAAAAAAATTTTTTTGAACATCCACTTTTGGTCATTGATAATTTTGTTCATTGATAAACGTGACCGCGATATTCGAGATCCACACCTATCCTGAAAATGTCTAGTCCCTAGGCCCCTCCGTTCGAAAGTTATTATTTTCTTCTGGTCATGCGATTTGGACAAATTTTGCATGTAACTTGAACACGTCATTCGCACCACCTGGGTGCGAAATTTCATCTCGATCGAATCAGTAGTTTAGAAGTAATCAGGAGATCAAAATTTCGAACGACCATATTTACGGAACCCCTGATGGAATTCTGCTCATTAACCAACTCAACTACGGCAGTCGGAATCTGAACCCACACTGAAACTTTAAAGTCTCTAGGTCGTTCCGTTCGAAAGTTATCGTGCTTACGGCAAGATTCGAAAAATACAGACATCTTGATGAAATGATGTAGCCCTGGTGTAAGTCCAACGAGCGCTCAAAAAATCACGGACCTTGCCCTGTATTAACCTATGAAGAAGATCTCAAATTATGTGATAGAATAGACGGGTGTACCAAAAAAAATAAAAAAAAAATTATTTTAAACATAAAGCTTGATGATGAAATTCATGAAGAATCCTTTTTACAGTCATGAAACAGTCCAATATGGACATGGATTGTACATCTGAAGACACAATCTGTGATAACAATGAAAACCAAGTTGCTATAAACGGCTACTGGAGAACCAACTGCCAGGGCTTGTGTCCTATTTGCAAAAAGAATTTGGATTTGAATTGTATTAAATAATTAAATGCATTTCCTGTGCATGAAGAAAATTCCATGTTTAATGTTTATTGAAATATGTCTTCATAGAGAAGGTTTCCATTTCGAATATTTTTCAATGCAAAACTTATAAATAAATCTTATAATGAACGATCCATTACTATATATTATACCTATCCACATCCTTGTTCAGCTGATTGAAAATATGAGAGACAACGGTATGTCAATAACTGTATCAGGTGGTGTCAACAATAGATTTTACAGTGTCAATCACTGAAAATTGACACATGATGTTAACGATGTGTTTTAAAGCTTCTTCTGAAAAGGTTTTTCCTTTTTCGGTTGTTAATTTGAATCGAGTATAAACCAACACATAACCTCGAAAAAGAAATATTTTCATTTCATACCCAAATAACAAATTATTTATATTCTATTGGGACAGTTGGCTTAAGGTGTCAATAACTGTAGTGTTTACCCTACATACAACAATATAATTTATTGTTTGAAAAGCTTGTATAAATAATGATCTATAAATAACACATATGTAGCATGTACAGGGTGTTTCATTGGTAAATGTACATGCGTTAACCTGAGGTAGAGCTACCCAAAAAACCTATATTACATGATAGGTCTGATCAACTTCATAGCCATTATATTAATTAATTATTATTAATTATCGAAAAATTTTTGGGGAAAGATTTAATTCGAAAGTGGAATTCCACTTATTTCACAAAAATGTCGCTCACTGATATTGAATTCGAGAAATTGTCTGTTGGACTGATGGCAAATTTGTATTTTTGAGCGCTCGTACTACTTACACGAGGGCTATATCATTTCGTCACGATGTCTGTATTTTTCGAATTTTGAGCCGAAAATGGTCTCAAACGACTATGTTCCACTCAATGATGACGAATCCGTCGAAAATTTCGAGTCTGTCCGTCCGTCCGTCCGTCCGTCCGTATACACGATAACTCTCGAACGGAAAGTCCTAGAAACTTGAAATTTTCAGGGTAGGTTCGAATCTCGAATGCCGAGATTAAGTTCGTTATTGGGCAAAATCAGCCTAAGGGTTCCGTAAATATGGCTGCTCGAAATTTTGTTTTCCCGATTACTTTGAAACTACAAATTCGATCGAGATGAAATTTTGCACTCAAATGGAAAATGAGGTGTTCAAGCTACATGCGAAATTTTGTTCAGTTCGCATCACCAGAACCATAGAAACCATAAAAAATTGTAACTTTTGAACGGAAACGCCTAGGGACTTCAAATTTTCAGGATAGGTGTGGATCTCGAATGTCGTGATCACGTTGATCTGTGAGCAAAATTATACTAGGGGTTCCGTTAATATGGTCGTTTGAAATTTAGTTTTTTTGATAATTTCCAAACTACAGATTTGATCGTGACGAAATTTTGTATACTTATGGAGAATGACATATTCAAGCTACATTTCTCTAGATCGCATGACCAGAACCATAGAAACCATAGAAAATCATAACTTTCGAACGGAAAGGCCTAGGGACTTGAAATTTTCAGGATAGGTGTAGATCTGAAATGTGGCGTTCACATTTATCAATGAGCAGAATTACACTAGGGGTTTCGTAAATACGGTCGTTTGAAATTTTGTTTTCTCGATGATTTCGAAACTACGATCGAAATAAAATTTTGTATTTTAAACGAGAATGACATATTAAAGCAACATTTCGTCCAGATCGCATGACGAGAACCATAGAAACCATAGAAAATTATAACTTCCGAAGGAAAAGGCCTAGGAACTTGAAATTTTCAGGGTGGGTTTGGATCGCGAATCTCACGGTCACGTTCAACAATGAGCAAAATTCCGTAAATATGGCCGTTCAAAATATTCTGTTCCTGATAATTTCGAAACTACCGATTTGATTGGAATGAAATTTTGCACCTAGCTGAGGAATAATGTATTCAAACAACGTGCGAAATTTTGTCCAGATCGCATCACCAAGACCATAGATACCGTAGAAAATTTTAGCGAATTATCGAAAAAAAAATTGGTCACCTAAAGCACTTACCTGAAGTCTGGATTATCGCCTTAGTTTGAAAATTTGTTTGACAGCTGTCAAAAATTTCCTCAATTGGTTTCCAAAACTGGAAAATGCGAATCTACCCACAAGGTGCATGTACGAGCGCTCAAAAGCTCCTGCCTTCACGGCAGTGCTTTTCGTAATTTTTTTTTATATTCTAATGTATAATTTCAAGAGTTCTTCAGAAAAATATGGACTTTGAATTATTTATTCAAAATGATCAACATTGAGAAAATAAATAAACAAATGAGTAAAGAAGACTGCATGTAAATTTTATTTGGCCCATTGATACAGATTCCTTCCGGTTGCTTAGAAAGATAATAGCAACCAAGCAGTTCTGTTTTCCCAAAAAAACACTAACGGCTCGCTCACACCAAAACCGATTTTGTCGGCCGATGGCGGACAGAACTGCCCGGACGAGTAACTCGGATATGTATGTGCTCACACTGAAACCGTGTACTTGTGCCGACATCGTGCGTTGCCGATGCAACTTCAGCGCATAACCGTTTCGAAACATCTCGATTATTATTATCTCTTGAATGTTTATCCCACAGGGTTGGTCCATTATGAATACAACTAATTATTTTTTCGATATCCATACTCTTTTAGGAAGATAACAACACGATTGAATTAAAATATGAATTATTTACTCAATTTGCACTGTAGACGTCGGCCGATATCGGCGAGAAATCCTAACGGCTCGCTCACACCAAAACCGTCATCGGCCGAATTTTGCTCGGGCGACGACGGCCGAACTCGGACGATCGAATCAAACACTTGTGAATGAAAGACAGCGCGCACACCAACCCGACCGTCATCGTCCGATGACGCCCGACAACGGCCGATTGACTGTCGAATCCGAATTTGTTGGGATTTCTCGCCCGATATCGGCCGACGTCTACAGTGCCAAATTGAGTAAATAATTCATATTGTAATTCAATCGTGTTGTTATCTTTTCAAACGAGTATGGATATTGAAAAAATAATTAGTTGTGTTCATAATAGACCAACCCTGTGGGATAAACATTCAAGAAATTAAAATAATCTAGATGTTTCGAAACGGTTATGGGCTGAAGTGGCATCGGCAACGCACGATGTCGGCACAAGTACACGGTTGCAGTGTGAGCACATACATATCCGAGTTACTCGTCCGGGTAGCTCTGTCCGCCATCGGCCGACAAAATCGGTTTTGGTGTGAGCGAGCCGTAACCCAAACCCAACCACAAACCACACCAAACCCGTCATCGGCCGAACTTTGCTCGGGCGACGACGGCCGAACTCGGCCGATCGAATCAAACACTTGTGAAAGAAAGAGAGCGCGCGCACACCAAGCCGACCGTCATCGTCCGATGACGCCCGACAACGGCCGATTGACTGTCGAATCCGAATTTGTTGGGATTTCTCGACCGATATCTGCCGACGCCTACAGTGCAAATTGAGTAATTAATTTATAGTTTAATTCAATCCTGTTGTTATCTTCCTAAAGGAGTATGGATATTGAAAAAATAATTAGTTGTGTTCATAATAGACCAACTCTGTGGGATAAACATTCAAGAAATTATAATAATCTAGATGTTTCGAAACGGTAATGGGCTGAAGTTGCATCGGCAACGCACGATGTCGGCACATGTACACGGTTTCAGTGTGAGCACATACATATCCGAGGTACTCGTCCGGGCAGTTCTGTCCGGCATCGGCCGACAAAATCGGTTTTGGTGTGAGCGAGCCGTAACAAATTCGGATTCGACATTCAATCGGCCGTTTTCGGGCGTCATCGGACGATGACGGTCGGGTTGTTGTGAGCACTCTCTTTCTTTCACAAGTGTTCATTCGATCGTCCGAGTTCGGCCGTCGTCGCCCGAGCAAAATTCGACCGATGATGGGTTTGGTGTGAGCGAGCCGTAACAGTTTGGTTCAACGAACAAATTATGCATTATTCGATTGCAACATTATCATCAGCTTTGATAATCAGTAACCTACTTCATAAAATGTGAAATATGCCCTTAAGCCAATTCAAATTCTTCAATCAATCACAATTTAATAAAAAATACAAGTATGTAAGTATATGCCCTAATTGGTACCTAATGCCAAATCTAACTATTATTATCGCCGTCAAGGTGAAATATCTGTTGAAGTTGGTCTTCAACACTCTTTCTGAATATAAAATAAATTTGGATATCAAAAAGAAGAGAAATTATATAGTGAAGCAATATACACACATCGGAAAAGTCTGGGGATATTTTTATAACTAGGAGTTTTTTATTTTTTTCAGTTTATTCAGGGAAAACTGAAAGTAATGAGTAAATGTAATATGTCATAGAATTAAGTTTTTGCATGAAACGAAAAAAAATTAACTAGTAATGTATGTAAGTATGCAAAAATATAACTTATGAAGAGTATGACCCCCACGTTGGTTAAGAACAGCTCTACACCTATTGTTCATAGTCAAAATGACATTGTCAATGTCCGATTGAGGTATACTTGCCAATTCTGTGGTTAAAAGCTCTCGGAATTGAAGAGCATTTTGGATATTGCCCATAAGGGGAGTAATTCTACGTTGAAGCGTGTCCCAGTCGGATTAAGGTGCGGGTATTGTGCGGGCCATGGCAATACTTCAATTCCCTCGTTTTATAAACCGTTCGTCACAATCGCAGCGGTATGGGGACGAGCATTATCATGCATTAGGCGAAAGTTTGCACCAACAGCACCAGCAAATAAAGGCACAATGGGTTGAAGACTATTATCCACATACTGCTGACCTGTCAGGAAACCATTTGGAAAAACGAGGTCGTTTCTGGCGCCTATAACTATTCCGCCCCATACCATTATTGTACCGCCTTTGTATTTGTGAACTTCCTAAGCATTTCTGAAACGTTCCACGTTCCCGGATCGCCTCCACACTCGTGTCCGACGGGAATCTAGATGAAATCCAAATCTGGATTCATCATTGAACAAGACCGTTGGCCAATCATCTTCATCCCAATTGTGATATTCTTCGCACCAGTCTACTCTGTCAGCGCGATTGCCTCAAGAGAGAGGTGGAGATCTTATTGGTCGTCGACTATGAAGACTGGCTTTGTGGAGACGATTTCTCACAGTACTAAGCGGTTCTTATCAGTATTGACAATATATGATGCAATTATGTACAACACCAATAAATGAAAAATATCTTCTTTTTTGGTGGAAGTGCTAATCCACAGGACTTTTTCCAAATATCAGGTATCTGCCAATCTCCCCCATTATGTAACATTTGTGCGATGTGCAGTTTTCGGAAACCTCAAACTTTCATTATCTTGAATGGTGACCTCATGCGGTATTTGCTTGTGAGTGTACATTATATACAATAATTTATCTTCTCCGATAGCTGGATCGAAAAATCCTGGAAGTTGGCTCTTCGTATTTTCATGTAACAGCAGTTTACTATCTTTCACTAAACATTGTACTGGTATTGTTACATCTAGGACCTCGTGATTGACTTCTTCAGCTCTGACATTTCTATCTGTGATTAATTTTCCATAGACAGCCTGCAATATAATGAGTCTGTGCTTTAGGTGACCAATTTTTTTTCGATAATTCGCTAGAATTTTTTACGGTATCTATGGTCTTGGTATTGCGAGCTGGACAAAATTTCCCAAGTAGTTTGAATACATTATTCTTCATCAATGTGCGAAATTTCATGCCAATCCAATGAATAGTTTCGAAATTATCAGGCATTGCTTATTGATGAACGAAACCGCGGAATTCGCGAGCAGAACCTTTCCTGAAAATTTCAAGTCCCTAGGCCTTTCCGTTCGAAAGTTATGATTTTCTATGTTTTCTATGGTTCTGATCATGCGATCTGAAAGAAATGTAGTTCGAATATATCATTCTTAATTTGAATACAAAATTTCGACACGATCAAATCCATAGTTTCGGAATTATCAAGAAAACTGAATTTCAAACGGAATCCCTAGTCTAATTTGACTCATTGATAAACGTAACCGCGAAATTCGCGGTCCGAACCTATCCTGAAAATTTCAAGTCTCTAGGCCTTTCCGTTCGAAAGTTATGATTTTCTATGGTTTCTATGGTTCTGATCATGCGATCTGGAACAAATGTAGCTCGAATATATCGCCCTGACCGCAACATTCGAGATTCACACCTATTCTGAAAATTTCAAGTCCCTAGGCCTTTACATTACAAAGTTATAATTTTCTATGGTTTCTATGGTTCTGCTGGTAATGCAAGCTGGTCAAAACTTTGCATGTAGCTTGAGCAAGTAATTCTCCATCTGAGTGCAAAATTTCAACTTGATCGAATCACTAGTTTCGAAGTAATCAGAAAAACAAAATTTTGAGCGGTCATATTTACGGAACCCCTGGGCGAATTCTGCCCAATAACGAACTTAACCGCGGCATTCGAGATTCGAACCTACCTTGAAAATTTCAAGTTTCTATGACATTCCGTTCGAGAGTTGTCGTGTATACGGACGGACGGACAGACTCGAATTTTTTGAAGGATTCGTCATCAGTGAGTCGAACATAGTCGTTTGAGACCATTTTTGGCTCAAAATTCGAAAAATACAGACATCGTGACGAAATGATATAGCCCTCGTGTAAGTACTACGAGCGCTCAAAAAGAATTGGGAAAAATTGGTACGAATAGCAAACAATAACTATGGTGACTTATAAATTGTACATTAAATATTAGCGATAAAACGAAAACCAATGAATTGAAAAGCCTTAAAATAAGAGATAAAATTGTAGACAACCAAAACTGTGTATATGTATAAGACTATTCAGTCGATTGATTTAGCTGATACTGCAAATTAATACATCAGTGTTTTCATTACTCAGAATCCTCACAACATAATGAACAAACCAATTTTCACCTGTAAGAAGAGAAACGACATTTAATGTTATTAATTGCAGTATGAATCACCAACTTTCAAATTCACAATGACGAATGTCAATGAAAGTCAGATTCATTGTTCACCGCTGAAGATAAACAATTCAAACTAAAGAAATTCAATTTATTTACATATTTATGTCGTTCAGTAGAATGAAGAACAGGAAAAAGATTAAAAATATTACTCTCCAAACCAACAACATTCCATTTCAACAAAGTTCATCGATGCAAATATTTGGGGTTGATTATTGATAATCACAACCAAGTTGACGCTGTAATGAACAAGATCAGGGGTGCTATTGGGGCAATAAACAAACTGAGAGATTAGCAGATCTTACAATGAAAGACAAGCTTATTTTTTATAGTGCACATATAGGCAGTGTTCTGAATTATTCATTGTTAATCTGGGGAAATACCACAAAAATGAATATAAACAGGCTGCAACGTTGGCAGAATAAAGTGCATAGTAAAATACTTATTCAAGTATGCCGATCGACACTGCTTCAATTTTATTTTATGAAAAGTACACCATATTGCCTATAACGAGGCTATTATATATACGTATATACAGGGTGTATCAGTTTTAATCGTTAAAAATTTAATGGGATATTCTCCTCGTTGTTTGCATTTCGAACATATGCTGTGATGTCATATTTATTTTTCGTTACTTTTGATATATGATAAATTTTCTCTTTGATTTGTAGCCAATTTCTATTCAGCACGTCTTTCGAAAAATCTAATTATCTCTGAAACAGAAACTTTGAATTTTGTTCTGTAAAAACAAATTTTACTCAAAATCGAACCAGCAATTTGAAATTGCCTCATTTATTCCTTAAAAATAACAGTGACAAACTTTTTTCTTCGAAATGATTGAGATGTAATCGAATTGCACGCCACTGGTGTTCCCCCAAAATCGAAAATATCTTCATAAAATGGCCCCTAGGGAGTAGGGTAGGCATGCAAAATTTCGTTTGAATCCAAGCTTTTTTATAGAAGCTATTGCATAAGAAAAATTTCTTCTTGTGAACTTCAGCACTCTGTATCTCTCTTAAGTCTAGTTCGCATTAGGAGAGTATTTTAGTCGAGTAGCGAGTAGCGAGCCGGCAAGCCAGTGACCTCGGACGCGTGGTGGGGGTGCTACGCGCCCGTTGAAAATACAGTAGAAGGGATCGACTCGACTAAATTACTTGCCTAACTACTCGACTAAATTTTCATCGTTCGGACACGTTTAGTTACTAAATCACTCGCTACTCGACTAAAATACTCTCCTAATGCGAACTAGACTTTAGGGATCGAGATAGAGGTATATAATATACATTCTTCCGAATCAGGAAACGAGGAGAATATCCCATTAATTCTTTAACGATTAAAACTGATACACCCTGTATATTTGAGAGAATTTTATTTATTCTTCTTTGAGATCACAATAAACCTGTTCAAATGTAGTATATCTATAGATGAGAACATTTTTCATCAATATATTTTGATGGGTAGGGAGGGGTTTCATATGGACAAGATTTTGTAAATTATGGAAGAAGAAGATCAAGCTATGTTACTGTAGACTTTTTCAATGGCCTGCCTGAGAATATAAGGTCTTTGAGTTCAGTGGCTGCCTTCAAGAAGGGAGTGAAACTACATCAAGAATGAAGTTTTGTAGATTTATTTTGAAAAAATGTAAATGGAAATTATCACATGATTCAAGTTCATTTGTTACAGATTATTTTATTTTTATTTTCATCTGTGAGAACAACTTTGTAGCTTGATTAACAGAATAAATATATAGAATTATATTCAAAGCATGCTATGGTAACCATGTCAACGTCTTTTTCCTATCGCAAAATTGGCCGCTGTGTTAATTGTAATGCAATGATGGTAATACATGTGCGTATTGCGTGGACAGAATAGTTATAGTTATAGTTAGGAAGGGGGTTACGTTTCACTGCGACCCCAAGGTCTATTGTGCCCCCCATCAGAGCCGTATTCGCAAATGCGCTACCTACAGCTCGCCCTCCAGCTCCAAAGCTCCAATGAACTCCAGTATCTGAGAGGGCTTCAAGGAGGTTAGATCCTCATTCCTCCTGTAATTCTCTTGTCCAAGACATTCTTTGCGCTGGTTTGCAATGGCGAGGCATTCTGTAACCAGGTGAACAGGAGTCTCCTCCTTTTCACCACATAATCTACATTCGTCTGTTTCTGTTAAGCTCATTCTCATCATATGCTTCCTAAGGCGACAATGTCCTGTGAGGAAGCCAGTGAGTAGGCGTAACTTGTTCTTACTGAGATCCAAATACTTTTTGGATCTTGAACTTTCAAAGTTCCGAATGAACTTTTTAGAGTTATCCATCCCTGGAAGGTTCCTCCAGAGTGCTTCTCTTTCAGTCTCTTCCTTCTCCAGAAACTCTTTCTTATAGGTGCATTTTCCTATGCCACTGAAAGGTTCTGGGCCAGTAAGTGGCGTTTGTGCTCCCTTTCAGGCAAGTGTATTGGCCTCTTCGTTTCCTTTGATCCCTGAGTGAGCAGGAAACAAGACTTAAGAGACCTTGTTGTTCTTGCCTACTTCCTGCGGCACTCCCATATCAGCTTTGAGTCGATGATATAGGAGTTCAGTGCTTTGATAGCAGCTTGACTATCAGAATGGATCACAATGTCACACCCTTGATAGTCCTTTGAAGACGGACCACTTGCGTCAACGTTCTAACTGGAGCAGAGAACGGTAGCATTGGGAGGAAAAATGACATAATTTCTTCTTTGACGAATCATAATTCTGTCTAGGAATTCACAGTTGGCGTAGAAGGGTAAGACACCGCCCTAAAGAGCGACTTGATATTGGATTTATTGTTGAGACTCTTGAGAGGCACCTACAAAGCCCTTTGAAACGAAGGTTATGGGGGATATTACCTACTGTAGTCGATCACCACTTCTCTCTGTTCAAGGTAATATGAAAGCTGCACGTTATGTTGATAATGGCTTCAACACAAATCACATCATATGAACTGACCGTCACGTTTTTTCCAGAAAGATAACGCACCTCCTTGTATAGGTCGTTGAACTATAGACCTCCTCCAAGAAGCGTTAATGTTTTACCGTGGCCAACCCGTTCACCGGATTTGAATCTCATCGAAAATGTGTGGGATATGATGAGGAGGAGATGGATATTTTTGCACCATCTTCAACAGATATTAGTGAATCCACGAAGTTCAAGTTTCTTGGAACGAGGTGTCACAAGCATCGGCCATTTTATCGATGCCTTGAAGTTTATAGGAGTGTACTCAGCGACGTTGTTGTCGAACACATCATTATTTTTTATATAAAATTTCTTGCAATTGTTACCCTTTGATCCTTGAAGGAAGACTACCAAATTGCCAAAAATCAAGTAGAAGACATCATTTCTTCTGAGTGTCACACCAATTGGATTTTTCATCAGATAAATCCAAAACAGCCATGCCATGAGTTTAGGTCTTCTTCATTTGTGTATGTAATTCATTGATCTACGAAAAAATTTACAAAAAAATTAGTTGTGCGATTTCCTAGCAAATTCAGAGAAAGTTTTCTTGGCTCGATGAACGTTTCGTAAACTTCCCATGGGTTCATTCATTCGCCAGATCTCAAGCGATAAGATGATTGTGCACGATCGCTGTATCGCTTCATATAAGTCTGACATCTAATCCGACAACTGTATGAAACTCTGAGATAATAGCTTGCGTGTTTCTGTGCTGTGGTGTTTCAACCTCGATTTCAGCCTCATAGAACCGAACAGATAACATCTAGACACGGATTCGTGCAGTTAAGTTATTAGTTATATTCCGCGTTAGCAACTCGGGAAAATGCCAAAATTTGCATGTGCTATTTATGTTCTCAGCAATAGGACGTTCGACCGAGTCTTCAAGAAAATGTCCCGATAACATGAGTATATATTTTGTAGGTCGATGAATGACATTCATGTGCTTTATGAAACAATTCAGAGATTGAATTCCGAAGTTTCACTCTGAGATATAACTTTTCATTAAACAAATTTTCATCTACAGAATGTATCAAAAAGATAGCAAGATTTGAATTGCAAGTCATTAAGTGTGTCGTATTAACACAATGATTATGCTATGAAAAATCGATAGGTGACATAATATGGGAGGTAATCGGAATGAAATATTAAACGAAAGAACGGCGCGTCCTGGTTGTTGAAAATTATCTTCAAAATGGTGAAAATTTCTGAACATAATGATTCATTGTAAGCTTATACCGTGCTAACACATGTGATGATTGATGGTGCGATTGCGGGATGGTGCGGGGGATATTGAGTTCTTCTAAGGACTTTAAGAGACGTGGAAAAAGTTTCTATTGGAGCAGACAGATGAAGTTAGTGAGTAATTTATCTCTGATCTACACAACTGTATTTTTCAAAAAAATTACGAAAAGCACTGCCGTGAAGGCAGGTGCTTTTGAGCGCTCGTACATGCACCTTGTAGGTAGATTCGCATTTTCCAGTTTCAGAAATCAATTGAAGGAATTTTCGACAGCTGTCACAACAATTCTGAAACTTAGGCGAAACTCCAGACTTCATGTCAATGCTTTAGGTAACCAATTTTTTTTCGATAATTCGCTAGAATTTTCTACGGTATCTATGGTCTTGGTGATGCGATCTGGACAATTTGGCACGTAGTTTGAATACATTATTTCTAAGCTAGGTGCAAAATTTCATCCCAATCCAATCAGTAGTTTCGAAATTATCAGACAAAAAATATTTTTAACAGCCATATTAACGGAACCCCTACTCTAATTTCGCTCATTGGTGAACGTGGCCGCGATATTCGCGATCCAAACCCACCCTGAAAATTTCAAGTTCCTAGGCCTTTCCGTTCGAAAGTTATGATTTTCTATGGTTTCTATCGTTCAGGTCATGTGATCTGGAGAAATGTAGCTTGAATATATCATTCTCCATTGGTATACAAAATTTCATCTCGATCGAATCCGTAGTTTCGAAATTATCGAGAAACCAAAATTTCAAACGACCGTATTTACGGAACCCCTAGTATAATTCTGCTCATTGATGAACGTGAACGCGACATTTCAGATCCACACCTATCCTGGAAATTTCAAGTCCCTAGGCCTTTCCGTTCAAAAGTTACAATTATCTATGGTTTCCATGGTTCTGGTCATGCGATCTGGACAAAATACTGTTTTAATATATCATTCTCGATTAAAATACAAAATTTCATCTCGATCGAATCCGTAGTTTCGAAATTATCGAGAAACCAAAATTTCAAACGACCTTATTTACGGAACCCCTGGTATAATTTTGCTCATAGATGAAAGTGATCACGACAATCGAGATCCACACCTATTCTGAAAATTTCAAGTTCCTAGGCGTTTCCGTTCAAAAGTTACAATTTTCTATGGTTTCTATGGTTCTGGTCATGCGATCTGGACAAAATTCCACATGTAGCTTGATCACCTCATTCTTCATTTGAGTGCAAAATTTGATCCCAATCAAATCTCTAGTTTTCGAGTAATCAGGGAAACAAAACTTTGAACGTCCATATTTACGGAACCCCTGGTGGAATTTGGCCCATTAACGAACTTAACCGAGGCATTTGGGATCTGAACCTACACTGAAAATTTCAAGTCTCTAGGTTGATCCGTTCGAGAGTTATCGTGCTTACGGCCGGACGGACGGACAGACTCGAATTTTCCGACGGATTCGTCATCAGTGAGTCGAACATAGTCGTTTGAGAACATTTTCGGCTCAAAATTCGAAAAATACAGACATCGTGACGAAATGATATAGCCCTCGTGTAAGTAGTACGAGCATTCAAAAATGGATCTTGCAACGTGGAAGGGAATAATTTCGTTCAATTATTATTTATTGAATGAATAAAATAAAATGAATTCAAATCATCCTATTCATTATATTTTACATCTTATTGATTATGTGTATCACGTAGACTTAGTCAAGGGCGGTCCTACGGGTGGGGGGAGGGTAACGGGGGTAATTACCCCCCCAGAGCATTGGAAAATTTCATTTAGGAAAAGGAGACCAACAAGAAAATAATATAATAAACTGAATTTCAAACGACCATGACGAAATGATATAGGCCACGTATAAGTAGAACAAACACTCAAAAAATAACAACAATGAAAAAAACAGCAAAATATTAGTATAAAGAAGTTAACACCGTCAAAATATTCCCGACGGTGGGGGGTGGGGGGGAATTGTTCATTCAATTAACCCCCACCACCCCCCCCCCCAGAAATTCAGCCTAGAACCGCCCCTGGACTTAGTTGTATTCCCTATCCCATATCTTATATAATAATAGGAATCATACTTTTAGTTGTATTCTCTGTCATTTGTCTTGTATAGTTATAGGTACCTATAAGTTAGAAAATAAATCAGCAATTTGAATATTGCACATAAATTCATAAAAGCAAATAAACATAAACCTCTCCATAGACAGTCCTCCCGAGGACTACATGGCGTTCATGTTTGTTTACTTGGTATTTATACATATTTTGTCCTGAAAACTTTTCTGTACGTTACCTAGTGAATAAACATATTTTATTATTATTATTATTATGATAAGATTAACCATTCTACCGTTGAGGAGGAACTGAGGACAGAATTCAACAAAAGTTTAGAGACTGTTCTCAAGAAAAAGCTGAACTCAAGGAATTTAACCAAGGCCATAAATACGTACGTCATCCCAGTTTTGTCTTACCCGTTTGGGGTGATGGAATGGTCCCAAACAGATCTCGAGGATCTGAATAGAAGAGTGAGAACAGCTCTCACCAGGATGCAGAATCTAAGAAGTTCTGGTGGGAGAGGTATAGTTGATATCTAGAATTTGCATAGTGGACAGGTGGAAAACATAAGAATGTACTTCAATTTAAGGCGGGACCGGTTATTGCATCATACCATTATCCAAGCTGAAAACAAACTGACGCCACTGGATCTAAAGAACGAAAAAGGACATACCTATGCATACAACCCACACAAGCTGCTTAACGAGTGGAAATCCAAACAACTGCACGGCTGATTCTGCAGAGCTCTAAACGAATCGCATCTAAATAAACCAGCATCTGTCAAATGGCTGACATAAGGGTATTCAAAACCAACCCAAAAACAGAAGGAGCTATTCAAGATCCAGTTGTCGAAACGAGGAACTGTAGTAAGTACATCCTGAATGAGGATATACAGAGTGACCAATGCAGATTATGCGGAGAGAAAACAGAGATCGTAGATCATATTAGCAGGATGCACAAAACTGGCGAAAACCAAACGAGAAGCATAACCAGGTTGCAAAAATAGTCTACTTGAAATTACTGAAAATATGTGGCATTGAGCATAATGCATACTATGAATGCCAGCCAAATTCTGTCGAAGAAAATGTACACTTCAAGTTCTACTGGGTCTAGACAATACTTACCAACAGAACTGTATTGCATAACAGACCCATTATAACACTAATAGAGAAAACACACAAGAAGACTTACCACATCGATGTTGCAGTGTCCAGTACCCATAACCTGCAACAAAAGTATGAAGAGAAACTCCTCAAGTACGAAATCCTGGCAAAAGAAGTTCGACAGATATTGGGCATGCACGGTGTTGATATCGTACCACTGATCATCTCTGGCGTTGGCATCATTCCCAAGAGACCTTTTTAACTACGTACAAATGCAAAAGGCTGTAATCTTGGAGACGGCTGCCATTGCGTGGTCCGTGATAGGATGAAGTTCCAGATGAATCAAATTGGTCCTTGTTGATGAAAATTGGTATAAGCATAAGCCGGGCCCTGTCACCGAGAGCCCAGACATCACACTAATATGGGACACGCAAGTAGAAACAGGCAGGTATATCCTCCTGAGGGGCCGAATAAGGACATTTCAAGAGAATGGGCACTCAGAGAAGTGAAATCGAAATGTTGAAATCTGTCGTATGGCAAAATAATTATTTTTATTAATTGTAAATGACAAAAAGTTTCCAAAGAGTGAAACAGGCCTGATTTGGGAAGCTCATAAAAAACAAGCACGTTGTACAAATTTCTTGTTTTATTTATGCTCAGTACGTTTATTCGAGTTTTATGATGAACTCTACTCAGATGAAGACAGCGATTCCGTGAGATCAAACGCCTATAAACTATAAATGGTGGCCGCATCACATAAGCAACGTGCGCAAGAGAAATGCGTACATATGTCGCACTGGTCGCACTACGATCGCAGCCTATCGTTGGTCCATTTATCGAACCCTTAAATCTGTAGGAACAATATCTCTAAAATATGGAAACACATTTCTATTGGGTTCTAATAACTTTCTCGGATGGTTTTTGTGTAATCTAAATTTTCTAGAGACGTATTTCCAGTTATCACTGCAGAATTCGATCAGATAATCGTAAGGATTCCTGGTAGAGCGGCGTGGAGCTTTGATCTGAGCTTTCACAGCAGCCACTTTGTCAGGTTCTGTTAAGGTCGAGGGCGGTCAGAAGATTCATTTTTGGATGCAGAACCTATTTGTACAATGTTTGAACATCCCAAGATACTATCAGAGCATCAATCATGTATTGATAAGAGCCAAAACGATATTGAAGATGTTTCTGAAGCTAAGGTAGAATTCATTCGTGCTATTTCGGACATCAAGAGCCAGATCACCACCTCCGAAATCAATCTATCGGACTCTCCTGGTATTGTTCCAGAATTGTTCGATCGAGTAAAAAATCTCATGTTATTAATACTGCTTACGTACCGAATAATGGAGATGAAACAATATAGCATGTATTGAAAAAACTGTGAATGACTTAGATAGTAGTTAGTAGTAGTGCAAAATAGATAGAGAAACTTGTGATGTTGAAAGGATGAACCTTTGTGTGAAATTTCTAGTGCTATCTCATGGTCATCAAAAAACGAATAGGTAAAACAGTTTTTCCATCTTCATATTTCAAAACTCTATCATTGGCTTTGAAGAAATATCTTCTTCGAGAACTCTATTGTATGAGGTAACATAATGTTATTGGAGGTGAAGAACTGACCGCTGTGATTAATCAGCACAATATATATTATTGAACCTCAACGCCTCCATAGCACGAAGAACAACAAGATATTATCTTCAATCGTTCGTTTGTCAGTAAGTAGACTCGGTTCTTATGTTGCAATAAGAATGAAATTTCCCACAATGTTGTTCGAGGTCTTCCATAAGGAATGAATGACATAAATTCATGTTCCTTTCCAATTCACAAAGCGATTATAATTATGGATGTGAGACAGGTGGTATTGTCGTGGATTCTTGAGTTCAACAAATTTTTTCGTGCCAAACTAGTTGTATTGTTACACATGAGTCCCGGCTTTTTCCCATTCGTGTTTATGGATCTATGCTCTTCTTCGCTGTCTGCAGAACCGTTATCTGTGTGAATTGTGATCTCTGGTATTATAACGTACTGCACTCAGAGAATAGCATTGTTTCACCTCTTGTTTTGTATTATCGCAGATAATTATATGAACTACACTGGACTGCAAAATTAACCAGACAGAAAAATTTCGACTGAATTAAATCTTGAATAACTTTTAATTTTTTCGACTCATTTCGATTTGCTTTTGACAAGTTGCTGATCCGTTCATGTTCATCATGTCCTGATATCGATTTTACGAACAGGATGATAAATAAGTTGAGATATATGGTAGCACAAAAAAAATTGAATTTTACGCTTAACTTCTGAACACCTGTGAAAAATTCAGAAACTGAATGATATTTCTGAGTAGGCCATTTTGGAGTCCCATCTGTTCTGAAAAAATTGTTCTTTTATTCATACCGATAGCAGTTTTGTGATATGTTTATTAAAATCGAGTTTTCTTCCACGAGCCTGAATAAAAGCTTCCAATTAAAGTAGCAGCCGCGTCCTGGTTTATCTTATGCCACTCATCTGTCAGTGCCTGTGCTAAAGGAACAAGAGTTCGAAACTCGTCGCAGTCCAGCCTAACTCTCTTTCCTTGTGTATCCCACACATGTTCAATAGGGTTGAGATCCGGACTTCTTGGTAGCCAGTCCAATACTTGAACATCGGCTTGGTTCAAATATTGCTTTGTGCTATGTGCGGTCGAGCATTGTCGCTCATAATCAGAAAATTTTCTCCTATGAGAGGCAAATAAGGTACTTAATGTTGTTCTAAGCATGTATCCATCAGCGTTAATAACTCCCTGAAGTACATCTAGGTCTGTTCGGACTTCCAGAGAAATACCGCCCCACGCCATAACCCCTTGTAGCTAACAAAGGATTATTTCCTTTGAACCTGTTTTTTTCTTCAGGTAAAGAGAGATCGGTATGAATGAAAAAACAAATTGTACGTGAAAGGTGGGACTTGAAAATGTCGTACTCAGAAATATCATTCAATTTCTGAATGTGTTAATAGGATGTTCAGAAGTTGAGCGTAAAATGCAACTTTTTGTGCTACCATGTATCTTTACTTATCCATTCATCCTGTTCGTAAATTCGGTATCAGGAAATGATGAAGATGAAAGCCTCCTGTCGAAAAATAATCTAAATAGGTCGAAAAACTTAAAACTTATTCAATGTCGAATTTTGATGAAATTTTTTCTGTCCGGTTAATTATGCGATCCACTGTATATTTGTGAATTTAATAAATTCTACCATTCCATTAAACAGGAGAGTATTCCATATTACCATCAGTGGCGACTCGTTGGGGTAGGCAAGGTAGGCGGCGCGATCTATCCCAGCGCTTGCAATTCTATCACTAGACGTCAGCCCTGCCAAGTGCCGCGGAATCTACCAATGAATTAGAAAAGGATGGATACACTGGTGTATAGAGTGAAACATACGAAATTAAGGGGAACGGTAGGCGCTGACTCGTTCGCCTTCGGCTTCATTCGAAAAAGATCGCTGACGCAGACGCACGATTTCACCGATTCCATTGCAGTTAGAATCCTGTGCTTGCGCATTCGCATTTGTGGATTTGTGTTTCATCTTTTATCATGCTCTGAAGATTATACGAAAGCGGCAGAATCCGATAAGTACCTTCCTATATCTATTCAATTGTTTTAGCCTCAAACGTATCGAAACATATTGCCAAAATTCAATGAAAAAAAAATTACGAAAAGCACTGCCGTGAAGGCAGGAGCTTTTGAGCGCTCGTACATTCACCTTGTAGGTAGATTCGCATTTTCCAGTTTTGAAAACCAATTGAGGAAATTTTTGAAAGCTGTCGAACAAATTTTCAAACTGAGGAGAAAATCCAGACTTCAAGTCAGTGCTTCAGGTGCCCAATTTTTTTTCGATAATTCGCTAAAATTTTCTATGGTATCTATGGTCTTGGTGATGCGATTTGGACAAAATTTCCCACGTAGTTTGAATATGATATTCTTCATCTATGTGCGAAATTTCATTGCAATCCAATGATGAGTTTCGAAATTATCAGAAAAAAAAATAGTTTTGAACAGCTATATTTACGGAACCCCTAGTCTAATTTTGCTCATTGATGAACGTGACCGCGAAATTCGCGATCCTAACCTCTCCTGAAATTTTCAAGTCCCTAGGCCTTTCCGTTCGAAAGTTATGATTTTTTTATGGTTTCTATGGTTCTGGTCATGCGATCTGGAAAAAATGTAGCTCGAAAATATCATTTTCAATTTGAATTCAAAATTTGATATGATATATTCGAGCTACATTTTGTCCAGATCGCATGATCAGAACCATAAAAACCATAGAAAATCATAACTTCCGAACGGAAAGGCCTAGGGACTTGAAATTTTCAGGATAGGTTCGGATCGCGAATTGTGCGGTCACGTTCATCAATGAGCAAAATAAGACTAGGGGTTCCGTAAATATAGCCGATAATTTCGAAACTACTTATTGGATTGGAATGAAATTTCGCACTAAGATGAAGAATAATGTATTCAAACTACGGGGAAAATTTTATCCAGATCGCATTACCAAGACAATAGATACCGTAAAAAATTCTAGCGAATTATTGAAAAAAAAATTGGTCACCTAAAGCACTGACGTGAATTCTGGATTTTCGCCTGTTTGGATTTTTTTTGACAGTTGTCAAAATCTTTCCAATTGGTTTCTGAAACTGAATAATGCGAATCTACCTACAAGGTGCATGTACGAGCGCTCAAAAGCTCCTGCCTTCACGGCAGTGCTTTTCGTAATTTTTCATACATGCATTAGATAGATTTTTCAGAACGATCTGATGAAAGGAAACTCTTCTAATTACCGTTTTAGGGTTTCGTAGCCAAAATGGCAAAAGCGCAACAGGGTGGTATTATCCGCGAGGTTTGTTTTCTCGGCATTCATTTATCGAAATTTATCTCAAAATTTATATTCTCTTTCAACTTTTATTAGGAGATTTTTTCTGAACTGTATTATAACTAAAGTTCAAAATAAGGAGATGCAAAATTTCTGATGGAACAGGTTCACAAACTCACCGATAAGATTGATCCAAATTGTTCACAGAAATTGTTAGACATGGTCATCAAAGTATGGCCTGGCGTAATTTCGATACCTGTACTCTAATGTTTTCAAATGACCCTAAAGAAAAAAATCACAGGAGTTAAGATTAAGAAAAATTTAGTCATCATACGCATCATATAAATGAATTTCCGTATACTGACCTCACACAGGTGTAAATATCTGAACATTTGAATATCAAAACGAACCTAATACATATCCGTGCTAGGAAATTCTAATAATTTCGGTTAACTTTGATTTCGGAATACTCGGCTCTGGTGAATATTTTATTTGAACGATTCTTGGTGTATCGACTTATAGACCAGGCAATAGAGCAGATCATTACGTGACAAAAATCGTAGAAGAAAACCGCGAGTATGGGGGAACGTGGGCTGGGGTGGTCCGTGGATGTTCAGTGATAAGTTTTCGACTCGCAAAATGATTACTTTTTTTGTAATTTCCGAAAAAACACCAAAAAAACGGTGTTTTTTCAGTTTTTTGCCTGTGAAATCTGAACTAATATAGCGATGCTGCCACTTTCTACTAAAGAATTGTAGAGAATGAAAGGACGAAGAAAATGAGTGCTAGTGCAATTTAATCGGATCATTATTATCGTAGAGAAGCCGGAAAAAACAGGCTTTTTTTAAAAATCCCTAATTCTGCCATTTTTGAGAGCTCGTACTGCTTACACGAGGGCTATATCATTTCGTCACGATATCTGTTCGACTCACTGATGACGAATCCGTTGAAAAATTCGAGTCTGTCCGTCTGTCCGTAAGCATGATAACTCTCGACCGGAACAACCTAGAAACCTAAAATTTCCAGTGTGGGTTCAGTTCCCGAAAGCCTCGGGTAAGTTCGTTAATGGGCCAAATTCCACCAGGGATTCCGTAAATATGGCCGTTCAAAGTTTTGTTCTCCTGATTACTTGGAAACTACAGATTTGATCGAGATGAGATTTTGCAATCAAATGGAGAATGAGGTGTTCAAGCTACATGTGAAATTTTGTCCAGATCGCATGACCAGAACCATAGAAAATTGTAACTTTCAAACGGAAACACCTAGGGACTTGAAATTTTCAGGATATGTGTGGATCTCGAATGTCGCGGTCACGTTCATTAATGAGAAAAATTATACTAGGGGTTCCGTAAATACGGTCGTTTGAAATTTTGTTTTCTCGATAATTTCGGAACGACGGATTCGATCGAGATAAAATTCTGTATTTTAATCGAGAATTATATATTAAAGCAACATTTTGTCCAGATCGTATGACCAGAACCATAGAAACCATAGAAAATTATAACTTCCGAAGGGACAGGCCTAGGAACTTGAAATTTTCAGGGTGGGTTTTGATCGCGAATGTCGCGGTCACGTTCATCAATGAGCGAAATTAGACTAGGGGTTCCGTAAATATGGCCGTCCAAATTATTTTTTTCATGATAATTTCGAAACTACTGATTGGATTGGAATTACATTTCACACCTAGCTGAAGAGTAATGTATTCAAACTACGTGCGAAATTTTGTCCAGATCGCATCACCAAGACCATAGATACCGTAGAAAATTTTAGCGAATTATCGAAAAAAAATTGGTCAGCTGAAGCACTGACATGAAGTCTGGAGTTTCGCCTAAGTTTGAAAATTTTTTTGACAGCTGTCGAAAATTCCTTTCCTTCCCAATTGATTTTTAAATCTGGAGAATGCGAATCTACCTACAAGGCGGATGTACGAGCGCTCAAAAGCTCCTGACTTCATGGAAGGGCTTTTAGTAATTTTTAAGTTTACCGCTGGTTTTTCGGATGAAAGTAGTAGTTAATAGGTACTTTGAGTGTGCATAACGCAGACATTGTCGAATAAATAGTTTTTGCGTAATTGCGATTTGAATTATTTCAGTCACTATTTTCTGGAAGAGCTGGATGCGTCGGAAGTTGGAATTTTCAAAACGGATTTTGGAAGTGGAAGTATATTACTACAAAACGATTATCTTGAGTTTTCGTTGAAATGTTGAAGAATGAGTGAAAAAAACTTGCAAACCTGACCAAAACCGGCCGAACGCTCGATTGCGATCGAGTAGTGGGGGTATGAATGTAAAGATTCGCCCCTGGCCGCAGCGCGCTTTTATTTCTTTCCTGCGTCGGCTGACTTCTCCTACTTTTCGTCCGCGATCGAGCGTTCGGCTGGTTTTGATCATGTTTGCACGTTTATTTCACCACATTTCAACGAAAATTCAAGATAAATCATTAAACTCCGTTCTATATACATTTCATCGTGGCGCAAAATGATGCTGCCATTTCGAACATATTAATAATAATTTATGAATCCATTTTCTAATGAAATTTTGAACTTAGCCGTTAGTCGTTTTCATCTTTCTTTACTTCAATATCCCCTTTCAAATCATACTTTTTTTTTTCAAAATCTAATATAGCTTAGTTTTGCTCCTCCCAAGCATATCATGTCTTTTTCTGATAACAATAACCCCAAATTATAATCAAATTTAGTCAACGTGAAAAAATTGACGAAAAATGAACCAAGGTTCAGTTCCCGAATGCCTCGGTTAAGTTCGTTAATGGGCCAATAGAACCATAGAAACCATAGAAAATCATAACTTTCGAACAGAAAGGCCTAGGGACTTGAAGTTTTCAGGATAGGTGTGGATCTGAAATGTCGCGTTCACGTTTATCAATGAGCAGAATTGTACTAGAGGTTCCGTAAATACGGTCGTTTGAAATTTTGTTTTCTCGATAACTTCGAAACTACGGATTCGATCGAGATGAAATTTTGTATTTTAATCGAGAATGATATATTTACATGTCCAGATCGCATGACCAGATCCATAGAAAACATAGAAAATTGTAACTTTCGAACGGAAAGGCCTAGGAACTTGAAATTTTCAGTGTGGGTTTGGATCGCGAATATCACGGTCACGTTCACCAATGAGCAAAATTAGGCTAGGGGTTCCGTAAATATGACCTTTCGAAATTATTTTTTCCTGATAGTTTCGGAACTACTCCTGACTTCACGGCAGTGCTTTTCGTATTTTTTTTTTAGAGTGATAGAACTTTCGATAGGGATTACTGTGATTTAACGGAAGGTAGAAGCTACGTTGTTTTGACATTTCTGTTCAGTAAGCATTGACAAATTATCATGGAAAGACTCAGGCCACAACAACGTTCACAAATTGTTGAAATTTTTTTTTCAAAATCAGTGTTCTTTTCGCCAAACTTATGGAGCACTTCGTTACAGATCGATGATCATTGATTATGACCATATGACCCAGAAGTGTTTTGGTTCCTGAGATGGTGCTACACCTCATGCTGCTACCGTAACAATTGATTTATTGAGAGAAAGATTTGGCGACAACATTATTTCGAGAAATGGTCGAATTAATTGGCCTCCAAGATAATGCGTCATAACTCCACTGGATTATTTTCTTTGGCGATATGTCAAGTCATTGGTTTAGGCTGATTAACCAGAAACAATAGACGCATTGGAAGCCAACATAACTCTTGTTATTGATGAAATAAGGCCTGAATTACTCGAAAAGGGCGTCCAAAATTGTTCTGGTCGAATGCGGTCCCTCAGAGCTAGTCGTAATGGACATATGCCGGAAATTATTGCCAAAACATAGATGCCATAAAATTATCTTTCGGATAAAAATAAAATTATTTGGCATCAATCTTAATTTGAATGTGTTTTATTTCAATTTTAAGTTCTATCACTCTAAAAAAACACCCGATATATATCAGAAAGATGAAATATCTAATTTTCGAGCTCCATGAAGAAAATTGGAGAAAAACATTCCTCTTACGACGGCTCTGTATACCAGGTTTGTATAAGCTGTAAGAAGTGTGAGGTTCGTTTATATAATTACGTTTTTGGAGCGAAAGCCGATCTTTTAAAAAAAGAATTTATTTACAACGGAAGATTATCCTATTCTAACAATAAGCTAGGAAGAAATGCACTGAATTAATTGACGAACCTTTCGTCTTGGAAGGTATTTATAACATATCTTATCTGTAATGAATAACACGCGACAAACAACACCCACGTCATGCACACAGTGGTGTGATCTTAATGCTTAGTAATCAAAATGTAACATGTTCATATTCAAATGGAATGCAATACAGATAAGCAATTCATCTAAGGTATACAGGGTTGGCATTATGTAATTCCTCCCCACCTTGAATAAAGGTATCACCTGTAGTAGGTGTAGCTTTACAAAAAATATCTTTTCTTAAATATTTCAAAATAGAATAAGTAATTATCAATAAAATGATTATTATAAAAACAAATAGTAGGGTAAATCTTGAAGGCTGGATATTCCATTGGTCCAGGTCTTCTATCTTGATATCCGGGATGTCTTCATCTTTCCGGGATTCTTCATTTGTGGAATTTGGGTTGAATAAAGTTATCTTGGGTAGAATCACGTATTTTTCTTCATTAAACGTAGTAGTTGGGACAATTTCCTTTCTCGTGTTGCTCACAGCACATTTGGTTCGTAGAATTGTCATAGGAGGCACAAAATAATGTCTTGTTTGCTGAAGACATTTTTCTAAAACATTTTTGTTTTCGATGGATAGGATATTTCCATCTTCTAATAATTTTAAATCTGGTGAAAGTACCGTTGTCGTTCTTGGACAGTTTTCGGTGTGGTTTTTCAAAATATTTTGAAGGCATGCTGGTGATTCAGCTAAGGTGTCTTGATCGCAGAGATAATCATCTTCTATTGGATGGCAAAATTTCGTTGACCATTTCAGGGTTTCTTCTTGTGAGAGTAAACAGGGATCGGTATATGGAAGGGATAAATTGTTTTGTGGTAGATAGTAAAACTTGTATAAATCATAACTTTCTTCGTATACCGTTGGGATTGATATTAAAAATAGTAATGCTTTCTTTTTGAAAATTACTTTCGTATGACATATCTGATAATAATCTTTCAGATGATGTAAAGGTATTATTGTCACATTTTTTATTAATTCAAGGAATTTTGAATAAGGTAAAATTGATTCATGTAAAAGATGTAATCTTGCAAAACTCACTGCGGTTGCAATTTCATCTAGAATATTTTTGATATCTTTGAGTTCAAATGTCAGGAGATGCATGTATTGAATCTCTTGTATTGCTGGTATAACTTGAAGCAATTTAAGGTTTTCTGACATTTTCTGAAATTTTTCAATATACTTATTTTTAAGGTCATTTACGACTGTTGCGATCTGTTTTTGATTTCTTATCAAAACTTTTTCATTTTTCTGAATACTATCGAAATAGTTTTTATATAATTCCTATCTATTCCGATGATGAAGAACTATTCTGAATAAAAGTTAATTAATCCTCTTTTAATAATATTAATTGACTATGTTCATTTAAAACTTCTCCCATTTTTTATATCATTTGTGTGCTTTTTTAAAATTTAATGTGCGAGCAAAATTAGATTTTGACTTTATTTATTTCTCTTCGCTAATTCGAAATTAATGCTCATATTTATTTAAATGCAATTGGTACATATTGGTACATATCGTCCTTTATTGGAATAACATCCAATCATAACATGATAATTATTTTTAAGGGTTCTTTTCATTTGAGTTGGGATTATAATTCGTAAAATAATGAATTTCAATTTTATGGATTTTACAAAAATCTTGGACTATGCCATTTTTAAATTCTAATCCATTGTCACACGTTATTTTATTAGGAATTGCCGTAATGGCTAAAATACATCAATAATTTATCTACAATTTCAATTTGAAGAGTAATATGTATGACGTAGGTTTTTCCTATCGTAATTCATAATACATAACTTTCGATTGTTATTTGAGACGTAAGCTTTTCCTAACGTGATTCGTAATACATTCTCAAATAATCGCGTTATTGAGCAGGGCTGGCTCTAGTGACATCACAACTCCATCTTTAAATTCGAATATTTATTTCAATATTTAGATCAGGGGATTTCAAATTCATTTTCCATATTTAAGGAATATAGTGTATGAGGCAACATTGTTCAAAACATGTCTCAAGGAAAACACTATTATTTTTTTTAATACTTTCGTTATTGCGAAGCGAATAATAATGATGATTATCAATAATATGAAACAAGGGTTTCAAACACCGTTGTTCAAAGAATGTCTGAAGGGGAATACATCAATCCTTCTAATGTTTTCTGTTACTAACAAACAAATGGAAATGAGATTTTTCTCAAATATTATTTTATGAAATCCTATGGATAAAATCAAAACTGTTTAATGTAAAACACTTATAATCTGAATAAAAACTATATGTTTACGTAGGTAGACCTCAGGTAAATAGGTGAGATATATTACGCAATTAAATATTTATGACTTTTTCCGTACTTTATAATAAGGAATAATTTTGGAAATTATTTTCGAAGATGGTGACTTTAACCGTTTCTTCGTATATGGGATTTGTATAATAGGATTATTAACATTACGTTGGACAGTGAAACATTCTGTCTCATTTGAATTTATTTTTATTCCATCGTTTGAATTTAACCATTTCAAACATGCTTCGTATTTTTCCTTATTAATTCGATTTTTAATCGACGATGAATCTTTTTCGATTCTATTCATTTCAACATTTTCATAATGATTTATATCTGAATCATTTTCGATTCTATTCATTTCCGTATTTTCGGAATAATTTGCATCTGTGGCATTACTGGCATTTGTCGCCATTGAATCATTTTTGATTCTATTCGTATTTGCGAATTTATTTATTTTTAACATCTGATCATTTTTTAATTCATTAGTATTTCCTCCGATATTCCGATTCGGTAAGGAATATACAATTATCTTTATATTAGATTCCGCAAAAATATATTTTATCATATTTAAAATAATATGCCAGTCTAATTTATCTAGACCGCATGCAATTCTGGGTAAAGCTAAGTATTTGTCATTATTATATTGACACAATTCTTTGAGATATAATATTGATTGAAAAACGGTTTCATATTTCGGTTTATGAAAATACGAATCTTTCGTGATTAAATAATAAATGTTTCGATCATTTATTTGGATCATTGCTACTTCTCCTAGTAGCTTATTTTGAGATTTTAAATTATCTATTTGACCAAATTTATTTTTAAATTGGAGGGCTACACCTCGGTCCATGCAAAAATCACGGGAAACGCAATGTGCTAACGCATAATTCTTTGGGGCTTTAAATAAATTACCTGTTTTTTCAATTATCTTAGGGGAATCTTTAATATTTTTCAATTCATAATTTTTTTCAAAATCTTTATAAGTCAATTTATTATCTGGCTCTATTATAATTCGACTGAGGGCATCAGCATTATTAGTTGAACCTTTTTTATAACGTATTCCGTAATCAAATTCTTTCGGAACTTCACCTTGAGATAAAACAGAGCCTATCGCGAAACCTGACGCATCAGTTGTGAGAACGAATGGCTTATCGAAATCGGGGTATCTCAATACAGGGTGATTCAATAAATTTCTCTTACATAATTCGAACGCTTCGATATATTTCGGATCATCAATATTGATTTCAGAATCTTTCTTCAAACATGAAGTTAAGGGTTTCGTTATCTTTGCGAAATTAGGGATACATTTTTTATAATATCCTACGAGTCTAAGAAATGATTTCATTTCTTTAGTAGTTTTAGGAATTGGAAATTCAGTAATTGCTTTCAATATTTTTGGATTAGGAACGATTCCTTTAGGAATATTATTATCATTTGTTTCAATTTCTTTTTCAAAGGAACATTCATTTAATTGAATTTTCAGATTATCCGCTTTAAATGCTTCTAAAATATTTTGGATATCTGCTAAGTGTTGGTTGATCGTATCAATTTTATGTTTTATTATATTTGAAAACTCAGGATCCATTGGGATATTTTGAGGTTTTTGGCATACTTGCTGATAATAAAAGGGGATTTGACAATAATTATTAGTCAATAATTGATTTTTAAAATCTAAATTAAGTCCATATTTATTCAAAAAATCTGCTCCTATAAGACCATCATAATTCTTATGGAACTTGTATACGACAAAGGGATGAAAATCATCAATTTGAAATTCAGGGAATAAAGGTATTAAAACTTTTTCATTTGCAGTTTGCTTTTTGAAACATGCAGTTAGTGTCGTAGATTCATTAAAAATATTTTTAGGAAAATTATTATACGCGAATTTTGGATCAATAAGACACACTGAACATCCACTATCAATTAAAAGTTTACATTTAGGATTTTGGAATTGGATATAGGGGAGTTGGTTTGTGTTATCTAACGTATTATTTAAGTCAATGAGTCGTTCATGGCACGATCTCGAAAATTTTCATTTAAATATTTACTTGAATCATTACGTTCTGGATATGAACGTTCGTTAAAATCACGTTTTTTGAATCTCGGTTGGGAATTATTTGGATAAAAATTTCTTTGATTATTTCGACTAGATTGCAATTTTCTCCAATGTTGATTATTTTGAGTAAAACTTCCATAATTATTATTTGGGAAGTTTGCTCGATTATTATTTGGGAAATTATTTTTATTAGTTTGAGGGACATTTCTTTGATTTTGCTGAGGAAAATTCCTCTGATTATTTTGGTTTTTATAATGCATATAAGGTTGTTGGTAAAAGTAATAGTCTTGACGAATAAAATTTACTATATCGTCATAGTTCATGATTCCGTGTCCTCTAAGGGCTGTTCTTAATTCGGGGTTAATATTATAGAGCAGAACTCTAGTTGCTACTCGTGACGCAATATTTTTTTCTTGATCCTTTTCAAGAATCGGTAAATTAGACAATTCGACTTGCGAATCGTATTTATTCTTTAAATCTACTATTCTTTCGAGAAAATCTAAATCATTCTCATTACGTATTCTTTGGGCATTCTGGAGATCCCAAAACAAAACTGTGAGGCTTATTTTTTCCTCAAATCTTAACTTTAAAAATTCCTTCAAGTTAAACCAGTTATCTGTGATTCTTTCATTAGAACTTACGATTTCACTGGCATTTCCTACCAATTTACTCTTTATTATATCGATTATCGCTTCATTTAATAACGCGTCGGCAGATTGGAACCTATTATAAAATCTTTCGCAATGATTCAAAAATCGTGCGAGATTTGCAGGATTACCATCAAATGGTACAATTGACTTTGAAAATAAATCAATTAATTTAAGTCTATCAAACATATTTGGTTCTGGTGCGACTGCCATTTTATTCGTATTCGTATTCTTCCGGCCTTTAAAATGCTTTACGGAAGTAATCTTGAAAAATTATATTGTACTTAGAAAATAATTGTATTCGGTTTTTTTATTTTATAAGAAACCTAGGAAAAACTCTGGTAATCGGTTTTTTGTATTAAGAAACCTAGGAAAAACTCTGGTAATCGGTTTTTTTATAAGAAACCTAGAAAAAACTCACACAAGTTTTACGCTCAAAACCGTGGGAAAAGATTGAAGACTTTGGACCAGGGTCAGGGACTGGGAATTAAAAAAGTGTTTCTAGATAGGATTCTCACCACGTTGTTTTTCTGGAGTCGTTGTAGACGCTACCCAAACAATCAAGGCTCCAAATGGCTTTTCTCCTCGTTGTTGCTGGATTTTGCACCTTAACAGTTGAAACTGAAAGTTTTTGGAAGTTCTTAGCGCGGCGATAACTACGATTTCACGCTCGAAGTTTCGAAACACAGTTCTTCACGAAAACCGGCACAATCCCATCCTCGTCGCCAATTACGTTTTTGGAGCGAAAGCCGATCTTTTAAAAAAAGAATTTATTTACAACGGAAGATTATCCTATTCTAACAATAAGCTAGGAAGAAATGCACTGAATTAATTGACGAACCTTTCGTCTTGGAAGGTATTTATAACATATCTTATCTGTAATGAATAACACGCGACAAACAACACCCACGTCATGCACACAGTGGTGTGATCTTAATGCTTAGTAATCAAAATGTAACATGTTCATATTCAAATGGAATGCAATACAGATAAGCAATTCATCTAAGGTATACAGGGTTGGCATTATGTAATTATATACAATCTTCCATTTCAAGTCCACATGTTCACTTTTGAACGATTTTGATATCTGTCTTGTCTCATTATTTATTTATTCATTCAAACAATGAGAAGGGTTAAAATAAAACCTATAAACCCAGAAAATTGAAAATAAC
Source organism: Aphidecta obliterata (assembly GCA_963966015.1). NCBI lineage: Eukaryota > Metazoa > Arthropoda > Insecta > Coleoptera > Coccinellidae > Aphidecta > Aphidecta obliterata. The sequence goes on along the minus strand of OZ014430.1, from coordinate 5,444,675 downwards.
AGTGATGTGAATATCGAAACAAAAACTTCCGACTCTAAACAAAAATCAAAACAGGAGACAAAAACCAAATACTTGGGATGTTGGACACTCCACGCATTATATCTGTTCTTGAAACTGTTCACCGTAGGGGATTCTACAACTCAGGATGGTAGCTCATTCCAACGGTTGAGAATCCTATTGGAAAAAACCTCTAGGGGCATTGTCTCATAAGGCTCTTTCGACAGCTTCAAACATCGTCCTCTCAGGTTGTTGGAATTCAACTGGAACATGTTCCTAAAATCCTCACGCAAATGATCAGTCATAGCTCTGAATGCAAATATGAGGTCTCCCCGCTCACGACGCTCGTCAAAGCTGCCAAGTCAAAATATGTCTAATCTTTCCTCATAAGATGGTCTGGAGTAAGTGTAGGGTAAACGAGTGGCATGTCGTTGAACCGATTCCAGGGCATTTTCGTCGAATCTGGTCGATGACCACCAGTCTTGCCAGCGTCTTCGATTATCGGGCGGATGTAGGTTTTATAGAGAAAACTGTAGACACTATAATCAGAACCCCTGAACGATTTCTGAGGTGATGAGTGATTTGCTTCGCCTTCCCGACCACTTCACTATCGAACACGACCTCAGATAGCTCCGCCTCAACACGCTGGACTCCTGGAGCTGGGAGGGTTCGATGGTGTAGCTTGAAGTGAAACCCTCAGCATATATGTTGGCCGTTTCGCTAGAGTCTTCACATGAGTCACCATTAGAGTTTCTCACCGTAAGAACACCAACCTTTGTACTCATGCATGATCTCACATATTTGTACAGCCTTTTCTTGTTTTGGAAGTTACTATTTTTTCTCGTAGGATGACTTTGCCTCTTGTATAGATGACGTGACAGAGTTGAAAAAAGAGCAATGATTTTTATAATCCACGATTGAATCACCAAGAGCAAATCTACGCCATCATGTCCTCTTTCGTCTTGAGAGGTTAGGTTTGTCCTTTCGGGTTGTTTTTTTTCCCGGATTTTTGTGTACTTCTGAATTCTGAATTTTAGATGACGCTTAGTCCCTCCTATGTATTTTATAACACACTCACAGGGTATTGAATATATACAGATAATTGTGCCTTCACTTTCGTTTTTAGATTTGAAAAACGTCCTCACTCCATATGTTAGGAGGTATTTCAAATCCTCCCAGGGCTGAGAGGAAAACGGGCTGAGTAATCAGACAGAAACTTTGGAACATGAGAATTCCATCAACGATGGAAATAATACAAATAATTGTAAATCGGACAGACCATCGTCAACAATGTCAAAAGAACGCATACTTCACATAGTTTTTGACTGCATAACATTAAATTACCAAGAAATTATACACTAAAATTGCCAAAAATCCTTATATACCATCTGCTCTTTCGATTGGATTCCATATTTCGAACATTATTCTGCTGCATAATATTACCTTGAATTTTAAACAGTGAAGATAATCGTGTGGATATGAGAAAAATTGAAAAGCACTGACATGTAGTCAGCAACTTTTTCGCAACTTTTTGCTTTGGCGATCACCTACTTAGCCATCACAAAGCTGTTTGACTTCAAGTCATCATTTCATAAAATCTATATTTCAAGAGTTGGAATCACAGAACTGGTCGTTCTATGGCGCTGCTTTTCCTCCCCAGCGATCTTCTTCTATGTATAAGCAGGACTCTTGTGTTTTCGAACACGTCAAGGTGATATTAGCAGCCAGAAAATAAAAATACTAGCGCCTCCTTGTGAAATTATTCAATAGTTTCTTACTGTCTCCTACCGTGATTGAGTGGAAGAAAATTTATCGGTGATTTTAACGTATTAGGTGAGTACGATAATCAATCGATAATTGTCACCTCCAAAACTTGTTGAAAGCGTGCAGTGAATTTTTTTTTTCACGTGGCGATCTCTCCCTAGCATTCGGGAGACATGGCCACCAAACTGTAGGGGTAGATGGCCATTTAGTTTTTACGTCTTTTTCTTTACAGATTGTCGTCCCTTCGAGTTTACTGCGGAAAACAACAGCTCCCGAAAAAAAAAAGACGATTGGTTGCATTTCTAGATATGCCAGATGTGGTTTCATAAAAATTGCTCTTCTTTTGTGAACATTTGTCAAAATTGTGGTGAAACCGTGTTCAAAAGAAGAAAAATAATTGTTAAGGAAGAATATTTTATTTCACTACTATAAAAAGTTTGTTATTCCAATGTTTTTTTTAGTTTATTTTCATTCTCATTCTGTATGGTCAACTAACCCCACTGAACTGGGATAGATGGCCACATAACACTAATATTTATAAATAATAAATGGGAATTCTAAAAGTATTTTGACCCCATTTATTCACCTTCCTGTTTGGAAGATAAATAAGCTGTTTGAATAAAAATTACGAAAAGCACTGCCGTGAAGGCAGGAGCTTTTGAGCGCTCGTACATGCACCTTGTAGGTAGATTCGCATTTTCCAGTTTCAGAAATCAATTGAAGGAATTTTCGACAGCTGTCAAAAAAATTCTGAAACTTGGGCGAAACTCCAGAATTCATGTCAGTGCTTCAGCTGATCAATTTTTTTTCGATAATTCGCTAGAATTTTCTACAGTATCTATGGTCTTGGTGGTGCGATCTGGACAAAATTTTGCACGTAGTTTGAATACATTATTACTCAGCAAGGTGCAGAATTTTATCCCAATCCGCTCAGTATTCTCGGAACTATCAGCAAAAAAATATTTTGAACGGCCATATTTACTGAACCCCTAGTCTAATTTTTCTCATTGATGAACATGACCGCGATATTCGCGATCCAAACCCACCCTGAGAATTTCAAGTTCCTAGGCCTTTCCGTTCGGAAGTTACAATTTTCTATGGTTTCTATGGTTCTGGTCATGAGATCTGGACAAAATATTGTTTTAATATATCATTCTCGATTAAAATACAAAATTTCATCTCGATCGAATCCGTAGTTTCGAAATTATCGGGAAACCAACATTTCAAACGACCGTATTTACGGAACCCCTAGTATAATTTTGCTCATAGATGAAAGTGATCACGACAATCGAGATCCACACCTATCCTGAAAATTTCAAGTCCCTAGGCCTTTCCGTTCGAAAGTTATGATTTTCTATGGTTCGAGTCATGTGATCTGGAGAAATGTAGCTTGAATATATCATTCTTCATAAGTATACAAAATTTTGTCACGATCGAATCTGTAGTTTTGAAATTATCAAGAAAACTAAATTTCAAACTACCATATTTACGGAACACCTTGTATAATTTTTTTCATAGATGAACGTAATCACGACATTCCAGATACACACCTATCCTGAGAATTTCAAGTCCCTAGGGGGTTCCGTTCAAAAGTTACAATTTTCTATGGTTTCTATGGTTCTGGTCATGCGATCTGGACAAAATTTCACATGTAGCTTAAACACCTCATTCTCCATTTGAGTGCAAAGTTTCATCTCGATCGAATTCGTAGTTTCCAAGTAATCAGGAGAACAAAATTTTGAACGGCCATATTTACGGAACCCCTGGTGGAATTCTGCCCATTAACGAACTTGACCGAGGCATTTGAAATCTGAACCTACACTGAAAATTTCAAGTCTCTAGGTTGATCCGTTCGAGAGTTATCGTGCTGACGGCCGGACGGACGGACAGACTCGAATTTTTTGACGGATTCGTCATCAGTGAGTCGAACATAGTCGATTGAGACCATTTTCGGCTCAAAATTCGAAAAATACAGACATCGTGACGAAATGATATAGCCCTCGTGTAAGTAGTACGAGCGCTCAAAAATAGGTATGATATAATCCTAAAGATTAGAAAAAAATTGCAGGCGCGTACTTTACAAAACGGTGGCCGTCTCACCCCACTTTACTATATATCAAATTCATTCGAGATCACTGAAGTTTTCAAAACAAAATTCTTCAATTCTTTCGAATCGGTATATTTCACAAAATTTCCATCCGAAATTTGAGCGCGTACTGAAACGCTTTCTATTACTTTCATTTAGGTTATTCGATTTTGTAAAGAATATAAGAACAGCACAGAATGATAATTTGGGTCGTAAAACAAAAGAAACCCATGGAAATATTTGTCAGTTTCGGAAGCCTAGGTCCTTTTGAAAACTAGAAAAACTTATCCAAAATGAATCACTACCAAAGTTTGTAGTTACATTATTTTGAGAGTTAAGCACATCAGTATTTACAAAAATAACTCATTCACTGATATAACGTATAACGTCTGAAGTGTCTGAAGATTCCAGTCAGTGAACGTTTCTTCCGATTGGGTATTGGAATCTGAATAAGGTTGAGTTTTCACTCATTCTAGACGCGCAACAGAAAATATCACGATAGCTCTCTACTATAAGTGAATGTATTTTTATCATCTCCGAAGTCTCATTTTCACTGCAATAAAATGATTTCATTGAGGTTTATTGAGGACAATAAGGTACATGATAATGACACATCAAAAATAGAAATTCCTGGGTCTGGTAATAAGAATTGCAATGAAACGAACATAAAGTAATTTTCAAGGTTATTATGGTTGATTAAGGGGACATCTTAGATTGACATAACATTAATCTACTCCTAAGTTAATAGCATTTGGTTCACGATTGTGTATGTACACCACGATGGTCGTGAGATATTCTACTGTAATTACGGAATTCATGCAAGGAAAAAATTTGATATATAAACTTTTCTTTTTAGCTTTTGGGTGTGTTCAATTTCTATGAATTAGTATTTCTCCAGGGGTTCTAATCGTTGCAAAATCAGACATGGAAGGTTGGTTTGGCCATATTCACGCAATGAAGAGGTGGTGAAATGGAAAAATGAGCGTTTCCCGCCTTACTTCATTTTGGACGACCCCTCTATAACGTTAATAATTTGATTTCGTTGCTTTGCTTTTTGCTCCCTACTCGCCGCTCCACTCTGCAAGTAACCTAGTTACCTAGGTTGCGTCGAGTTTTCCAGCTCTCCACTTTTTAAGAACCTTGGTATGCTTGAAGAAAATCCTTGTGGAGGTAATGTCGGAATCAGTAATAGTGGTAAGCTCAACCTCAAAAATATGCAAACCACTTCAAATTGAACGAATATTCGCAAAATTGATCTGTAATTTAATCAAATCAGCTCCGTCGAAGACGTGGACGTCCATTTTACCATCGCAAAATGAAATAGCAGAATAATGAATGCATTCTGACTAAAACACAAGGAGCTGAACGGATCTGGAAAATCATTCCCCTATTTCTCCGACATGCACATTATTTTCGAATGGGACAGAATGAAATATTTCACACTGATCTACTACTGCACTTCTTGAATTCAATGAATACCTCTTGGAGCATCTCACCAGAATCGATATTCGAGTCTTGTCCTAAAATTTATAACTTTTGGCGGTTCGCCAACTCTGTAGCGTTGCACTCCTCGACTATGCCGCGAATGCAGTAAAGCACCCCGAAACGCGCTCGGGAATGGAACGGGAATTCGGGCTAATGCAGCCGACAGTTGTGTGAAAGCGGAAGCTTAAAGATAGATTGTTTGGAAATTCCGGTTCGGTCTTGATTTTGGTGTGACGAACATTGAATGAAATTCTTCGCGTTGAGGTATCGGTTCAAGAATTCATTACTTGTGAGTATTTTCTTGGTTTGAAGCTGTTTGAATCTGAATTCAGTTGATTGTTCTGTTGATATTTTATGTCTAATGATGAAATGTTGCAGAAGAATGCTTTATCTGCAATTTTTAGCCTTGTTTTTGGGAAAGGGAGCCCAGAATTGAATCATAGAATGAACTGATGTTCGCCATCGTCTTCCAAGCTGTTCTTGAGCACTTTTCATACCAACTCTTATTCTATCGTCATAGCAATTCTCAACCCATAAGAGGTGTGAATAAATTCCTGCTGGAAGTTATTTTATCATTTGAGGAACTTGTTGTGCTCCACTAGCATAAAGCAAAACTCTAAAAATTCAAATTTCTGTTCAATTCCCACGTTTGCAGGCTTAACCCTCGAGGGTGGTGGAAGTTACTTGTCATACTTCTTTAGTTATGAAGTTATAAAATTTCCTTATTCTTCTGAGAAACCGAAAGGAATACGATTGATATGCTACAGCTTCAAGCAGGTGCTCAGAATTTGCTTCGTGCTTCTTCCTTTCGCCAATCTGAATCATGGATTGATAAATTTTTCATTACAAATTCTATTACTCACACTCATAAACCTTCAGAGAATAATGGTTTGCGAGTATTCAACTCAACATCGTGAACCTGCTGTATTTAGTGAAGCAACCTAATTGATTTAAATTGATGGACCTCCGAGGCTAAGTGACAATAACTTTGAGTGACTCGATCAAATTTAGAATACAGGTGACTTTAACAAAATATTTGTTCTGGGCGTAGTAAGACTGAACAAGTTTAAGGATCTTGAACTAGGGCGTCTTACATGGAATCCTATTTTAACGAATAGAATGGAACAGTCGACAATGCCATCCAAAAGTCCATAAAGGAACCTCAAACAAGCAACAGCCCTGCTGACATCAAGCTCAATTGCACTGAATCTATGCAAAACAGCATGATCGAAACCCCTTAATGGATAAACACCCTCCTCTCTGAATATAAGGTGCTTCAAAAATCTTCTCTGAACAGCCTCTATGTGACATCTATGGCACCCATATTAGTTCATCGAAACTCCAGTTTGATCCTCGCAAATGCATTGAACAGCAAAATCATGATTTTTGGATTATTAAGTCCTCGAGACTCGCTTTTAACTCAATTACACTGCTGATCATAATAATGAATGTTCGCAAATTAAATTCGTTTCGATCAAATTTATGAAACAAATGTCGAATGATAGGTCAATCAAACCCATAAAATTCCCATGCAAAATTACGATTTTCCCGATATATTCCATCTCTGATTACTATTGAGTGTCTCTCACACCATAAAATATTCTCTGAGATTCCAAATCGTTAAACTTTGTTTGGTTAATGACCCAAGTAATTAGCTTCACAGTATATTCACATACACCCAGCATTCGAAGTAGCGTAAACGTTGGAGAAAACAGTTTATAGTTTATAGCTGTTCATTTCATTGCCATGTCAGTGCCCTCTCGAATTTGCATATTGCCAAGTATGTGGCGCTCTTGATAGCGGTGTTGATTCCCCCATCTCCAGTATATTACAAGCACTTGAATATGTTTATTCTATTATTACGCTGCAAACAGTAATCAGGTGGGTAATTAGGATTTTGTATCAATTCAAAAACAATAAAGACCAAAACAAAATCTAAAAAAAAATAGAACCCTGTATAAATAACGGAGCAGTGGCGGCGCAGTGGCAGTGCAGTCGACTCGTGGTGGAGATGCCCCGGCTTCGAATCCTCCGGTCATGGAAGAAACCTGTACCTGGAGTACTGTCACCGTTGGTGAACTATAAGCAGTGCTGTGTCTCTAGTTTCGTAAGGACACACTAGCAAATCTCGCACAGAACACTACCAAACCTCCTTGATCGCATCAGCTGCAAGCTTCTAACAGCTCTCACATAGAGACCTCGGAGACCTGGAATAAAGCTTTAAAACAGTCAGGAGATAATTCGACACCTCCCCAAATAAAACGAAAAGGCTTGATTTCAATCACTTGGACAGGTAGCGGAACAGGTGGCAATCTGTTCACTATATTAGTGAAACCTTTCTTGCTAGCTGTTTGAGCGCATGCGTGCAATACCGATTAAGCCGCCCCATGTACAACAGTACAACTCCACGCTGAGCTCGGTATGGATGAATCACTGGGACGGGTTCGATAACATTGAATCCGTTGGAATATTCTTACGATTACAAGACAAGTATCGAATCGAATTCGAGATATAATATGTAAATCTTGCATGTATATCTATGCATGAAGAAATGAGAGAAATAATTTACAAAAAATGCTATATTCAGACAGAGCTGTGCCGAGCACTGAATATTAGTGCTTCGAGCACTAAGCACTAAGCACTTGAAAAAAAGGGCTCCCGAGTCGCGAGCACTAAGCACCAATTTCCACCAAAGGCTCGCGATTACAAAGCACTTGTGTGAAAGTAATTCGATCTTTCGAGCACTAAGCCCTAAGCACTTTTTTAGGAACTGTTGAGTTGAGGTCATTTTGATCGGAAGAAAAATTGTACCTATTTAGTTGAGCTGTCTTGATATGATAATATGCGAGATCATTGACAGGTCAGAAAATATGTATAGGGTGTCCCGAATTCGATGCTCACTTTGAGCATGTCGGGAGATATGTGTGTTGGAAAAACATTTTCAAGGACTCCGGATCTCTTTGGTTGAAATAAAATATATTCATAAATACATCGATTCATTTTCACTGGACTGAATATCAATACTAGATCTCAAGGTATCAAGGTGTTGGCGTCGGTCGCATATATTCGTGTTACAACAAGATTGGGAAAGGGCTTAGTGCTCAGTAATCCGCAGAAGTGCTGGGGAGCACTTTGGGGATTACTAAGCGCTAAGCATTTTGCTGAAATGCTCCAATTACTGAGCACTGCTTTTAAAAAGTGCTTCGAGTGCTTTCACAAATACCAAGCACAATTCTTTGGCACAGCTCTGTATTCAGATATAAGTACATTTTTATATCTAAGACATAGGGTGTCCCAGAAAGGATGGATATTCCTGAATTACTGTATAGAAGAGCTATTGGGCCTTCTGAAAAAAATACAAAAAAATATATCCGCGTTAAATCTTTTTTTTTCAAATAATGATTTCTACTACACCACGTTGCGTTTGTATGTAACACGCTCACAAATAAATCGAATCAATCAGTTTCTCCATGTTAAAATATTTTTCATTAGAATACCAATAGATATGCAGAAAACCGGATGAATAACTGTTGTCATTTTTTAGGAAAAAAAAATCCAACTTCAAATTTCATCATAAAATATGACCAATATTTCATGATGTGAAAGTTTGATCTTTCATGGTCGAAAAAAAAATATATATAAAAGCCACCTTACAAAAAAAAATGCGCCTTTCATGCAGACCTCAAAATGGTACAATGCATCTTCACTTCATAGCTTATGTGAATGCGAAGTTATTGCTATTAGTATACAGAAGAACCAAATACGACAACAGTTATTCCTACAGTTTTCTGCATATCCAGAGGTATTTTAATGGAGAATATTTTGGCATGAAGAAGAAACACAGAAAAGCAATGTGGTGTAGTAGAAATCATTATTTTGAAAAAAAAAATATTTCTCACTGGGATCGTTTTTTTTCAACTCTTTCTAGAACATCCAAAAGCTCTTCTATACAGTTATTCAGGATTATTCCTTCTTTCTAGGACATCCTGTATAATTAAGATCACAGAACTTATAAATGTTTATATAAAGCAACCAAAATGTCTATCAATACTATCAGGCTTAAATCAAAAGACCCAAATAACAACACAAATTCAACGAAATTTACAATGAAAAGTGTGTATAATGAGAATATATATTGAGCGCTCGTACTACTTACACGAGGGCTATATCATTTCGTCACGATGTCTGTATTTTTCGAATTTTGAGCCGAAAATGGTCTCAAACGACTATGTTCGACTCACTGATGACGAATCCGTCGGAAAATTCGAGTCTGTCCGTCCGTCCGGCCGTCCGTCCATCCGTATACACGATAACTCTCGAACGAAATGTCCTAGAAATTTGAAATTTTCAGGGTAGGTTCGAATCTCGAATGCCGCGGTTAAGTTCGTTATTGCGCAAAATTCGCCTAGGGGTTCTGTAAATATGGCCGCTCGAAATTTTGTTTTTCTGCTTGATTCGAAACTACTAACTCGATCGAGGTGTAATTTTGCACTCAGATGGAGAATTGCGTGCTCAAACTACATGCAAAATTTTGTCCAGCTAGCATGACCAGAACCATAGAAACCATAGAAAATTATAACTTTGTAACGGGACTTGAAATTTTCAGGATAGGTGTGGATCTCGAATGTCGCGGTCACGTTCATCAATGAGCAAAATTAGACTAGGGGTTCCGTAAATATGGCCGTTTGAAATTCAGTTTTCTTCATAATTTCAAAACTATGGATTTGATCGTGACGAAATTTTGTATGTAAATTGAGAATGATATATTCGAGCTAAATTCCTTCCAGATCGCATGATCAGGACCATAGAAACCATAAAAAATCATAACTTTCGAACGGAAAGGCCTAGAGACTTGAAATTTTCAGGATAGGTTCGGATCGTAAATTTCGCGGTTACTTTCATCAATGAGCAAAATTAGACTAGGGGTTCCGTAAATATGGCCGTTTGAAATTTGGTTTTCTTGATAATTTCAAAACTATGGATTCGATCGTGAAGAAATTTTGTATTCAAATTGAGAATGATATTTTCGAGCTACTTTTTTTTCCAGATCGCATGATCAGAACCATAGAAACCATAAAAAATCATAACTTTCGAACGGAAAGGCCTAGAGACTTGAAATTTTCAGGATAGGTTAGGATCGCGAATTTCGCGGTCACGTTCATCAATGAGCAAAATTAGACTAGGGGTTCCGTAAATATAGCTGATCAAAACAATTTTTTTCTGATAATTTCGAAACTCATCATTGGATTGGAATGAAATTTCGCACGTAGATGAAGAATGATATATTCAAACTACGTGGGAAATTTTGTCCAGATCGCATTACCAAGACCATAGATACCATAGAGAATTCTAGCGAATTATCGAAAAAAAAATTGTTCACCTGAAGCACTGACTTGAAGTCTGGATTTTCGCCTTAGTTTGAAAATTTGTTTGACAGCTGTCAAAAATTTTCTCAATTGGTTTCCAAAACTGGAAAATGCGAATCTACCTAGGTGCATGTACGAGCGCTCAAAAGCTCCTGCCTTCACGGCAGTGCTTTTCGTAATTTTCTCTTTTCACATCAGATAAAACCATGTCGGCACTCAAATACATATTATACTACAGAAATTGAACTCTTCTTGCCTTAATGTTTGCAAAATCTGCTATCAAGTTTTTGTATCTAACCTGTCGAAAATTGCATGTTCAATCGAAACTTTATAGCTGAATTATTATTTCTTTGCTGGTGCATTGTTGGCCTTAAATGGTTTTTAATAATTTTCAACTTTGAAAAGGACCCCTCACCGGATGCAACGGAAACTGACAATGCAAGTAATATTTTTATTGCTATTTTTGATGTGTTTGGAAATGTTGAAATTGAGTCATTAATAAAGAAATATTGTAACAAAAAATGAGAATGGTCAGAATGTATATCTGGAAAATGATAACATAAAGCTATGACTTCATTGAATAAATCGATTCCGTCAATATCAGTTTCACCAGTAGATTGTATGTATCATTAAGTCATCATTGTGGTGGTAAAATGTATAATTGCTCAAGAAGCCGAATACGCCAGCAAACCCTTTTAACTCCTCGAATCTGTCTCTTGGATATATTAGCGTATGATCTAAGATTTCGAAAAAACCTCTTATTGCCGCCCTTTGTAACAGGCGCCCGCGTGCGCCGCACGCATTGCACGCAGGCATTCGGCGGGCCTGCATAAGTCTACTGTACGGCCATTTTGATAGCCCAAGTATGACTCATCAGTTTTTGAGGAAACACATTCCTGCAGATGAAAAACTGGAGCGTAACTTCAAAATAGAAATAGAACACCCCTTGGAAACATTCAAATAATTTTTTTTATTGATGCCCCGTTTCACCTCTTTCAAGAACGCCTCAGCGTCTTTAAATCGAACTTTCAAACACGCGCGTTTTTTGAAGTCACTATGGCAACAGCAACGACTCGAGAAACGTCAAGTCTAAATGACAATTTTTCGATTATAGATCTGACAGGAGTACCTTGTTACGCCAAATCAAATATTACTAAATGCAAATGCAAATAAATGCGCTATCAACCACGATTCTGCTTTACTTTTCAAAAAATCTATATAAGAATTCATTTTCAAGCACTGCGGTGACAACAATTCATTTTTAATTACAAATCGCAAACAAGGTTCTGTTTTTCTCATTACCATGGCAACGAAAAGTATACTGATCAAGAATTCAACCATTTTACATTCTTATTTCCATTTTATGTAGTAATAATACCAGTACTCATGATTTCAAAGCGCTCCAATAAAAAAAATAGCGTTAAGTATTCGTAGATAACTTGCTCTATTTCGAGCACTCCGGCTTCGCCGTCGTGCTCGAAAAATCGCGCGTGTTTTAAAGACCTTTTCATCCACTTATACTTTAATATACTATTATGTCAGTTTTCTATCAAATTTCATCGAACCATCGGCTTGTCTGAATGTTTCTATGTATGCGTAGATTTCAATTTTGATTATCGTAGTCCAAGCTGCTGTAATAAAATACCTACTTCTTGATGAACTTATTACTTCATTCGGATGGAAGTTATCATTTACTGAGCCAACGTGAGTTGATACATACCTATTGAATTTCCAGTATTTAGATACATAATACAATTCACAGTCACTCAAGTTCGAACACTCGAGGCAACCACTGGAGCGGAGACGAATCCACAGATCAACGGCTTTAACGTAGGCTCTCTGATGATATTCAAGTGACACCGTGAGGGATCGGATTACAATGATTTCAAATGTGTAAACGCAATTCATTTCCGATATCAGATCAATAGGTTTATTCCTGGGTATAAAACCATTTAGAGTAATTTGTATAAGTATCTGTCTTTCACATATAAAACACTGGGTTTGATTGGTTTGCGGCAGTCCGTTATTCTGTTATGTGCGCTTCTTTCTATGAACAAGATAGACTCAATAAATTTGGTTGTACTCGCAAATGAAGAATTATATACGCATAATAACATTTCCATTATTTGTTTTATGGAAGAAAGTTGTTCCTGATACAAAGTTCTGCAATTTTTTGCCTTCGTATACGAAGAAGTGAGAAGTGATCAAATAAGTTTAAGAAGCTATTAACCTGTACCCATGGATGAAAATATTTCGAATTCGTTAATCCAGCGGGAATTGCCTGAATTCATTGACTTGTTCGAATGTTAGAAGGGATATTGAAACGTTTTATTTATATGTTCAGTTTTTTGAGCGCGCGTTCTACTTACACGAGGGCTATATCATTTCGTCATGATGTCTGCATTTTTAGAATTTTGAGCCGAAGATGGTCTCAATCGATGTCCATCCGTCCGTAACACGATAACTCTCGAACAGAACGACCTAGAAAATCAAAATTTAGGTAGGTTCGAATGTTGAATGCCGCGGTTAACTTCGTCAGTGGGCAGAACTCCATCAGGGGTTCCGATAATTTCGAAATTACGGATTTGTCACGAAATTTTGTATTTTAATGGAGAATGATATATTCAAGATACATTTTTCCAGATCGCATGACTAAACCATAGAAACCCTGGAAAATTATAACTTTCGAACGGAAAGGCCCAGAGACTTGAAATTTTCAGGGTAGGTTTGGAACGCAAATTTCGTGGTCACGTTCATCAATGAGCAAAATTAGACTAGGGGTTCCGTAAATATTTTTTCCTGATAATTTCGAAACTACTGATTGGATTGGGATGAAATTTTGCACATATATGAAGAATAATGTACTCAAACTACGTGCGCACCACCAAGACCATAGATACCGTAGAGAATTCTAGAGAATTATCGACAAAAAAATTGGTAACCTAAAGCACTGACGTGAAGTCTGCAGTTTCGCCTCTGTTTGAATATTTTTAATTGGTTTTTAAAACTGGAAAATAAAAATCTACCTACAAGGTGGCTTAACGAGCATTCAAAAGCTCCTGACTTCACGGCAGTGCTTTTCATCAATTTTTTTATTTACAACCGGAGCTCCAGACTTACTTACTCTAAGCTTATGAGGGGTTTCACAGAAACGGGATGAAAACATTGAAACATAACTTTTTGACCCATATTCATGAACACAAACATAAACAATACTTCAATTATTTTTATTTATTGCATACAATCTTAAATACCATTATTTAATGTTAATGCGATTTGATGAATTTATTCAATTTGTTCTAGGTATCCAAAGGGATTTCAAATGGAATTTAATATGCATGAATATCTTCTGGTGCTGTAGGTGAGATTTTACATTTTCATATTATATTCTTAAATATTAGATTTTATGAGGATGGTTATGAAAGGAAAGCCCTGATGAATCTGTTCAATAGCTTCGGGCTCACAATTAGGTACTTCGGAAGAGCCTACGCGAATAGTTTATGTTCCAAACAATTCCATAGTTGAGCAGAGGATAGACTAAATGGTCACCTACGTTGACCAGGTAGTTACATGCGTGATTCAGCCAAACTTAGGTGATCATTTGGCGCTAATGGGAACATTCGGGATGCCGGGGCTCTGTCACTATGGTTGGGTCGGATCAGGTAGCCACGGTTCCGAATCTTGGTCTCATTAAGGCGTCTATTAGGGAAACCACCTTTCAAGACATGTACTGGGCACATAGTGGTAACGATAAATACAATGAATTCGCTAGTTCGTTGGGTTTTTTGATTGATAGCAATCTTTGCACACGACCCAAAAACAGGTAGGGAAGAATGAATAATATAATAGAATTACATTTAACAATTTGAATAGTAATAGTAGTTTATTCATTTGTCATAGTTATGGAGTACAATACGAGGAAAATACGTCATAACAAAAAAAAGACATTTGATCTATTTAACTACTTGAGAGAGCAGCATGGTCGAAAAATTCTTGAATTTTATAGGATTCGCAATCGAAGACCAGTTTCCGAATTCTATTTTTGAAGGCTTTCTCATTTTAGGTCATATGATAAAAGGTTGGCAAACTGTTATAAAGCTTCACGGACATAAATTCCACCTGATACTGCGATAAAATCGGATGGCCCTTGGGCAATAAATAACTATGCATTCTTCTCGTATTATTGCGATTCTCAAAATCAGTGAAGAGTTCCTCATGTTGGCGTACAGACATTATGCATCTATATACAGGGTGTCCCAGAATGAATGAATAATCCTGTAACACTGTATAGAAGAGCTATTGGACTCTCTGAAAAAAATACAAAAAAAGTCTTTCCCCACTAGAAATATTTTGTTTTCAAAATAATGATTTCTTGCACACCACGTTGCGTTTCTGTGTTACACGCTCAGAAATGAATCAAATCAATCAGTTTCTTCATGGTGAAATAAGTTATGAAGATGTATTGTACCATTTTGAAATTTACATGAAAGGCGCATATTTTTTTTGGGTTGGCCACACAGGCCTTCCCAAATTTTATTTCCACCATGAACGATTAAACTTTCACATTATGAAATATTTATCACATTTTATGATGAAATTTGAAGTTGGATATTTTTTTCCAAAAAAGTTACAACAGATATTTATACGGTTTCCAGCATATCTATTGGTATTTCAATGAAGAATATTTCACCATGAAGGAAATGATGGATTTGATCCACTTGTGAGCGTGATACACAGAAACGTGATGTGCAAGAAATCATTATTTTGAAAAAAATATTTCTAGTGGGTATAGATTTTTTTTTGTATTTTTTTCAGAGAGTCCAATAGCTCTTATATACAGTGTTACAGGATTATCCATTCATCACGGGACACCCTGTATATACAAACCAGTTAAAGTTATCAAACTATGCTTCTTGAAAACACCACGGCAAGTATCTGTTTTCTTCATTCCATAGATGGTTCGAATGGCCAATTTTTGATCCAAGAATATTCTATCTGATAATGAACTGCTTCCCCAGAAAATGATACCATATGATATCTGAGATTCGAAGTTCGCAGAATATATCACTTTGAGGACTGGCATATTTGAACGTTCAGTGAATATATCACCGAATGCAAACGTTTACTGAGAAAATTGCAGTGTTTTTCCTACTTCATATCATCATCGATAAAGAGACCGAGAAATCTTGTTGACGGGTGAACAACTATCTCCTTGTTCTTCATAGTAATTGCACCGGGAAGGGTGAAATTTGATTTTTTTGTTCGGTAAAATAATGCCTCAGTTTTTTCAACATTCTGTCTTATATTATTCGCTTCACACCATTCATTCATCTCCTTCAGTTGTACTTGCGCGGTGGGTATAACTTCTTCAATAGTATCTCCAATAGCTGTAAAGTTGGAATCCTCTGCAGAAAAATCATGTCACCCGATGAGTCTGCGTAGAGGTGTTTGATTACGTACCTAAGGATTGGGGAAAATTTTTGATTGGCCGATGTGCGGAAATTATTTACATTATTGAATCAAATTCACCTTCAAGGAATGATAATGTAGTCATATTTGAAAGTTAGCTGTATTTAGGCGATTACTGGTGTAATAGTTGACTTTGATGAGTTTTTACTTGTAAAAAAAATCGCCTTTGAGTAAACCCTTTATAATACCGACTTAAACAGAAGGTGGTCTTGATTGATGAGGTATCCGGGAGTTAAACTGTGAGAAAAAAATGCTTACTCTTCTATCAACCCCAATAATTATGGGGGAATGTAGGCATTGTACCTACTATATAAGTAGGGGTTATGGAACGCACGATATCTCGCAACCCAAATATGACACTTCACCTACTATATAAAAACTAGCCTCTAATTAATGAATCAATGAAGGGTTCATAGAAAACATTTCGGATGGAAGCTTTTTTATTCGAGAATGTATTCAGAGTAGTCAGGGTGCAAACATACCAGAAGTCTTGGGACCAAATCCTGGGGGAGCGGGGTTACAATTTTCAGTTTTTCGCCCATATCTCCCTTACATTTTTGTAATTGAATTGTTTCTGTGATATGCGCTGCTAAAGGTAACTAATTAACGACTAGTGCATTCTCACCTCATTTTTATGAGGAATAACATCACCTTCAAGTGTCTCAGCCTTCTAATTTATGTCATCCGTAGTTCTGTAGAATTTAATTTATACAGAATAAATATTTTTCAATTCCCTAACTGATGCCCCTTTTTTTTTTGATTCAAACAGTATCTTTGGTATGCGCAGAACATTTCCGGAGATGTGAAGTTGAATTTAAGATCTCTTTTTCAATTCCACCACCATCAATCTAACTGGTCAGCCAAAAAAAATGGTGTCCCAAACTACAGTCTAAAGTTATTCATTCATTTGTGAAGTTTACTTCCTGCAGCATTGTTTTGGCAACTATAACAATACAAATTTGGTAAACACTGACGTGAAGTCAGAAGCTTCCGCGCGCCTGTTTGAATTCTGACGGTCACAAATCTAGGTACTTCGAAATTATCATTAGCATTAGGTACCCTAGATCAGGAATATTTCTGGATAAGTATCTCGGTCGTGTCGCGCTCATCTACTGGTTTTGGTTGAAAATGATTTCTGTCTAATTCCAATAGCTTATACCTCTATACTATGGTAAAGGTACTCTATACGTACAGCCAAAGTTTGAAAACAAAGCAAAAAATCTAATTTATAACGTTTATTGATTGAGCTACATAACTTTATTTATTTTTCATCCTCCAATGGTGTGAAGAAACACCTTCGTTTCTCTGCCCGTTTCCAATTGAAAGTTAATCTGACTTCCATTATCTGCAGAGAGAGAATTACCAGGAAGTTCTTCGACATTCATTGCAATATTATAAGTACACCAATAATTCTAACATTCAAATGTTGCGATTAACCCATACTGTTGTGAGATAGTTCTAGATGAACGCAAGGTCGTTTGCCTCAAACAATGGCCTTATCTTTTACTACAATAACTCCTCTTTCAATGAAATTGGCACCAGAAATGCAGAGTTATAGGCGATAAAATGATATGTGGAAAGTGGGAACGTTTATCATCCGAGTTCCTATTGTGGAATAAAAGATACGAAGAATGGAGAAAGGCATAAAGGTGGAAATCGTAAGAAATTGTTTCATGGTGTTTTGCAGTTGGTCATTTCATAAGCGGGTTCATTTAGGCTTAGAATGAGGTTATAATAATTTGCCTTGTTCCTCTCTTTCATTGGATGATTACTAAATAATGCTTATTGATATCTTAAATGAAAAGAGAATTAGGCCTTTTGTTTCATATACATAGGTCATATGTTACTTCTTGAATGGAAAAGAAATACAAATGTCCGTGATATTCAGGGTGACTGGTAGGTACCTACTCAGAGATTTTTCCATATAGAATCAAATGCTTACGTATATAGATCAAATTGAAGGTAATAATGAAATCGATTTCCTCTTCTACAGATTATATTCTCATCGAGTAGGTATGTATCGAGAATAATGCTAGATAGAGGTTTCTTCAAATCCGTTCGATGTTGCTACATGTCAACTTTTTGTGAAATACAATGGCGAGCAGAAAAACGGGCCACTTGATCATTATTGTTCAAATACCTTTATTACTTGAAATTTTTACGAGAATGGTAAATTTCTGAAATGGTAGGAAAAACCATTGAAAAAAGAGAATTGACCGAAGAAAAATGAACCTTTTTATTCGATTTGTATGAAAATAATAGGTTTTTTTTTAAATTGAAACTTCGAAATTGAAAAAATTATCGTAACAGTGGAAACTTCAGTACCAGTATGACGTGTGATCACCCCTAGCTCTGATTTCAGCTTCCTAACCTCTTCGCATGCTCGTGATGAGCCTTCGAATATCATCTTGTGGAATATTCTCTCATTCATGAAGAAGGGCTTCCCGGAGCTCTTGTTAATTATTGGGCGATGGAACCATAGTTCTGACTCGCCTTCCCATTTGGTCCCTTAGATGTTCGATGGGATTCAAGTCAGGACTTCGTGCTGGACAGTTGAACCTTGAAATGCTAACCGCATTCAAGTACGATGTCTTTATTCGAGTAGTATGTGGGCGAACAGTGTCATGCATAACAATTTACTGCTCTCCCAGAAATGGTTTACTAGGTACAACATGGTCCATAAGAATTTCCTCTATATACCTTACTGCTGTTGAAGATCCATTTATAAAAACCAACTCTATGCGGCCCCCTAAAAACACAACTCTCCAGACCTTAACAGATCCTCCACCGAATGGAACTCGCTCCTCTATACAGGCATGTCTTTGGCCATAAGCTCATCGAATGCTGAATCTGGACACATCAGAGAAAAGCAGCTGGGCCCACTGAGCTTCTAACCAGTTTATGTGATCTCGTGCAATTCGATGCTCTCTGAGAAGTTCTGGACCTGTCGCAGGTCTGTATGGTCGTAAATTCGATTCTGAAAGTCGTCGCCTCACTGTTACGTTTACCTGACGTACCCCCATCAATTGATTTGGAACTTCAACAGCTGTACCTAAGATGGCGATTTCGAAGACTTGTGGAAACCATGAATCTGTCATCCCTCAACGATGTGCACCGTCTTCTTCCAGATCCAGGTCTTATAGTCAGCCTGCCTGTCTCCTGATGCCTTGTCAATATTCTTTGGCCTGTAGATTGGCTTACAGCCATTCTTCTAGCAACAGATCTCTGACTCAGCCCATTTTTAATAAGTGCCACTATTCTCGCACAATCTTCAACTGGTAAACACATTTTATGAAATTGTTTTTTTCAGAGAGTGGAAAACAACCTTTTCAATGACCAATGTTTAACGGAACTGATAAACGAGGAATCTATCGTGTGGATATATTCGAAGGTGGTTTCTTTTATCAAGATTTTAGACCATGTCTACATTTTGCGCATAGTTAGTTGATCTTCTAATGAAAGAAAGATGAAGAACAAAAATTATTGAATCAATTTGAACACGTAACTCTATTGGAAAAAACAATGTAAAATCTTAGTGACCCTTTTTTCCTGCTCGTCAGTGTATTTCGAATACTCTTCCGAAATAGAATACGATGATATTAATGCTCCTGGTGTAACTAAATGATAAATGAATTTCAAGGTCTCAAATTCGCTTGCTCTAATTTTCTCGGAATTTATTGGTCGGACAAACATAGTTTCTTGAACTGGAGTACGGTTCCACCATTCACTGTTGCGAAAACGACTAATATTGCTGTGCCTATGGTGGCGTTAGGACACAATAACAAATCCTACCTAGAACCCAACTGGGTCTTCACGCATAAGCTCTGAACTTATGAGGGTTCTCGCAGAGACCTAGGAGAGTCGGGATATAAACAAACAATTGAAAAAAATACAGGGCCGGTCTATGATGTGATACCATCCAATTATTCCTTCATATTCACATAGAAATATTGTGGTTTCTATAGCCCAATAGTTTATGGGGAAAACATTTTGCATACAGAGTTTTGAAATTTTTTGTACAAGATCAATGCTCAATTTTCATCATGGCTCCCTTTATTTGGTGCATTTTTGAATTCTGCTTGATCTTGAAGCGATACTTGATTGAAATTCGAATTTGGTATTGCTCAACTCATTTTCCAAAGCCGTTTTATTTTTCTATTAATAAGACGGTTGTTTCCGTATTCCTTATTCGTTTAAAATATCGAGCATTGAACTGGATATGAGCTGAAGAAGGCTCTTCACATTTGGTATGTATAAGTTGGCTTCCATCAGATCTGGGGGCACGCTAGTGTCTCTGCCTCGGACCAAAGAAACGGGGCATTACTAACCTTTTCTCAACTTTGTTTAGTCGTATTTTAAAACACTCATAACTGCTGCCTGAATCACACTAGAGCACCATTATTGTCAGGATAAGCTTCAGGTAGCAGACACAAAAACACAATCAGTTTCATTTGTCTGGCTTTCATATTTAAGCTTTTATGAAAACCTGAAATTCATCGATTTGGCCACCGAAATACTCATCAAAACCCATGGGGTATTTCCCGGAGTGGGACTTCGGGAAATTTGGCACTATGACCAGAATAAGCGCACATAATTTTCAACTTTCACCCTTCAAACTTCCATAAAGAAGGGGTGCATGACTGTATATTGAATATAAGCGCTTAAGTTTTATATTATATAGACACCTTCAATATTGCGAGAAGTCGTAAAATCAAATCGCGCTCCCTGATGAGATAATGGAAAATGGAGTGCGTTTTCGTCCCAATGTTGCTGATGGAGTCATCAGTAGAGCTGATCGCGCAACTCCTGCCCTAGAAATCTTCAAAAGGAGAGGGGTACTCAAGGCACATCAAGTGAACCTTATGAAGACAACCGCGGGGTGGCGTGGCCGATAACTAGTTTCTGGACTTGCGGAGACCTGTCACAAAACTAATAAAAGTAGAGTGTTTCCATAGCGAGCTGAAATTTAATATGCATTCTAGAATTAATTCACAAACAACAACAAAATTGATAAATTTGCAATCTTCACTCTCTACTCTGCGTAAAAGCAGGTGCGGGTCTGTGTATGAAACCTGAAGTTGCCCAAAGTTCTGAAAAGCTAAAATTTGGCGCGGTAGTGACCCCGCTAAGACGAGTTAAAAAAGCAGGGCACTACCTACCCTTCGTATTTTCAAACCCTCATTAACTTTCATAATTAAGTTTTTACGAATACCTTAAATAGGTCGATTCTATCACTGACTCATTTACACACTCGCATATCAAAACCGTATTTTCGGAAGTCCTAGAAAGCTTAAATTTTGTATTCGGACTGAAGTAGAGGACAAAAAAAGAATTAAAAAGAAATCATCAATTTCTACCCTTCAACCTCATAAAAGAGGGGTACAGGTCTGTATATAAATCTAAGGGAAGTAAGGGTTTCCCTGAAATATTAGCGAGCTGAAATTTGATATGCATGCTAGAATTGCACAAACAACAACAAAAGTTGATAAATCTGCAAACTTTTCCATCTCATTTCCAAAAAAGGGGGGGGCTTCAAAGGTATTTGTATGAAACCAGGATACTTCTTAAAGTTCTAGAAAGCTGAAATTTGGTATGTAGACTAGGATGAGCACATAACCAACAACTTAATTTAGAAATCTGTAACTTCTATCCACTTACTACCAGAAAAAAAGGGTGCATTACATAACATAAATAACACTATTTGTTATGAATAGGAATATCTAATCGTTATGAAAGCAAGATTAGTGTATAAACTTTAGATATGAAAGGAAGTTTATATGCTATAAAGAGAAGAAATGCTGCCGGTGCAAGATATACGTGGATATCAATAAGCCAACAAGAAAATGACGCACCGATAGAGAAAGGGCTATGAGAAATGATCATCTGAAGAGCAGGAAATACAAGGATATAAAAAAAAATCGCCAAGACTCACAAGCTTATAACTGCTTGACAAGCTTTCACTGCTAAGCAGGTATCAAATTTCATTAGGCGCCTAGTTGTATAAGGCTTTAAGCCCTAACTGTAAAAACCCTACATATTGCCCAAAAAGTATTGTTTGGCTGTTTCATAGAACTATGGCACGGCATCAGATACCAGTGACCGTAAGTCCATGGGAGTAGTTGTGCGTTGGCTGCAGAACATCCGAGCTATACTTTCTGACGGAGATGTAGGGTTTGTACAGTTAGGGCTCATAGAATTTTTCCTTTCAGAAATATGACATATGATGTCTTTTTGAGCGGCAGTTCTACTTGCACGAGGGCTATACCATTTCGTCACGATGTCTGTATTTTTCGAATTTTGAGCCGAAAATGGTCTCAATCGACAGAGTTCGACTCACTGATGACGAATCCGTCGGAAAATTTGAGTCTGTCCGTCCGGTCGTCCATGAGCACGATAACTCTCGAACGGAAAAACCGAGGGAAAAACCTAGAGACTTGAAGTTTTCAGTGTTGGTTCAGTTCCCAAATGCCTCGGTTAATGGGCTGAATTCCACCAGGGGTCCGTAAATATGGCCCATTCGAAATTTTGTTTTTCCTCCGAAACTACAGTGTCGATCTAGATGAAATGAAGAATGACGTGTTCAAGCTACACGCAATGATCCAGATCGCATGACCAGAATGACAAGGAAAATCATAACTTACGAACGGAAAGGCCCAGGGACTTGAAATTTCAATGATAGGTGTGGATCTCAAATGTCGGGGTCACGTTTATCGATGAGCAAAATTAGACTAGAGGTTCCGTAAATATGGTTGTTTGAAATTTAGTTTTCGTTATTATTTTCCGTTATAATTTCCAAACTACGGATTCGATCGTGATGAAATTTTGTATTGTAATGAAGAATGATATATTCAAGCTACATTTTGTCCAGGTCGCATAGAAACGATAGAAAATTATAACTCTCGAACGGAAAGGCCTAAGGACTTGAAATTTTCAGGGTAGGTTTGGATCGCGAATATAGCGGTCATGTTCATCAATGAGCGAAATTATACTAGGGGTTCCGTGAATATGGCCGTTCAAAATATTTTTCTCCTGATACTGATTGAATTGGAGTGAAATTTTGTAAATAGATAAAGCTCTCCTGAAAATTTCAAGTTCCTAGGACTTTCCATTACAAAGTTATAATTTTCTATGGTTTCTATAGTTCTGGTCATGCGAGCTGGACAAAATTATGTATGTATGTAGCTTGAACACGTTATTCTCCATCTGAGTGCAAAATGTCACTTCGATCGAATCAGTAGTTTCTGATTAATCAGGAGAACAAAATTTTGAGCGGCTATATTTACGGAACCCCTGGGCGAATTTTGCCCAATAACGAACTCAAGCGCGGCATTCGAGATTCGAACCTACCCTGAAAATTTCAAGTTTCTAGGTCGTTCCGTTCGACAGTTAGCGTGTATACGGACGGCCGGACGGACGGGCAGACTCGAATTTTTCAACAGACTAGTCATCAGTGAGTCGAACTCTATCGATTGAGACCATTTTCGGCTCAAAATTCGAAAAATACAGAAATCGTGACGAAATGATATAGCCCTCGTGTAGGTAGAATGATCGCTCACCCTGCTCTAGCTTTCGGGGGATAAAATGTTTTCCACACAAAATGGATATTCAGTTTAGCATTATTCTGATAAGAGATCAGACTGACGGTCCGATCTTATGTCTTATGTTCTTGCGAAGTTCGTTTTACTAACAGTATATTTGATATGACTCTTCCATGTGAGTCCTTCATATAGAATAACACCCAAATACTCCGCCCCATTCTGCCATTCTATCTCTAAATCATTGATAGTTTTCCATCGATTTTAATCGTCTCTTCTGCAAGAGTATGGCTTCGCCTTTTTGTCCATTTATCGTAATTTTACATTGAAAGCACCCCTCGTTTATATTATCTGCTGCTTCTTGTAGTCTCCGGTAAACGACATCTGCGATTCGATGCCTGTCAGCTATTCGTGTGTCGTCTGCATAGGAAGTTAATATTATCTTGGATTTGGGTATATCAAAAATATATGTTATACAGTAGAGGAGCTAAAACTAGGGCATCCCTGCTTCCAAGTTTCTAATAATTGAATTTTTGTCATCTATTCAGACCTAAGTTTCAAAGTCTCAGATAATTTCTTATTATTCGGAACTGCATTCGAATGAGTATCCAGCTCTTATCATTTTATAGGATGGTCCTTCGTGCCAAACTCTATCGAATGCTGTCGCAACATTTAGAAGAATAAGTTTTGTGACCTGTTTATTTTGAAAACCTTCAATGATATATTCGACGAGCTCGAGTCATTGAAGTTAGGTCGAATGTTCTCTTCTGATTCCAAATTGTTCGGCCGGTATGAGAATCAGGTACTCGATTTCTTCGTTTAGATAACCACCTTGGTTATAATGAGTGTATTTATAGCAAATCGTCCCCAAGGTAGAATAAACAAATTATATACAAGTGAAAAATGAATCGATACAGCTAGATTTTCTAGCAAAATCTAGCTATAATTCGGTATTTTCACTTCTAGAATCGTTCAAACTTACAAAGAAATCGCCGCATGTTATCATTTCTTATAAATAGGGATAACACATAAAACTCAATTGAAATATTCACAGAAAAGGTTAAGTATACCGAAACAAGACCTATAGAATGTAAGAATAACGATATTTATCTTGGAGTAGTGTATAGCTACAGATTCAAAGTGAAGCCTCACAGGGTACTTCTTGTCACTAACAACACCGAAATATTTTGAATATGGAGCAAGTATTCTTCCCAGGTTTAGTGAATTTATATACGTCATTTCATTTAACTAGTACCTTGAGCTGTTATGGCTCGAAGTACCCTTCTGAAATTTCTATGAAAACGCCGATATAAACGTGGATGAAGGAATATGGAAGTTGGAAAATGGAGTATTATTCAAACAAATGAACAATGACATTGTATTTACTTTCCGGAGCACATTGTATAAAAATGTTACTCTCTACAAAGCAGCAAAAATTACATGAATTTTGTTCGACAATTTTGTTGTACCTCTTACGTACATAATTGGAGAAATACATTGGGGTTATCTATTGGCAGACTTCTACCAATTGAATTAGTAAACTCATTATACCTATGTGAAATCTTACTGTGTGAAAGATCTAGAGTTTTCTCAAGATAACCAATGATATCTGAATAAACGCATCTACTCATCGAATCTCACTTTTATTTAATGGAGATAATATAAGATTGTCGAGAAAATAAATACATTCAATGTTCTCACAAACTCAATGCGTTTGTTAGTTGAATAATCAATTTCAATTCACAATTGTCTGATTTCCCAACATTTTATTGAAACCTGCAAGGAGAGAAGAGAAATTTTGCCTACAGCTACAATCGAATTGATTGTTCACTAGGCAGAATTAGCTCACTATAAACTGAAACTTGTTTTCATTATGCACATGTTGATTCCAGATTCTTCAACGTAATTAATTAATAATTTCTCAGTTCAGAAAGATATCGTCAAATAATTCAGCTCACGTATAGAAAAACTCAAACATTCTTGTCGAAAATATGTTTTTTTTTTATCGGTACCTCAAATTCACTCAATTGGAGAAGAGTCAGTGCAATTTCCTTGAAATTGTAATATACCTTGCAACAGAAATTGTGCTTACTGCGTAAATTATTTCATTTAACCAAATTTTTCAGGTTCGAAGTCGAGATACATTTCCAATTCCCAGTTGTCAAAATTCATAAATTTGGAGTTCGTACAGCCGTGAAGTGAGAAACGGACTATCTTTTTTCATAAAACACACATCATCCTTTATTGAAAAATTTTTAATGGTTTTCAACCACTAAAAATCATGATAATCTAGCTAGAAGATTGAATGCGTTTCAGTAACCGATTTCCACATATTACACAAAAAGTTCGAATGAGAAACCCCTTTTTGATCGTTCTGTCCGTTCATTCAGAACAACATCCGCTGTCCGGGCAGTTTTGTCCGCCATCGGCCGACAAAATCGGTTTTGGTGTGAGGTCGACCGAATTTTGCTCGGGCGACGACGGCCGATATCGGACGATCGAATCAAACACTTGTGAAAGAAATAGAGCGCGCACACCAACCCGACCGTCATCATCCGATGATGCCCGAAAACGGCCGATTAACCGTCGAATCCGAACTTGTTGGGATTTCTCGCCGATATCGGACGACGTCTACAGTGCAAATTGAGTGAATAATTTATAGTTTAATTCAATCCTGTTGTTATCTTCCTAAACGAGTATGGATATTGAAAAAATAATTAATTGTGTTCATAAAAGACCAACCCTGTGGGATAAACATTCAAGAAATTATAATAATCTAGATGTTATGGGTTGGAGTTGCATCGGCAACGCACGATGTCGGCACAAGTACACGGTTGCAGTGTGAGCACATACATATCCGAGTTACTCGTCCGGGCAGTTCTGTCCGCTATCGGCCGACAAAATCGGTTTTGGTGTGAGCGAGCCATAGAAGAAAGAGAGCAGGCACACCAACACGATCGTCATCGTCCGATGATTGGTGTGCGCGCTTTCTTTTACAAGTCTTTGATTCAATCGTCTGAGTTTGGCCGTCGTCGCCCAAACAAACTTCGGCCGATGACGGTTTTGGTGTGAGTGTGGGATATATTATCATTCGTCACGATGTTTGTATTTTTCGAATTTTGAGCCAAAAATGGCCTCAATCGACAAATTTTGTTCTCCTGATAAATGCTGAGGCGTAGAGAGCTAAAATTTCCAGGGTAAGTTTAGATCTCTAATATCGCGGTCAAGTTCATCAATGAGCAAAATTAGACTAGGCGTTCCGTAAATATGGTCGTTTGAAATTTAGTTTTCTTAATAATTTCAAAACTACGAATTCAATCATGACGAAATTTTGTATTTTAATGGAAAATGTCAATTCAAGCTACCTTTGGTCCAGATCTCAAGACCTGAACCATATAAACCATTAAAAATTATAACATTCGAAAGGAAAGGCCTAGAGATTTGAAATTTTTAAGATAGGTGTGGATCTCGAATGTCGCGGTCACGTTTTTCAA
Organism: Aphidecta obliterata; assembly: GCA_963966015.1. Classification (NCBI taxonomy): domain Eukaryota; kingdom Metazoa; phylum Arthropoda; class Insecta; order Coleoptera; family Coccinellidae; genus Aphidecta; species Aphidecta obliterata. The sequence continues at coordinate 5,417,479 of OZ014430.1, read as the reverse complement.
CGAGCAAAATTATACTAGGGTTTCCGTAACTATGGTCGTTTGAAATTCAATTTTGTTGATAATTTCAGATCTTCGTATTCGATCGTGACGAACTTTCATATTTTAATGGAGAATGATATATTCAAGCTACATTTTGCCCAGATCGCATGACCAGAACCATAGAAACCATAGAAAATTATAACTTTCGAACGAAAAGGCCTAGGAACTTGAAATTTTCTTCAATTGGTTCCTAAAACTGGAAAATGCGAATCTGCCTACAAAGTGCATGAACGGACGCTCAAAAGCTCCTGACATCACGGCAGTGCTTTTTATAATTTTTCAATATCGTCAGTAAATTGACAATTGGGCGTATCTGCAAATTCTGTTTTTTGAGCGCTCGTACTACTTACACGAGGGCTATATCATTTCGTCACGATGTCTGTATTTTTCGAATTTTGAGCCGAAAATGGTCTCAAACGACTGAGTTCGACTCATTGATGACGAATCCGTCGGAAAATTCGAGACTGTCCGTCCGGCCATCCGTATACACGATAACTCTCGAACAGAATGTCCTAGAATCTTAAAATTTTCAGGGTAGGTTCGAATCTAAAATGCCGCGGATAAGTTCGTTATTGGGCAAAATTCGCCCAGGGGTTTCGTAAATATGGCCGCTCGAAATTTTGTTTTTCTGATTACTTCGAAACTACTGATTCGATCGAGGTGAAATTTTGCACTCAGATGGATAATTACGTACTCAAGCTACATGCAGAATTTTGTCCAGCTCGCATAACCAGAACCATAGAAACCATAGAAAATTATAACTTTGTAATGGAGAGGCCTAGGGACTTGAAATTTTCAGGATAGGTGTGGATCGTGAATGTAGCGTTCACGAGTATCAATGATGAAAATTAGACTAGGGGTTCCGTAAATATGGCCGTTTGAAATTCAGTTTTTTTGATAATTTCAAAATTATGGATTTGATCGTGACGATATTTTGTATTTAAATTGAGAATGATATATTGGAGCTGAATTTCTTCAGATCGCATGATCAGAACCATAGAAACCATAGAAAATCATAACTTTCGAACGGAAAGGCCCAGGGACTTGAAATTTTCAGGATAGGTTCGGATCGCGAATTTCGGGGTTACGTTCATCAATGAGCAAAATTTGACTAGGGGTTCCGTGAATATAGCCTTCCAAACAATTTTTTTCATAATATATTTCGAAACAACTTATTGGATTGCAATAAAATTACGCACATAGATGAAGAATAATGTATTCAAACTATGTGGGAAATTTTGTCCAGATCGCATTACCGAGACCATAGATACCGTAAAAAATTCTAGCGAATTATCGAAAAAAATTGGTCATTTAAAACACTGACGTGAAGTCTTGATTTTCGCCTTTGTTTGAAATTTTCTTTCCAATTGTTTTCTAAAACTGGAGAATGCGAATCTACCTGAAAGGTGGATGTACGAGCGCTCAAAAACTCCTGATTTCACGGCAGTGTTTTTCGTAATTTTTATTTTCTTTGAGATTCAACAGTGTGGTGCGATTGTCAAAATATCTCTCGACGAAGCTCGGTTTGAACCCATGACATCAAAAATTCACCAATTATAAATGTTTTTTCCCACATTGCCTCAACCAAAATTGGTAGCATTCTTCATTCTTATTGGGGTTTGTCCATTCCAAGCGATGAGTAACAAGATGAAAGTTCCAGATAGTCATCACCAAATTGGACAAGCATGCACCTCTGTCGTGTCGATCCTCCACGTGATGATAATAGTGAATTAAGTTTGCAACAAGAATAACAGTCTGAATAAGGCATCTCATTTGAGATGTATGTGCCTGTACGTGTACGTGAACGTTGTAGGTTTATTTCAGTAGAGAGTATATCCAAACTCGTATTTATTCATTCCATGCAGCTTTTGCATGAAGTCCGAAGGTCAAGAACGTTACCTTTATGGAAAATTATTTTTAGACAACTATGCTATAACGACATTCAGGATTAATCATCCGTGCTATGTCGGCGACTTCAAATGAATATGAAGATGTTTTGCCATAGGTAGTTTATTCAAACAGTTCCTTCAGAGTTCGTCAGCTTTGAAAGTAATCGGTAAGGTTAATTATCGCAGATAGTTCATTATTACCGCATATAATGTGAAATTTCATTTCTATTATTCATAATGAAAAGTGGGGTGGGTATGTCTCTGCAGTATTTTCTGGCATATTCGGTTCCACAATGCATGAATACCCAATAGTTCATACTCTTGATATTGACGATAGTATTTTGATCGAAAGTTATTTGGCATATTTTCATCATCTGCAAAATTTCTTAGTTCCAACTTTTTTTGAGCTTACGTACTACTTACACGAGGGCTATATCATTTCGTCACGATGTCTGTATTTTTCGAATTTTGAGCCGAAAATGGTCTCAATCGAGTATGTTCGACTCACTGATGACGAATCCGTCGGAAAATTCGAGACTGTCCGTCCGGCCGTCCGTCCGTAAGCACGATATCTCTCGAACGGAACAACCTAGAGACATGAAATTTTCAGTGTGGGTTCAGTTCTCGGATGCCTCGTTAAGTAATGGGCCAAATTCCACCAGGGGTTCCGTAAATATGGCCGTTCAAAGTTTGTTCCCCTGATAACTTGAAAACTACAGATTTGATCGAGATGAAATTTCGCACTCAAATGGAGAATGACGTGTACATGTGAAATTTTGTCCAGATAGCATGACCAGAACCATAGAACCATAGAAAATTGTAACTTTTGAACGGAAACGCCTAGGGACTTGAAATTTTGAGGAAAGATGTGGATCTCGAATGTCGTAATCACGTTTATTTATGAGCAAAATTATACTAGGGGTTCCGTAAGTATGGTCGTTTGAAATTTAGTTTTCTTGATGATTTCAAAACTACAGATTCGATCGTGACGAAATTTTGTATACTAATGGAGAATGATATATTCAAGCCAGAACCATAAAACACATAGAAAATCATAACTTTCGAACGTAAAGGCCAAGGGACTTGAAATTTTCAGGATAGGTGTGGATCTGAAATGTCACGTTCACGTTTATCAATGAGCAGAATTATACTAGGGTTCCGTAAGTACGGTCGTTTGAAATTTCAACCCACCCCAAGACATTCACAACATCCATGACCTAGTCGGGATTCGAACCCGGTACCTTCGGGCACCCTAGTCAACTAAGTTCCAACGCTCCCATCAGATTTTTCGGACCCTTTTCTGGACAGCTTGCATATTCATCATAATTGTAACACCAACTTGACCGATGAACGGTACTCTCGCAATTTTTTGGTTTGTGATATTTAGAATCAATTATTTCTTCCTTGTGATCTTTTAATGACCGGCATCCACAAGTCCCTTATTTCCAGTCTTTCCTATCAACCTCACATTGTGACGAGTATGTACGTTTCTTAATGTACCGATTCTCATTTCACGACTCCACCTTCGTAAGAACCGAGCTTTTGGTGTTGGAGAATTTGAACAGCTACCCTGACTCTATAATCGTTGCCAACCCTCCCTTGTTTTTATGCAAGGGATAGCATTGTCTGAGATCAAGAAAGATATCTCTTGATAATTCACATCAATAACCGTTGTTCTTCATGTGATATAAGAGCAAAAATCAACTCAGAATAACATGAAAGAATATGCATAAGGTCAGGTTATTCAAATCAGAAATGGGTTATATCCGTCCATGTTTCATCCAACACATATTATTCTGTTTTGATGTCTCCCATATCTTTTATCCCAAATTGCCGGCCAAATAAATATGTCACTCATTTATTTTTCTTTATCCATTTCAATACGAACAAATTATTCACCTCTTCTTTTTTTTAGTCCGGGAATCCTTAAGGACGAACTTTCTCCGATAGCTAGAACAGTGTGAGACTTCGTGTGAAGCACGACTTGCTCGAACTAAACCTAATCTGCTGTTTTAGATTCCGGGTTTTTATTGCCTATCAACCTTTTGACTTTTTTTGTACGTTTCTTCTTCACGATCTTTGTCGTGTTATTAATGTGCTACTTATAACTTTCATAGGGGAGTCTCTGCCTCTAGATATTTGAAATTGAGTTTACTCAATTTCTGTTTCAACGTAGTCGACCCCTGGGCCCATTTGTGATAGTCTGTCCGTCCGTCCGTCAGTCCGTAAGCACCATAACGCTCGAACGCAACGTTCTAGAGACTGAAAAATTTCAGTGTGGGTTCAGTTCCCCAATGCCGCGGTTGAGTTTGTTAATTGGCAGAATTCCACCAGGGGTTCTGTAAATATGATCGTTCGAAATTTTGTTCCCCTGATTACTTCGAAACTATTGATTCGATCGAGATGAAATTTTACACTCAGATGGGGAATGACGTGTTCAAGCTACATGCCAATTTTGTTTAAAGCGTATGACCCATATGAACCATAAAAGCTACAGAAAATTATAACTTTCGAACGGAAAGGCCCATAGAATTGAAGTTTTCAGGATAGGTGTGGATCTCGAATGCCGCGGTCACGTTTATCAATGAGCAAAATTAGACTAGGGGCTCTGTAAATATGGTCGGTCGAAATTTAGTTTTCTCGATAATTTCAAAACTACGGATTCGATCGTGACGGAATTTCGTATTTTAATGGAGAATGATATATTCAATCCATTTATTCCAGATCGCATGACCAGAACCATAGAAACCATAAAAAATTATAACTTTCGAACGGAAGGCCCTAGAGCAGAATTAGACTAGGGGTTCCGTAAATATGGCCGTTCAAAATATTTTGTCCTGATAACTTCGAAATCAATGGTTGGATTCTAATGAAATGTTGCACAAGCTCTGAGCTTCTGAGGGGTCTCACAGAAACCTAAGAGAGTCAAGATAATATATACAAAAAACAAAAAAAATTATTTTGCCCAGATCGAATTACCAAGATCATAAATACCGTAAAAAATTCTAGCGAATCGAAAAAAAAAATTGGTCACCCGAAACACTGACGTGAAATCTGGAGTTTGGCCTTGGTTTTAAATTTTTTTTCACAGCTGTCGAAAATTTTTTCAATTGATTTCTAAAACTGCAAATTTACCTACATGAAACCAACCAATTGAAAAGATTTTGACAGCTGTCAAAGATAACCAATTTTTTGGAATTGGAAAGATTTTGACAGTAAAAGAAAATTTCAGGTGAAAATCAAGACTTCACGTCAGTGCTTTAGGTGACCAATTTTTTTTTTCGATAATTCGCTAGAATTTTCTACGGTATCTATGGTCTCGTTAGTGCGATCTGGACAAAATTTCCCACGTAGTTTGAATATATTATTCTTCATCTATCTTCTATCTTTCATCCCAATCCAATAATTAGTTTCGAAATTATCAGGGAAAAAATAGTTTGAAAGGCTATATTTACGGAAACCCTAGTCTAATTTTGCTCATTGATAAACGTGACCGCGAAATTCCCGGTCCGAACCTATCCTAAAAATTTCGAGTCCCTTGGCCTTTCCGTTCGCAGGTTATGATTTTCTATGGTTTTTATGGTTCTGATCATGCGATCAGGAAGAAATGTAGCTCGAATATAGCATTCTCAATTCAAATACAAAATTTCGTCACGATCAAATCCATAGTTTTGAAATTATCAAGAAAAACGAATTTCAAACGGCCATATTTACGGAAACCCCTAATCTAATTTTGATCATTGATGAACGTAACCGCGACATTCGAGATCCACACCTATCCTGGTAATTTCGAGTCCCTAGGCCTTTCCATTACAAAGTTATAATTTTCTATGGTTCTAGTCATGCGAGCTGCACAAAATTTTGCATGTATCTTGAACACGTCATTCTTCATCTGAGTGCAAAATACACCTCGATCGAATCAGTAGTTTCGAAGTAATTAGAAAATCGAAATTTCGAGCGGCCATATTCACGGAACCCCTGGGCGAATTTTGTCCAATAACGAACTCAACCGCGGCATGCGAGATTCGAACCTACCCTGAAAATTTCAAGTTTCTAGATCATTCCCTCCGAGAGTTATCGTGTATACGGACGGCCGGACGGACAGACTCGAATTTTTTGACGGATTCGTCATCTCATTCGGCTCAAAATTCGAAAAATACAGACATCGGGACGAAATGATATAGCCCTCGTGTGAGTAGTACGAGCGTTCAAAAATAGATTCTATACAGAGATTTTCTTCATGGACAACAACTTAAGCCAACAATGAATATCAATAAAATCAGGATGATAACTAATAGTTCTGAAAATATTTGGATTTGTGTGTGCATCCAAAAGGTCATTTCGAAAAAGGCATTAGTCCAATATTTTTGAGCGCTCGTACTACTTACACGAGGGCTATATCATTTCGTCACGATGTCTGTATTTTTCGAATTTTGAGCCGAAAATGGTCTCAAACGACTATGTTCGACTCACTGATGACGAATCCGTCGAAAAATTTGAGTCTGTCCGTTCGGCCGTCCGGCCGTCCATCCGTCCGTTTACACGATAACTTTCGAACGGAATGTCCTAGAAACTTGAAATTTTCAGGGTAGGTTCGAATCTCGAATGCCGCGGCTGAGTTCGTTATTGGGCAAAATTCGCCGAGGGGTTCCGTGAATATGGCCGCTCGAAATTTTGTTTTCCTGATTACCTTGAAACTACAGATTCGATCGAGATTAAATTTTGCACTCTAATGAAAAATTAGGTGTTCAAGCTACATGCAAAATTTTGTTCAGTTCGCATCACCAGAATCATAGAAACCATAGAAAATTGTAACTTTTGAACGGAACCGCCTAGGGACTTAAAATTTTCAGGATAGGTGTGGATCTCGATTGTCGTGATCACTTTCATCTATGAGCAAAATTATACTAGGGGTTCCGTAAATATGGTCGTTTGAAATTTAGTTTTCTTGATGATTTACTACAGATTCGATCGTGACGAAATTCTGTATACTAATGGAGAATGATATATTCAAGCTACATTTCTCTAGATCGCATGACCAGAACCATAGAAACCATAGAAAATCATAACTTTCTAACGAAAAGACCTAGGGACTTGAAATTTTCAGGATAGGTGTGGATTTCGAATGTCGTGATCACATTCATCTATAAGCAAAATTATACTAGGGGTTCCGTAAATATGGCCGTTCAAAATATTCTGTTCCTGATAATTTCGAAACTACCGATTTGATTGGAATGAAATTTTGCACCTAGCTGAGGAATAATGTATTCAAACCACGTGCGAAATTTTGTCCAATTCGCATCACCAAGACCATAGATACCGTAGAAAATTTTAGCGAATTATCGAAAAAAAATTGGTCACCTAAAGCAATGACTTGAAGTCTGGATTATCGCCTCAGTTTGAAAATTTGTTTGACAGCTGTCAAAGATTTCCTGTTTCCAAAACTGGAAAATGCGAATCTACCTACAAGGTGCATGTACGAGTGCTCAAAAGCTCCTGCCTTCACGGCAGTGCTTTTCTAAATTTTTTATGTAAAATATCTGTATGATGAATTATTTGGTTTATCAAATAAACCTGACAAAAAGTATATATACTATGTTCTCACTTTCTCATCTAATATGTTCAGTTCCGTAAGCATCATAGTATGTTTCATATGAATCATATTTTTGTTTCTCCCGAAAAGTTTTTATGACTGGACTCGGGCCCTTTTCAAAATGACAGGTTCATTTGTATTATCAGTAGTAATACCCCTAGGGCCTTGATAATACCGAGATAATTTTGTCATATAGACTGAAAGCGTGTTGCTCTTAGCCTTCGGCCTCGGGCTATTATCCTCAAGCAACACGCTTAAAGGATTCTCTATGACAAAATTTTGAGGATTTATCAAGGCCCGAGGGGAATCCGATAAGATAATTTTTTACTTTGTAGATTTCAGAAATTGGTTGTCAATCTGACGTTTCATACCTATTTATTCATTTTTGAACTGTACAAAACTGAAACACGACATGTAGGGTATTATCGCTGTAATCCATAGGTGATTGGATGAAATTTGACACATGACTCTAAAATAAGTGATTTGATTGGTTACTATAGTTAGTAAAAATTATCGGGGGAAAAACTGCTGACAGCTAAGTTGACAGTTGTTAAGTAATTTTTCCACTTGAAATTTATATTTGACATACCAATTCTTGATAGCGATTGGTCAAAATCAATAGGAAGGAAATAATCATTGAAAATAACCGTTTGAAATTTTACAATCTTGATTTATTCCTCGGAAATATATCCATAAAAAATTTGACAATGTAGGATTGTTAATTCATAACATCCGGGCATCTGTAAATACTTGATAATGAAAATTTCTCACTTAGTCGAACGATTACAGGTCGATATACCGTTTCATTCTCAGAATAGATTGGTTGTTGAATCTCGCTTGATTGAAGAGCAATTTGTGTTGATCATGCTCAGTCATAGTCTTCACGCTCAGAGTGATTTAAATGACCGACATACTCTTGAGAGACCTGGGACCTCGCGGTAGACTAGCCAGAATGATAAATAGAAATAATAGAGATCAAGGGTTAAGGTAAAACACTACATCGATATCTGAGGTACTTCACAAATTCATTAGATGGGGATGAAGTGAATGCTCTAGGGGTCGAGGGGATACCACGAAAAATATTGACAGGTTGAAGTTGAACTCCCCAAGAAACAAGTTAAGTTTTATCATGATCTAGAAATCTTATTTTAGGGTTATGCATTCAACCTGTGAAGAATACTTTCGGGGCCTAGTTGTTCAGTGATGGTTCGAGGCTGAGTTGTGCTGAAGTTTGGAGGGGAACCTGGTCTTAAAATATATTTCAATTGGACCAAGGGCGGTCCTACGGGGGGGTAACGGAGGTAATTACCCCCCCCCCCCCCTCCCCAGAGCACTGGAAAATTTTATTTAGGACAAAAGAAGACCAACAAGAAAATAATATAATAATGCAATAACATTAACAGAAAAAAAAATTTAAACAGAAAAATCAGTAAAATAAATGAAAAAGTCTTAAGTTTAACTTTCAGTCGTACGTTTCATTTTTGAAGATCATATTGCATAAAATGTAGTGTAGTGGTGAGTCTGTTGTTTGATAAGATTGATACCTTAACTGCTCATGTTGTGGCAAGGGCGTAGATTTTTTTCTTGGGTCTTGGTTTTTTTCGATAAGAAAATCTCGTCAGGTATCCATCAAGCCTTGGCGATAATTCTGAAACTTTATATTTTGGAAGTCTTAAGGGGGTAATTAATTACCCCAGTACCCCTCCATATCTACGCCCTTATGTTGTTCAGCCTGAAGAAGAGACATTTGTTTTCCGAACGATTTTCTGATTAAAAAGGTGTTGGATTCGTGAGAACGTGGCAATTAGAATTGGGAAGTTAGTAAAAAAATGTATAAAAAGTACTGCCGTGAAGTCAGGAGCTTTTGAGCGCTCTTTCATCCACCTTTTAGGTAGAATCGCATTTTCAAGTTTTAGAAACCGATTGAAAATTTGTTTAACAGCTGTCAGAAAAGTTTAAAACTGAGCAGAACTTCAGACTTCACGTCAGTGCTTTAAGTTTCCAATTTTTTTTTCGATTATGCGCTAGAATTTTATACGGTATCTATGGTTTTGGCAATGCGATCTGGACAAATTTCTCACGTAGTTTGAGTACATTATTGTCTATGTGCAAAATTTCATTCCAATTCATTCAGTATCATAAAACAAATTTTTTGAATGGCCATATTTACGGAACCCCTAGTTTAATTTTGCTCATCGATAAACATGACCCCGACATTGGCGATCCAAACCTGAAAATTTCAAGTCCCTTTTCCGTTCGAAAGTAATAGTTTTCTATGGTTCTGGTAATGCGATCTGGACAAAATGTAGCTCAAATATATCATTGTCCATTAAAATACAAAATTTCGTCACAATCGAATCCGTAGTTTTGAAATTATCAAGAAAACTAAATGTCAAACGAACATATTTACGGAACCCCTAGTCTAATTCAGTTCATTGATAAACGTGACCGTGAAATTCGAGATCCAAACTTATCCTGGAAATTTCAAGTCCCTAGGCCTTTCCGTTCGAAAGTTATAATTTTCTATGGTTTCTATAGTTCTGCGATCTGGAAAATTGTAGCTTGAATATATCATTCTCCATTGGAATACAAAATTTCGTCAAGATCGAATCAATATTTTTGAAATTATCAAGAAAACTAAATTTCAAACGACCATGACGAAATGAAATAGGCCTCGTTTAAGTAGAACAAGCACTCAAAAAATAACAACAATAAAAAGAACAGCAAAATATTAGTATAAAGAAGTTAACACCGTCAAAATATTCCTGACGGAGAGGGGGGGGGGGTTCACTCTCCCAGAAAAAAATTGTTGAATTGTTCATTCGATTACCCCCCCCAGAAATTCAGCCTAGGACCGCCCCTGAATTGGACAGGTGGCGTTCAGCGCTATTATTCCTTTTGTTGACATTTTCTTCAGAATGAAGTTCATTGTTTTGTCATTGCCTGGTGCTTTTCGCCTTTCAATAATCTTGATCATCTCTTCATTTACAGTTGGCGAGACTAGCTTTTGAATTTCATCATCTTATTGGTAGGTCTTTCATCAATTTTCCTCTTTCCTCATATGGTCAACTTTTCTGTAACTGATTATGGTTTCTGTTTCTATAGTATCAGCGAGTGCTTCTGCCTTCATAGCATATTTTGAGTATGCCATTTCATTTGCCCCGTGCAGTGAAGGTATTGGGTTCTTTCCACTCATGGGCATTTTTGAATTTTCCATTGTTTTACTCAAATCCTGTACTTTTTTATTCCATCTATCAGTTCCCAGTTTCCTAAGGGCATTTTTGCCCTTTTGTTTTTGGCTGAGCCGATTCAGTTCTCTTCTATCAACATTTCTCTGTTTGCAGAGATTATTCTCAGTCTATACATTCTACTCAGTATTCAATTTGTCTTAATCAAATGTTTTATATTGTTTATTGTTTATATCCTGACTCTCCTAGGTATCTGTGAGACCCCTCAGAAGCTCAGAGCTTGTGCGAGTCAGGAGACCCGGTTGTGTTCTGTGTAGGCTTTGTTACTGTGTCCTTACGCCACCAGAGGCACAGCACTGTTAATTGTTTACCCAACAGTGAATGGTGTGCTCCATGTTAGAAAATTTCTTTCGACCGGAGGATTCGAACCAAGTCAAAGTCAAAAGTCAGAACAATTTATTTACATATTTGATACAGTTTGTGGTACGTTTTTTTACACACTTGAGACATTTTTGTTTGTATAATAGTTCCTACATTTAAGTATCTTCTATAATTTTATAATATATTTATGAACTTAATTCTATTAACAATTGGTTCTGTATGTTTTTGTTTTGAGTATCGTATAATTTTGTATATTTTATTCAGAGATGTTTGCTGAAAAATAAAAACAGAAAACCTGCTTAAAACAATTCAGTGTACCTAATGGTTTAAAATCATGTTATCTTATCATCTAGTATTTACATATTTTTACATAACATATAAGACGACACACAACTGATGTTTGGTTGATGGAAAAAGCGGAGAAATTCGTATGGTAAAGGGTGGTGATTCTGGGGTCTTATATTATTAATCCTTGTTTGAGTGATTTTTTTGGTGACATCGTTAACAAGACACTGGTTTTCATAAAAGTTGTTTGACAGTTGGTCAATAAATTCGCGAATTGTAGGGATGCCAGTTAATTCGTGGAGGTCTGATATGCGTGTTGGTAATTAATCGTAAACATTTATTTTGAAAAATTTGGTGTGGATGGAGGGGCCGAGGTCAAAGATGACAGAAGGCAGGTGCAGCATATGTAACCTGTGGTCGAATTATTGATTTATAAATAAGTGCTTTATTTTTTTGATTCAGACTATTCTTTCTGCATAATAAGGGAAAAAGTATTCTTAATGCTGCGTAACAGCGGGAAAGGTCGTTTTCAGTATGGGAATGGAAGTTTAATCTATCATCTAGTTCTATCAGATATTTGATAGATTTTTTGGGAGTGATTGAATGGCCATTTAAACTAAGTTTGTTGGGTATGTTGTTATCCGTGTGCCTTCTGCTAAACACGATTTGCTTTGTTTTCGCGACGTTCAGCGTAATTTTCCATTTTTTGTGATAAACCGCCAGATTGATTATATGGTATTGTATTCTGCAATTTGTTACCGTTGCCCACGCGGAATGGCAGTAAATAGCGGTATCATCGGCGAATAAAGCGACATTTTTGCCTGGGAAATTGGGGAGATCGTAAATGTAGATGTTGAAGAGAGTTGGACCTAGGACGGACCCTTGGACAATCCCGGCACTTATGTTAAGTGGAACTGACAATGAGTTTTTGACTTTAACTCTAATTTTTCGTTGCGTGAGGTAGGAGTGTATCAGTTTGACAAAAGTTGCGGGAAACTTTAGTTTGATCAACTTGTACAGCAATCCATGGAGGATTCGAACCCGGGACCGATCAAGGAGACCGGCACCAAAGTCGAATGCACTAACCACTGCGCCACGGCCCCGTATATTCCTTGGAGATTCGCCATGAGAGTGTTTCGGCACAGGTTCATTCAATTTCATCATAGCGTAGCATCTTCGTAGGCCTCTACTATTAGGGGTTCCAGTTCGACAGCATTCTCCAAATTTTCATCTTTGGATTATTTCATTATACTTGTCCCAATCTGTGTATTCCTTTGTTTCAATCGTAGTATGTCTTGCCCGATGCCCTAATATGAATTCTATTGGCTTGTTTTGTTTATATCTCGACTCTCCTAGATCTCTGCGAGACCCCTCAGAAGCTCAGAGCTTGTGCGAGTAAGGAGAACCGGTTGTGTTCTGTGTAGGCTTTGTTAATGTGTCCTTACGCTACCTGAGGCACAGCACTGTTAATTGTTTACCCAACAGTGAATGGTGGAACCGTGCTCCATGTCAGAAAATTCCTTTCCCGAGACCGACCATGAGCCGACCGCGCTAATCACTACACCACGGCCCCGTGATCCGATGTTCCAGCCCCTATTGTGTTCAGTGAGATTTCTTGGGTTATATTCTTCAATATAACTACATCCAACACATCTAGTAGCCCTCTTCCGTTTTCGGTAGGTATGTCGGAACATCTTGTCCTAGAACGATGAACGATAGTATCTTGCTTTTCTACGAACGTCGTCCATTTTCGTCTTCGCTTCTGCTGTTCCATTCACGTGACTTGAAATTTATGTCTACAATTATAATTTCAGGGAATCGTTCTTCTAGTAGCTTATTAACATCTCCTTTCTGTAAGATGTTTTGTGATGCTTTGTATATCGATATTTCTTCAAATTCTCCTCGATAAGTATTGAAAATTATTGAAATAGCTGGTTCTTTTGCAGCCATAATTCACCGGGAATTGGTTGATTTCTGAGCGCTCGTACAACTTACACGAGGGCTATATCATTTCGTCACGATGTCTGTATTTTTCGAATTTTGAGCCGAAAATGGTCTCAATCGACTATGTTCGACTCACTGGAAAATTCGAGTCTGTCCGTCCGGCCGTCCGTCCGTAAGCACGATAACTCTCGGACGGATCAAACCTAGAGACTTGAAATCTTCAGTGTAGGTTCAGATCTCAAATGCCTCGGTTAAGTTCGTTAATGAGCCAAATTCGCCCAGGGGTTTCGTGAATATGGTCGTTCAAAGTTTTGTTCCCCCGATTACTTGATTTGATCGAGATAAAATTTTGCACTCAGATGGAAAATGAGGTGTTCAAGCTACAAGTGGAATTTTGTCCAGATCGCACGACCAGAACCATAGAAACCATAGAAAATTGTAACTTTTGAACGGAAACGCCTAGGGACTTGAAATTTTCAGGATAGGTGTGGATCTCGAATGTCGTGATCACGTTCATCTATGAGCAAAATTATACTAGGGGTTCCGTAAATATGGTCGTTTGAAATTTAGTTTTCTTGATAATTTCAAAACTACAGATTCGATCGTGACGGAATTTTGTATACTAATGGAGAATGATATATTCAAGCTACATTTCTCCAGATCACATCACCAGAACCATAGAAACTATAGAAGATCATAATTTTCGAACGGAAAGGCCTAGGGACTTGAAATTATCAGGATAGGTGTGGATATGAAATGTCGCGTTCACGTTTATCAATGAACAGAATTATACTAGGGGTACCGTAAATACGGTCGTTTGAAATTTTGGTTTCTGGATAATTTCGAAACTGCGGATTCGATCGAGATGAAATTTTGTATTTTAATCGAGAATGATATATTAAAACAATATTTTGTCCAGATCGCATGACCAGAACCATAGAAACCATAGAAAATCGTAACTTTTGAACGGAAAGGCCTAGGAACTTAAAATTTTCAGGGTGGGTTTGGATCGCAAATATCGCGATCACGTTCATCTATGAGCAAAATTAGACTAGGGGTTCCGTAAATATGGCCGTTCAAAATATTTTTTCCTGATAGTTTCGAAACAACTGATCGGATTGGAATGAAATTATGCACCTAGCTGAGTAATAATGTATTCAAACTACGTTCAAAATTTTGTCCAGATCGCACCACCAAGACCATAGATACCGTAGAAAATTCTAGCGAATTATCGAAAAAAAATTGATCAGCTGAAGCACTGACATGAAATCTGGAGTTTCGCCTAAGTTTCAGAATTTTTTTGACAGCTGTCGAAAATTCCTTCAATTGATTTCTGAAACTGGAAAATGCGAATCTACCTATAAGGTGCATGTACGAGCGCTCAAAAGCTCCTGCCTTCACGGCAGTGCTCTTCGTAATTTTTTTCTATAATTTCATCAATAAAATCTAAATGCTCGGACAATGTTGCACTGCGCTTCTCGATTTAATCCATGAAATTTTGACAGCAATTGATTCGGGTAAGGCTTGCGCTCTGATGCTTCTAGACTGTTCAAGAGCATTCGATAAAATTAATCACGAACTCTTGATGGCCATACCAAAACATTTTGGTTTTCAGCTTCGCAGTTATTTGGACGATCGCGCCCAATATGTTGAAACTGACAAAGGTAGATTAGACGTGGGCCGGGTTCATGGCGGTGTACCTCAGGGTTCGGTGCTTGGTCCCCTTGTTTTTGCTATTTATACGTTCTATCTCACGTATGGTTTGAAGTATTGCATTGATTACTGTTGGAGATGATACCCAGGTTCTCGATACATTCTTACCATCTGAGGATTGACGAAGCCTCTGAAAGGCTTACCCATGATCTAAAAGTCGTGACTTCTAATTCTTTAAAGGATCGTCTTGTGTTGAACTCATCGAAAACTAAAATGATCGTTTTTGGTAAATATAAGGAATAAGTACAAAGTAAGTTCAATTTTGTGGTCGATGACGTCAACTTATCTTGTGCACTGAAAAAAAAAATACGATGTTATTGATAATAAACACTTGTTTCAGGAATATTTTGTTGTCAATAGTGGGCATTATTCATATAAAATAATTTTTATTTATAATTCCCACATTTCTCAATTTGTATTGTTTATAAAAAGTTAAAACTTTATTTCACGAATATTTTGTAGATTCTAATATCATTTTTTAAAACTTACTAAATAATCTGCCATCATTCCCTTAAAAATTACACATTACCTGATATTCGTTAATGCGGCTTGGTAATTATTGAAAAATATCGATTGCTACTAGATAACATTTTGTTGAATATTAACAAATATTCTTTATTGGGGTTCAATTAACCTTGAATAAATGTGATAGTAAACAATACAATAACCCTGTTCAAATCACAAAATATTTTGTTGAAACCTTTGGAGCTTCAAGTTCCAGAACCTCCTCACTTTCCGACCCCCACTCTATCGGAAATAACAAAACGGTATGCGCTACACGCAGAGGAATTTCTAGGATAGGTGTGGATCTCGAATATCGCGGTCACGTTCACCTATGAGCAAAATAAGACTAGGGGTTCCGTAAATATGATCGTTCAAAATATTTTTTCCTGACAATTTCGGATTGGATTGGAATGGAATTTGACACATAGATGAAGAATAATGTATTCCAACTACATGCGAAATTTTGTCGAGATCGCATCACCAAGGCCATAGACACCGTAGAAAATTCCAGCGAATTATCGAAAAAAAAATTACGAAAAGCACTGCCGTGAAGGCAGGAGCTTTTGAGCGCTCGTACATGCACCTTGTAGGTAGATTCGCATTTTCCAGTTTCAGAAATTAATTGAAGGAATTTTCGACAGCTGTCAAAAAAATTCTGAAACTTAGGCGAAACTCCAGATTTCATGTCAGTGCTTCAGCTGATCAATTTTTTTTCGATAATTCGCTAGAATTTTCTACGGTATCTATGGTCTTGGTGGTGCGATCTGGACAAAATTTTGCACGTAGTTTGAATACATTATTACTCAGCTAGGTGCAAAATTTCATCCCAATCCGCTCAGTATTTTCGGAACTATCAGCAAAAAAATATTTTGAACGGCCATATTTACGGAACCCTTAGTCTGATTTTGCTCATAGATGAACGTGATCGCGATACTTGCGATCCAAACCCACCTTGAGAATTTCAACTTCCTAGGCCTTTCCGTTCAAAAGTTACAATTTTCTATGGTTTCTATGGTTCTGGTAATGCGATCTGGACAAAATATTGTTTTAATATATCATTCTCGATTAAAATACAAAATTTCATCTCGATCGAATCCGCAGTTTCGAAATTATCCAGAAACCAAAATTTCAAACGACCGTATTTACGGAACCAATGGTATAATTCTGTTCATTGATGAACGTGAACGCGACATTTCAGCTCCACACCTATCCTGAAAATTTCAAGTCCCTAGGCCTTTCCGTTCGAAAGTTATGATTTTCTATGGTTTCTATGGTTCTGGTCATGTGATCTGGAGAAATGTAGCTTGAATATATCATTCTCCATTAGTATACAAAATTTCGTCACGATCGAATCTGAAGTTTTGAAATTATCAAGAAAACTAAATTTCAAACAACCATATTTACGGAACTCCTAGTATAATTTTGCTCATAGATGAACGTGATCACGACATTCGAGATCCACACCTATCCTGAAAATTTCAAGTCCCTAGGCGTTTCCGTTCAAAAGCTACAATTTTCTATGGTTTCTATGGTTCTGGTGATGCGATCTGGACAAAATTTCACATGTAGCTTGAACACCTCATTCTCCATTTGAGTGCAAAATTTCATCTCAATCAAATCTGTAGTTTTCAAGTAATCAGGGGAACAAAACTTTGAACGGCCATATTTACGGAACCCCTAGGCGAATTTGGCCCATTAACGAACTTAACCGAGGCATTTGGGATCTGAACCTACACTGAAAATTTCAAGTCTCTAGGTTGATCCGTTCGAGAGTTATCGTGCTTACGGACGGCCGGACGGACAGACTCGAATTTTCCGACGGATTCGTCATCAGTGAGTCGAACATAGTCGATTGAGACCATTTTCGGCTCAAAATTCGAAAAATACAGACATCGTGACGAAATGATATAGCCCTCGTGTAAGTTGTACGAGCGCTCAAAAATATAGTTTGAACGGCAATATTTACGGAACCCCTAGTCTAATTTGGCTCATTGATAAAAAGGATCGCGAAATTCGCGATCCGAACCTATCCTGAAAATTTCAAGTCACTAGGCCTTTTTGTTCGAAAGTTATGATTTTCTATGGTTTCTATAATTCTGATCATACGATCTGGAAGAAATGTAGCTCGAATATATAATTCTCAATTTAAATTCAAAATTTCGTCGAGATCGAATCCATAATTTTGAAATGATCAAGAAAACTGAATTTCAAACGGCCATATTTACGGAATCCCTAGTCTTATTTTGCTCATTGATACACGTGAACGCTACATTTACGATCCACACCTATCCTGAAAATTTCAAGTCTCTAGGCCTTTCCATTACAAAGTTATAATTTTCTATGGTTTCTATGGTTCTGGTCATGCGAGCTGGACAAAATTCTGCATGTAGCTTGAGTACGTAATTATCCATCTGAGTGCAAAATTTCACCTCGATCGAATCGGTAGTTTCGGAGTAATCAGAAAAACAAAATTTCGAGCGGCCATATTTACGGAACCCCTTGGCGAATTTTGCCCAATAACGAACTTAACCGCGGCATTTGAGATTCGAACCTACCCTGAAAATTTCAAGTTTCTAGGACATTCCGTTCGAGAGTTATCGTGTATACGGCCGGCCGGACGGACGGACGGACAGACTCGAATTTTTCGACGGATTCGTCATCAGTGAGTCGAACATAGTCGATTGAGACCATTTTCGGCTCAAAATTCGAAAAATACAGACATCGTGACGAAATGATATAGCCCTCGTGTAAGTTGTACGAGCGCTCAAAAAAACAGAAAGTGAGTGCGAGCCGTTAGATGAAAAAAAATTTTATACTTACTCGGTAAACTATGATAAAATTCTTCATTTTCTGACGGAATCTGAAATTTTTGCAGGCACCCATTGATTCTGAATATCACACTAAAAGATTTATTTTCTTCAGACTGCATTGTAACGATGAAACTATTATAATGTTTTTATTTGATATGAATTTTGATTTGTTTATGTCGGTGTTCTGTGTTGTTAACCTAACTTTAATCAAACGTCATCCGAAAAGGTCGTGTTCTATTTGTCAAATTTACTTCAGTTCGAAGTGATGAAATTCGGAAGTTAATCAGTTGTCAATGGTCAACTAGAAAGCTAGTATTGTGCTGTAAAATGAAAACCATAGATAAATAAATATATACTCGGTTTAAGAATTAATGATAATAATAATTATTATTAATAATTATTCGATAATTCGTATACTGAACCCTTTTCTAGGTTATATTTATGTTTGATGTTTTATTTCTATGATGAAAACATTTTTGTAATCAGAAATAAAGCCTCGACTAGACGTTCATGGCCTGCTTCGATGTCAATAATTCTTAAATGGACTATACATTCCTTTATCTATAGTGTTAACTTAAATTCACACCCCCACCTTTCTGCAATTTTGTAGTTCAATGAAAACAACTAACCACATCTTTAATTGTTTAGTCAACACAAATAATGTTAATAAAAATCTAGCTTTGAAAGTGTTTTTTGTTTCTCCTATAAAATTTTGTCGAATGGAGTTACGCAAAGTTTCTCCTGAAGGCGACGATGTGACTATTTTTCTTGATTATTCGCTAGAATTTTCTACGGATCTATGGTCTTGGTAATGCAATCTGCAAGTAGTTTGAATACATTATTCCTCATCTATGTGCAATTATCAGAAAAAAAAAAAATTTGAACTGTCATATTTACGGATCCTCTAGTCTAATTTTGCTCATTGATGAACGTTAGCGCGACATTCACGATCCAAACCTACCCTGAAATTCCATAGGCCTTTCCGTTCGAAACTTATAATTTTCTATGGTTTCTATGGTTCTTGCTAAGCGATCTGGACAAAATGTAGCTTGAATTTATCATTCTCGATTGAAATACAAAATTGAGTCACGATTGAATTCGTAGTTTTGAAATTATCAAGAAAACTAAACTTCAAACGACCATATTTACGGAACCCTCAGTGTAATTTTGCTTATTGATGAAAGTGATCGCGATATTCGAGATCCACACCTATCTTGAAAATTTCAAGTCCCTAGGCCTTTCCGTTCGTAAGTTATGATTTTCTATGGTTTCTATGGTTTTGGTCAAGCGATCTGGACAAAATGTAGCTTGAATATATAATTCTCCTTTTAAATACAAAATTTCGTGACGATCGAATCTGTAGTTTTGAAATAATCAAGAAAACTAAATTTCAAACGACCATATTTACGGAGCCCCTAAAATAATTCTGCTCATAGATAAACGTCATCACGACATTCCAGAACCAAACCTATCCTGAAAATTTCAAGTCCCTAGGCGTTTCCGTTCAAAAGTTACAATTTTCTATTGTTTCTATGGTTCTGGTCATGCGATCTGGACAAAATTTCACATGTACCATGAACACCTCATTCTTCATTTGAGTGCAAAGTTTCAACTCGATCGAATCTGTAGTTTCGAAGTAATCAGGGAAACAAAACTTTGAACGGCCATATTTACGGAACCCATGGTGGAATTTGGCCCATTAACGAACTTAACCGAGGCATTCGGGATCTGAACCTACACTGAAAATTTCAAATCTCTAGGTTGATCCGTTCGAGAGTTATCGTGCTGACGGCCGGACGGACGGACGGCCGGACGGACAGACTCGAATTTTCCGACGGATTCGTCATCAGTGAGTCGAACATAGTCGATTGAGACCATTTTCGGCTCAAAATTCGAAAAATACAGACATCGTGACGAAATGATATAGCCCTCGTGTAAGTAGTACGAGCGCTCAAAAATTGGTCACCTGAAGCACTGACGTGAATCTGGAGTTTTGCCTTAGTTTGAAAATTTTTTTAATTTTTTGTATTGTATAATTTGGCGTTTAAGTTCATTAGAAGACAAGTTTCTAATACAGTAATTGCCGAAAAAGAGAATGTGTCCTTGGTTTTTGATGAAAGGGCCCTTTCGATGTTGAGCGGATGCTTGTTGGGTTGGGATCTTCTTTTTTGATCAAGGGAGCACGTGGTAATTAACACGCACTGTTGTGTCCAAATGTTAGTTCACGATTTGTCCCTGTATTGTTCAAAACGGTTTCAAACTGATGCCGACATGGGCAGAAAATAGATCTGGAAGAAAAGTTTCTGGAAAATTCTAGAAACCTGGAAGAGAAGCTCCTGGAGAGCACGGAAGGCCTAAAGCAGGAACTATGTAGTGTAAAAGAAAGAATAGAGACAGAAATGGACAACATTAGGGAACAAATGAACACAGACATATTTAGATTTGAGGAAGAAATAGACAAAATAAAGAAAACCATCAGTAAGCTGGAAAATCGAGCTAATGTTGCGCAAACCACGGAAATGGTCAACGATTATTCAATGCTGGACCTGAAGAAGGGGATGCAGAATTTCAAGGTCGATTCTGGAATCAAGAAGCTTTCTATGAAGCCGCCCCAGTTCGACGGAAAAACTCCATGGGCAAATTACCTCCGTCAATTTGAAGCAGCGGCCGAAGAAAATGAATAGAATGCAGAGGAAAGAGCTGTAGCACTTACACTAGCATTACGAGGAGAAGCGACAGATATTCTGCAGACCCTCACCGCTCAACAACAGCTGTTTAAACATCTGGAACTACGATTTGGCCAAGCCCATTTCGAACACGTTTACCACTCTCAGCTGAAAAATCGTTACCAGAAATCAGGCGAGTCGTTACAGGAATTCGAAGCTGACATTGCACGCCTGGTACGTTTCGCATATCCGGCCACTCCGTAGAACGTAATGGAGCGATTGGCGGTTCAAGAATTCTTGGAGGGACTTCGTGACCACGAAACTTGACAAGCGTTGACACTAGCCCGACCATCACATCTCGTAGACGCGCTGGCACGCGCTTTGGAGTTCGAGGCGGCAAAGCAGTCCTGTAGAAGTCAAGGCAAAATCCGAATTATTGAGGAGGATTAACAGGAGCCTGTTGACCTGGAAGCTGCCATAAAAAAGTGATCAACGAAGTGCTGCCTGGAAAAAGACAGATAAAATGTTGGCACTGTGGAAAAATCGGACATGTGCGTAGCAAATGCCCGACGTACAAAGAATCGGGAAAAGACACAGGAAAACTAAAAAGGGTCGATGAGGAGGGGCAATCTTCGACCTGTTTCCAGCGAGCCCCATTCAACAACGCATATGTCGCTGTCCTCCTGCCTCAGAATAAGGGTGTCTTCGTAGACGGTCTCATCAATAACGAGCCCTGCGCCATGTTGCTGGATACAGGTGCAACTAGGACAATTCTGGGACTTTCCTTTGGCAGAACACCGGCACGAATTGAACCGACGACTTGGAAGTTACGCACAGCAACAGGGGAGCCAGCCACCGTATATGGTGAGATGCCGGTTGAACTGGTTTTGGGTAGCACTAAAGTGACACATCAGGCACTAGTAGCGGACATCAAAGACGATGCGATCATTGGGATAGACATCATGAACTCATGAGGGTTTGAGTTGAATTTCAAGGACGGCGTCTTACGTGTCAACGGAGAGGAGCTGGTGCTTCATGGGAGAAGTGAGGTGAAGATCTGTGTCGTATCGACAGAAGATGTGAGAGTATCTGAGTATCCCTATCTAGGGAATACCTTGCTGCGTGTTGACAAATTGGTGCCGGTGAGGGTCATGAATGTTGATTATTTCCCAGTGACCTCAAAAAAGGAGACAGTTTTAGGACATTGCTCGTCAGTTTCCTCTGTGATACGGAGTGTACAAGGTACGATTAGCTAGGACAAGCATCTACCAACAGAATTGGAAAAGTAAGTTGCCATCTCTTCCAAAGGCCTTGAATCAGATCAACAACCCAAACTGAGAAATTTGGTCAAGAAATACCAAGACATTTTCGATACTGGACTAGGAAAAGGAGGTCGAACCAGTGTGGTTCAGAACAAAATTGATACTGGAGAAGCCAGACCGATTCGACAGGCAGCTAGGAGACTTCCTCTTGCCAAGAAGGAGGAGGCTGACAAAATCGTCAGTGATATGGGGAAAGAGGGAGTCATCGAACCCTCTGACAGTCCCTGGTCCTCTCCAGTCGTACTGGTGAAGAAGAAGGACGGATCAACGCGATTTTGCGTGGACTACCGTCAGTTAAACAACGTCACGAAGAAAGACAGTTACCCTCTCCCGAGAATAGATGACACTCTGGACACGTTGGCTGGCTCCACAATATTCTCGACCCTTAATCGAAGAGTGGATATTGGCAGGTAAAACTGGCTAAAGAGGATCGGGAGAAGACAGCTTTCACCATTGGGAAGGGATTGTGGCAGTTCACCGTTATGCCGTTCGGACTGTGTAACGCCCCGGCCACTTTCGAAATATGGATGGAGACTGTGTTGAAATGACTTTCTTGGAGGACATGTCTGGTATATCTCGACGATATAATTGTGGTCGGCAGATCATTCGAGGACCACGTGGAAAACCTGGAGGAGGTATTCCAGAGACTTAGAAACTCTGGATTGAAACTGAGCCCTAAGAAAGGTCATCTGTTTCAAAAAGAAATACGATACCTAGGTCACGTTGTTTCTGGAAAAGGAGTAGCAGTGGATGACCAGAAGATCAAAGCTGTTAAAGAATGGCCCATCCCAAAAGACCTTCACCAGCTCCGAAGTTTCCTTGGTTTGTGCACATATTATCGTAGATATGTGCTGGGGTTCGCCAACATCGCTAAACCACTGACCAAGCTCACGGAAGGTCGAACAAAGTTCCAGTGGTCTGAGGAATGCCAAGACTCGTTCAAGAAGCTGAAAGGAGCTTTGATCAACGCACCTGTTCTGCGCTATCCCCTACCCAACGGAAAATTCATTCTGGACACGGAGGGCAACGTAGGAATAGGAGCTGTTCTATCTCAGATGCAGGAGGGACAGGAGAGAGTGATTGGTTATTCTAGCAAGACAATCAGCCAACCATAACGCAATTACTGCGTGACCAGGCGGGAGCTTTTAGCCGTCGCGCAGATTACTGCTTCCATTGCCGACGAGCAGAAGAGAAAGAAGCAACACTTTGTAGAACCAAGGCGGTAGATGACAACTGGACTCACAGCAATATTCAGAAACACCAAGAGAAAGACCCAGAACTTGGTTTAGTCATCAGCTGGAAGAGGTGCAATCGAAGATCATCATGGCAGGAAATTGCAGGTTACTTGGCATCTGTTAAATCCTACTGGTCCCAATAGAATTCTTTCACTCTGGACAATGGGGTACTGAAGCGAGTATTGGAGTCCGAAAATATTGGTGAAGACCGACGCCAGATAGTTGTACCCAGAATTCGAAGACAGAAAGTGCTTCGTGAAATCCATGACGGGGTCACCGGAGGACATCTGGGGGTGGAGAAGACCTTGCAGAAAGTGAGGCAACGGTTCTACTGGGCTAGTTGCCGAGATGATGTTCAGGACTGGTGCAGAAAGTGTGCTGTATGTGCTGCTAGCTATGGACCTCGAATACGACCAAAGGCTCCCGTCAGTACAATGTAGGCAGCCCATTCGAGAGAATCGCCATCGACATTGCCGGCCCGTTTCCCGAATCAGACCATAGAAATAAATACATCCTGGTGGCAATGGATTATTTCAGTAAGTGGGCCGAAGCTTATGCCCTACCCAACCAGGAAGCTATCACCGTCGCCGACGTTTTGATGAAAGAGTGGATATGTCGATTCGGTATTCCATTGGAGCTACACTCAGACCAAGGCAGGACTTCGAATGCAGAGTATTTCAAGAAATGTGTCAATTGCTGAACATCAACAAGACAAGGACCACGGCGCTTCATCCGCAGTCCCATGGGATGGTTTGTGCGGATGAACAGAACCATCAACCGCTACTTGTCCAAGGTTGTCTCTGACCATCAAAGAGACTGGGACCAGATTCTCCATTTGTTCCTGATGGCCTATGGATCTGCAGTACACGAATCAACTGGCCAAACCCCTGCTAGTATCGTAATGGGCCGAGAACTACGACTCCCATGTGACCTGCGATTTGGTATACCACCGGGACAAGACACTGCGGGAGAGGACTATGTCACCAACTTGAGACAGAGAATGGACGATATCCACGAACGAGTCCGGTTAAATATCCAGAGCGCCAGCGATAGAATGAAGCAGACGTACGACATCAAGGCCGAGGCTGGAGGGTTTCAGGATGGTGACCTGGTTTGGTTGCACAACCCCAAACGTAGTCATGGACTATCGCCGAAGTTGCAGAACTCTTGGGAAGGTCCGTTTATAATCATGAAAAGGATAAACGACATTATCTACAGAATTCGGAAGCCACAACGAGGTAAACCAAGGGTCGTCCACTTCAATCGATTGGCCCCTTACGCTAGAAATCACGACCAAGTTCGCACCCTCAAACCACCAGAGGATGAGATGACATACCAGAAGTTTATGTCCTTGTATTCAAACGGTCAGAAAGTGCTGCATGGTGTTACTAGAGAGGAGCCACGAGACGTTTTCAAGGTGCCTGATGATTACGCACTAGCACACTGCGTGGCAGAAGATCTACGAATGTCCAGGGGCATTGCTGTTGTGTTCTCCAAAGAATTCGGTCAACTACAAACACTGCGAGAGCAGAATCCAGAAGTTGGAAGGTTGTTGCAGTTGAAAAAGGGCAAAAGAAACATCTTCTACCTAGTTACCAAGAAGTACTTCCATAGTAAACCCTCTTATGAGGATGTCTAGAAGAGTCTCACCAAGCTGAGATACACTATGGTAGACCAGAATCTGGTGAAGCTAGCAAATCCGAAATTGTCATGTCGACTCGATAGGCTGGACTGGAGAATCATAAGGAGTATGGTGGAGACAATATTCAAATCCAGCGGCGTCGCAATTTTGGTTTGCTGTAACCATCTTCCACGACCAAACATGAAGTGGAGTGGAGTGTCGTTTCCATCGAACTTCGCGATGCAGATATGGAGAGTCGTGCAGGTATCGTCACACCCCGAGAATGACATTTCGAGATGAAATGTCTTTAAGAAGGGGGCAATGTAACGAACTTAAGCCGAACCTGTTGCGGCTCCAGAGCTTTCCAGAACCGACGATTGCGACAGTAGGTAACGGGAACTTTCTAGAGACGAGGAGGCGCTTCGAACGGCTTTCTGGAGACTTACCCTACTATATAAATCGACATCGTCCCATGACGAGTTAGTACAGAATTGGACTCGCGTGCAGATAAATGATTTAAGTGTTGAAAATAAATTAGTAGTGCAGTATTAGTGAATTGTGAATAAATTATTTAAGAAGAACTTGGACAATATTCATTACAATATGTCATTATGGAAAATTCTCATTTTTGTGAAATATAATCAAAAATTACGAAAAGCACTACCGTGAAGGCAGGAGCTTTTGAGCGCTCGTACATGCACCTTGTAGGTAGATTCGCATTTTCCAGTTTTGGAAACAGGAAATTTTTGACAGCTGTCAAACCAATTTTCAAACTGAGGCAATAATCCAGACTTCAAGTCAGTGCTTTAGGTGACTAATATTTTTTCGATAATTCGGTCTTGGTGATGCGAATTGGACAAAATTTCGCACGTAGTTTGAATACATTATTCCTCAGTTAGGTGCAAAATTTCATTCCAATCAAATCGGTAGTTTCGAAATTATCAGGAACAGAATATTTTGAACGGCCATATTTACGGAACCCCTAGTATAATTTTGCTCATAGATGAATGTGATCACGACATTCGAAATCCACACCTATCCTGAAAATTTCAAGTCCCTAGGCTTTTTCGTTAGAAAGTTATGATTTTCTATGGTTTCTATGGTTCTGGTCATGCGATGTAGAGAAATGTAGCTTGAATATATCATTCTCCATTAGTATACAGAATTTCGTCACGATCGAATCTGTAGTTTAAAAATTATCAAGAAAACTAAATTTCAAACGACCATATTCACGGAACCCCTAGTATAATTTTGCTCATAGATGAAAGTGATCACGACAATCGAGATCCACACCTATCCTGAAAATTTTAAGTCCCTAGGCGGTTCCGTTCAAAAGTTACAATTTTCTATGGTTTCTATGATTCTGGTGATGCGAACTGAACAAAATTTTGCATGTAGCTTGAACACCTAATTTTCCATTAGAGTGCAAAATTTAATCTCGATCGATTTTGTAGTTTCAAAGTAATCAGGAAAACAAAATTTCGAGCGGCCATATTTACGGAACCCCTCGGCGAATTTTGCCCAATAACGAACTTAACCGCGGCATTCGAGATTCGAACCTACCCTGAAAATTTCAAGTTTCTAGGACATTCCGTTCGAGAGTTATCGTGTATACGGACGGCCGGACGGACGGCCGGCCGGCCGGACGGACAGACTCGAATTTTTCGACGGATTCGTCATCAGTGAGTCGAACATAGTCGATTGAGACCATTTTCGGCTCAAAATTCGAAAAATACAGACATCGTGACGAAATGATATAGCCCTCGTGTAAGTTGTACGAGCGCTCAAAAATGTCTTTCATTACACCTCCAAAAGGACTTTTTCCGTGCTTGCCCGACTTCCCGTTTTCGGCCGTGATCCATTGCGCACGGAATAAGCTCACTTTCCGTACTGATGATGAAATATAGTATTCCGAACGTATAAGCAGAAATATTCAAGAAGTATGTGATCATCATGCAACTTGTGGAAATAATTATAATAAAGAAAGAAATACATATCAGAACACCCGAACGCAGAGAACCGATCTAGAGAACTCTCGACAACACGGCCGGTGGATCGTTTATCTGTAATTGATTTATTTCATACCATCGCTGTGCGACCAACAAAAGGGAAGCAAGTCTGTAGGCGGCTGATTCGAGACAAGATATAAGATCTTATTATTTTATAGTTTGGCTCATTGAACCGAGTGTATTATTAGCACAACACTGTCATATCTCGGCTTTCTTCAAATTTCTGATTCGAATATCTCAGCGGAATGTTTATTCCATGCGACTAATATCGATTGTATTAGGCGTAGGCTGGTTTGAATGGAATGAACTAACACAAAATGGACCTTTTTTGAATTGTCTTCTTATTCTACCACGTGTGCGATACATTATCTAACTCCATATCAAGTTTCAAGACAAATAGTTACTTCTGGAAAAAAAGTGACTTGCAATATGCCGTTTTAGCCTATAATAGGTAAAATTCACCTTTTCTTTAACGTTGTGATGGACTTTTCTCCATAATCTATAATGGTTCTTGAGTGCCAGCTATTCTTTTCAAAAAAATGAAAAATAGCAAAACAACCAGGGCAACTGCTAAGTCGAAGACGGTTTGGGTTATCTAGGGTGGTAGCGATGCTAATGAAATTTCGATCTTTAATATTGAGTTTCTTCTATTCAATCAAAATTGACTGCAATCACAGACAGGCAGACAGAGAAAATTATATAAAAAAATTACGAAAAGCACTGCCGTGAAGGCAGGAGCTTTTGAGCGCTCGTACATGCACCTTGTAGGTGGATTCGCATTTTAAAGTTTAAGAAATCAATTGAAGGAATTTTCGAAAGCTGTCAAAAAAATTCTGAAACTTAGGCGGAATTCCAGACTTCAGAGCTTCAGCGGATCAATTTTTTTTCGATTATTCGCTAGAATTTTCTACGGTATCTATGGTCTTGGTGATGCGATCTGGACAAAATTTTGCACGTAGTTTGAAAACATTATTCCTCAGCTAAGTGCAAAATTTCATTCCAATCCGATCAGCAGTTTCGGAACTCAGGAAAAAAATAGTTTGAACGGCCATACTCACGGAACCCCTAGTCTTATTTTGCTCATTGATGAACGTGACCGTGAAATTCGCGATCCAAACCCACCCTGAAAATTTCAAGTCCCTGGGCCTTTCCGTTCGAAAGTTATGATTTTCTATGGTTTCTATGGTTCCGGTCATGCTATCTAGAGAAATGTAGCTTGAATATATCATTCTCCATTAGTATACAGAATTCCGTCACGATCGAATCTGTAGTTTGGAAATTATCAAGAAAACTAAATTTCAAACGACCATATTTACGGAACCCCTGGTATAATTTTGCTCATAGATGAAAGTGATCACGACAATCGAGATCCACACCTATCCTGAAAATTTCAAGTCCCTAGGCGTTTCCGTTCAAAAGTTACAATTTTCTATGGTTTCTATGGTTCTGGTGATGTGAGCTGAAAAAAATTTTGCATGTAGCTTGAACACCTCATTTTCCATTAGAGTGTAAAATCTCATCTCGATCGAATCTGTAGTTTCAAAGTAATCAGGAAAACAAAATTTCAAGCGGCCATATTTACGGAATCCCTCGGCGAATTTTGCCCAATAACGAACTTAACCGCGGCATTTGAGATTCGAACCTACCCTGAAAATTTCAAGTCTTTAGGTTGATCCGTTCGAGAGTTATGGTGCTGACGGACGGCCGGACGGCCGGACGGACGGACGGACGGCCGGACGGACGGACGGACGGCCGGACGGACAGACTCGAATTTTCCGACGGATTCGTCATCAGTGAGTCGAACATAGTCGATTGAGACCATTTTCGGCTCGAAATTCGAAAAATACAGACATCGTGACGAAATGATATAGCCCTCGTGTAACTAGTACGAGCGCTCAAAAAAGAAAACTCAATCGAAAGGCAACTTACGAAAAAACGGATTTTATCCCTAATCTCAATTTACAAAAAATGTACGGTAACTAGCAGGAATACGGATTTGTATTACAGGTAGAAATAAATTAATGGAATGAAATACGATATTCTATACAGTAAAAATGAATATGAAATGCAATACGATAGTGTTACGTCGTTAACTGAACTGTATAGTGATTGCCTTCTGTCGTCCTTTCGTGTTCGACGCTCGACATCCTTCTCAGCCTTGTTCAGCATTCCTGTCCTGTATTGAGTTGCAAGAAGCAGAGAACTGCCTCATTCGGTTCGTACAAGCCCAAAATTTTCCCGAATAAATTGTAGAGCTCAAAGAACCTACCTCCCGTCATCGTCTTATCATGAAGCTTCACCTTTTTATCGATGAGGACAATGTTTTTCGTATCGAAGTTCGTCTATCTGCTTCTTTGCTTCCATATCGGCATAAGCATCCTGGTCTCCCTCTGAAAAATACGCATCTAACTCATCTGATAATTGACGACGCAACTCTTTGCCTTCTTCACGCTAGTGCCTTAGGCACTCATTCATACATTCGCCGTCGATGTTGGATATTGGATGGTTGGATGGACGTAATGTCGCGCGTAATCTTTCACGTGGGTGCAACAGGTGCTTCAAATTCGCCAAGCATCATCTGGTTCGTGTCATCGCTGAGCAAAACTCACCTACGAAGAGTTCCTTCTTGTCTGCACACAAGTTGAAGCTATTCTCAACTCTCCCACTTTCTAACACTTCTGATTTGGAAGTCGTCACTCCAGGTCATTTTCTGCTCTTTCCTTCTCTCACTTATCCTCCTGATCATGATGTCACCTCAGTCTCCATCAATCGTCTGTCACGGTGGCAACTGGTTCAACGCCTACAACAAGACTTCCGGAAGCGTTCGAGCTAGAATTACCTGCATACTATTCAGCAGCGCCACAAGTGGCAACCTTCTACGCCTATTCTCTCCGGTACTTTTGTCATCATTCGTGATGACAATCCTCCCCCACACTGAAATTGTCTTTGGGTCGCATATCTTCTGTTTTTCCGGGTCCTGATTCAGTAACGCGTGTGGCTGAGGAAACGACATCCTCTAGATCACTACGACGGCCTCTCGTCAAACTTTGTCCTATTCCTCCTCAATAGGCAAACGCACGTCTGTTCACCCTTCTCGGCTCATCTTACTGAAGCGGCGCTTCAGGGCGGGCGGCATATTACGCCGTGAACTAAGGCGCTGGTCTCCCTGAAACGCGACCGACGACTTACGCGGAGCCGCCGCCGTCAACTTCCGAATGATATGTTCGGGAAACCACGGGCACGGTCTCTCTCAACCGTCGCGTGCGACGTTCAGAACCGTGCCCGTGGTTTCCCAAACACATCATTCGGCGGTTTACGGCTGTAGCCCCGCGTACAGCGTTGCCATTGCTAGGGAAATTTCCCTAGATCTAGGGAAGATTATCACGAGACAGGGATAAAGGGAATTTCTTCATTTTCTAGGGTCTTTTCCAGGTCTTATTTCGAAGTGATTCCTAACTGCAAAAGTTATTGAAATTCTCAAACAAATTCTTAGCTGACTCTAGCTAGAATGACGGAATAAACAATACCGCGAATGCCGCTTTTATTGAAATTGAAGGCAGTAGTCGCACGTGTAGGAAGCAATCTGTACGACCAGGCGGCTGCGGCGGCAAGTTTCGTCAAAGAACTATCAAAGATTAGACAAGTTGTTACTCTTTGGAACTATCGACCAAGACGCCAATAAAACAAACGGAATATTTGTAGCACAATTTTTTAGCAGTCAGCATATAGTAATGAATATATGTATTCTAATTCTGGAAGGTTCTACACAACTGATAAGAAATTGCAGAGTATATAATGATTTAATGGAAAAAATTTCAAATTTTTTTGTTTTGTAGGTACTTTCCCAGCGACTCGGCTGCCTTTGATTCTAGTGGCGGTGCGGCTTGTATTGAGCGCTCGTACTACTTACACGAGGGCTATATCATTTCGTCACGATGTCTGTATTTTTCGAATTTTGAGCCGAAAATGGTCTCAATCGACTATGTTCGACTCACTGATGACGAATCCGTCGGAAAATTCGAGTCTGTCCGTCCGTAAGCACGATAACTCTCGAACGGATCAACCTAGAGACTTGAAATTTTCAGTGTAGGTTCAGATCCCAAATGCCTCGGTTAAGTTCGTTAATGGGCAGAATTCCACCAGGGGTTCCGTAAATATGGCCGTTCAAAGTTTTGTTTCCCTGATTACTTGAAAACAACAGATTCGATCGAGATGAAATTTTGCACTCAAATGGAAAATGAGGTGTTTTAGCTACATGCGAAATTTTGTCCAGATCGCATGACCAGAACCATAGGAACCATAGAAAATTGTAACTTTTGAACGGAAATGCCTAGGGACTTGAAATTTTCAGGATTGGTGTGGATCTTGAATGTCGTGATCACGTTCATCTATGAGCAACATTATACAAGGGGTTCCGTAAAGACGGTCGTTTGAAATTTTGTTTTCTCGATAAATTCGAAACTACGGATTCGATCGAGATGAAATTTTGTATTTTAATCGAGAATGATATATTGAAGCAATATTTTGTCCAGATCGCATGACCAGAACCATAGAAACCATAGAAAATTGTAACTTTTGAACGGAAAGGCCTAGGAACTTGAAATTTTCAGGGTGGGTTTGGATCGCGAATATCGCGGTCACGTTCATCAATGAGCAAAATGAGACTAGGGGTTCCTTAAATATGGCCGTTCAAAATTTTTTTTCCAGATAGTTTCGGACCTACTGATCGGATTGGGATGAAATTTTGCACCTAGCTGAGTAATAATGAATTCAAACTACGTGCAAAATTTTGTCCAGACCGCATCACCAAGACCATAGATACCGTAGAAAATTCTAGCGAATTATCGAAGCAAAATTGATCAGCTGAAGCACTGACATGAAGTCTGGAGTTTCGCCTAAGTTTCAGAATTTTTTTGACAGCTGTCAAAAATTCCTTCAATTGGTTTCTAAAACTGGAAAATGCGAATCTACCTACAAGGTGCATGTACGAGCGCTCAAAAGCTCCTGCCTTCACGGCAGTGCTTTTCGTAATTTTTTTAGATTTATTTTATGACAAATACATAGGTAATATGTTTTCATCAATTAGTAGATGCTGTGGATATTGATTCAAGAAGGTTCTTCATGATTGCTAGGATATCCCCTTCCCCTCAATGAAATATAAAAACTTCGCACTGTCCTAAATCGACAACCGTCTTTTTGTTCTAGTCACGTTGTCTAAATATTTGACCATTTATTGGTACAGTGTACATTATAAACGAGTGTAAAAAAATTTTGAAATTTTCAAATAACATATATTATATAATTTATGCATTACTTTAGTGGTTAAAAACTAAAAAGAAACCAGGAAACTCAAGACATCAAGAGCCAAGAAATCTAGGGAAATTCTAGGGAATTTTTCGTTATTTTCCTAGGGAATATAATCTTAGCCTTCTGGCAACGCTGCCCGCGTAAGTAGTCGGTAGCGGGTGTTCAGGGAGACCAGCGCCTAAAGCGACCAGCTGTATTGTATTTTTATTGTGCGCGCGCCGCCCAGTAGATTTTGAGATGCAAAATTCGCCTAGGGGTTCCGTAAATATGGCCGCTCGAAATTTTGTTTTTCTGATTACTTCGAAACTACCGATTCGATGGAAGTGAAATTTTGCACTCAGATGGAGAATTACCTGTTCAAGCTACATGCAAAATTTTGTCCTGCTCGCATGCCAGAACCATAGAAAAGAATAACTTTGTAATAGAAAGGCCTAGGGACTTAAAATTTTCAGGATAGGTGTGGATCTCGAATGTTGCGGTCACGTTCATCAATGAGCAAAATTGGACTAGGGGTTCCGTAAATATGACCGTTTGAAATTCAGTTTTCTCGATAATTTCAAAACTATGGATTTGATCGTGACGAAATTTTGTATTTAAATTGAGGATGATGTATTTGAGCTACATTTTTTCCAGATCGCATGATCAGAACCATAGAAACCATAGAAAATCATAACTTTCGAACGGAAACCCCTAAGGACTTGAAATTTTCAGGATAGGTTCGGATCGCAAATTTCGCGGTAATGTTCATCAATGAGCAAAATTAGACGAGGGGTTCCGTAAATATAGCCTTTCAAACTATTTCTTTCCTGATTCGAAACTATTTATTGGATTGGAATGAAATTTCGCACATAGATGAAGAATAATGTATCCAAACTACGTAGAACATTTCGTCCAAATCGCATTACCGAGACCATAAATACCGTAGAAAATTCAAACGAATTATCGAAAAATAAATGGTCATCTAAAGCACTGACGTGAAGTCTGGATTTTCGCCCTAGTTTAAAATTTTCTTTGACAGCTGTCAAAATCTTTCCAATTGGTTTCTAAAACTGGAGAATGCGGATCTACCTACAAGGTGGATGAACGAGCGCTCAAAAGCTCCTGACTTCACGGCAGTGCTCTTCCAAAATTTTTTTTATTCGAATGGAGACTGTTTCAAAAAAATTTCAAACTAACGCGAAACTCCAACCTTCACGTCAGACCGTCAGTACTTTAGTTGACCAATTTTTTTTTCGATCATTCGCTACAATTTTTTACGGTTTCTATAGTATTGGTGATGCGATCTGGAAAAAATTTCGCACGTAGCTTGAACAAGTCATTCTCCATCTTCAAAATTTAATCTCGATCGAATTAGTAGTTTCGAAGTTACCTGAGAAGAAAATTTCGAATGGCCATATTTACATAACCCCTGTTGGAATTTTGCTCATTAACGAACTCAACTGCGGCATTCGGGAACTGAACCCACACTGATAATTTCAAGCCTCTAGATCGTTCCGTTCGAAAGTTATCGTGCTTACAGACGGACAGACAGACTTGAATATTTCGACGGATTCGTCTTCAGTGAATTATTACACAAAAACTATTTTTGAGCGTTCGTTTCACTTACACGATGTCCGTTTTTTTTTAATTATGAGCCGAAAATGGTCTTAATCGACAAGATTCGACTCACTGATGACGAATCCGTCAAAATATTCGAGTCTGACCGTCCGTATACACGATCACTCTAGAACGGAATGGCCTAGAAATTTGAAATTTTCAGGGAAGGTTCGGATCTCGAATGCCGCGGTTGAGTTCGTTATTGGGCCAAATTCGACTAGGGGTTCCGTAAACAGGGCCGTTCGAAATTTTATTTCGAAACTACTAATTCTATAGAGATGAAATTTTGCACACAGACGAAGAATGACTTTTTCAAGCCACGTATCTAGATCGCATGATCAGAACTATAGAAACCACAGAAAATTATAACTTCCGAACGGAAAGGCCTAGCCTAAATTTTCAGGGTAGGTTTAGATCTTGAATGTTGTAAAATTAGACTAGGGGTTCCGTTAATATGGCCTTCAAAATATTTTTTCCTGCTAATTTTGAAACTACTGATTGGCATGGAATGAGATTCCGCACATTGATGGAGAATAATGTTTTCAAACAACGTGCCAAATTTTGTCAAGTTCGCATCACCAAGACCGTAGATAACTCAGAAAATTTCAGCGAATTAACAAAAAAAATTGGTCACCGCGCTGACATGAAGTCTGGAGTTCCGCCTAAGTTTGATTTTTTTTGACAGCTCTCAAAAATTTCTCCAATTGGTTTCTAGGATTGGAAAATCTACCTACAAGGTGGATAAAAAAGCGCTCAAAAGTTCCAGACTTCACGTCATTGCTTTTCTCGGATTTTTCTTACTAGCGTTTTGAAAGTTATACTTTCCACACGCATTGACTTTTGGAAAGTAGGACTTTTCCAAATGGGTGCGTTTCCCTACACGCATATGCGTGCGGAAAAGGAATAGCAAGGGATTTTTCCGCACGCGAATATTAAAGAGTAGCGCCAATCATAAAATTTCGTAATGTATCTATGAGTCACCGGCAATGCCAGCGCGGTTGTTTTGAGGGTCAACTTTGGCGTTTAGTGCCGATGACGTCATACAGTGGAAGTGCTCGCTTCCCATCTACATAGATAAATAGATATACCGTTGCTAGTTGCAATCGCTGCTGATTTGAATTATTTTAGGCCGTCAGAGGGGGTAGCCGGCCGACGCTGGGAAGTGGCGATTCGGGCATGTGGGCGCTCACCATTAAGCGGTACTAAGGTACTATGAGCATTACAGGTAACAACTCAATCTAGTAATCGTAATTTATCACGGGTGTTGATTAATAGAACTGCTGAATAACCAGGAATTCAATATCTATCGAAGAAGCTAACTGAAAATGAATAGAGAATGAAATCTGTGAAACGAAAAAAAAAAGACTCCAAACTATAAAAGATAGAACTTATGTGAAAATGATATCTCAGAAAGGGGAATACTAAGATATCTATCACTCTTCATCATATTCCAAGATACAGGTATCAGAAATCAGCTATTTCACTGGAATGTATTCTGTTTGTGTTATATTCCATTGCAACCTTCCCGAAAAAATTTCTTATGGTCAAGGCAAACATGAGTACATAAAAAGCCCTTTTTCTCCTATACTTTGCTTGCTGGGGATAATAATTGTTTGATCGATTCTATTGTCCGGATAATTGGGTTTGTGATTTCGAGTATCACGAAGGTGTGAATTGCTTTCATTAGTCTCTAGGTATGGAAAATAATATTTTAATCCCAACGATGCAGTTATGAGGGTTATAATGATCCTATTGTTCATGCCAGTGGATAGTAATTTGATATTGGTGTCAATAAGTGAGGTGAATTATATTGATGCCTTATTAACGGACAATGTAGTTGGTAAATTATGGACATCTGAACTAGCCCCCCAGAGTATTATGGTTGTAAGCTCATTCGATATGCGTAGATATTATTTATAAACAATATATCCTTCTACCTTATATTTGGGAAAATAAAAGGTGATCTCTGAACGTTTGTTCCTCAATAAAAAAAAAATAAGGAAACTTTTATTTGTGTCCATTAAAATCAATGTTTGCCATCTGATTTTCGCAAATTATTCCACTCAAATGTTGAACACGACTGCGTTTGAAGTGTTTTATTTTTCACAAAAATGTTCAGCAAAGGTACATACAGATTGATCATTTCCACATCACATGATATCCATAAAACAATTTTTGCTGTCTTTATTATTGGAAATAATAAAACAAAATCGTCAGTGATAGAAAATGGCATTTTTTGCTCAGAGTGAACAAACACTCCAATCAATTTGCACCATAACCCATATTTTCTCAAAAAAACATTATTGTTGAAATTCGTCCATATCCAATATTTTTGCAGATGAAGGCATTGAAGGATAATATTCTTCAATCTTATAAACCTTTATTTCTCATGAAAAGGTATCATCAACATAATGATTGAAATAATTTAGCGTGAAAGAACAATTGCCGAGATATTTTTTTTTCTAATGATAGGCTAAAAAAATGCATCATTATTATCATTAGCGTTGTAGTTCGAATGGAAGAAAGTGATTTCATATTTTGATTGATTGAAAATTTGGAGCACGACTACGTCAAAATTCTAGGGAATGGTTAGTACCTAAACCATAATTATAGCTTGAAATTTCTAATCTAATCGTATGATTGTTACTTAGCGGTAGATATCGATTTCTTGAAAGAGATAGGTATCAATAACAATATATTCATTAGCAGCTAGTCTCGATTCTTCTCACGTCAATCTCCAAACGTACTGGGAGAACCACAAGATTTTTTTTTTTTTCATCGATATCGACTTCTACCTATCATATGAAGAGCTACTAGCATGGACACCAAATTCATAATTACTGGGTTTAAATAACGGTATCGAAATAGTTTCAGATTTTACTCAGTATGTCGAGATTTCAGGTATTAGTTATTAATTGAGTAATATTATTCATTCAAAATATTCAGGTACATTTCACCAGCAATTCAATTGAATCAGAAAAATGGTTATTTATTATACGAGGGAAAAAAGTATAAGATTTTAGCTCGGAGTGTGGTGTCCAACAAGAAGCGGAGGGAGACAAAAAACCGAGAGGTAAAGTCTAATATTGTTCCCGTATATAATACAATTTTTTTTTCTGTGAAAAACGACGATCTAATATTGAGAAATCATATCATTATAATAGAATTGAATTCAGAAAATTATCGATGTCAAATATAAAGTTTTAAAATGGTAGGCTATAAACAATTACACATGCGTTGCTATATGGAAACCATTGAAGTAAACTACTAGAATTATTATAGGAACCAAAGGGATTTTCAGAATCTTTATACATATATGTAAAATAGGAAAGATATCTTTTAGTTTTTTCTCGCTCCCGTAGACTATGCAGAAATGGACGAATTAGGCTGACGGACTGTCATTCCTTTTTCCCGTCATAGAAAATAGTAATTTACGTAACAAGTCCGGAAAATGCTGTTATTTTGGACGAGTAGACAAAATTCTAGGACGAGCATAAGCGAGTCCTGGAAGTCTGCGAGTCCAAAAAAACAGCTATGGACGTGTTGCGTACATTATTTTTTCTGCAACCGTGTAGAATAACAAATCAATGAGACACATTTCTTTATTGCGATAAATGCGACCAAAAACACTGCAAACTTTCAAAAATCAAAATGGCAACTTATTTAATGTTGGTATTTCGTTGCTATGGTAATGATCGAAATCAGACCCACCAAATTTTTCATATAGCCAATGAAAACAACGTAATAGGTGTTAGTCGTAATTTCGTTGCTACGGGAAACCTACTTTCCGGCCTAGTCCGGAAAGTACGTACTTTCCGGACTAGGCCGGGAAATATTACTTTCTCAAAGGAAAAGCGTCTGGGAAGTGAGTAGGTACTTCCCGGACGGTTGCCGAAAAAATATATTTTTTTAAGAATATGGATAAGCATCCAATTTGCCCAACCAATTTTTCATTT
Organism: Aphidecta obliterata; assembly: GCA_963966015.1. NCBI lineage: Eukaryota > Metazoa > Arthropoda > Insecta > Coleoptera > Coccinellidae > Aphidecta > Aphidecta obliterata. The sequence continues at coordinate 5,379,421 of OZ014430.1, read as the reverse complement.
GAAATTCATGGATAAACAATTACGAAAAGCACTGCCGTGAAGTCAGGAACTTTTGAGCGCTCGTACATCCACCTTGTAGGTGGATTCGCATTTTCCAGTTTTAGAAATCAATTCAAGGAATTTTCGACAGCTGTCAAAAAAATTCTCAAACTTAGGCTAAACTCCAGACTTCATGTCAGTGCTTCAGCTGGCCAATTTTTTTTCGATAATTCGCTAGAATTCTCTACGGTATCTATGGTCCTGGTAATGCGATGTGAACGAAATTCCCACGTAGTTTGAATACATTATTCTTCATCTATTTGCAAAATTTCATTCCCATCCAATGGGTAGTTTCGAAATTATCAGGAAAAAAATATTTTGAACAGACATATTTACGGAACCCCTAGTCCAATTTTGCTCATTGATGAACGTGACCGCGACATTCGCGAACCCAACCTACCCTGAAAATTTCCAGTTCCTAGGCCTCTCCCTTCGGAAGTTATAATTTTCTATGGTTTCTATGGTTCTGGTCATTCAATCTGGACAAAATTCAGCATGTAACTTGAACACGTCATTCTCCATTTGAGTGCAAAATTTCATCTCGATCAAACCTGTAGTTTCGAAGTAATCAGAAAGAAAAATTCGAACGGTCGTATTTACGGAACCCCTCGGCGAATTTTGCCCATAAACGAACCTAACCGCGACATTCGGGAACTGAACCCACACTGAAAATTTCAAGTCACTAGGTCAATCAAACTTGCGCAGTTATCATCGCCAGAGCCACCATTAAACTGACTCGCAAACTGGTTAATTGAATCCGGATTCCACAGGAACAGTAAAATCAGCGGATTTTGTCCCCCTAAGTTGAGGAAGGGCGCGCCAACCACGACAACCTTGCATCACACCCACTTCCGGAACTTGGCTTGCCAAACCTTAACCAATTTACGATTTCGAAGTTTTCTATAGGTACACCAATCGGTGTCAAGTCTAGTTCTTCTAAATTTCGGAAGAGATAGATCACGCTCCCCCATCAAACCTTCAATGTGTTCCGATTTCATCGAAATTATCCGACAAAATCAAATCATTGAACACGCTGAAAATTGGAATCAGCGAGCGCACATTCAAATGACCAATTCTCATCGCTCGACAAAACCAACAAAAGCAAAAAATTGAATAAACTACAAGTATGCAATCAATGAAAAATAACGATCATAAGATCAAATAAAATTATGAAATAAAGAAAAAAAAATCATAAGTCACAGCAAACATCAAATTAAATCAAATTAGGCAATATGTACTACAAATCAAGTGGAAATGAACTAGTTCGTAAAAATATCGAAATGCAATAAAAATTCAACATACATTTGATACACACAAGCAAAAACAAATCGCAAACAAATTCGGTGACAACATTAACTGCATATGAAACGTGAACAGAGGAAATCATTAAAGCGTCTCACCCACCTCCAAATTACACTCTTTGACTTTCTATCTCAACGAAGGAGATTTGATACTAGAAGCACTCTGTTCGTTGATATTGTCTCATTCGAGTTTTTATCTCATATTTTTCGATCAATAGTGCCATAAATCTAAAAAAACAGTCAATGGTAACAGAGAAATAGCTCAAACCTAGAAATTCAAATAGCGTAGGTGCATGAAAGTTGCAATTGAATCAAACCCTTTGAATCCATGCCGATGCTGCAAAGTTAGTTTTTTTTCATATTAATGGAAATCCAAGCATATCTAATTCCTGGAAAGATTACATCGATACCTTCTGTGTAACATGTCTGGTTTTCACACAAGATCTAATTATACTTTCAAATCAAATAGCGGTAGTCAACAGATGCATGAGTAGTTCCTTATTATACCAAGAAGTGCCTGATAATGTACAAGAACTTGAAGACTTTATTGAGCCATATCCGTACATTGAAAAAAAAGATATTTACAGTATTTCTGATGGATTATTGTATCGCCACGAAAAAGACGGTGGCTTATTCATTTCACGAGTAATTGAATAATTTATGCGAAATTTAACATTCTTCAATAAATCTTTTATGGTGGGTTCCACTTCTTCCTATTTGAATATGGCTGAATAATTTGAATGAAGATTTATAGCTTCTGCCCGCGACTTAGGATGATAATTCAGACTGTCACTTGAAAATATGAACAACGAACGGTTGTGGTAACACATAAATATACAGTTGTTACTACATATGTACAATCAGGGATATCATAATAGAGATTTATAGCCCTTTGAAATATCTCCTTATTTTGGAGTGATTATTTGTTCTTACCATTAAAATAAGTACAACGATAAAATTAAGACATTTTGAACCCTACTTTCGAATTATTTTGTTCGGTTTTCAGCTCAAAATTTATGTTATAAACAATGGATTCCAATGATTCCAGGATCATTTTATATACATAATAATAATTATAATAATAATAATAAACTTTATTGATCCTGTTGGACAATCCAGTATAGGAAAAGTCAATTATAACAATGATATAAAGTATACAAAGCAATAATAAAAGTAAATCAAAAGCAAATAATTAGTGTTCTCAAGACCAAGAAATCAATGAACAATAACTCAAATATTCAGATACCGAATAGTAACCTTTGGCCGATAGAATCATTCTGACGGTATTCTTGAATTTAATAATTTTCAAAATTTTCATACATATTGGTCGGTGATTGTATATTATTAACAATATATTCATAAAGTAGACTTAATTGACATATACATTTAATATTTTCGCGAGCTAGCCCTCGCTAGAAGAGTTGAAACGGAGCTCAATCGTGTCATTCGTGTCATACTGTGGTTACTTCAGTGGATAAAATGTATAGACCAGTAAGTATCACTTCCTATATCCTTAGAATGCAGAATCAACTGGCCGTCAAAATATCGTCCTGTTGGGGAAGTGGTATATCTTTATCGAAAAAGTCGGGAACTATACACGTATAAGAGATATAAACACGTGCTGTATAAAAACATATTTTTTTTTATTGATGCCCCATTTTACCTATTTCAAGAACGCCTCAGCGTGTTTTAATCGAACTTTCAAACACGCGCGTTTTTTAAAGTCACCATGGCAACAGCAACGACTCGAGTAACGTGAAGTCTATAGTCCATTTAAGAATTATTGACATCGAAGCAGGCCATGAACGTTCAGTCGAGGCTTTATTTCTGGTTACAAAAAAGTTACTGTTTTCATCATAGAAATGAAACATCAAACATAAATATAACCTAGAAAAGTGTTCAGTATACGAATCATCGAATAATTATTAATTAAGCCGGAATATTCCGACTGCAGTTTAAAAATGGGAATTCAGGTTCAACGTTATATATTAAGAAATGGAACCCCCAAATAGAAAACTTGAACAGGAAACTCACCACCATAATCTACACCCTCAATGGTATGAAATACCATATCCAACAAGATACATTGAAGCTCCTATACACAGCCAATTTTCAGTCAACCCTTTCATATGGCATTGTTTACTGGGAAAACAGTACATCACGAAACAAAATATATAAAACAAAAAAGCAAGCAATCCGAGCTATGTATAGAATAAAATATAGAGGTACTTGTAGAGGTGTTCTCAAAAGGAATAAAATCCTGACGTCAACAGCAATATATGTGCTAAAGTATGTTATATTCCTACAAAGCCACAGTGACCCAAACAGTTTAATTCGATAAGAAATGTTGATATATTGAAAAAAGCCTAAAATTTTGGCTGAATATTGAACCATACAACTTGCTAGAATATTTGGAATCTTGTGAAGCTAAACCTTACATCTACTTTGTAACCAGTAACCATTGAAATTATTTGACTTAATCTCCATTATTGTAATACAATAATTGTAGGAACTAAACATATATTATTATTAATAAAAGAGAGAAACAAAAATTAAGAATCTATGTGGTACATGAAATTTGTACTGTAACTATCAATATATGAACCAGTTTGTGAATTATTTATTGCTCGGTGTTAAATAAATAAAGTCAATTTTTATTCATTGAAACTGTCCATGAATTATTGAAAATATTATAATTGTTGAGCAATTTTACAATTATTCAGTATACTTTTGAATTGGGAACGATATAGCATGTGTATTAGCAGAGGGAATGTGAACAGGGTACCATACAGTATAAGTATAATAAATAAACTTACAATATCTATGAATGATACAAGAGCAAAGATGAAAATCTCATTTAAAACTTTTTTTCCACGTATAAGTGTAGTGATTTGGATGTGTTTATTGAATAAGCTGACATAACCCTGTTGATGGGCATCCTTTTGCAGGGAAGTTTTCAATAACCCATTTATGAAATAATTCACCATTCATAGAAATCCATATCATTAATAGTAGTGTTCTCTCGTACTGATTCAACTGATGTAACTTATGTGATTTAAGTGAAAGTGATTTTGCAATCTGAACACATTCATTCACTTAAAGCCCGAAAGAATGCGCTCACTTCTATGTATATGAAATTCTATAACGTCAAACTTCAAATTTTGACTTTACCAATGTGATCTAATTGAAATAAGAAATTTCGCGATCAGAATAATCACTTGCAATCACTTTGGAGTTGTGGAAGGGGGAACTCATTGAAAACGAAAGAACGATCGCTTAAACTGATCTATGTCATTTAACTTACATAAATCACTTCGCTCAGTACGATGTGATTTATGTAAGTTTAATCACATAGATCAGTTCAAGCGATCGTTCTTTCGTTTTCAATCAGTTCCCCCTTCCACAACTCCAAAGTGATTGCAAGTGATTATTCTGATCGCGAAATTTCGTATTTCAATTAGATCCCATTGGTAAAGTCAAAATTTGAAGTTTGTCATGGAAGTGAGCTTATTCTTTCGGGCTTCAAGTGAATGAATGTGTTCTGATTGCAAAATCGCTTTCACTTAAATCACATAAGTTCCATCAGTTGAATCAGTACGAAAGAACACTACTACTATTACCACTGTCAAGAATCAGATCACATCCAGGTAAAAATCCATCCATTGTTCCAGCATTCAAAATAGTGGACCCTCTGCCGTTACCCTTGAATAAACTCGGCATACCTTTTGGATTATTTTCTAGTGTCCACTGACGAATTTGAATACCGTTTTCGAATATCCAAGTTTCATCTAGATAAATGAATTTTACGTTTTGTTCCATGTATTCTCCTTCGATCAACTTTTTTGTATGTGTATCCAATTTTTTTTTATATAATATAATGTTGACTTTGATCGATTGAAATCTAGGTGCTATTTGGCTAGTTCGAAAAGGATTGTTTTTAATTCTAGCAAAAACAAAGTCATTCAATGTCTCTTTGAAGGAATAATCGTATCGCACAGGTTTTCTTCCACTGCTAATTCCAGGCTATAATAACATGCTAATATTCTACGGACAGGGCTTGGTGAAATCTGAAAATTTAAGAGACATTGATCAATCAGAATACACTTTGAGTCGGTGAATAACAGTTTACCTGAAACACTAGCGGAAATATATGCCAAAACTTTGAAAAACTCGAAGTAACACCGACAAACTGCCTGGCGTTCTCTTGTTAGGCGCAATGTATCCTGGAATCTTGGTCAATTCCAGCCATTTTAATAGCATAAGACAAAAAATACTCAAATTCAGAGCAAATTTTTATAATTACATATTCACCAATATCTTCGATAAAATCATCAAAGCAAGATCTCTATGGGCAAAGAGGAATAGTCTCTGCTATGGGTAATGTTAGTGTTATTCCTATACCAACCTGAATTCAGCAACCCAAAATATTACTGAATATTCTATTATCAACTTAAATTCGATTTTTCACAGCCCATCGAGATGTCAATAATTCTTAAACGGAGTATAGATGACAATTTTTCGATTATAGATCTGACAGGAGTACCTTGTTACGCCAAATAAAATATTACTAAATGCAAAACCTTTATTCAAACAATATTTAACAATTCCAATTTTATGAATGGAAATGGAAAATGCAGTCGGTAATAGGGACCTTTACACTAACGTTCCAGTCGCGCGCGACTGGAACGGCTCGACCAAATTCGCGCGCGACGGCGTAGTGTGAACGCAATTTTTCACACTCTCCAGTCGCGCGCGACTGGAATGGCTCGACCAAATTCGCGCGCGACGGCGTAGTGTGAAGGCAATTTTTTACACGCTCCAGTCGCGCGCGAAAATCACTCGCGATTTTCGCGCGCGACTGGAGCGTAAGTGTAAAGGTCCCTATTGTTTGAGATATTGATATTTCGATTTTTCAAATATGCGGTAATGGTTTTTAAATTAATACATAAATTTGACATTCTCTCAACTCAGTGAGGTTGAACTTCCATCAATGGCACTGCCAATAAAGTTTGGGACATTCTTCTTATATTATTATATAGATTATTGCTAATTCAACCAGTCGCCACAGCTGACGATTTCCATCCTACTTGTCTTTGGATTTGATCTATTGTCATGCCATAATGATAGCGGACGTCATTTGATGAACTTGTCATATTCTTTTCATACGCAACATTAGATTTTTGCGATATTTACCGCGATTCTGCTTTACTTTTCAGAAAATCTATATAGACCAGGCAATAGAGATTTTTTCGTGACAAAAATAGTAGAAGAAAACCGCGAGTGGGGAGTTACGTGGGGTGGTCCGTGGATGTTCAGTGATATGTTTTCGACTCGCAAATATCATTACTTTTCTTGTAATTGCGAAGAAACACCAAAAAAAACGATGTTTTTTTAGTTTTTTGCTTGTAAAATCTGAACCAATGGAGCGGTGCTAATACTTCCAACAGACGAATTGTAGAGAATGAAAAGATGAAAAAAATGAGTGCTAGTGCAACTCAATCGGGTCATCATCACCGGAGGAAAGCCGGAAAAACCGTGAAAATCAGCGTTTTTTCAAATCCTCATAACTCGGCCAATTTCGAAGTTGTGACGCTGGCTTTCCAAATGAAAGTAGTAGTCAATAGGTACTTTGAGTGTGCATAACCCGGACGTTGTCCGATAAATAGTTTTTGCGTAATTGCGATTTGAATTATTCAAGGCACTATTTTCCGGAAGAGCTGGATGCGTCGGAAGTAGTCCGATTTCAATTTGCAAAACGGATTTTGAAAGAAGAAGTATAGTACAATCTTGATTTTTCGTTAAAATGCTTCAAAATAGGTGAAAAAAGCATGCAAACATGACCAAAATAAGCCGAATGCTCGATTGCAGTCAAGTAGTGGGGGTATATACGTAAATATTCGCGCCAGGCCTCAGCGCGATTTTGGTTCCCCGCGTCTGCCGGCTACCCCCACTATCCGTCCCAGAAAGGGCACTGAGCCGGTTTTGGTCATGTTTCCACGTATTTTTCACCTATTTTGCAACATTTCAACGAAAAATCGAGTTTGCCGTTTTGTAGTACTATACTTCTTCTTCCAAAATCCGTTTTGTAAATTGAAATCGGACTACTTCCGACGCATCCAGCTCTTCCGGAAAATAGTGCCTTAAATAATTCAAATCGCAATTATGCAAAAACTATTAATCGGACAACGTCTGGGTTATGCACACTTAAAGTATCTATTAACCACTATGTACTCTCATTTGGAAAGCCAGCGCTACAACTTGGAAATTAACCGAGTTATGAGGATCTGAGAAAACGCTGATTTTCACGGTTTTTCCGGCTTTCCCCCGGTAATGATGACCCGATTGAGTTGCACTAGCACTCATTTTTTTCATCTTTTCATTCTCTACAATTCGTCTGTTGAAAGTATTAGCACCGCTCCATTGGTTCAGATTTTAAAAGCAAAAAACTAAAAAAACATCGTTTTTTTTGGTGTTTCTTCGCAATTACAAGAAAAGTAATGATATTTGCGAGTCGAAAACATATCACTAAACATCCACGGACCACCCCACGAAACTCCCCACTCGCGGTTTTCTTCTACTATTTTTGTCACTGAATGACCCTTTTTCTGCTCTATTGCCTGGTCTAATATTAGAATTCATTTTCAAGCACTGCGGTGACAACAATTCATTTTTGATGACAAATCGCACATTAAGTTCTGTTTTTCTCATTACCATGACAACGAAAGGTATACTTATCAAGAATTCAACCAGTTAACATTCTTATTTCCATTTTAAGTAGTAATAATACCAGTATCTATTCATGATTTCATAGAGCTCCAATAAAAAAAAAAGAGGAAAGTATTCGTGGATAACTGGTCAATTGCTCCATTTCGAGCACTTCGGCTTCGCCGTCGTGCCTTATGAGGAAATGTGGGTCGTGGAAACAATGAACGACCTTAAGTATCGGTCATGGGTCTGTATTTGAATCCTACCAAGCCAAATTATCGGTGCAAAACTTCATAACCTCATAACTTCTGAAGATAATCATATTTCCCAACTCGTGCCGAATGGCGGTAGTCGAGGCGAATAAAAATTGTACAAGAATACCACCGCCCTCAAGGGTTAGCCCTCGTCCGGAAAGGGTGGGGATGAAACAAAATATTGGCTTTTTCGAATTTATACACTATTGATAGGTTGTGTTAGACGAGCACTATAATTTCTTCAACTAGCAAAATGACGTCAAACCATCAGAATTACGAGTACAAACAAAATAAAAACATCGTTGTTTAGATGCAAATTTCATGACTTCACAACTTTTGAACTGTGATAGATAGGTAATCTAATTTTTCGAATTGTCCTGAGCCGATAGAAATTGTTCAAAAAAATTACTACAACCCCCGAGCATTAGCAAAAAATCGTCCGGGAATAGTAGAGGTTGAACAAAAAATTAACTTTCCCGAATTGACTTGTGCTGGTTGAGTTAAAGTCGAGCACCACATTTGTTTTTTCCGGAAAAATGACGTCAAACAAGTTCAGGATAAAAGCAAAATGGAAAAAAATCGGAAAATCGCTTTTTTGAATGCAAAATTTCATTACCTTATTTCTTTCGAGCCGTGATAGATAATCAAATTTCCCATCTTGTGCTGAGTTGTGCTAGGTGAGACGATCAAAACCGAACAAAATAACTTCCACCAATTATCAAAGCAAAACATCGCCTAGGAATGGTGTGAGTGAAAAAATTTACATTTACAAATTTTCTCACTTGTACTAGGTTGTGCCAACTACTTCAAAAAGAAAAACCAAAATGGAAACATCTTTAAATCAAATGCAAAATTCATAACGTTCCGAGTTTAGAAGTGTGATATAAAATATTATTCATTGCTGAAAATAAAATATAACAACTATAGGCACCTTCTTCGAAGAATTCGACCTAGTCCAGTATCCCAGAAATTTTGTCATCTAAATGCTAACGGTCGATAATTCCAGGAAGAATTTGAATAATACCACACAGAATCAATAAAAGTATTGGTATTTTTGTTCACGAATTAACGGAAATCAATTCAAATGAGTTAACAACAAAAATTCAATCAATGCAATACTGAGTTTGGCTCTAACATAATTGCCAACTTAAACTATACTTATTTTGAAGAAAAAAATATATATAAAAATTAAAAAAAAAAATTTGCTGTAGAAGTGGGCAAAGCATTATGACTGGTCGCAATATTACAATTCTGAGCGGTTCGAATGTAAATACACGAGCTATTCCATCAGCGCCCAGCTGTAGTTTTTATATGCTTGCCAAACGCCAACGTGAAGGTGAAATTGGTCCGTCCCTTATAATGACTAGCATACCTTGGGCTAAACTTGGGTTGACGGTTTTTCCCATCAGGTAAAGCTGTATGCGGAGTGAGGGTAAGGAAATGAGTGAAATGACCTGTGTGAGGCTATTCTTGAAAAATGGGGATTAGAACAAGCGAGTGAAACGGGGCGTTGCGCTACTGAGAATCGAAAATTTGTTATCTTTAATGTCATTAAATCAGACGGTAAGAGAAGGATAGCTACCTGATGCTTCTACTGGTAAATATCGGGCGATCAGCCTGGGATGACATAGGGAAGACCCATGATATAAGAATATGTTGGCATTATATTTGCTGTGACTAATTTATTTTTCGGTTTTATTATTCATTTGATTTGATTATTTCTCTTGATTTAAGTATTGAGTTTTTGAATTTTAGTTTTAGTTTATCGTTGTTGTACTTTTCCTGTGATTGGTTTGTGCCTTTGTTATTATTATAATTATTATGATAAGAATAATAAGATTTTTATATCATGGGGAAGACCAATGTTGTGACATTTTAGGACACAACCCTAATTTTTTCCGTGTTTCATCAGCTTATGTTTTTATTAAACAATATAATATTATGATGAATAACAACCTACAAAGATTTTCAAGGTGGGAAAGAACTTTGCAAGATTATCATTATCAAGATGCTGAGGAATTTCATAACTTGAGGCGGGAAGTACTTCCAGAGATAGACCCTTCCGATCGGTCCGATGAAAAGTTTTTGAAATTATTCAGACTTCCAAAGCCTGAGAATCTAATAAATATGGTGAGGCCTTATTCAAGAAGCTACTAGAAAATCAGCATTAACATTAAAAACCAGAGTAAAAAATGATGAAAAGCACTGCCGTGAAGTCATGAGCTTCTGAGCGCTCGTTTATCCACCTTGTAGGTTGATTCGCATTCTCCAGTTTTAGAAACCAATTGGAAAGATTTTGACAGCTGTCAAAGAAAATTTCAAACTGAGGCGAAAATCCAGAGTCTCACGTCAGTGCTTTAGGTGACCAATTTTTTTTTTCGATAATTCGCTGGAATTTTCTATGGTCTTGGAAATGCGATCTGGACAAAATTTCCCACGTAGTTTGAATACATTATTCTTCATTTATGTGCGGAATTTCATACCGATCTAATGAATAGTTTCGAAATTATCAGGAACAAAATAGTTTGAACGGCTATATTTACGGAACCCCTGGGCGAATTTTGCCCAATAACAAACTCAACCGCGGCATTCGAGATTCGAACCTATCCTGAAACTTTCAAGTTTCTAGGACATTCCGTTCGAGAGTTATCGTGTATACGGACGGACGGATGTCCGGACAGACTCGAATTTTTCGACGGATTCGTCATCAGTGAGTCGAACATGGTCGTTTGAGACCATTTTCGGCTCAAAATTCGTAGTACGTAGTACGTAGTAAGAAAGTCGTCAATGGTGTTGCCTTATATATATATAACTAACTACATAGTTCCAATTCGATGGAATTGGTATTTTTCGAATTATTGGAGGGAAAATAATTCTAATTCAGAAGGGTACATGTACGGAACCCCACGGCAGATTTCGCCAATTAACGAATTTAACTGGCCTGTTAAGACCTCGAACGTACCTAGAAAATACAAATTTGTAGGACTCTTCTTTCGGAAGTAAATGTGTAAACGGCAGGATGGCCAGACGGACAGATATAATTGAATTTGATCTCGAATTATCCATCTGTGAGTCGAGCCTAATCGTTTGAGATCAGTCTAGCCTCAAAATTCGGAAATAACAAACATTTAGGCAAAATGATAAAGCTCCTGTTCATAGAAAGCGCTCAAAAAACGTGTGGTTCCCTGATAAGTCCTCGAAATCCTACTTCCCAAAAATTTCGGTAGAGGGCAGTGCGTGACAATAACCTGTAGAGCTGTCAGTAACCGGTTTGAGAATTATTGAACAAACAGTGTTTCGAAGTTAAATATTGTAAGTATTTAGGATCGTGCATTAACTTTTCGACATAAATGAACATTTCACGGGGAAATATGCATAAATATACATAATTTAGGGTTATATTCGCTCGTCTACGTGAAAGTAACAAAGGTCACTTCAAACTTGCCTTCGGGGAGTATTGAGACATTTCGCGTGGCTTGATACATGTATCATGCCTCCCTGCGAATATGGTGTTTATAGCTAACTGAGCCTAGTACATCCAGCATACATACTCAACGAGAACGAAACGGACGAAAAAAACTCCTCACCTTACTTTCGAAGCCCAGAACAAATTCGACCTCATTCTAAGGATGTGTCCAGAACAAAAAGGAGGTAGGAAACGAGGAAGTACAAGAGTGTTGACAGATACCCCGGAAAAATGAGCTATCGAAGAAGAATTTTTTGATAGTTCCAATAAAAAGGTAACTGAGAAAAAAGAAAAAACTGCGAAAAAAGGTAACTGGAAGCTACAAGGAAAACCTTGAAAAAAAAATCAAACCAAGTCAACAAGCCGAGTCAAAACAAAAGCAAGAAAATTAAACGAAAGAGTTATTGAAATGAAAGAATATGTAGACCGGGTAAACTTGGATAATGGGGATGACATTGAAGAACAAGATGACAGAGATAACGAAGATGTAGCCTGCATTTATTGCGAGGGTTTATATACATTCTCCAAGCTCCAAGTCCAAGGAATATTGGATAAGGTATATGGTGTGCTCGCAATGGCACCACGAAGAATGTGCCGGTGTTCGCAGAGGCACAGAAATTGTTTACATGTGACATTTGCAATTGAAAATAATGGAAATTATATTTTCATTTCATGTGTCTCATGCCTCCCAGCCACCGTATCACGCCTCCCATATGTGGGGAGGCTTGAGACAGAGAGGAAATATATTTTTTTTAACGTTTTGTACAGATAATGAAGTTTTTGTTTCGAGAATTCAATATTTATTTTGTTGGCTAATATAGTGAAAGAGGGAGCACTTCCCGAGCAATAGAGTTTTTCATCTATGGAATTCACTGCCCAATAACATCGTGTGTGCCACGTCGGTGAACTCTTTCAAGAACCTGCTGGATGTGTTTTTTGCTTCTAGTTGATTTTCATTCGGACTTTTTGAGCGCTCGTACTACTTACACGAGGGCTATATCATTTCGTCACGATGTCTGTATTTTTCGAATTTTGAGCCGAAAATGGTCTCAATCGACTATGTTCGACTCACTGATGACGAATCCGTCAAAAAATTCGAGTCTGTCCGTCCGTCAGCACGATAACTCTCGAACGGATCAACCTAAAGACTTGAAATTTTCAGTGTAGGTTCAGATCCCAAATGCCTCGGTCAAGTTCGTTAATGGGCAGAATTCCACCAGGGGTTCCGTAAATATGGCCGTTCAAAATTTTGTTCTCCTTATTACTTCGAAACTACAGATTCGATCGAGATGAAACTTTGTACCCAAATGGAGAATGAGGTGTTTAAGCTACATGTGAAATTTTGTCCAGATCGCATGACCAGAACCATAGAAACCATAGAAAATTGTAACTTTTGAACGGAACCCCCTAGGGACTTGAAATTTTCAGGATAGGTGTGGATCTGGAATGTCGTGATTACGTTCATCTATGAGCAAAATTATACAAGGTGTTCCGTAAATATGGTAGTTTGAAATTTTGTTTTCTTGATAATTTCAAAACTACAGATTCGATCGTGACGAAATTTTGTATACTTATGGAGAATGATATATTCAAGCTACATTTCTCCAGATCACATGACTCGAACCATAGAAAATCATAACTTTCGAACGGAAAGGCCTAGGGACTTGAAATTTTCAGGATAGGTGTGGATCTCGATTGTCGTGATCAGTTTCATCTATGAGCAAAATTATACTAGGGGTTCCGTAAATACGGTCGTTTGAAATTTTGGTTTCTCGATAATTTACGGATTCGATCGAGATGAAATTTTGTATTTCAATCGAGAATGATATATTAAAACAATATTTTGTCCAGATCTCATGACCAGAACCATAGAAACCATAGAAAATTGTAACTTTCGAACGGAAAGGCCTAGGAACTTGAAATTCTCAGGGTGGGTTTGGATCGCGAATATCGCGGTCATGTTCATCAATGAGCAAAATTAGACTAGGGGTTCAGTAAATATGGCCGTTCAAAATATTTTTTTGCTGATAGTTCCGAGAATACAGAGCGGATTGGGATGCAATTCTGCACCTTGCTGAGTAATAATGTATTCAAACTACGTGCAAAATTTTGTCCAGATCGCACCACCAAGACCATAGATACCGTAGAAAATTCTAGCGAATTATCGAAAAAAAATTGATCAGCTGAAGCACTGACATGTATTCTGGAGTTTCGCCCAAGTTTCAGAATTTTTTTGACAGCTGTCGAAAATTCCTTCAATTGATTTCTGAAACTGGAAAATGCGAATCTACCTACAAGGTGCATGTACGAGCGCTCAAAAGCTCCTGCCTTCACGGCAGTGCTTTTCGTAATTTTTCTTATTATGTTCAGTTATTTTTTCGGGACTTTACTTGGTTTCCATTTTTATTTCATACATTTTGTTACATACTTTCAAATTTGTAAATGAGGGTCATAGGTGTTTACCCTCCCCTCTTCTCATTTGTATAATAATAATAATAATAATATAAAGCTATAAAAGTCGAATTTTTTTCATTTATTTTAAGTAACCAAAAATAAAATTCCAAAAACGTATCAACCCTCCCCTGTCTTTCTTATTGCCGGTACTAGGAAAACTGCTTGAGAAATTAATAAAGACCAAACTTGAAGAACACTTCCAACCCCACATTCTCAAATACCAATTTGGTATCTGGGCATTAAATTAGATAACCAAGCTAATCTGAAACTTCATGCAAACAACATCAAGAAAACAATTATAACCAGGGCAATACACTTCAGAAGCTCAACATAAAAGGACCAAGGGATTAACATGAAAACTGCGTCAATTATTCACAAAGCCATATGCAGACCAATAATCGAATATGGACATCCCCTATATGCAAATTGCAGAGATTCAGTGATGAAAATTAAGGAAGTGGCTGAAAGATCATCCATCAGATCAATAACTAAATTGAAGCATCCTCGTAACAGACTACACCACCCTCCTAATCTATTAGATATACGAAAGGACGATGATTCAACCCATTAGAAAGCGTATTAGGAAGTTGTGAGCAAGCAATACGGACTAGACATCAACACGGCGAAAACGAAGCTTATGATCATAAGTAAAACTAACATTACCGGTGCGCGCCTCACTATCAACCAGACAAACATAGAACGAGTCACCCAATATACTTACCTAGGAACCATAATCAATGGAGATTGGGACAACACACAGGAAATTAAATGTAGAATAGGGAAAGCCAGAAGCGCATTCAATCAAATGAGCGGACTATTCAAAAGTCACAATCTCAGCCTCAAGATCAAGCTGAGACTTTTAAGGTGCTATGTATTCTCTGTGTTGCTGTACGGAGTAGAAACCTGGACCTTAAAAGACGAAACAGAGAAGAGACTAGAAGCCTTCGAAATGTGGCTCTACCGACGTATCCTGAAAATATCCTGGACTGAAAGAATAACTAACGCAGAAGTCCTGAGAAGAATGAAGACCAGCCCTCAATTCCCGAACATAGTGAAAGTCCGCAAACTGGAATATCTAGGACACATAATGAGGAATTCAGAACGGTACGACCTTCTCCAACAGATCATGCAAGGAAAGATCAACAGCAAGCGGGGCCCGGGCAGGCGCAGGATATCCTGGCTTGCGAACCTCAGAAAATGGTTCAACATGTCGTCAGCAGGACTGTTCCGAGCAGCTACCAACAAAATAAGAATTGCTATGATAATCGCCAACGTTCGGAATCGGACGGGCACCTGAAGAAGAAGAATTAGGAAGTTGAACAAGAGTTTTATACGAAGGCTAGTTGAACTCGACGACATAAGTGAACTAATACACAACGAACCAGTAGATATTGAATTTAACTTTGGCTGAAGGACCCCGGTCTATGGCCTGTTGATATTGGTTTTATCAATGAAGATCAGTTATTAGTGTTATTACTATTATTATTCTGACATCTTGAATTTCGGATGAAAATATCATGCAATATATCGATTTAGTGGTGATTACTGGATGTATATGATTAAATACGTATCCTTTCGATAATTTCAAAGCCTTTCCTTGTATTTTTGATCATTTTGGAGTAGGCCTGGATAGGGAACCTCTCTGGCGAAGTTAATAAGGGTGCAAAAGCTGCTGACTTCACGTCAGTGCCTTTTTTTTACTAGATGATAATCCCTCAATTTTGAATCATTTGTTTGGGTGGATTTGAAGTTAATACTCGAAATTCAACTCCACTTTTTTTTACAGGATGGTCACCTAAAATGGATCTGAATTATAAAATTGCAAGATGTGCAAGTCGATTAGCGCTTCACCAATGTTTAGCCATCGTTTTGAGGAAGCAAGGCTGTCAAGGTGACCCTGGTGATTTCTGGATGTATGAAAATGGATATCCACTTTTTCAGGTATTTTCGAACATAATAAACAATTTCAATTGATATGCTGATTGCGAGAAAATTATTATTCCAGAATATCTTTGTTCGAAGTAACAATTTTGGATCTGTTTAGTGAATTATACGCATTTGAGAATTAAGTTATGTTAATTTATGTGTTCGATGCACTCCTTCAGTTGATTCTAGCAGTTTTAGGATTTTCAGAAATTTATTTATTCATTTATTTATTCAGACGAATAGGAATACAAACAGGTAAAAAAACCCAATACATTCACATTCAGTATTCATACATTCACAGTTTGACAATATATACAGGGTTTTCCAAATTAAACGTGAATCTTGGAGGACGTGTTAGTATTACTCTCTTGCTGTCGTTTGAGCCATATTCATTGATAACCGATTTCCGAGATATTTGAGTTCCTGTGCTTTTTGAAAAATTCCTCACCTTAATTCGTCAATTTTTTCAACGTTGACCAAATTTGATTGAAATTTTCGATTATTTTCATGAGGAAAAGATATGATATGTATGAAAAAGGCAAAACTATTCTGTATTAGATGTTGAAAAATAATTAGTATGATTTGAGAGTTGGTATGTGAAAAAAATAAAAATCAATTTCTAATATCAATTTGCCTGCAACTTTCGAATTCCACAATTTATGTATGAAAAAATCATTTTATAAACTGACAAATTCCTTCTTCATTTCCTAAGAAAGTTTCATGGTAATGCAGACACTAGTTTCGTTTCAGCAGATTTTGATTTGAAAGGGGATATAAGCAAAGAAAGAAAAGTAACGGATTAAATATTTTTTTATTGCAATTGAACAATTTCGTTAAATAATTTATTCATAAATTATGTTCGGAATGTCCTCCACCATTCCTTATACAAGCACGTGCCCAATCCTGATTTCTTCAGACCTGAAATTTACTCCCAATCTTCTCGCTGCTCCGGCTATTCTCTCCACGAGTATGTATTTCCCTTTCATATACGATTTCTTTTAGACTGCCCCAAACATGAAAATCTTACGGTCTTAGATTCGGACTTCTTGCTGGCCATGAAAGCTCCTTCCCTACCTATCCACCCTTTAGGAAACACTTTGTTCAAAAACATAAGAACTTTTAGCCTCTAATGTGCGGGACACCCATACTGCTGGAAAATGATTTCACGCCTGCCAATCAAGGGGACCTCGTCCAAAAACTGTGCATATTTGTTCTCAGAAATTCTTCATAAATTTCTCCGTTTAAGTTTTCAGGTAGATATCGAAAGATTAGCTATTGCAACCATCCAAACATTAACGCTGAATCACTATTTTTTATGCCGGACATCGAAAGGTTGATTATAAAAAAATCTGCTGAAACCAAACTGGTGACTGCATTCTAACTAAAAATTTTTTAGGGAATAAAGAAGGAATTTGGCAAGTTTTTGAAATATTTTTTTAAACATAAATTGTAGAATTCGAAAGTTGCAGGCAAATTGATATTTATTTTCTTCGTATACCAACTTTCAAATCATACTAATTCTTTTTCAACATCAAATACGGGATAGTTTTGCTTTTTTCATACGTATCATATGGTTTTTTGATCAAAATAATCAAGAATTATAATAAAATCTGGTCAACGTAGGAACAATTGACGAAAAATGAAGTGAGGTGAGAAATCTTTCAAAAATCACAAGATCTCAAATAACTCGTAAAATGTTGATTTTAGGTTATCAATAAATATGGCTCAAACGATAGCATACTAACACGTCCTCCATGGTTCACGTCTAATTTGGAAACACCCTGTATATTATACAAAATATTAAATTATTGGAATGAAAATTTATTCTGAACTAAATATGAAACATATCACGATCTAAAAGTGATCAGCAGAATGAGGTAATCTTGATTTTAGAAATGTTTTCAATAAATAATGATATCCATATCAATTTCACCATTATAACGCAAAAATCAAAATCATATCGGTTTTGTGGAAAAGCAAAAGCTTTTATGAATTCAAAATAGGTATGTAGTTCCATAGAACCGTATTTGTATTCGAAAAAAAAACCTCATATGAATTTCATGATATACAGGGTGTTCCTAAATTGGGGGTACAAACGAAAGGGGGAGATTCCCTAAGTAAATTTGAGAAAAAAAGTCGCATAAACATGCAATCGCAAACGTTTCGTTTTCGGGATACAGAGTGTTATAGTTTGTTTCTTGTAGTAATACATTTTTTGTAATTATACGAGTTTATCGAATCTTTATGAATCATTGCTACAGATCGCGAAAATAACCCTAAAATCTAATAATGAATTAATTCACCACAGCTGACTAACTGAAATTTTATGACAATTTGGATTTTTCTGAGGAGTTCGAGAGAATCGGTAGCAGATACGACAAAACCATAAACCAATAACCATAAAGTTCAGTATAACAACAAAGCTTTTTTCTACATTTTTTCAAATTAACAGTGGCTCACCAAAAAAAATTTCTGGAGGAAAACAGGGGACAGTGTTCTAGAAAAATATCACCCTGTAGATTTGCTATCGAAATTGTCACGTCACATGGTGTAAACTCTCAATTGTAATATCTATGCCAAATTTCAGTTGAATATCTTGTGAAGGGAAGATTCAAACTTCAACACCCTGAATCTCGAAAACAAAAAGTTTGCGAACCCATATTTATGAACCTTCTCAAAATTACTTGAGAAACCTCCGCTGTTCGTTCGTACCTCCAATTTAGGAACAGCCTGTATATTATTGTTAATTTAAATCGCTCTTAGTAAAAATGACCTGAATTGGAATTTGACAAAAAGATTGAGCCAATAGTTTTCACTACAATTATTTACCATATATATTGTAACTCTTTGATACCCTGTTCATAATTGGAACATTATAATACCTCTCGAAGTTTTCTCACAGATTTCATTTGTTTCTCTCAAGAACATATTCAACTTTAATTTTATCCAATACTTTTCTCTACATCATGAAAGAGTTTTGTTTGTTATTCGATAATTTTTTCGTATTTTCTTGATTTTTTTATAACATTCAAGGGTCTATTATCTGCCAATGCTGTGTGTTGGTGGAATACGAGCTTGAGTAATGCTACAAGAACTCTTGAGTATAAAGGATACGTCAACCCAGGTGCTTTACTCGTAGGTTCTGAACCATGTTCTTTGGAGATCCTCAGGAATGCTTGGGCTAGACGGGTGTTGCAGCCTCCACAAGGATATCAGATAGTCGCTTTGGGTAAATAACATTCGAAATTGCCGTTCATTTAGAATAGAATAATCAAAAACCCATTCATCATTATGCAAATTTGCTGATTTTGAGGTTTTCCAATAGGAATGATACAATTTTAACATTAAGAAAAACGCATAAATTATTCAGTGAGACACAATTTTTTTTTATTGAAAGGGTTACGTCATTCCATTATGTATGGATAACATCATTTGAATGACTACCACTCTCCGTAAGTACTGAATTCGATCAACCCAATTTTTCACTATTGCGCATAAATTTGGCTCTATTTCATCAATAGCACCTACAACGTTGATTTTTGATTCCTTAGTTGTTGTTCGATTATCAGCATGAATTTGTGACTTCTATGTCCCCAAAGGAAGAAATCACAAGCTGTCAAATCACACGACCTGGGGTATAATTAACTGGAACATCTCTTCAGACAATTTCAACAACAAATTTTGTTTTCAATGAATCGATTGTTGAGATGGCTGTGTGGCAGGTAGCACCATCTTTTTGAAACCACATATCCTTAAAAACATTTTCTCATTTCTGTTACGTTCTTCGACCAGTTTCTCTCTCCGTCAGCATGAATTGCACACCACAGAATAACTTTATCTGAATGGTATGTTGTCTGAACAGTTTCTTGTGGATTTTCATCACTCCAAATTCTGCAATTCTGTTTGTTTACATAACCATTACACCAAAAATGAGCTTCACCACTGTATTCACAAATGATAATAATTTGATAAAATAATTTAACAATTTCTGAACATTGTTGAAGCGTGTATCTCTTCATGATTGAATGACATAACCTACTGAACACAAATGACATAAGAAATGTCGAAAAATAATACGCAGTGTTGCCATCATAACCATTTCAAATTGTGTCATTTTTATTAGAAAACCCGTTATTACATGTAGAAATATGGCTCATATTTTCAAATTACAGAAGAAATCGAAGGCTGTTACGTCAAACCCATTACCCAAACGCAATGGACACCGTTGCCAGAAGCTGTTTGTGCAGTTATTCTGAGTCTGTCGAGTCAAGGAAAGCCGGCGGGAATCGAGACAATCAGGGAGTCTTTGTATATGGTTTTTCCACATGTATCGCCACCGAGTGAGCAAGTTCTATATGATACCCTAGCACAACTTACAGCGGAGAAAAAACTATATCATACAGCGAATGGATACTTCATAGTGACTCCAGAGTGAGTAATTTGACAGTGTTGCGGAACTATAACCAAATACATATTATGATGAAACCAAGCACAAACCTCAATGTGACGAAGAATTCCATCTACTTTCATAAACTTCAAGGAGTGAAATAATCGGATATCCAATATTCTCAACACTAGATAAGAACTCGATTAACTCTCTGCTCGAAATAGCTGAAAATCTGAATTTCTAAATAATACATTTTATACATCCCCTATATATGTCACACAAAACTTCAGTAGCATATGTTGAAAAGTTCCTCAGATTTTGAAAGATATTTTGTTTATATATCTCTCTGAAAATATCCACTTTCATTTATATGATTCCATTCCGAAATATCTAATATTTTTTGGACGAGTAGACAAAATTTTTTGAACGTGTTGCGTACACTTTTTTTCGGCAAGCGTGTAGGATAACAAATCAGAGAGACACATTTCTTCATTATATAATATTTTTTGTAGAACAAAATTCGAACATTTTTATTCTTATTTGTATTAAATATGGAAATTCGAAGAGGAGATACCTATAAATATTTATATTGAAATTCTAGCAATTGCTACTATTGAAAGGATTCAATTTGTTTGAAATACTTGGTATATTTAAATATCTTTTGTTGAAGACAAAAAAACCAAGGTAAAGTTCCCGTTACAAATTGATTGTTTTCATCTGATAATTTTTGAATGGTCTTTAAAATTTTATTTTTTTTGTAACTGAATTGTCTAAATATTGTTCAGCGACGTTGGTAGAATTCCAGCCGTCGTGGCTCTTCAAATTTGTGATGTGTCCACCATTATCAGCAGATAACTTCGACTAGAATTCTATGGCCTGTGCATAGGATTGTGTAAATTTAAATATTCAGCGATTTTTCATTCGAAATTCCCAAAACTGAGAATATCAACGGGCTGAATCGAAAATTTTCCTTTTTTGTATCACGAATAATCTGATATGTGGAGTATGGGATGGACGTAAGGAGAAATATTGCCTATACAACAGCAGGTTTTCTTGCCAATTAGTACAACAAAAGTTCTCTCAATATGTTTTGGAATCTGATATTTTCACAAGCAACATGTCTTTTTTGTCGTTTATTCGATCAATTGACATTTTTTTTAAGTTCTTTCCATCTACACCGGCACCGGCTAACCTAATAATTGTTGCGACCTGAAAATAAAGCAAATAAGTTGATATTTTTGAGCGCTCGTTCTACCTACACTATATAATTTCGTCACCATGTCTGTATTTTCCGAATTTTGAGCCGAAAATGGTCTCAATCGACAAGGTTCGACTCACTGATGAAGGATCCGTCGAAAAATTCGTCTCTGTCCGGCCGTAAACACAATTACTCTCGAACGAATCGACCTAGAAAATGAGTTATTGAATTATGAATATTTTGTTTATACCGGAGCTAGACACCCGAGAAACAATCCCATATAATAAGCACTGCCGTGACGGCAGGAGCTTTTGAGCGCTCGTACATGCACCTTGTAGGTAGATTCGCATTTTCCAGTTTTGGAAACCAATTGAGGAAATTTTTGACAGCTGTCAAACGAATTTTCAAACTCAGGCGATAATCCAGACTTCAAGTCAGTGCTTTAGGTGACCAATTTTTTTTTTCGATATGTCGCTAAGACTTTCTACGGTATCTATGGCCTTGGTGATGCGATCTGGACAAAATTTCGCACGTAGTTTGAAAACATTATTCCTCAGCTATGTGCAAAATTCCAATCAAATCAGTTGTTTCGAAATTATTAGGAACAGAATATTTTGAACGGCCATATTTACGGAACCTCTAGTCTAATTTTGCTCATTGATGAACGTGACCGTGAAATTCGCGATCCAAACCCACCCTGAAAATTTCAAGATCCTAGGCCTTTTCCTTCGGAAGTTATAATTTTCTATGGTTTCTATGGTTCTGGTCATGCGATCTGGACAAAATGTTGCTTTAATATGTCATTCTCGTTCAAAATACAAAAATTTATCTCGATCGAATCCGTAGTTTCGAAATTATCGAGAAAACAAAATTTCAAACGACCGTATTTACGAAACCCCTAGTATAATTCTGCTCATTGATAAACGTGAACGCCACATTTCAGATCTACACCTATCCTGAAAATTAGCCCTAGGCCTTTCCGTTCGAAAGTTATGATTTTCTGTGATCTAGAGAAATGTAGCTTGAATATATCATTCTCCATTAGTATACAAAATTCCGTCACGATCGGATCTGTAGTTTGGAAATTATCAAGAAAACTAAATTTCAATAATGGAAATCTGATCATATATCATATATGTGTTGCGTGCACTATTTTTTCGGCAACCGTGTAGAATAACAAATCAATGAGACACATTCCTTTATTATATTTCTTTGCAGAACAAAATTTCTAGCTTCCAAAAACCCAAATGTCAACTATGTAATTTCAAGTCAAAAAGGTGTCAGTCGATATTTCCATAGTAACGATGTGATCCGTATATACGTACTTCCCTGACTAGGCCGGGAAATGCTACTTTCTCAAGGAAAAAGCGTCTGGGAAGTGAGTACTTCCCGGACGGTTGGCGAAAATAGTAATTTACGTAACAAGGCCGGAAAATACTGTTTTTTTGGACGAGTAGACAAAATTCTAGGACGAGCGTTAGCGAGTCCTGGAAGTCTGCCGGTCCAGAAATACTGTTTCTGGACGTGTTGTGTACACTATTTTTTCCGCAACCGTGTAGAATAACAAATCAATGAGACACATTTCTTTATTGCGATAAATGGGACCAAAAACACTCCAAACTTTCAGAAATCAAAATGGCAACTAATTTCATGTTGGTATTTCGTTGCTATTGTAATGATCAATTGTATTTATCGAAATCAGACCCACCTAGCCAATGATAACAACGTAATAGGTGTCAGTCGTAATTTCGTTGCTACGGGAAACGTACTTTCCGGCCTAGTCCGGAAAGTACTTATTTTCCGGACTAGGCCGGAAAATGTTACTTTCTCGAAGGAAAATCGTCTGGGAAGTGAGTACTTTCCGGACGGTTGCCGAAAAAATTGATTTTATAGAAAAACTTGAAAAATTTCGCGAAATCAAGAAATGTCAACATTTCGATCATGTTTTATAAAACATTGTTTGTTGCAAATCACATCTATGATCTCCCCTTGAAGTTTGGCCTTTTTGAAAGTAGACACCCTGTTTATCTATGGGGAGGAAATTCCTGCCATTCCTGCTACAAATGGCATGGCTTTTTGCTTGCACGCACTAACCAAAGTCATGCCGACAAGTTCAATATTACTGTGAATATGCGACATTTTTTATCGAATTCACGAAAATCCGTGAAAACCTTAGTAGTTTTCGTATTGGACGAATACCGATGCCAAGAAAAACAATGGTGAAATTCATTACATTTTTTTAATGTTTCAGAAAACGACGTTCCAGAAGTCTCTCTAGGGGGGGTAAAAGAATAACTGTCGATGATAATCCCGGGAAAAGCATGCTTCTGAGCACGGAAGAAGCAATAGCAATAGTCCATGGGGAAATGTCAACGATAAGGGATGGCAATATAACACACCAGTGCATACAAACCAATCTAGCTGATGTTATAAGTGGTGGTAAGTATCACCTACAGCAAATGGAAACACTTAATAATACCTACATGAAATATCGTTGTTCTATTTTTCGAGATTTGAACGAACACCGATATTTTACTGAACCATTCATTTCAGGAAACGCAAGTGATAAAATTCTGTATGCCAGAGCTGGTAAATACCACTCTATCCATTCTGGAAGAAACCAAGGGGGAAAAAGCTCATTCAAGCTATGGAGTTCAAGCAGAAGGATTAGAAGATCAGCATCAACGCGAACTCTAGCGAAACACTACCACGATACAAGCAGTAGCACAGACGGCCCACATAGTGATACTTCACCTACTCCAAGTGAGTATACTTCTCAAAGAATATTTTTTCATTGTCCCTAAATAACTAATGGGTTTATTTTCCAATATACAACTATTCACTGGCGTGTATTCATAATCACAAAATCCATTTCAACTATTCACTTAGATGCACCTTTTCCGCACGTCGGAACTCGGAACTGACTTTTGATCCGAAAGTTATATAGTAGTTATATAAGGCATGACGAACGTACAAAAATTATAAAAAGCACTGCCGTGAATTCAGGAGCTTTTGAGGGTTCGTTCATACACTTTTTAGGTGGATTCGCATTTTACAGTTTCATAAAAGAATTGAAGAAATGACAACAGCTCTTCGTCATTTATGCCGAATCAGCTGTTACAGATATATAAGGATTTTTGAGAGCTCGTTCTACTTACACGAGGGCTATATCATTTCGTCACGGTGTCTGTATTTTTCGAATTTCGAGCCGGAAATGGTTTCAATCTTCAAAATTCGACTCACTGAAGACGAAAGTCTGTCCGTCCGTCCGGCCTTCCGGCTGTAAGCACTATAAGTCTCGAACAGAACGACCTAGACACTTGAAATTTTCAGTGTGAGTTCAGTTCGTTCCCGAATGCCTCAGTTAAGTTATGGGCAGAATTCCACCAGGTGTTCCGTAAATATGGCCGTTCGAAATTTTGTTCTCCTGATTACTTCGAAACTACTGATTCGGGATCGGGATGAAATTCGGCACTCAGATGGAGAATGACGTGTTCAAGCTACCTGCAAAATTTTTTCCAGATCGCATGACCAGAACCATAGAAACTCCAATCAAAATAAAATAAATAATAATTTGAATATAAGAGAGATAAGGAAAAGACTAGAAATGCTATACACTGTTTTCAAGGTTACAAAGTCCAGATACATATATGAAGAATACAAAGGCTGTGAAGAGAACTAGGAAAAATTTATGGACTAGTTAAAGCAGCCATGAGATATGTTCATTTCTCTCAAATAGACAACAGCAAGTTTTCTGGAACCGCTTACTATCAAGTTGCAAGAACATGCAGTATGGGGTCTCTGCTCTTCCCTATATTTATCAATGATCAGAATATAACAAAAATTGATCAGACCATTATATGTATCTGATAACTCTCTTGTTTGCGGACGACACTTCCTCTTTCCTGAAGGCAGGCTTGAATATTCTCGCAACATGGGAGGGCAGAAGGAGCCAGTAAGAACAATAAAGGCACAGACAGCTGCGTTTAGAGAACTAAATTTACTCACCATACCTGCAGTTCAAGCATTGGAATGTGCTACATATATCCACAAGAACCTAGACAGCTTTCCAGCCAATAGAACTTTCCATACATTTAATACTAGGAGCATGAACCAATTTACAATCCCATACCATGATAGGAAGTATACACAACAAGGAATAGACTACTGGGAACCTGAAATCTTCTATAAGCTACCAGACAACACCAAGAATCTATCAACAAAAAAATTCAAAAAATGTGTTAAAAAATTATTAGTACAAAACCGTGTATATAAAATTCAAGAATTCCTATAATATTTTATTGTGACGAAGCATGTAAATTCTTGATGCTGAAATAAAATGTTTATGTTTATGTTTATTTGTTTGCATCCAAACAATA
The DNA here is from genome assembly GCA_963966015.1 of Aphidecta obliterata. NCBI lineage: Eukaryota > Metazoa > Arthropoda > Insecta > Coleoptera > Coccinellidae > Aphidecta > Aphidecta obliterata. The sequence continues at coordinate 5,353,312 of OZ014430.1, read as the reverse complement.
GATCACAAGGCAACCGTATTTTCCGGCCAAACATTATAGTGAGGTTCTGTACTGAAGATATATGAACCATAGTAGGTAAACAGATGCAGGTATTTATTCCAGTATTTCTGATGGTCATAGACTACCTTAGTTAAATATTTTTTGATTGATCCTTTCGACCATGTCATAAGACTGTGGTTGGAGGCAGTTGTTCTAGTCTGAATGACCTTCCGATTACAAACACGTCGTCTTGATGAACAAGGTATACCATGTTTGATTATCGTCGTAAAATGGTTCCCTTTCATCACTCGACTGTGCATTACTGCCAACCAAATGGCATCACTTTGAACTGCCTCAATCCGGTTCTCCTTGTCTTTTGAATCCTGTTCTACCGGCCAATATTTGCTACTCAAATCTAGGGTAGAAAAAACATTTCGAGCAGAAAATGTGTTCAACTATCATCAATTCTCGGAATAGGATAGCCGTCCTTTTTGGTAACTTCATTCAGTTGCCGATAGTCAATGAAAAATCGAGTACTTTCATCATATTTATTCACAAATACCATAGGGGAGTCCCGAATACTATTGCCACTTGCTGTTGCATATCTTTGATGATTCTGTCCACTTCTTTTCGAGTGGTATGAGTGGGAGTTTCGACGATAAGGATCCCTTCATTTTATTATTCATGTAATCGATTTTATTTCTTAATGAATTGTTGTAGTTTTCCTGCAGCATATTTCCCTAGTCAGTTGCTCAAAAACTTGCAGAAAAATTTCTGTTCACTAACTAACATGAATGAGTTTTTCATGATTATATAACTCATGTTCTAATGAACCAATGAAATCCGTGAATTTCCCTTAGCTACGGCGTATAGATAAGTGAATATACCCCTTGACGACGTGATATAATCGTTTTGGTGTTTCGCCTCCTGCCATATTATGATCATTTCCATAGTAACGATCAAGCTCAATGAAATGTCAGTGAATTCTTCAAAATGCAGCGCTTTGGTTTAAGTTCAAGCGGTGAAATTGGTCAAGAAATTGAAAATTTAATCCCAGAAAATACCACAAAAACACATAATTATGTTTGGAAGCAGTTTATGGTGTTTTATGAACATCGAAATTAAAACCTTTGTGTTGATATTTCGAATGAAGAAGTAGCAAATATTATGAAAGTTTGGGCATTCAATATGAAACATTGGGCATTCAATATGAAACGTGCAGACGGAAAAGAATATAAAGAAGGTTCATTGAAAACCATTTGGAATATTTCTGCTAAACTCTTACAGAAAAAGTTTCATGAAGAATTTAACAGAGAAATAAATCCATTCAAAGATATTATTTTCGAAAATGCAAGAAAGGCTCGTGCAGCCAAGAGGAAAAAATTACAAGCAATTCCCGACAGAAAAAAAGAGAGCTCAGCCGCTCTTAACGAGAAAGAAATAACCAAAATTATTTCAAGTTTCGATGAAAATACACCAGATGGTTTGCAAAAAAATTTTTATCAAATTCGTGCTGTGGAATTGCACCCTCCAATGTTTTCAAAAACAGCACAAGGTGGTGAACAACATGATTCTAAATGGTTGGCACGGAATAAAGAGTCTGCGAATCAGTGCCCAGTACGTCTCCTGGAAAAATTGTTGAGCAAAAGAACTCCAAATATATAAACTAATCGTCTTTTTTTAACACCTAATTTGATTGGCAGAAAACAGGAAAATGGTACAAAAATTGCCCTGTAGGTTTAAATCAATTGAGTGAATGGACACGTACAGCAGCCGAAAGTATCGGAATAGATACGAAAAAACGAAAAATAACGAATCATTCAAATCGCTCCTCTGCTGTGAGTATCTTGTCACACTCAGGAGCAAACTCACAAAAAATTACTAAAATAACAGGCCACTCTTCATCTGAATCTCTGAAACCTTATTTGAAACTTATTGAGGAACACCATAGAAAAATAATTGAAAAAATGAGAAAAATACCTAATCCATCCACCTCCAACGTCACCAACAATAGCAACACTACAAATTCCGAAAACAACAATACCTCAAATATTTATTATAATAATTGTACCTTCAATATTAATATGAATCAATTAAAAACTTAAGAATTTTATTCGTTATATAATCGTAACGAATACCAACTCGAGCATAGACAATATTTTTCGATTATCAACCTCTTCACTCGACGTATTACGCGAAACACGACTCGAGCTGCGCTCTCGTGATGTTTCGCGAAATACGTATCGTGAATCGGTGAATAATCGAATATTGTCTATGCTCTTGTGATATTATAACTGATAATATCTCACAATAGTATAACCTCAAAAATATACATTCAAAGGAAACCTCGTGGGAAAGATTTCAAATGAAGATCTGTAAGTAGTTAGTAACATAAAATTACCCAGCTACAAAATTGGAAAATTTCTGCACGAAATACTCAATAATGTACTGTCGACCTGGAAATTCAATGTGAAAAAATGATTCATGTTAGTTGAAGAACTGGAATCAACAATGGTGCCACACGGTTATGAATTCATCAATCAGCAAACATACCAAAAGAAATGGTTATCAACACCACAAAAAAAAATCAATAGCACTACATCAAAAATTTCACCAATTTGGTAAAACAAGAATTTATTCATCTTGTAGATTTGTGTCTTAAAGGAGGGTATTTCGGGTAAGACGGGGTTTTTTATGACCAAACTGACGGTACAGCAATTGGGATCTCCAAAAAGCCCAACTTTTGCAAACTTGGTTATGCACTAGCTATTTGAATAATATATGTGATATATAAGTTGAATTACCATATCCCTCTAATACAACTTTATGTCCATGATACATTCCTCTTAATACCTGAAGAAAAAATTGAAGTAACTCTGAACGTTCTCAATTCATTCCACTAAAAAATAAAATCCAGTCTAGAAAAGGAAGAGAACCAGAGTACTCCATTTTCAGACATATTAGTCATCAGAGAAAAAACCGGTCAAAACTGATTGGTACATGGACTCAATTAACACAGGTAGATGTGTCAATTTCTATTTCAATCACAGTTTCTCACAAAAAAGGAATGTTGCATTTGCCGAAGGTAAATAAAGAACAGAAAATACTTACTACTTGGAACTTGTATAAATGTCAACAATTCGGCACAGCGAGGGAACATAATATCCACTCGATCAATGAAACTGACGTGAGCATGGTTAACACATCACATGGCACATTGCAGCTTTCTATAATGTTCTAGATAATGAAAGGATATTTCACACAAAACCGAAATGAAAAATAACTGTAGGACATAATTTCAACTTTGCGAATGTCACGGTTCTGGATTATGAACATACAAGAGAGGCTTATTCAGGTAAATGATTCTATAGGGAAGACGTCCAACATCTCAGTTTGGTGTATGATGGTCTGATTCGGAGAAGTAGTGATGGTTCTGGAACTTAATTAATAAAAATAATAATAATAATAATAATAACCCCTCAGGGGCTCTGGGACTTGTTCCGGAGTACGGGCTTGGCAAACCCAAGGTACCCTAGCTAACCCTGGCAGTAGGGATAAAATGCAAAATCTTAATGATGTACAATTAAAGGAGTAAACGGGCGAATAGGCATTGTACCACTTAAACCTCTTGTCGCGTTCAGGATTTAGGTAGAGGGGCCTGTTCGAAAAATGAGTTGCAGTCTCCCTCGGATAGCGGCGGGCGTAGCGCGATGACGAGTATGGCTACTGCGAATCCCACCACTGGAGAGGACGTTAACGCCCATAGTTCTCAACCGACTCTAAGTGTTTCTACGGCGACGCATGTCAATGTGCCTGCGACCACTAAAGCCGGACTGCCTAGAAAGCGAATGAATTGGACAACAGAGTTGAATTCTTTCATAATGCGCTCCTATTTTATAGTTGCGAAGATGGAAACTGACCTGACTACGTACCGATATGCTCTGCACCGTAGTTTTGTTGAAAGGTACCCAGAATTGCAACACATAACAGAGCAACGAATAGCTGACCAGAGAAGAGCTATTTTAAGGAACAAATTGCTTCCTGATCCGATCTTACAGCAAATCCGTGGAGAAGTTCTTCATGAGCTGCAGCTAGTAAATATCCCTCCCGAAGCACGAGAAATAGTAAACAGTTCTCACAGAGAAGATCATACTGACAAAGACGAAATAGCTACTACATACCACATAACTCTTGTTCCCGATACAACAGCTCAACCAGTGTTGCTCGATAAAGTGCTCTTCGAACTGAGCAATTCACTAGCAGAATTTGAGGGCACTAATCCGATCCGTCGACCAAAACTGCCGAAACTGAGGACCAATAGAGAAACCAGTAATATTATTGCAGCTGTGAATTCAACACTGGAAAGATACATCAAAGACTACAACTCTCTCGAGCAGCTTCATTTGCTCATTTTCTGTGGATCCGTATCAGTGCTCCGAATGCACAACCAGGAAGTATATGCACCAACTGTACGTGCCAAAAATACCAGCAAAAAACCGTGGTGGCGGCAACGACTGGAGCATGCTATCAACGATATAAGAACTGAGCTTGGACGACTAACAGAATATCAGAACAATAGAGAACCTTCAAAACGCTTGAAAAATCGTGTTAGGAAAATATTCAAGAAAATAATCAACGATCCAGATCATCAACATCATCTGAGTGAACATGTAGACCTGTTGAAGCAAAAATTGAAAGCGAAGTCCAAGCGTTTATCGAGATACATCAAGTGCACAAAAAGGAAACAACAAAATAGCACTTTCCAAAATAATCAAAGAACCTTCTTCAGACAATTAAAAACTGAAAATATTAACATCAACAAACCAATGCCGTCCAAGCATTGTTAAGAGAATTATTGGTCCTCGATATGGTCAACGCCCAAATATCACAACGTAGACGCCAGCTGGATAAAAACTGAGAAGGAACTGTTGGGAGTTGCACCGATGCAATTCGATGAGATTTCCGTAAAAGAAATCAGAGAAGCTGCCCGAAATGCTAACAACTGGACTTTCCCGGGAGTAGACAACATCCAAAATTTCTGGTACAAGAAATTTTCCAGTATCCACGAAGAACTGGCTAAACAATTCAACCACATCCTGCACAACCCTAAGAATATGCCATCATTTCTAACTTTGGGTTCAACACATATGCTGCCAACGAGTTCAAAGACGGATGACCCTACACAGTTCAAACCTATCACGTGCCTACCAACATTGTATAAAATTCTAACAGCATGTATCACCAACAGAATATACAAGCACGCCGAGGAAAATAATATATTGGCAGAAGAACAAAAGGGCTGCACAAGAGATCACCAAGAGTGCAGGGAACAACTTGTTATGGACTCTGTTATACTTCGACAAGCCCAGAAGGGTCACCGGAATATACACATAGCTTTTGTCGATTATAAAAAAGCATTTGATAGTGTACCCCATTCTTGGCTTCTCGAGGTGTTGAAAATCTACAAAGTCCACCCGACTATTATAGGTTTTCTTTCAACCACAATGAAAGATTGGCGAACAAACTTGCATGTGCATCTCGGTCAAAACTTTATTAACAGCGAAGAAATACCGATCCTTAGGGGAATCTTCCAGGGTGACTCCTTGAGCCCACTATGGTTCTGTCTCGCAATGAATCCCCTCTCCACTATGCTCAATAGTACGAAATACGGCTTCAACATCAAAGCTAATAGAAATATGAATTTTATAATTTCACACCTTCTATTAATGGATGATCTTAAGCTATATGCGGCGAACCATCATCTAATTGAACGTCTTCTAGAGATAGCGCATGGATTCTCCAGTGATATTCGTATGGAATTTGGTCTATCCAAGAGCAAAATCCTTCATATCGAAAAAGGCACTGTCATAGACGGAGATATAAAACTTCCAAACGGATATATCATAGAGGTAATGGAAAACGGAGAATCTTACAAATACCTGGGATTCCAACAAGCCAGGTTGCTGGAACACAAGCAGGCTAAAGTAAGAATTCAGGAGCAATACACCAGAAGAGTAAAAGCACTGATGAAGTCTGAGCTTAATGCAGGTCACTAAGTGCAGGCAATCAACACATATGCCATACCAGTTTTAACATACTCCTCTTTCGGAATACTCAAATGGACAAAAACTGAGTTGGATGCTATTCAGAGGTCGACAAGAACAATGATGACAACAACCACCATTCAAAGTCATCCACTATAAGAACGACACTACCTCGGAAGGAAGGAGGAAGGGGGTTTATTGACCTCATCAATCTGCACAATCGACAGGTCCAGAAATTACGAGAGTTCTTTTATAAGAAGGCCGAAACCTCTGATCTTCATCGGACTGTAACTAGAGCGGATAAGGCCCCTGTACCTCGCGTTGCTGGAGGCAGATTTTGAAGTAGTTTCAGATGTGGAGAAACAAGAACAATGGTCGCAAAAGGCATTGCATGGCCGACACCACCACGAACTCAACCAGCAACACATTGACAAGGAGGCTTCAAATAGATGGCTCACTAGCGGAAACTTATTTCCAGAAACTGAGGGCTTTATGATCGCTATTCAATATCATCAATACGAATAATTACAAGAAGTTCATTATGAAGGATCCTAATACCCAATCCGACAAATGCAGGAAGTGTCAACAAAAATCAGAGACTATTCAGCATATAACATCTGGCTGTAGCGCGCTGGCTAACACTGATTACCTGTATAGACATAATCAAGTGTGCAACATCGTCCACCAGACACTGGCGATCAAGTTCGGTCTTCTCAACACCTATACACCATACTACAAGTATCAGTCACAGATGGTTCTCGAGAATGGCAATTTTAGACTTTACTACGATAGGTCCATTATCACATCAGACAGGTGACGAATAACAGACCAGATATTGTGGTATTGGATCAAAGAGTCAACTCGGTCTTCCTCGTTGATGTGGCGGTTCCGAACACTCACAACATTATCAATAAATATCAGGAGAAGATGGCTAAGTATGCGGATCTCGCCATCGAAATCAAACAAATGTGGCATTGCCAGAAAGTGGAAATCGTTCCAGTGATAATATCATCAACCGGAGTGGTGCCCAAGACTCTGCACGAAAGTATCGCTAAACTGAGACTACCTAAAAACACCTATTCAGACATCCAGAAGGCTGTTATATTGAACACCTGTCATACAGTACGGAAGTTCACAATGTAAATTGAGTATAATCTCTTTGGTACTTCGTACCCGGGATAGACCAATGATACCAGCTAAGAGCTGTGTTTGGTAGCACCAACAAACGAGATAATAATAATAATAATAACATTCATTTCAACAAATTATAGTAGCGAGCTCAATAAAGCTCAATTGAGAGCTCGTGTTTGAACTCGCTTGTATGGTATACATCCGAATATAAGCAGCACTAGTGTTCATCACCAACAAATCAAGCACTCTGCATCACATAAATTATATCCCATTTAAGCAAATATACACAATAAACAACCAAGAATTCAATTATGGACCAACGATATCCGCTGAGCTAGTCGACTAAGTATGTAGAAGCCGCCAAATAAATCCTAAAACAATTCATGGACCGATTGTCGCCCAAACCCTTCAAGTAACCAGAAGTGCGCGCCATTCTTCAGGGAGTGGAAGCTCTGTGGAGACTTCAGATAGGGGGGTATGATATTATAGACCTGGGGTAATCTATAAGGGACGGATGATCTCCAGTTCTCTTTTGCTACCATTATACCATCAGTCTGTCGCATTTCGTAAGCGGAGTCCAAGAAATCAAGCCCCCTGATGGGGAAACGGGAGTGTGACTAGATTGACAATGGTCATCAGTAAGGTTGATCCACCAGTTGTTTTCCTATGCACCTTCACAGGGCAATTGGTACTCAGAGCTGGAGACAATGGGATTTGGCATAGCCGAAAACGACAACTTCTTGACGTGCGGACAGACGCCACACTATATAGAGCTACTTTCGCAATACTGTAACTCAACCACCATTATTAACGAGAGATGGAGGTCCGAAATGGAAAAGACAGAAATGTTCTCAACAATATGAGCGGAGCAAGAGGCACGTCCCCATACTCATGCTATGTATTTTAGGTTCTTTTGTATGTATTGGAATTTTTGAGTCTGACCAAGAACCATGGATGAACTGATCTCTGTACAGAAGAAACCGAAAGATATCATGGGCTCCAATGAGGAAGTCTTAAGACGAATGCAAAAAACGCCAGAGGTGGTGGATACGGTGAAGTATCAAAAATTGCAGTAGTCTGGCCTTATTATGAGAACTGAGTTTAGGTATGACTTGCTCCAGTGTATTGTGCACGGCGAAATCGAAGAAGATCTACCTTCTGTTAGAAGGTTAAGAACTGGTTTGGCAAGAGCTCCATAGAATTTTTTCATGTAGCAAACAATAAGATCTAGAACTTGGTGATTGCTCACATCCGGAACGGATATGCAGGCGAAGAGAAAGGTAAAATTAATAATAATAATAAAATGTTTATTGGATCAACCAAAGGGCTATCGACCGAAGTCTTTCTGCCCCTTAACATTATTCAACATTTAACAATATAATAATTCTATATGAAGAGTAAAAAATAAGTTCAATTGAAAAAAAAAGTTCCTCCAATTCCGAAATGAGAATTTTCGCTGGATAAATTCTTCTGTTGCCTTGGGCGTGATTGTTTGTCGTCACCGGTTGAAGAATCTCCATGTTGCTGCGGTTGTTTGCGAATTTTATATTCAGTTTGTGGAATCTTGTCGCTATTGGTTCAATTTTGGTTTTTTCATAAAGAAATGTATTTGATGGATTATGAAGTGGATTTCTGGGATGTCTCATTTTCGTGATTGTTCGTAAGCTGCTTCTCTCTGCCACTTCTATATTTTTCAATGTAGGGTTTCTTGCGTTTAACCATAGTTGGTGACCATATTCTATGATTGGTCTGCAAATCATTTTATAGATGTTTGATAGTTGAAAGTTGATACCTTCCTGTTTGTAAGTGAGTAATCTGAAGTGTCTGGATCGTGAGATAATTTTTTTCTTCGTGATTTGTGTGTGATATTTGAAGTTGAGTTTGTTGTCAAGTGTTATTCCTAGGTATTTAACTGTCGGTGTAGGTGTGATAGTGTGTTGTAGTATGTTTAGTGTAGGTGATGAGGCTGTAATTTTATGTCCGAATAGAATAAATTGGGTTTTGGTAGGGTTGGGAGAGATACGCCATTTTTTCATCCAAGTTACAATTTTGTCAGTCAATTGTTGGAGACATTCAATCGTTTTAATAAAATTTCTGTTGTGTGAGACAAGTGCGGTATCGTCACAGAATTGCAGTGTGTATAGCAGTGGATCTACTTCTTCTTTGTTAACGAGGTCGTGGTTATACATATCATGACAAAAACTTACGGAAAGCACTGCCGTGAAGGCAGGAGCTTTTGAGCGCTCGTACATTCACCTTGTAGGTAGATTCGCATTTTCCAGTTTTAGAAAACAATTGAAGGAATTTTTGACAGCTGTCAAAAAAATTTTTAAATTTAGGCGAAACTCCAGACTTCATGTCAGTGCTTCAGCTGATCAATTTTTTTTCGATAATTCGCTAGAATTTTCTACGGTATCTATGGTCTTGGTGATGCGATCTGGACAAAATTTTGCACGTAGTTTGAATACATTATTCCTCAGCTAGGTGCATGATGTCATTCCAATCCGATCAGTAGTTTCGAAACTATCAGGAAAAAAATATTTTGAAAGGCCATATTTACGGAACCCCTAGTCTTTTTTTGCTCATTGATGACCGTGACCGCGATATTCCCGATCCAAACCTACCCTGAAAATTTCAAGTTCCTAGGCCTTTCCGTTCAAAAGTTACAAATTTCTATGGTTTTTATGGTTCTGGTCATGCGATCTGGACAAAATATTGCTTCAATATATCATTCTCGATTAATCCGTAGTTTCGAAATTATCGAGAAAACAAAATTTCAAACGACCGTATTTACGGAACCCCCATAATGTTGCTCATAGATGAACGTGATCACGACATTCGAGATCCACACCTATCCTGAGGCGTTTCCGTTTAAAAGTTACAATTTTCTATGGTTTCTATGGTTCTGGTCATGCGATCTGGACAAAATTCCACATGTAGCTTGAACACCTCATTTTCCATCTGTAGTTTTCGAATAATCAGGGAAAAAAAACTTTGAACGGCCATATTTACGGAACCCCTGGTGGAATTTGGCCCATTAACGAACTTAGCCGAGGCATTCGGGAACTGAACCCACACTGACAATTTCAAGTCTCTAGGTTGTTTCGTTCGAGAGTTATCGTGCTTACGGACGGCCGGACGGACGGACAGCCGGACTGACAGACTCGAATTTTCCGACGGATTCGTCATCAGTGCGTCGAACTCAGTCATTGAGACCATTTTCGGCTCAAAATTCGAAAAATACAGACATCGTGACGACATGATATAGCCCTCGTGTAAGTAGTACGAGCGCTCAAAAATGTTGTAAAGAAAGGGGGATAGGTGAAATTAAATTTTTCAAGTGTCAGCATTTCAAAGTGGATAAGTGCTCGAATTATACACTAAAAGATTTCACATTGTAGCATTCTTTCGTTGAAATATAAGAATACAGAATGCAAAAGTTTATAGGGGATACCGGGGTATTGTGGGGTATATATTTAACACGAACTATAACGACAGAAGGTAAGAGTCACAGCCATGTTTGTTTAGTAACGTCATATGAGGCAAAGCGGGGTAGTCGACAGGGTTAAAGTGGGGAACGATTATTTTGTACCCCACAATGCCCCATATTTACCTTATGGTTTTTTCGTTTATGGGCATATTTTATTAAATACAGCGCGATGGTTCGGATGTATAAAAACAAACTGGACTGCACTCTTGGTCTCTGAAGCCATTTTACCCTTACTTAAAGAAGTACGAACATCGCAACGGGTTACAAAACGCAGAGAAAAAATGAATTAGTGGAACAACAAACAACAAAAGGAAAAAATGCCTGCAACGAATACCTAAGAAGTGTTCTGAAGGTTATTCGAATAAAATTACGACAACAAAAATTAATAAATTTAAAGGAACTTCAAGGCAAATTCAGAATGTTTCTTCTGACTTCTGACGAAGATGCTTAATGTCTGTATTGTGGGTACCTATGGTCTCAGTCCAATGAAGGTTGGATTAGGAGCAAAAAGGGGAGTCGTTGGGTATATTGCTCGTGTGCCGTCGAAGACGCTAAGCTAAGTATCTTTGTGTTATCTGTAGGTACTTGAGTTATTATGATCATATAAATACATATAATTGTTTATTAAAATATATTTTGTGTTTTATGTTTTTGTTCATTTGTTAAGCTGATCAATAAAAATATTTTTTCCAATCTGTATAATTTTTTTCATCCAATAACTGATATCCCACATTGCCGCCTATTTCGGGGCATAGCGGGGTTAATGAGTTCCAACGAAAATGTTTTGTTAATTCGATTATTCAGGATGAGCAATGAAACATCGTAGCATATAAGGAACAACACGTCTAGTAAGCGATGTGAATTATTTAAACATTTTTTTATTAATAGGGTACCGCATTAATTGCAGATTAATCTTAAGTACCCCACAATGCCCCGCTCTCCCCTACTGCCCTCCTTTTCCTCTTAAGGGGATCACTTGCCCCGGCTCAGAAGGGTTGGGGGGAATTCGGATCTTGAGTGGCTAGGTTTAACGAAAATAAAATGACAATTTTGATAAGGTAATGGCCTTATATTTTTTTAACAACTACAGTCAAATCATAACCAAAATCATAATATGGAAAAAGCCAACGGAGTTCGAACCTAGAATTACATACAATGACAAATAACTATCCCTTATGAAAAAGATGACGGCAATCTTATCAATATTATTTTGTATAACAATCGTATATAACCAATGATACCTTCATAAATAGTATATTATTTCATAAGGAGGAAAAGTGTCACTTTTCCTGGCGAGCTTCTGTTTACCCGCCGAACGGAGTGAGGCGGCTAATTGAAAGCGAGCCATGATAAATCACTTCTCCTCCGAATGGAATATGTTATCTTTTTTTTCAAAAGTAGAACCTGTGATGACCTGTGACCGATGATTCGGTCAGTCGAAATATGACGTTGTTTCTCTACGTTTGAAAAAAAAATCAAATCAGTATATTCATCAATATTAGATATCAGAATGGATGATTTTATACTCAGCCTGGGGTAGAATGTTGCTGTGAACTAGTTGAAGAGTTAAAGAGATGATATGTTGGAAGAAGTAGAAAAACAGTATCGATAGGGAGAGATAGTTCCCTTGACGTAAAGCTTATTAATTTGAAAATGCAAAGATTAAATTCACGATTGCTCGGAATTCAAATACTGACCACGATTGTTATGTGGCTTTTTTTTCTGTTAATGTTTGTCTTGCTCTTATCCCGGATCCCGGAGAGTTATTTTCAATCCAGATAATAATTTGTTGAGCACCTTGCAGGTAAATGTCAGATGCCAAGATCTTGGATAACAATTCGCACAAATTTCAATATCGATAATCGATTAGAATAATAAACTGACATAACATAACATAATGACATAACATATAGTTGCGTTATGTTTTAAAGGATTTCAGTTTCTCACATTGAATTTGTCATTTTGCTACCTTACTGACAAGATTTGATATGAATCGAAACCGGTCTGCAGGTGCAAATGATGAATTTGGTGGTCTATGGGGTACATGAATTGTTCTGTTGGCTTGCTATTAGTTTATCTAGGATCTATAAACGATAATACAAATCGCCTTCTTCATTCGCCTACGCATTAACTTTATCTGAGAACGTCAGGTGTTTTTAATTCCGATATGAACACCGATACATATTTTTTTGAGTGTACGGTCATCTTATCTTTGTCGCTCCCGCTCTCCGCATCTCATTCATCTCGTGAAAAAACTTGAATGTTATTTACTTTGTCTCGTCTGATAATATTTTAGCGCCCTCAAAATCAAACCGTAACAACATCAACGACCACAAGTAACATTCGAGTTATATGATTTTGAATGATTTTTCACAATATGTACTTTGGTCCATTTATAAAAATGAAAATCTTTTTTATCATTAACGTTCTTGAAGCCAGCCCCCAATTTTTATTATCTTGACATTGCAAGTAGAAATTATATCAATCGATCGCAATTAATACATCTCTCGAAAAAATTAGAACAAATATTTGATTTACAGGGTGCCAGTAACAATTCCAATTATTCAAGGCGCTATAAATGTAAACTGTTATAAGATCATTTTCGTAGATTTATAATTTTTTATTTTGGATTATTTTGGATGAAGGTATTAATTTTAGTGGTACGCCTTATATTCTTGCCGGTGTGAGTCAGCGGAAGAAGTTGGCTTAGAACTTCTACCACTGAAGTCCAGACTAGTTCATGAAAAAAAACATAACATAATATTGCATGTAAAATTGGTTGCTGAGACACACAAGCTTATAGAGCTTTCACTGTTAAAAAGGTATCAGATGTCATACAGCGCCATTCCCATTACCATAATTTTACAAGGTGTCGCTTTTGGTTGGCACAAACATTTTGTACTTAGTATTGGAATTGGACATGATATTTGGAATCAGAAATCGATATACCTATATTATTATATATTGTCACGGATCGATTCGATTTTTGAAAGCATATACCATCTTCAAGCAATTGATGCGTTTTTTTATTTTCAGAAAAAAGTTCCCTATTCTCGAGAATATTCAGGAAATCCAAACGATCAGAGTGCCATCTTCAACAACATCTTAATGGTCAATTTCCACCAAGCGAATGGTTCAATTCCAAAGCAGTACACTTGCATAGTATCGGAACACAGACATTGTGTGAAACGGTAAGATATTCCGAAATTGGTGAAACATGGGAAGTTCTGTTTCTTCGTATATCGAAGCTATTTCACTTCTTGTCCCATCTGCGATTCTAGCGAAACTTTTTTCAGGACCATGGACCATAAATCGAAATGGTTCTATTGTGTTGGGTCGATAATTTTGCAATCGAAAAGTTCGTTGTGATTCTTCTTGAAATCTGATTTTTTTATTGAAATAAATCCAACCCAATTCAATCTAAAATAAGCTCATCTCACTGAAAAAAATGTCCACAAGGTGAAATTTCATTGCACCTCCTGTGATGCCTTGTCGTGGATGTGTTGCCCGAGACTTTCGTTGCAGACGGCTATGCTAACGATATATCAATCGTTCAGCAGAGGTGATTTTGGACACTTTTTATAGATATTGTTTGAAGAAAGGCATTTAGCATCAATCCAACCAAAACTGTAAGGATCAAGTTTTACATAACTATAATTATTATTATTTGAACTAGGGTCGTTATAGCTCAGTAAGCCTTCAGGGAACTACGACCACATGGATCTTTTGTTCTCTACTCTACTCATTCATTAAAACCCGAGGAGGCTATAGTTAATAGTGTTGATAAAACCGACGACATCCTTAGAAGCCTTGGCTGTTACCTCGTGAGTATCCAGGACTGGCTTCCCCATAGGAATGGTTCTTACGCCAGCCAACTCTAGACATTTGCATACCATGTGTTCAGCTGGTTCGGTTTCTGATCCACAGAGCCTGCAAATCACATCGGCCCACTTTCCCATGCGGTACAAAAGATATTTGTACCGCTAGTGACCCGTCAGCAGTCCCACCATTACCCGAAGCTCCAGAAGCTTTCTGGTATAGGTCGGCAACAAAATTTCTTTGCCTGAGCAAATCCAGGACTGTTCCTCCATAGGGTTGTTCTGTTATCCAACTCCCATTGTCGGAGCGCTGCCTTATGTTGTTTTTATCCAAGATCACCGAAAGGTTCAGGTCCAGCAGGTGTTAACCTTGATGTTGTATGGGAAGCAGATCAAGTATGATTTATGATCTCAAGCGATAAATAAATAGTAAAGCACTGACGTGAAGTCTGGAGTTTCGCCTCAGTTTAAAATTTTTTTTGAGAGCCGTCAAAATTTTTATCAATTGGTTTTTAAAACTGGAGAATGCGAATCCACTCACAAAGTGGATGAACGAGCGCTCAAAAGCTCCTGACTTCACGGCAGTGCTTTTTAAATTTCTATTTCGCAAACATGCTTCAGTGACAGAGGTGGCATACAGAGTGTTTTCAAAGATGATGCTTTTTTTTGACTGGTGATAGAACTCATCGAATTGAGGCATTATACCAAAAAAAACCGAAAAGCGTTGTCGTGAAGCCTGGAACTTTTGAGCTCTCGTTCATCCACCTTGTAGGTAGATTCGTATTCGCCAGTTTTAGAAACCAATTGATGAAAATTTTGACAGCTGTCAAAAAAAATTTCAAACCAAGGCGAAACTGCAGACTTCACTTTAATGCCCTTTGACTAGGTGACCAAATTTATTTTCGATAATTCGCTAGAATTATTTACGTTACCTATGGTCTTAGTAATGCGATCTGTATACATCTGTATCTGTATTTCTGTGAACAATTAGGATTAATTTTATCGATTTTATCGAGTTTGTGAACTTCCTAAGTTTTTTATTGGACCTTTTCAATGTGTAATTTTTCGTCTCCTTTGTTTGAACTTCAAGAATCATACCTTTCAGGAAAAATCTCCTAATAAAAGTTGAAAGAGAATATACGAATTTGCGCTAAATCTATTTATTCACTTGCTGGAATACATATGGCACCGTGTTTCATGGCAGATCTTCTAAGAGAGATAACACGATCCACAGTTAAGATATTTATGCCCAACATTTTTTGCACTCTTTTCATATTGTAACGGCGTTTTTTTCTCCGGTTGATAATAATGCCTTTGACCGGATTTACTAAAGAACTCGGGCGCCAATTGCGATGGGTTTTATAAGGTCGCAATACCTTATGACACTTACTGAGTTCAAACTCGGGTAGCTTTTACACAGTTGGAGACAGAGTTCGATCCAATCTGAGGCGGTAGCGATTGGCAAGTATCGATTTCTTCTGCCGGCGAGAAGGAGGAGGCTATGGAGGTAGTAAATAAAATTTACCTCGACGATATGTCCAATTTTGTATACTATAATGGAGAGCTGGTCTAATTTTCTACAACTATCTGTCTTATACAGTAGGAATGATAATGATAATGAACTGTCTGACACCGTCCTCTGATCAACAGAAAAAAAAGGTAATTCTCAGTCTTGAGATCAACCAAAAAAAAACAATTCTTAATATCAAAATATATCTACAATGTGTTGGCGGCAAGCGGACGAGGAACGAGTGAGGCGAACAATCAGCGGGTATTATATTACAAAGCGATAAGCAGGGCAAATGTCGAAAGCGATGATAAGCGTGGTCAAAATGCGGACAAGTGCGAAAGCATACCAAATGGTAATCAAACAACAGTTTACAGTCCAGAGTTTCGGCGAGGTGACACCCTAACCTGTGTTCAGGGAAATTGAGATTAGTGATGTTCGGTGGTAGTACGGCGCTGTCTAAACAGTGTCCAAACAAACCGGTTGTGATGAAAGTCAAAACCGAAACCAAGTCAAGATGAAGTAGACTATGTTGTAAGTAATAAGTTAACTCGGAATTCAAAGGGCGCATCCGCCAAAAACAATTTTGGTCGGGGGGGAATTGATAAAAATGGGTCTATGGTGGAGGGCAATTTTGATCGGGGGGAATTTATACAAAGGGGTCTATGGTGGAGGAGCCTAAATAAGAAATGGCGCATCCACCAAAATAATACTGTAGGGTGGGATACTGACAAAACTGAAACCTTGATCGTGGAAATATGGGCAAGGCCACCAACGGTGGAACAAAAGGGACTTGAAATATGGTCGTCACCGAACTGAGACTCGGAGTTGTGACAACTTACTGAAGGATATTGACCCCTTTCCTCAACGTATAAAGTTCAGCAGGCATCATTCATAAGACTAGGCCGCAATGACAACAGCGTCCGAACTTCACTCGAGGGGCATTGAAGTACCGACACGATACTCCATACTGCCAGGGTATACTAACTATTCGGTGGGGGTAATGTTTACAACTATTGGACGGATGCCACCTATCGTGGATCGGTCAGGACGTGTGGTGAGATATTCACCAAAAAGAGACTTTAATCGGAGTGAGCTAGGCAAGACCACTAACGGTGGAACAATCGGGACTTAGAATATGGTTGTCACCGAACCGAGACTCGGAGTTGTGACAACTTACTAAAGGATATTGACCCCTTTCCTCAATGTATAAAGTTCAGCAGGCATCATTCATAAGACTAGGCCGCAATGAACGACAGCGTCCGAACTTCACTCGAGGGGCATTGAAGTACCGACACGATACTCCATACTGCCAGGGTATACTAACTATTCGGTGGGGGTAATGTTTACAACTATTGGACGGATGCCACCTATCGTGGATCGGTCAGGACGTGTGGTGAGATATTCACCAAAAAGAGACTTTAATCGGAGTGAGCTAGGCAAGACCACTAACGGTGGAAGAATCGGGACTTAGAATATGGTTGTCACCGAACCGAGACTCGGAGTTGTGACAACTTACTAAAGGATATTGACCCCTTTCCTCAACGTATAAAGTTCAGCAGGCATCATTCATAAGACTAGGCCGCAATGAACGACAGCGTCCGAACTTCACTCGAGGGGCATTGAAGTACCGACACGATACTCCATACTGCCAGGGTATACTAACTATTCGGTGGGGGTAATGTTTACAACTATTGGACGGATGCCACCTATCGTGGATCGGTCAGGACGTGTGGTGAGATATTCACCAAAAAGAGACTTTAATCGGAGTGAGCTAGGCAAGACCACTAACGGTGGAACAATCGGGACTTAGAATATGGTTGTCACCGAACCGAGACTCGGAGTTGTGACAACTTACTAAAGGATATTGACCCCTTTCCTCAATGTATAAAGTTCAGCAGGCATCATCCATAAGACTAGGCCGCAATGAACGACAGCGTCCGAACTTCACTCGAGGGGCATTGAAGTACCGACACGATACTCCATACTGCCAGGGTATACTAACTATTCGGTGGGGGTAATGTTTACAACTATTGGACGGATGCCACCTATCGTGGATCGGTCAGGACGTGTGGTGAGATATTCACCAAAAAGAGACTTTAATCGGAGTGAGCTAGGCAAGACCACTAACGGTGGAAGAATCGGGACTTAGAATATGGTTGTCACCGAACCGAGACTCGGAGTTGTGACAACTTACTAAAGGATATTGACCCCTTTCCTCAACGTATAAAGTTCAGCAGGCATCATTCATAAGACTAGGCCGCAATGAACGACAGCGTCCGAACTTCACTCGAGGGGCATTGAAGTACCGACACGATACTCCATACTGCCAGGGTATACTAACTATTCGGTGGGGGTAATGTTTACAACTATTGGACGGATGCCACCTATCGTGGATCGGTCAGGACATGTAGTGAGATATTCACCCAAAAGAAACTTTAATCGGAGTGAGATAGGCAAGACCACCAACGGTGGAACAATCGGGACTTGGAATAGGGTTGCCACCGAACTGAGTCTCGGACTTGTGGCAACTTACTAAAGGATATTGACCCCTTTCCTCAACGTATAAAGTTCAGCAGGCATCATTCATAAGACTAGGCCACAATGAACAACAGCGTCCGAACTTCACTCGAGGGGCATTGAAGTACCGACACGATACTTCATACTGCCAGGGTATACTAATTATTCGGTGGAAAGAATGGTTTTAGTTATTCAGATTAAGGCTAGAATGAATAAGAACAAATTCGACCGATGAACTTAACCGGCTGCAAATATGGCGAAAGGTCCGAATTACAAGTTGGACTAAATCTCGGATAATCTAGGACAGTACTGACCTAGCTAAATTGTCTCTTCGGACTGATGATAAAAAAAATAGAACGATCGCGGAACACAGGAAGAATAATCTACGGTCATAAAAGAACTTATGTAAATACGGAAATACAGCTCACCAGTTCTAGGACTTTCCTGTACGGGCAGCGCACACTACACAAGCGTTGGAACACTTCGAACAGCACAAAACGGCTTAGAGTCAATTTCTCGGTTTAACGCTAGCCCCGAACGAAAGTCGGTAATTGTCACACGCTCGACACGATATCTGACGGGTTATCAGGCGGGCTACAATTCTCTCGCTCGATCGGAATTTTGAACAAACTTTCAAACAGCGTCAATTGCAACGGCTAACTGGGAATTTATAATACAAATCCCTAACTAAGCTTAACACTGCGGCTAAATCGGAATTTCTACTACGAATCTCTAACTACGTTTTACACGGCGAATAATTTGGAATTTTCTAACACAACTTTTAACAATGTTAGACACGGCGGCTAAATCGGAATCTTCTAATACAACTTTATAAAGGTCTCAAACACAGCGGCTTAATCGGAATTGCCAAAATTCCATCCCATTCCCCCTTTTATAACGTCGGTTTGATGGGGGTAATTCGGACATTCAAAAACGGCGTCGTTTTCCAAAAAAATTCCCAGTCAACATACAGAAACTCGCATCTGCAAGCGTTATATCTTCGGCGACGAATTCCTAGAGTTTTTCTACATAGGCTCGGATTTTAAATGATCGCGTTAAATTCGCTTCATATGCGATATGAAAATTATTCCAACAAATTTCTCAAAATCCAGGCCGATTATACCGGGTGACTTAGTAAATTTCCCGACGGGGAATACAGATTTATCCGAGTAAAATCTCCAAAAATCGTCGTAGAACATATAGGGTGGCCCATAGGTCCTCGTTGTCAAAAATATTGAATAATTTACACAAATTCTTGCAAAAATTTACGTGAATGATACCGGATGACCTAGTAACGAAATTCACTTCGTTACAATTTTGAATATTTATATGATTAACTTCCGGCTAGATGATCTATTTCGGTGAGTTCCAGCATCTTTCAAAAAAAAAGCTCACCTTGAAAAACACCCTATATAGAACGTCTCTGCTTTATAGAATGTAGACGTGAATTTTTCCTGGTTGTTAGGTTTCTGCCACATCGTTTCTCTGTAGCCGAGCTTTTCTTGTGATATATCTGTGGATTGGTCACTTGAAATAGTACCACTCTACTTGTCATGGAAAATGAGTTTGATTGAAATCATCACGTCCCTTTTTTTTTCAGGAGTCCATATTGCCATATGATACCTATGAAAGCAGTCTACCACGTTCTGCAACTCTACCCCGAAGACAACGCAGGCGTTTGTCAGGCGATCTAACCTATATGTCATCGTACGTTTCAAGAGAAAATTCTCCAATTTCGAAATCCGCAACGAATACCTTACCTAGTACACCTATAAAATATTCGTCTAGAAGTAGGGATAACTCAAGAAAAGCAAGCCGACTGAGTCTACACAAAACGTCAAGCATCCAAGAAGACAACGAGAAAAAGGAAACGCGCAATATGGAAAAAAGTGAAACATCGAGTTTTATCAATTCTAGTGAATTTTCAGGAAACCGGACGTTAGCGCCTGACATAAAATGCGAAAAAAGTTCATCTTTACTCACTTCGGTTCCAAACAAGAGCTCTATTCAAGTCGACAACAGCGGTCCTTCGAGCATAGAATCGCATCGAAGCTCCAGACCTGGAAGTTCGATAGGAAGTGGACCTTCAAGTGTTGAATCGCACAAAACAGTAATTCCAAATAATTCTCTCGTGAACGCAAAATCGTCTCTTTCGAAATGTTCTCCAAAAAGAGACCTCAAAAATAAATTAACAAAGTCTATTTGTAGTACTATGCCGCAAAGTAGTTCTTTCGTGTTAGAAGTCACAACAAGTCAGGGAAACTCGGTTTCTAGCTCCAAAACTAACACCAAAACAACTGCGACTATAAATAATGTGACAGGTGGAGGAAATACGAAGATTTTCGTACAAAATTCTCCAGTGAGATCAGTAATAACAGTCAAGAATGGTCAAATTGATCCAAATCCAAATCTCGTTATAATCAATGGTACTGAATCTAAAAATTCCGAGATTGAATTATCGTCCACTTCGAAAAATACAAATCATTTGAAAGACCCAACAATCGCTTTGAATAATTCGAAAGATAACTCAAATTCTGATAGTTCTAGAGATGTGCAATCGAACACAATGAATAATAACCGTAAAATATCTCTACAACTTCCCTCCAAAGAAGGTTTAAGTTACAACAATTTGATAAAGAACGTTTCTAGTAAATATCCAGCAAACTCAAGTGCCGATTCCCCTCTCAACAACACTTACAAAGACTTCTCGAAAAATAGTATATATTTGAGTTCACCTCCTAGTCCTTCTAAAACTGTGGATTCTTTTCCTTCTCCGGGTAATGTCTTCATCGAAAACGAATTAGATAATAACTTGGGACAGCAGAAAACTCAGGAGTCACAAAAGGTAGAAAAGAATCTTCTTGGTTCAGAACCAAATATTTATTCTAAAGAAAAAGCCTTCTCCAAAAATGGATCTCCTATAGAAGCGTGTCCTAGTTTGAATGATTTAAGTTTCAATTTTACCAGTTTAGCAGCCCAAAAAATTCTAAAAGGTGTCAGTCTCAACAGTGTAGATACTTTAGTTGAGTTGAGCATGGCTAATGGAGAAAAACAAAATAACTGTGATGTGGTTCATACAGATTTCGGTATATTTTAATCGACGATTCATGATAGAAATTCCGATCTATTTTTTTATGTACATGTTGAGTGAGTGCATAACCACCAGAAATGTCCCAAATAAATTCGATGTAATCGGACTATCAAATATTTTCAAAGGCTAGTGATATCTAGATAAACAAGCTAGCGAATTTTGAAATGCAATAAAGAAAATTTGCCATTCCCAAATCTTTCTTTGATAATTAATTCACAGGCTGGTTATCAAACAGCTCAAAGTTTTTCGAAAAAATAAACATTAAATTTGAAAATTATCAGGTCTGAGTTTTCGTTCAAAAAAAGTCAGGGATCGTGAAAAAAATATCACAAAAGTTCATAACACGAAAAATGGTAGGAGGTACATGGGGACATCCTATATCAAAAATTTTTAAACTCGATGCACTGATCAAATTGTTCTTTGGACGAGAACTCGAAAATTTTTTCTACTTGATCAACTTGCGTTTTATAGAAAACATTTTCCAGGCCAGTTTATTATTTCAATTTGGATGACATGAACAGATATGTTGAGCATCAGATGAATTATCAAAAGGTATTGATGAGGTATGCTTGTAGTCAAAGTCATCACACTCGTAGGAAGCCCTCTGTTGTTATTTCATTATATTTGGATGATGACTAACAATTATTTTACGATTATTGTTGTAAAACTGAGTAACAAAAAAATTAACCATTCAAGAAATACTATGCTTACTTTCAAACGAAAGTCAGTTCTAGTTTTTCCATAGTCATGTATTCAACTAAGTTTCTCCATAATCCTAGTCCTTCCTCGAAGACAAATAAATATATCTATAATTTGTAGCCATTACGTTTATACCAATTTTATATAACTTGCCCAGTCCGTTTTTTTTGGAAGGAAAATATGCTATGAACATATTTTGCTTCGAATATGTGCTATTTATGTTTATGTATTCATAATATATGTGATCAAGATTTAAAATACCTATAATCATTTCCAATGGACACGCTATTTTTTATCAATAACCTGTAAGTATTTGAAGCTGTTAATCAAAATAGATGTAAATAAACAATGGCTGGTAATTTACATTTAATTTTTCTGCAAACATACATAATCATATATCCCTCAATTGGCCAATGAATAAAATATTGCTACATGATCCAAAAATAGACATCAACCTCTGAGAAAAAACTCTTTCTGCATTTCAAAAAGTGCTCGATCAGTGTGTAATGAATCAGACGATGTATAATCAAACCATATCAAATTCAACTTAAAATAAAATAACTAGGATATGATTTTCACTACATTGGGGTAATTCCACGACACGTGTTTCGCGTTTCAGTTATAACTGAATTAATTCTCTAAAATCTACAGGTACCTAATCTAATGCAATAAATCTTTTTCACTTGGTGGATGTAATGGTTTATCATCTAGTGCTTTCCTGCTTATGTGGGAGGAATTTTAAATGATGTCTCAATGACTTCCAAGGATGAAATTATGCTTATCTCACCGCCATAAAGTGAGAAGATCTATTGATAATTCGTTATAATGTATTAATTACTTACCAATAATTGCGAATTGCTCAAGTCTACTTCATCGTTTGAGAAACCAGACGAATTTTGTTTATTTATCTCAGGGCTCTCCAAAAGTTTTAAATTTTTAACTTTTATTTTTCGTATGCAAAATTTCGAAGTTTCCTTTGAAAGAATGGTTATAAATTTTCAAATATCCTTTACATTCGATGAAATTATTTCTATGTTCTTGTACTCTAGTTTTGAAATTCCCATCTGTTTGTCCTATGTAAAAACGAGAGCAATCGACGCAAGTTAATTTATATACGCCACATTTATCTAATTTATCTCTTTCTTTTTTTTTTGTTTTCGATATATTTGCCTAAATTCTTCGTGCTCTCATATGCAACTGGAATATCCTTTGTTTTTAGAAAATGAGAAATTTTTTCCGAAATTCCGAAAGTTGAAACTTTATGACGTCGGTCTTTTTCAAGTTGCGTTGTGTATACTTCCTCCAAAGTGTTCCCAAATTTATTTTCGATAACAGTTTGTCTCTATTAATTCAGTATCGTATCCGTTATTCAAAGCCATTTGTTTGATTAAACTCAATTAAACATTAAAATTCTTCTTACTCGAAGGGACGTTAACCCCTAATAGAACAGAGAAGTCTTACAGACATCCAGGACGTCCTCTTCTGACATAATGGACCTCCGTTCCGTAGGACGTCCTTTTCTGGTACAGTGGACGTCCGTGGAGCTCACTAATGTCACAATTTTGAAGTGAATTCGAACTTCCAATGTGGACATCCACTAGATATCCATAACTAGACATCTCTATGGACATATTGACAGAACGTCCTATTTTGGTACTGTGGACGTGAAGAAAGTGAATTTTTGGTTATTTCCTCCAGATCAATTGTAATTGTGAAATTTTCTATTCAACATAAAATATGTCCATACCGGATATCCAGTAGGTGACCGGGATGGACATAATTCGGACCATATAAAAAAATTACGAAAAGCACTGCCGTGAAGCCAGGAGCTTTTGAGCGCTCGTACATCCACCTTGTAGGAAGATTCGCATTTTCCAGTGTTAGAAATCAATTGAAGGTATTTTCGACAGCTGTCAAAAAAATTCTGAAACATAGGCGAAACTCCAGACTTCATGTCAGTGCTTCAGCTGACCAATTTTTTTTCGATAATTCGCTAGAATTTTCTACGGTATTGTAATGAATATTGTCCAAGTTCTACTTAAAATAATTTATTTACAATTCACTATTCACTAATTTATTTATAACACTCGATTTATTTACATACGCAAGTTCGATTCTGTACTAACTCACTCCCGCTCAGGCCGACGTCGTTTTATATCCCGATTCATCGTTCTCGAAGGATTCCAGTATATTCCAGAAGGCTGTCGAGGCATCTCGTCGTTGCTTGAATATTCTCGAAGAGTAGCGACCGTTCCATTCCGTTCTCGAAGCTCTGGGAGCCGCGACAGGTCCGGCTTAAGTTCGTTACATTGCCCCCTTCTTAAAGACATTTCGTCCCGAAATATCATCCTCGGAGTGTGACGATACCTGCATGACTCTCCATATCTGCATCGCGAAGTTCGATGGAAATGACACTCCGCGGTCTTTATGTTTGGTCGTGGAAGATGATTACAGCAAACCAAAGTCTCCACGCCGCTGGATTTGAATATCGTCTCCAACATACTCCTTATGATTCTCCAGTCCAGCCTATCGAGTCCACATGACAATTTTGGAATCGCTAGCTTCACCAGATTCTGGTCTACCATAGTGTCTCTCAACTTGGTGAGACTCTTCCAGACATCCTCATAAGACGGTTTACCATGGGAGTACTTCTTGGTAACTAGGTAGAAAATGTTTCTTTCGCCCTTTTTCAACTGCAGAACCCTTCCATCTGTCGGATTCTGTTCTCGCAGCGTTCGTAGTTGACCAAATTTCTTAGAGAACACAATAGCAATGCCCCTGGACATTCGTAGATCTTCTGCCACGCAGTGTGCTAGTGCGTAATCATCAGGCACCTTGAAAAGGTCTCGTGGTTCCTCTCTAGTAACACCATGTAGCACTTTCTGACCGTTTGAATACGAGGACATAAACTTCTGGTATGTCATCTCATCCTCTGGTTGTTTGAGGGTGCGAACTTGGTCGTGACTTCCAGCGTAAGGGGCCAATCGATTGAAGTGGACCACCCTTGGTTTCCTTCGTGGTGGCTTCTGAATTCGCATGGGAGCCGTTGGTCGTATTCGATGTCCATTGCTAGCAGCACATACAGCGCACTTTCTGCACCAGTTTTGAACATCATCTCGGCAGCTAGCCCAGTAGAACCGTTGCCTCACTTTCTGCAAGGTCTTCTTCACCCCCAGATGTCCTCCGGCTACCCCGTCATGGATTTCACGAAGCACTTCCCGTCTTCGAATCCTGGGTACAACAATCTGGCGTCGGTCTTCACCACCATTTTCGGACTCCAATACACGCTTCAGTACCCCATTGTCCAGAGTGAAAGAATTCCATTGGGACCAGTAGGATTTAACAGCTGGCGAGTAACCTGCAATTTCCTGCCATGATGGTCTTCGATTGCACTTCTTCCAGCTGATGGCTAAACCAAGTTCTGAATCTTTCTCTTGGTCTTTCTGAATATTGCTCTCATTCCAGTTGTCATCTAACGTTCTAGTTCTACGAAGTGTTGCTACTTTTTCATCTGCACGTAGGCAATGAGAGCCGTCATCTGGACATTTTCTACGCCCATGTCCTGTTTTTCCACAATTCCTGCAGTTTATCGGTCTTCTTTCAGATAAAACTTCCTTGATTACTTTCCTTATGGCAGCTTCCAGCTCAGCAGGCTCCAGTGAAACTCCATCATTCACTCGGATTTTACCTTGACCTCTGCAGGACTGCTTTGCTGCTTCAAACTCTAATGACCTTGCCAGTGCATCTACGAGATGTGCTGGTCGAGCTAATGTCAATGCTAGTCTGGTTTCTTGGTCACGCAGTCCATCCAAGAATGCTTGAACCGCCAATCGCTCCATTACGTTCTCCGGAGTGGCCGGATATGCGAGACGTACCGGGCGTGCAATGTCAGTTTCGAATTCTTGTAAAGACTCGCCTGATTTCTGGTAACGATTCTTCAATTGGGAATGGTATACATGTTCAAAGTGGGCCTGGCCAAACCGTAGTTCTAGATGTTTTATCAGCTGTTCATAGTCCTCCTGTTCATGGGCGGTGAAGGTCTGCAAAATATCTGTCGCTTCTCCTCGTAATACCAATGTGAGTGCTACAGCTTTTTCCTCTGCATTCCATTCGTTTGCTTTGGCCGCTGCTTCGAATTGACGGCGGTAATTTGCCCATGGAGTTTTTCCGTCAAACTGGGGCGGCTTCATGGACAGCTTTTTAACTCCAGAATTAACCTTGAAATCCGGCATATCTTTCTTCAGGTCCAGTATTAAAATCTCGTTTACCCTGTCCGTGGTTTGCGCAGTATTAACTCGTTTTTCCAGCCTAATAATGGTTTCCTTCATTTTTTCCATTTCCTCCCCGAATTTATCTATCTCTGTGTTTATTTGCTCCCTAATGTTATTCATCTCTGTCTCTATTCTTTCTTCTAGAACACCACATAGCTTCTCTTCCAAGCACTTCGCATTTTCATGGAGCTGTTCCTCCAGGTTTCTAGAATTTTCTTGGAGCTTCTCTTCCAGATTTCTAGAATTTTCTAGAAGCTTTTCTTTCAAATTTCTAGAACTTTCTTGCAGATCTTCTTTCAAGCTTCTAGAACTTTCTTGCAGATCTTCTTTCAAGCTTCTAGAATTTTCTTGCAGATCTTCTCTCAAGCTTCTAGAATTTTCTCCCAGCGTTCTTGAATTTTCTTCGAGTTTATTCAGTATGGAACTCAAATCAACACCGAGAACTTCAAATGAAAATGTTTCGGGGTCCTCACCTTCTTGTATAAGTCCTTGTGCAAGTCTTTCTTGAAGAACTCCTTTTTTACCCGTTGTTTCCAGTTCCCTTTCCTCCAGTTCCTGTTTCAACTCCGCGACTTTCAAGTCCACAAGACGCACTTTTCTCATCATTTTGTCTTTGAACGAGAAACCAACCTGTTTTACGTTAAAATTTCAGTCAGTTTATTTTCCGCGAACCAGCAATTCACTACGCGAGAACTTATTTATTTAAAAATCGCACTTCTGACACCAATGTTATGAATATTGTCCAAGTTCTACTTAAAATAATTTATTTTCACTATTCACTAATTTATTTATAACACTCGATTTATTCACATACGCAAGTTCGATTCCGTACTAACTCACTCCCGCTCAGGCCGACGTCGTTTTATATCCCGATTCATCGTTCTCGAAGGATTCCAGTATATTCCAGAAGGCTGTCGAGGCATCTCGTCGTTGCTTGAATATTCTCGAAGAGTAGCGACCGTTCCATTCCGTTCTCGAAGCTCTGGGAGCCGCGACAGGTCCGGCTTAAGTTCGTTACAGTATCTATAGTCTTGGTGATGCGATCTGGACGAAATTTCGCACGTAGTTTGAATTCATTATTCCTCAGCTAGGTGCAAAGTTTCATTCCAATCCGATCAGTAGTTTCGAAACTATTAGGAAAAAATTATTTTGAACGACCATATTTACGGAACCCCTAGTCTAATTTTGCTCATTGATGAACGTGACTGCGACATTCGCGATCCAAATCTACCCAGAAAATTTCAAGTTCCTAGGCCTTTCCGTTCAAAAGTTACAATTTTCTATGGTTTCTATGGTACTGGTAATGCGATCTGGACAAAATATTGCTTCAATATATCATTCTCGATTAAAATACAAAATTTCATCTCGATGGAATCCGTAGTTTCGATATTATCGAGAAAACAAAATTTCAAACGACCGTATTTACGGAACCCCTAGTATAATTCTGCTCATAGATGAACGTGATCACGACATTCGAGATCCACACCTATCCTGAAAATTTCAAGTCCCTAGGCGTTTCCGTTCAGAAGTTACATTTTCTATGGTTTCTATGGTTCTGGTGATGCGATCCGGACAAAATTTCATATGTAGCTTGAACACCTCATTCTCCATTTGAGTGCAAAATTTCATCTCGATCAAATCTGTTGTTTCCAAGTAATCAGGGGAACAAAACTTTGAACGGCCATATTTACGGAACCCCTCGTGTAATTCTGCCCATTAACGAACTCAACCGAGGCATTTGGGATCTGAACCTACACTGAAAATTTCCAGTCTCTAGGTTGTTCCGTTCGAGATTTATCGGGCTTACGGATGGACGTCCGGACGGACAGACTCGAATTTTTCGACGGATTCGTCATAACTGAGTCGAACATAGTCGTTTGAGACCATTTTCGGCTCAATATTCTAAAAATTACGAAAAGCACTGCCGTGAAGGCAGGAGCTTTTGAGCGCTCGTACATGCACCTTGATGGTAGATTCGCATTTTCCAATTTTAGAAATCAATTGAAGGAATTTTCGAAAGCTGTCAAAAAAATTCTGAAACTTAGGCGAAACTTCAGACTTCATGTCAGTGCTTCAGCTGATCAATTTTTTTTCGATAATTCGCTATAATTTTCTACGGTATCTATGGTCTCGGTGATGCGATCTGGACAAAATTTTGCACGTAGTTTGAATACATAATTCCTCAGCTAGGTGCAAAATTTCATTCCAATCCGATCAGTAGTTTCGAAACTATCAGGAAAAAAATATTTTAAACGGCCATATTCACAGAACCCCTATTCTAATTTTGCTCATTGATGAACGTGACCGCAATATTCGTGATCCAAACCCACCCTGAAAATTTCAACTTTCTAGGCCTCTGCGTTCAAAAGTTACAATTTTCTATGGTTTTCTTCTGGTCATGCGATCTGGACAAAATATTGCTTTGATATATCATTCTCGATTAAAATACAAAATTTCATCTCGATCGAGTCCGTAGTTTCGGAATTATCGAGAAAACAAAATTTCAAACGACCGTATTTACGGAACCCCTAGTATAATTCTGCTCATTGATGAACGTGAACGCGACATTTCAGATCCACACCTATCCTGAAAATTTCAAGTCCCTAGGCCTTTCCGTTCGAAAGTTATGATTTTCTATGGTTTCTATGATTCTGGTCATGTGATCTGGAGAAATGTAGCTTGAATATATATTTCTTCATAAGTATACAAAATTTCGTCACGATCGAATCTGTAATTTTGAAATTATCAAGAAAACTAAATTTCGAACGATCATATTTACGGAACCCCTAGTATAATTTTGCTCGTAGATTAACGTGATAACAACATTCGAGATCCACACCTATCCTGAAAATTTCAAGTCTCTAGGCGTTTCCGTTCAAAAGTTACAATTTTCTATGGTTTCTATGGTTCTGGTCATGCGATCTGGACAAAATTTCACATGTAGCTTGAACACCTCTTTCTCCATTTGAGTGCAGAATTTCATCTCGATCAAATCTGTAGTTTTCAAGTAATCAGGGAAACAAAACTTTGAACGTCCATATTTACGGAACCCCTGGTGGAATTTGGCCCATTAACGAACTTAACCGAGGCATTCGGAAACTGAACCCACAGTGAAAATTTCAAGTCTCTAGGTTGTTCCGTTCGAGAGTTATCGTACTTACGGCCGGACGGACGGACGGACAGACTCAAATTTTCCGACGGATTCGTCATCAGTGAGTCGAACATAGTCGATTGAGACCATTTTCGGCTCAAAATTCGAAAAATACATTCATCGTGACGAAATGATATAGCCCTCGTGTAAGTAGTACGAGCGCTCAAAAATATGTCCATACCGGATATCCAGTAGGTGTCTGTGATGGACATAATACGAACCATATAAAATATGTCCATATCATATAGACCTAAAATAGTCCCTGACCGACTTAATACAGGCAATATGGTTCATAATGGACTTCCCACGGGCGTCCCTCTAAGACATGATATGAACAACATAAACAAATTTATTACACTAACTAGCAGACCCGGCCACGCGTTGCTGTGGCTAAAGTATACGTTGTATTATTATTAACCCTAACCTTACCTAAACCTAACCCAACCCTTACCCTTACCCTCATCCTCAGCCTTATTTATGAGTCTCAAAAGAATTCTCATATTCATTGGTGGGTATATGTTATGATCAATGTATGAGATGTTCGATATAGAAAAAAAATACCTCAAAAGTTGGATTGAAACCTCCGCCCTCAAATATGTTTGAACCAAATGATGTCATTTGGTAATGCTTAATATTCTGCAAGGAATGTTTAGAATGTTTAGATAGAGGTTCTTGTCCTGAAAAAAACGAATTCAAAGGTTCGGGTGGCGTTGTTGCAATTTTATTTTTGCATTCAAAAAACATAATCCTGGGGATTCGTTTTGATCTCTCAGAGCATTGCAGTATTTCCAAAAGACACCAATATATTGCTAACATAATCGACTGTGGGATCATAATATCTAAATGCCAAACGCTCAAAGTTGATCATTTCATTAAGTCATTCTGTATTTTGTTGTATCTCGCCAGAGATCGATAATATCAATGATTCCTCTCATTCTGTTTGCTCATTGTCTCGATCATTACGAACTCGCCCACAACACAACGATATAATATATCAAATACAGTGATAAACTTCTGAGCAATTTCTAGAAATACGATAAACTTCACTCACATAAGTGTCAAAATTCTCATGAAATATAAGTAATCTATGACTGTTCGCTTGGTCGGAGGAAGAAAGAAAGCCTTTTTTTCTTTTCCGTACGGGTTTTCGGGAATATTTCGTTGTGTAAAGTTTGTCGTGATAATAATGAACACAACTGAAAAAGAATTATTGAATTTGGTTCAGTCGTTTGAACGTGATGCTTGGACATACATAAACCATAGATCCTCTTTTTTTAGCCATCGTAGAAGCATGTAAACGTCATCGACCATATCTTTACGGGCAAAAATTCATTATATGCACCTATCATAAACCTGTGTATGATATGTTCTGAAACGAGTAAGTTGTGATTTAATTATACCTCGCCTTTGTTTGGCTTCTGCGATAGGTTCCATTATGAAATACAATTAATCTGAATAAGTATGCGCTTGAAATGAGAAATGGAACGTGCTAAATGTTGAATGTTCTTTGAATACGACAATTGTTGAAGGATTGATACAAGGAAATGAAATGGATTTGGTGCTCACTAGTGTTGGGCGATACGTATCGATATTTTACTGTATCGATACTTTTCGTTACGATATTCGATATTTTGTATCGATACTTTACTTACCGATACCAGGATGTATCGATACTTAATGGCGTGTATCGGTGGACGAGTATCGAAATAATAAAATAAAATTTGCTTGCTTCTTTTCCGAAGCTTATTTTTGGATTTCGCATCACAATACATTTCTGTATGTGGTAGTATTGCCAATGGTGTTCCACCAAAAAATCCGAATTTTTCGCAAAAAAGCAACAAAAAATTCGAAAAAATCTGACGCATCCGTAAAAATATCCGAAAAAATCCTCCTGATTATCGAACCATAAAATTAACTCCGCAGACAAAAATAAAACTCTTTATCTGTATTTTAGGGTGGAAAAAATTGACAAGCTTCGTCGGGTTGTCGACTGTGCTTTCACCTAACATTAGTTACATAGTATTGGGCGATACTTCGTAAAGTATCGATACTCTGGATCGTATTATGTATATCGAAACAACGAAAACATTGATCGACAACAAACTCTAGAATAACCAGAAGTATTGAATACTTTGGATAGTCTTAATGACCATTATCCCATCTTTCAAGTTTGTTCAAACAAGAATGAAATGTGAAGATGAATATATATAAATTTCCGACCAAGCTCTAAGCACCAGACACGTGAATTCAGAAAACTCAAATCGTTCCGTTATTTTGTTCTAAACAATGAATATGAAAAAGGACCATAAGCGGTTACAACATTTTTATGGCTTCGCCACATCTGGAATTCCATTTCACAGGCAATAGGCAGTATTACATATTTGAATAAGTATGTAAATGTAATTAATACCTACTTGGAGTATTTGTATAGCAAATTCTAACAACTGAACTGCTCGATATGTATTGCCTAAGATGATGAATCGAATTATTAAAGATTTCTTGTAGAAATCTCTCAAAAGTACGAGTCGTTTGAAAAACTCGAAAAGCCCTTAAAAAACACATTCAAGAACGAAACGCAAAATATACACAAAAAATTCTGACATAAATTCGTCTAACAAAAAAATTCAATATTAGTGAAGGTAATTTCAATCAAAAATATGCATTTCATTAATCTACTATGATCTTCAGTATCTGGGTTTGAATAAAACAATGCGGGTTGATTTCATATTCATTCATTCATTTTTCATCATAACAATAATGTTGAATTCATAACTTAAGAAAGACTCAAAATAAATGAGCAATCTAATATGAATTTGATTAGATATTTCAGATCGTTTCAAAATTGTTCGTGTTTCGATTTTTTTAGGGAATTATCAAGATGAAAAAAGATATTGTTATTAATGAGAAGCAACTCCAATTCTATAACAGAAAGATGAGTATTCAGTTTGTATTTTATTATATTAGGGGACGAGACCGACAAACGACAATAATTTTACGACAGTCATAAACTTCCTCGGAAATTCTCCGCTACACAACTTCAGGACAGTTTTGATAAACCGAAAATATAACAAAACATAATTCATGGAAGTTCCAAAATTTGTTTTTTTACAGCACGAAAGAATCCGATATTTAATGTATCGATATTTGATGTATCGATACTTTCGAAGCGATACGATTTCAGTATCGATACTACTTGATTCGATATAATACGATCCAGAATATCGATACTTTACGAAGTATCGCCCAACACTAGTGCTCACCCGCCGCTCAATGTTGTTACAAATGACTTGGTGCTGGTGAACGCTGAAGACGCTTCTTCCCCACTCCAATTTTTGCTGACTGGATGAAATGTGCGTTGTTCTCTTGATCTCGTGCTGCTTATCAGGCGCGCTCCCACAGGGGGGGGTTACCGGGGGAAATCCCCCCCAGGACACGAATTGTCAACACTCTATACATTCTTTATTCCTTTCTAAATTCCAAAATACGGTCACTAAACCAGACCCCCCCCCCCCCCCAGACTAAATCTCTGGGAGCGGCACTGCTTATGATGATTTTCACTTGTTCACTCTTGAAGGACCAATTTTATGTTGGTTATTTTCTCATATGGGTAATGCCAGTTTTATGAATTTTTACGTTTCATTGTCGAATGCTGAATGTTTTGGTTACAACCACACGGCACTACAGTTTCCAGACTGTTCATAGGGGGCGCGTTCGTTTGGGTATAATTTACAAATCTGAACAGTATAAAGGCGGATACAGACATGCTCCGAATATCGTACCGAACCGCGTCGCGTACCTCGCGAGAGCGAATCAAATTCATCGCACGTAGAGGTGCAATTTGAATTCGTGAATTTGATTCGCTCTCGCGGGGTACGCGACGCGGTTCGGTACGATATTCGGAGCATGTCTGTATCCGCCTTTAGAAGTGACAGACGATGCTCATGTGGATGCTGACTAATCAGTTCATTTTCGACAGCGACAACATTCCTCTATGAAACAGACCAGAGATATGGAGATTATAGGTGCGAATAAATCTATCGGCAGAATCTCTGCCTCTCTGACTCATGTGAGTAGGCTTGAAATTGATACCAGTTCGGAAATGTTACTGGAATATCCAAAAATTACGAAAAGCACTGCCGTGAAGTCAGGAGCTTTTGAGCGCTCGTTCATCCACCTTGTAGGTAGATTCGCATTCTCCAGTTTTAGAAACCGATTGGAAAGATTCTGACAGCTGTCAAAGAAAATTTCAAATAAAGGCGAAAATAAAGACTTCCCGTCAGTGCTCTAGGTGACCATTTTTTTTTTCGATAATTAGCTTGAATTTTCTACGGTATCTATGGTCTTAGGAATGTGATCTGGACAAAATTTCCCATATACAGTGAAAGCCGTTTATTACGACACCGGTTATAACGAAAATGCGTATATAACGATGAAATTATCGACAACTGTTTGGAATTCTAAGTAATTTAACATTAAACCATTCGGTTGTAACGACTTCGTTTATAACGACGAAGTCGCTTATAGCGACGAAAATTTTCCAAGCTTGTTGTCTATTTCTTCCGTTTATAACGACGTACCACTAAGAATTCGTCGCTGCAGGCACCTGATCTTCCGGAAATACTCGTGCGATGCAGGGGAATCCCCGTTTTATGTTACATTGTGAAGACATAAGCAGTTGCAGTTCTTAATTGATTGACTTTAGTTTATTCTTCGAGCGAGTGACTACACTTAAATGGCTTCAACGTCTAAATTAAAAAGAAAATCTTTTTCAATTGAAGAGAAGGGGATAAATCCTATTTCTGCGTTCTTTATAAAAATTCTTGGATATAACGACCATCGGATATAACGACCTAATATTCACGGTCCCCTCAATGTCGTTATAACCGGATTTCACTGTAGTTTGAATACATTATTCTATATCTATGTGAGAAATTTCTTTCCAATCCAATAAGTAGTTTCGGAATTATCAGGAAAAAAATAGTTTGAACGGCTATATTTACGGATCCCTTAGTCTAGAGAGAGAGAGAGAAAATGTTCTTTATTGACTTAAAAGCCAAGATCCATCGACCCTAGGTCCTTCAGCTCAGTACAATTAACATACATCGTGTTCTATTAAAAAATATATATTTTACACTCCTCTCATTTTTTGGATGAGTGTTGATGTGGGGAATTTCCTTGTCTTCCTGGCATGCTCTTCATCATGATAGAGCTGCATTACATCTGCCATGTTTTGCAGTCTGCTGTAGAATTTCTTGTTTAGTGCTTAAAATTTGGTTGAGATAGGTTCGATGTCTGTCAATGTGTTCTGCAAATGGTTAGGTGGGTTATATGGGGTGTCTCAAACGGCTGATACTTCTAGGGCTGTCCTCTCTGCTACTTCCAAGTTTTTGATCCCTAGTCTAATTTTGCTCATTGATGAACGTGACCGCAACATTCGGGATCCACACCTATCCTGAAAATTTCAAGTCCCTAGGCCTTTCCATTACAAAGTTATAATTTTCTATGGTTTCTATGGTTCTGGTTATGCGAGCTGGACAAACGCATGTAGCTTGAACACGTGATTCTCCATCTGAGTGCAAAATTTCACCTCAATCGAACCTGTAGTTTCAAAGTAATCAGGAAAACAAATTTTCGAGCGGCCATATTTACGGAACCTCTCGGCGAATTTTGCCCAATAACGAACTCAACCGCGGTGTAGTATGTATCAGTACGAACACTCTGTATATTAACGATCTTGAGTTGCAATATCTGTTACCTCGCTCTGTGTCGGCAAAGCGTGCTCAAAACGTAAACAGATGTGTTTACGATAATATGTAATGTTATCAATCATGTTATCGATTCTCGAAGGTGTTTTGATACATTGATTAAACATGTAACAATCCTGAATATATAAACATTTAACATTTTGGCTAGAGAAGAGTCTTCAGATGAGAGTCCCTAGATGTTACGAATAAACCTTTGACAAGTGTTTAGTGTATTATTCACCATCCCTCGACTGCATAACGATTGAGCGAACCTACCCTAGCTGGGTACGTTACAGCGGCATTCGAGATTCAAACCTACAAGTTTCTAGGACATTCCGTTCGAGAGTTATCGTGTATACGGACGGACGGACGGACACTCGAATTTTTCGACGCATTCGTCATCAGCGAGTCGAACATTTACGGAACCCCTGGTGGAATTCTGCCCATTAACGAACTTAACCGAGGCATTTGGGGTCTGAACCTACACTGAAAATTGCAAGTCTCTAGGTTGATCCGTTCGAGAGTTATCGTGCTTACGGCCGGACGGACAGACTCGAATTTTCCGACGGATTAGTCATCAGTGAGTCGAACATAGTCGTTTGAGACCATTTTAAGCTCAAAATTCGAAAAATACAGACATCGTGACGAAATGATGAAGCCCTCGTGTAAGTAGTACGAGAGCTCAGAAAATGCTGCTCCTGCTGTTGAATTTTTCTGTGAGAAGTTGAAAAAAAGTTCACTCGGGTTGACGTACCCACTATATTTTAATGAATATATTTAGTCCAAATTCTTAACTAATTTATTTACAGTTCACTAACACATTAACTTATTCTCACAGTATCTAATTTATCTTGACGCTATCTAGTACTTTAGTTCCCTATCTGATTGTCGATGTCCATTTCCGTTGTATCCCTGGAGTTTTCTAGGAAACACAGGAACGCTCGGGAGTCACGAAAGGTCCGGCTTGAGTTCGTAACATTGCCCCTTTCTTAAAGACATTTCGTCCAGAAATGTCATCCTTGGAGTGTGACGATACCTGCATGACTCTCCATTACTGCATCGCGAAGTTCAATAGAAATAACACTCCACGGTCTTCATGTTTGGTCGTGGAAGATGATTACAGCAAACCAAAATTTCTACGCTGCTGGATTTGAATATCGTCTCCAACATACTCCTTATGATTCTCCAGTCCAGCCCATCGAGACCACAGAATAATTTCAGAATTGCTACCCTCACCAGATTCTGGTCTACTATAGTGTCTCTTAGCTTGGTGAGATTCCCCATAAGACGGTTTACCTTGGGAGTAGTACTTCTTGGAAACTAGGTAGAAGATGTTTCGAAGAATAATATACGGCTGTTTATCTGAATTTATCGAATTCAAGAATGAAAATTGAAAAATTATACTAGATAAACTAATGAGCAAGCCAACAAAACAATTCATGTATCCCAGATACCAACGGATCCATCATTTAATGACAATTAAGGTAAAAGTTGGAGCCTATTATATCAAAATATTCACTTTGAAATTGGTCATACCTTTTAATTATAGTTTTTTCATCTACATCTAGTAAAAATGATGGCGATTGAAAATTTTATTGACTGCAATTCAACTGTGACATTATTGTATCTTATACTTTATAGAAAATATTTATTCTGAATATCTAATCCCTGCTTCGAAATCTGTGATCAGAAGCTAATTCATCGGTGTGTTTCAACTTTTTTTCGCCTTTTTTCAACGAAATGGGGATTTCGTACTCACAGATGAAATGTCTCAGGGGCTCCGGTGCACTGCACTGGTTTGCACGTGTGTAGTTAGGCCGCTGACAACAACCCTGCAGCAGATGTGATTAGGATTTCCACCTATTACAAAAACCCTTTAAAAACAGAAACTGAGTGAACTCGATTTCAAATATCAAGAAGAACAGACTATCCTATAGGTAACACAATTATCACATGATAAAGATCGTGAAAGAGATACAAACCAGAAGAGTCAACCTTAAAAGGCAATAAATGCCCGGAATCTAAAACAGCAGGTTAGGTTTAGTCCTAGCAGGTCGTGCTTCACACGAAGTCCCACACTGTTCTATCTATCGGAGATAGTTCGTCCCTGAGGATTCCCCCTGAGTCAAAAAAAAAAAAATAACAACATATGTTGAACTAATACCTACCAAGACAAGAAGTCCAAACACGCAGATGTGGCTTTGCAGATCAAAGATATGTGTGACACCTGAATGAAGGGGATATTGTTCCGGACATCGTATAGTTGTCTGAATGGATCATCGGAAGCGGGAAGCCTATACAATAGGGAAGTCAGAACTTCATGAAGATACCTATGTAGAAATGCAAAAAGGTGTAATTTATTATATGGGTCTGAGAATTGGAGATTAACCGAGAAATATAAAAGAAGATAAGAAGCGGTCGAAATGGACGCAATTCGTAGGTCACTGATGGTTTCGAGGAGAGATAGGATTAGGAATGATACCATTAAGGACATAATGGGTATTGAAGGAACCATAATGTATGATATTGAAAAAAGGCAGCCAACTTGGTATGGCCACATACAACGTTTGTCAGAAGCAAGACTCCCGTGGCAGGTAATGAACTGGCAGCCAACGGAACGCAGGAGAAGAGGGAGGCCGAAAACTAGTTGGAAGCAGGGTGTAGTTAAGGCAATGAGTACTAGAGACCTGCAAGATTTGGATTGGAAAAATAGAGAAAAATGGAGGCAAGGCGTCGGACAACGTCGAAAGATGTTTTAAACCGGCCTATATATAAGTAGATATTAAATCATAAATCTTCAAACATTGAACTGACATTCCCATTTTCGAAGGCAATTAATGATGAATTATCGTTATGTTATCCCTTGTCTCGAGTGTTATAGGATGTAATAGTTAGTATGTAATATAGGTATATCATTGCATTCAAATATCAATCTAAGTATGGAGTTAAACTTAAGCGAAAATCTTTTTATTCGTCAATAAAATTTATGTATCTACCAGTGCGAGAGTGCCAGTTTTTTATTCATTTTGGTGTTGAATTCATTTTTCACACTCATAAAAGTATAGTACATAGTAAACTTATATTGACAAAAATATGAAATATCCGATATTATCATTTTCCGGTCCCGATTCATTCCAGAAATGTTGAACAAAAGCGGTCGAAAAGGGTGATCAACTGCGAACTTTGAGATCTAACTGTTGATGGGTTCAAGATTCAATGAACGCTTACTCAGAAAACTGTGGAAATTAATGGAACAGATGAAAAATTATCTTCAAAAACACACAAAGAATTCTTGTGTTTATTATCGCGCCAGTATTATTACCACCACATTGAAGTGTACATATGAAGACATAATCAAGCTATTACAGAATCATAATAGAAAGGTTATCTAGTAATTAGTTCAAATTGATTTCATTCCCTGCGGAACTTAATGATTTGAATTCTCGGCATATCATAGAATAAGTTTAAACTAGATTTATTTCAACTGCCAACACGTATAATAAAATTTCCAACAAATTTTCAAATATTCATAATTTTATATCGAAATGAATTTATTATTCAAAATTTTATATGAAACTTGATAAAATATTCAACAATATCAAAGCATATTTTACATTCCACAGTCGTAACAGGAATACAATTTTTCGGCGAATTTATTGACAATCAATGAGTATATGTATCCATTATTTTTTGAAACATTTAGATTTATTTCAATGAAACAGCTATACGTCTAAGGTTTCGGGAAGATGAGAAATGAACAGATTGGTACTATTAAGCGGAAAAATAGCCAGCAGTTTTGCAGTAAAACGATTTTGCTGGTAACATACATTTTATTCGCCGAAAAACTTCCATTCGAACTACTACATAATATATGGCTGCATCGTCTCTAGATAATGAAATCATCAACTCCTGTGTTTTTAACAGCTATAAATAGAAAACGATAATTAATACTGCTTAGAAATTAATGCATCAAGAAGCCTTATTTTAGATTTCACTGTTTTATAGTTTTTATAGAATTGTTGAATTTGTTGCTTGTCTTCTTTTTGTACCATTTTACCAGTTTTCTGTTGAATTGATAATTCGTATTCTTTTATAGTCCTCTTCAAAACTTTCTTTTCCTCAGTTGCTATTTTTATTTGATGTCGCAGTTCTTCCTGATCAATGGCATGTAAATTTCCATTGATTGAATCATCTGTATCACCGTCCGTTATAGTAATTACTTTTCCAGCAACTGTTTCTGACGATTTCGTAGATTCTAAGTCGAAATTAGCAGTTTCATCTTCATGAATTGTTTCAAGATCATTCGAAATAGATGTTCCCTGAAGAAAATGGTTTTTCGATTAGGTTCTATAAGTAGTTCAAAACCGCAATTAAGTATTATTGGATTCAGTGCGTTCGGAATATGCCTATTATGAAGCAAGGGTCTTGTGCCCAGAAATGAGGCTAGAACATCTGAAAATTTTGGATTGCAGTATTTGAGATTGTGAATAGATACGTTGGTTATTCAACATAGGCCTGACCAATTATGGCTAATTCCCACTGACGCAAGCTTCAATCTAACGGGAACATTGTTGGATTAAATTATGTTCTATGAGGTTGATAATTGAAAAATTAATGACATTACCACAAACTATATAATTCAATCTGATACATATACATCCTAAATAGAATATATAATATATAAATATATATAAATATATTTTCTCAACTCGAAAAACCGTTTTAAAAAACAAACACGGGAAGACTAAAAATGAGCTTTATTTAATTACGAGATCAAATCTATCTATCTACTAACTCATGTTTCACATTGTTCTACAAGCTTTTATAAAGTAATAATGTCTAGTAAGCATTCGCAGTGTTTATGGTCACCGTCTTGCGGAGTTATATCGTCTATGATTACATCTTAAGAATAACATGGTGTATGATTATATATTAATATATATATATTTTTTTTTTTCACCATTATGGGTGTCTCATCTAAAAAGACCGGGTCTGCATGACCAAGGACTTCCTAGGCAGCTGTTAGGAACATTCTGACGATTCTTGTTGTCCAGAGTATCACCTCCTTCTGTGCTTTGCTCATCAATTCCTGATGCAGTTCCAGGAGCTGTGTGTATATATATATAGGGTGATTTTTTAAGAGCTTGAGAACTTTTTTTAAAAAAAAAACGCATAAAATTTGCAAAATCTCATCGGTTCTTTATTTGAAACGTTAGATTGGTCCATGACATTTACTTTTTGAAGATAATTTCATTTAAATGTTGACCGCGGCTGCGTCTTAGGTGGTCCATTCGGAAAGTCCAATTTTGGGCAACTTTTTCGAGCATTTCGGCCGGAATAGCCCGAATTTCTTCGGAAATGTTGTCTTCCAAAGCTGGAATAGTTACTGGCTTATTTCTGTAGACTTTAGACTTGACGTAGCCCCACAAAAAATAGTCTAAAGGCGTCAAATCGCATGATCTTGGTGGCCAACTTACCGGTCCATTTCTTGAGATGAATTGTTCTCCGAAGTTTTCCCTCAAAATGGCCATAGAATCGCGAGCTGTGTGGCATGTAGCGCCATCTTGTTGAAACCACATGTCAACCAAGTTCAGTTCTTCCATTTTTGGCAACAAAAAGTTTGTTAGCATCGAACGATAGCGATCGCCATTCACCGTAACGTTGCGTCCAACATCATCTTTGAAAAAATACGGTCCAATGATTCCACCAGCGTACAAACCACACCAAACAGTGCATTTTTCGGGATGCATGGGCAGTTCTTGAACGGCTTCTGGTTGCTCTTCACTCCAAATGCGGCAATTTTGCTTATTTACGTAGCCATTCAACCAGAAATGAGCCTCATCGCTGAACAAAATTTGTCGATAAAAAAGCGGATTTTCTGCCAACTTTTCTAGGGCCCATTCACTGAAAATTCGACGTTGTGGCAGATCGTTCGGCTTCAGTTCTTGCAGGAGCTGTATTTTATACGGTTTTACACCAAGATCTTTACGTAAAATCTTCCATGTGGTCGAATAACACAAACCCAATTGCTGCGAACGGCGACGAATCGACATTTCACGGTCTTCAGCAACACTCTCAGAAACAGACGCAATATTCTCTTCTGTACGCACTGTACGCATTCGTGTGGTTGGTTTAATGTCCAATAAAGTAAACTGAGTGCGAAACTTGGTCACAATCGCATTAATTGTTTGCTCACTTGGTCGATTATGTAGACCATAAATCGGGCGTAAAGCGCGAAACACATTTCGAACCGAACACTGATTTTGGTAATAAAATTCAATGATTTGCAAGTCTATTCATGATGAAATGTCAAAGCATACTGAGCAAATACTAATGCATGAAAATCCTAACCTCAAAAAAATCTGAGCAAATACTAATGCATGAAAATCCTAACCCCAAAAAAATCACCCGTTATATATATATATATATATATAGTCAGTAAATGGACTATATATATATATATATATATATGAAACAAGTCTTTTGAGAGTCCTATATCTATCATACAGTGGTCGTACAAGATCACGATCATCTTTATCAATTGGTCTGCCATACACGTTTTCTAAATGTAAAAGAGCTTTTTGAACTGCCACTTTCTCTTCTGATAGCTGGTCCTGCGTCATTTTCTCTATTTCACAGTTTCTACTGAAATACTCTCTCTTAGTTTCCAATTTCTAGAATGAAAAATGTGTAATATAAAATTTATCAATACAAATAATGAATTTCAATATTCTAATTAAGGGGTTAGAACAATCTCAAATTTCTTCAACAATAACTGTAAAAAAAAAAGTATTAGATTATGTTGAAAAACTATTCGTTAGCATTTTTTCTGAATAAAAACATAGCGTGTCTTACGTCATTGCATTCGCAACATGAAATTCTATGTCATACATAGTATATTTTTTTCGACCCATATAAAAAGTTGATGATGGTTTCTTGCAGACGAAACGCTGTACGGAGATTTTGTGAAGGCCATTTTGTAGGGGTTTGAAAATGGTAATGAAAAATTCCCTATGGTTTTTTCGAAACTTTTCTCCAGGAAAAATAGAAACCAAATGGCCAAATTTGGGTGTTCTCCGAATATCTCCGGAAGTAAATGACGAGCCACGAATGATTTATTTGGCCATAAAATAATTGAAAAAGTTGAGATGATTGTGGAGAAATACAAAATCATGAATGAACGAAATGGCAATACGGAAGAAGGATTATTTTATCGGAGACAAGCCTCTAGGCGCTGGTCTCCTCGAACCGCTCGCACGGTGGTGTAACTTTTAAATCTCGCCCGCCCTGAATCTCGCCCGCCCTGGCGGTTCAGAGAGACCGTGCTCATGGTTTACCGAACATATAATTCGAGGCGTCTACGCGTCGGTCGTCCGTCGCGTTTCGAGGAGACCAGCGCCTCACAATACAATTTTGAGGAATGATACACAAAAAATCAGAATTCGATTGTCAGATGATAACGAGGTCATCATAAATGATTACTAACCAGCTGTTTTTTTTTTACTCAGTTAATATTTATATAATTTAACAGTCATATTGTCCTACATTACTAACTGTAGGACAAAAATAGTACATAATAGGTTAGGGTGTTCTCTGCCCAAATGAAACAATGTCCTACAAGAAAAGTTAGTACTGTATCATTAGTCCGATAAGAATTGTCATTTTTTCGTTTTCATATTTGTAACATAAGATACAGGGAAAAGAATCTACATGACCTACATAATAATTAAGCCTAAGATACTGCAAGGCTCATAGAATCTACTCGTCTATTCGTCGGCATCGCTCGTTGCGA
Source organism: Aphidecta obliterata (assembly GCA_963966015.1). NCBI lineage: Eukaryota > Metazoa > Arthropoda > Insecta > Coleoptera > Coccinellidae > Aphidecta > Aphidecta obliterata. The sequence goes on along the minus strand of OZ014430.1, from coordinate 5,310,075 downwards.
GGAAATCCGTGTTTGGATCTTTCGAATTATTTTGCTTAGCGCTTATATATTTTTTATTTTTAGGTATTTTTTGGTTCCCTTGTGGACCTTGCGTCTGTGGCAAGTGCCACCTTTGCCACGCCCTAGATACGGCCATGGACCTAGCTGTAGTAGCAAAATACAGAAACCCAAGCGGCACCAATTTTTTTTTTTTAATGTTTTGTTGAATTCAAGTTATCCATTATTAATTTTTCAACTTCTTGTTGAGTAAAATCTACCAAAAAGTCAACATTTTTTTTTGTGACGCTCAAGAAATAAAAAATATAAAAATCAGCTGGTTAGTAATTTATGATGACCTCGTTATCGATACATGTTGGCAAGAGGGGACTCTTTGATCAAACCATAGATTTTGTGGGACAAATATTTTTTCAAATAATTCAGATAATTATCTTGAGATTTAACAAAAAAAAACTCAGTTAGTAATAAATTTTTGAGAATCATCAAATCGACATAGAGTTTTCGCACAGGAAATTGTTGGGCGTCTCATCGAAACGAAGATTCAACTTGATAGTAATTATTTTTACATCAGGGATCTGTACTTTTGTGCGTAGGACCGGGAGAACGTACCACACAATTTGTAGGACAATACGACTGTTAAATTATATAAATATTAACTGAGTAAAAAAAAATAAGCTGGTTAGTAATCATTTATGATAACCTCGTTATCAATACATGTTGGAAGTAGGGGACTCTTTGATCAAATCATAGATTTTGTAGGACGAATATTCTTTCGAATAATTAAGATAATTATCTTGAGATTGAACAAAGAAAAATTCAGTTAGTAATAAATATTTGAGAATCATCAAATCGACATATTTTATTCTTGATACCACTGTTAGCTACCACAATCGAGAGTTTCGTACAGGAAATTGTTGGGCGTCTCATCAAAATGAAACTACTCACGGAAAATTAGCTTGATAGTAATCAAGAGCAAAAATGTACCATGGATCCTGGACTATCAGTCTAACAGACAATTTTTCGAATTCGATCTCAATGTACGAAATTTTTGTGAAATGAGTGGATTTCAATATCGAATTAAATCTTTCGACAAAAATTTTGATAGATCGAATATCGTGCGGGACACTGAAATCTTCTGATCCCTATCGAAAATTTTCTGCTCTTTCCGAATATTTCAATCAAATGCCAATACTCCGTTGAATCTCTGCTTGCGAGGAGTCCCATATTTATCTAATACGGACCTGGATTTTTCGACTAGTTCAAAGAGGAATCCATTCACCCATGAAAGTATGTTTCACGTTCAAAATATCAATTGATTATACTGAATGGTTCAAAAGTTATAAGCAATTGATAATATTGGCGAATACCATAATCACCCTACTGTATCTCGGCTGTGAAGATGATTAGACCTATCATATATAGGTTTTTTGGACTCGTAGCTCTATCCCAGGTTAACGTATGTACATTTACCAATGAAACACCCTGTAGAAGTGAAACATTGATAGAACCCGAGAAAATCACGGATGTGAACCCTGAAGCTTGTGCGCGCTTGTTTCAGTGTAACAAACCGGCCTGCAGTGTTCATCGTCGGTATGACAAATACGTCATACCATTTTTAGGAACATAGAAGCACCAAATTATATACAAGCGCATAAAGAACTCAATTTTCCTTCCACATGGAACATGCAAAGAGCTGAATTTTCAAAAAAGTCATTTAATCGATGCCGCATATACAGGGTGTTTCATAAACATTGCGAACAAATTCAGGATAATGTTCTCTGAGTTATTTGGGGTCGGAAAGTTCATTTTGGTCTTTGTCCTGAAATGCTTCATTTCCAAGATACAGGGCGTTACATGTTTTCCAAATGAATAACATATGTACCTCACTTCACGAATAAGTGAAATAAACTGATATATGCAAACTTTGCACTTTGCATACGATCGTTGACAAATTTAATTACTTTCACAGAGTAAGTTCGCAGAGCGAACATTTCCTCGACTATTCCCATCCGAGGATAATATTTAAGTAGCAGCATTTCTATATTTAGAGAATATATTTCACGTTGAGTGACAAAGTGGAATAAGTGAATAATGGAGTGGAATAAGTATATAAGTGTTATTTGTTGAGTCATTCTACCTCAATTTCGGAATACGATTCTGCAAATATGACACAGATTCCGACGCAATTAACTCGTCGTTAGAAGAAAACTGTGGATGTCGAAGTGGAGGAGAAGCTACCGAAGATTTTCGAGAAGATCGAATCATAAAAGAACAGAAGGCAGAGATGGAACTACTCAAGGAGCAACTAAGAGTGTGAACGGCCAGCGTAAACATTATTGGCAGATGAGGTTAAACCCTTACGCGAAGAAATTTCGAAGACGCAGAAACGTGCTAAAATCAAACAAAGTGCCTTCTCCTCTCGGACTGAAGGAAAAAAAGACAACCCTCTTACACCCAAAAGAAGTCCACAAAGGAAAACCCGAATGGAATATTACAGCTGCAGAAGAGGCAGCAGTGAAAAAGTTGAAAAATTCCTCCCGTCATCATAATGGGCATTGCAGATTGAAGAAAAATCTCCAAAAAACTTGGCAGGAAAAAAATCAAGCATACAAGAGCCACAACGGTAAGAGATGAGTTCCGTGGATTATCGGAAATAAACAAAATACCTCGAGGCGTATAAAAAGGTATTTTTGACGTTTCAATTACCTGAGTTGAAAAAAAGATAGACGCGGTTATTAGGTATTTGCCCCACGATGCAGATATAAAAACTATAGAGGGAGATCTGGTAAAACACAACATAAGAGATGCTGAAGTCATCAAAATGACTTCGGACAAAACAAAAGAGGCGATGCCCATACATCTGGTTATAACCTCAATGTATTAACGAAGCATTAAGAAATTTTAACTCTTTGAGCGGCAAAGATAAATAAAAATAAAACCCAAGTCGGGCAAAAAACTTTTTTTTTTGCAGTTTGAAAAAAAAATTTCAGCAAAAGTTCATCCAAAATACATAAATGATACATTAACAATAATATTTCCGAATTTTTCTCAATATTTTTCTTAAACGGGGTGGTACTCTTAACGTACCACCGCCGCGCAAGGGGGTCGAAATAGGTGGTACGTATTTTGTACCACCTAGCCCCAAAGAGTTAACAGCATTAACAGAAGTTATTGCCGGATTTTCATCGATGACGTCTAAATTTTGATATGATTGTCAGTATCAACAGTTTGCGACAGGTGCAAGCAACTGTATGCGACGATATTCTTCTTGTGAACTTAGGTTGTCTAGCTACGAAAGAGAATATAGGCGTACGTGATTTCCGGAAAACCATTGCGTTTTTGAAACGACAATCGGTTGGTTATGTACCAAAAAAATCTAGAAATTTAACTGCAGAAAAAGTATCAAAATTCACCCTTGAAGCTCCAGATGACAAATGGTTGCTTGCAAAGTCCATTTCAATTTTTGGAATTTTTGGTGCATGAAGACGAGACGATTCAATTCGTCCAAACATCGAAGATGTAGAATACCATGGCAGGTTTCCATTAATATTTATTTGTGATGGAAAAAATCACAGATAAAAGCCTTCTGCTGTAACATTGAAGGTTGTTATTTCAGATATTTGTGTCATTTATCGCAAAAACAAAATATATATTAATAATAATTTATTGATACTCACAATAGAATAACTAGTATGATTCAGTGGCGGCCGCTCAGAGGAGGCAGAGGAGGCCGGGCCTCCCCAAATTTTACTGCATTATATTTAATTCTGAGTTCAAGTTCAACTATATTATGTTAACCTAAATCAATAGAATATTCAAATTTCTGGATATTTTTTACCCCAATCTATCATCACTTTGTTCATTTTCCGCAACAGACTTCAAAACTGAGAAGATTGCGCATCGCAATCAGTACTACGTCAGGCATGCGGTGCGCTAAAGTGGCTAAAGAATATAGCAGAGTCCAGACCGAGACTCGGAGGCCGAGCTCCCCGAGTTGGGCTATACTACGCTTCAATGTAAAATTTCAAATATCTTCCGATATAATTGCAACGACCACTCTGAATTCGTGCTGTAAAGCACGTGACGGAGGCCCGGTCTCCAGTATATCGTTCAGCCCGATCGGCCCGAATATGACCTCGGCGTCACTCGGCGATGAACGATCGGTCACTATTCTATACCTAATAATATATCCATAATATTATATCCATAATATTATATTAAACGTATGTACAGACTATCAATTCGGCGAAGTTTGTAGGTGAGGAAGGATGGCTATTCAGATTCATATATTTTATCGAGAAAAATGGGAACGGAAACCAAAAATAAAAATTATAATTTCAGTGGGGAACTTAGAATAACTATTATTACAAGTTATATTCAAATGAACTGAATTAATATTAGTTTCAAGCTCACTGTTCCGAGCTGCAGCATGATCACATAAGTGACGCCTATGATCCTTCATATTTAAATGGACTGAATTAATATGTGTTTTAAGGCAATCCTTCATATTCAAATGGACTCATTTTATATGCGTTTCAAGGTTTTCCTTCCGAGTTGCAGCATAATCACATAAGTGACACTTATGTTCCTTCATATTCAAATGGACTGCCTTAATATGCATTTCAAGGCGATCCTTCCGAGCTACAGCATAATCACATAAGTGACACTTATGTTCCTTCATATTCAAATGGACTGCCTCAATATGCATTTCAAGGCGATCCTTCCGAGCTACAGCATAATCACATAAGTGACACCTATGTTCCTTTATATTCAAATGGACTGAATTAATATGTGTTTTAAGGCCATCCTTCCGAACTGCAGCATGATCACATAAGTGACACTTATATTTTTTTATATTCAGATGCACTGAATTTATATGCGTTTCGAGATGGCTTTTTCGAGCTGCAGCATGATCACATAAGTGACACTTATGTTTCTTTATATTTGAATGCACTGATTTTATATGGGTTTCGAGATTGATATTTTGAGCTGCAACATTATCACATAACTTGTGTTCCTTCATATCTGAATGAACTGATTTTATATGCTTTTTGAGTTTACTCTTCTGAGTTGAGATATAATCACATAAGTGACACTTATGTTTCTTTATATTCAAATGGACTGAATTAATATGCGTTTTAAGATTGTACTTTCGAGCTGCAGCATGATCACATAAGTGACACTTATATTCCTTTATATTCAAATGAACAGAATTAATATGTAATTTAAGGGTTTCCTTCATATCTGTGGCATAATCACATAAGTGACACATATGTTCCTTCATATTCAAATGGACTGAATTTATATGCGTTTTAAGGGTTTCCTTCCAAGCTGCAGCATAATCACATAAGTGACACTTATGTTTCTTTGAATTCAAACAAACGGAATGATTGTGAAATTCGAGATCAATTTCCTGTTTTGCTGTATTGGCATGTGAATTCTTCCTTTTTTCCTGTACTTCAATGAAATTCGTAGTCGCTTCTGTTTCAAATTTGGAAGAAAATGTTGTGATTTTCAGGAATTCCCTCCTCTCGTGCACTCCATCCTCATCGATGAATTGTTCTATAATGTCCAGTTTTTCAATTTTTAAGCTTGCAGAGGTCCCATCGTCAGCTTTATATCGAGTACTAGATCAGATCAAACAGTTTTGAAAAATTGTTTTGGGCAATTGGAAATTTTAAAGAATCATTGCCCAATTGAAATTCTCTCAAATAAATTATATTATCAAGACCCAGGCGGAAGTAATACTAAGTCTGAAAATTATGAAGATTTTACAGTAAAAGTCTCGGAATAGTTATTTATGTATCAAGGGAGTTATAGTCCATTTAAGAATTATTGACATCGAAGCAGGCCATGAACGTCCAGTCGAGGCTTTATTTCTGGCTACAAAAAAGTTACTAAATTTCATCATAGAAATAAAACATAAATATAACCTAGAAAAGTGTTGAGTATACGAATTATCGGAATAAATAAGCCGGAATATTTCGATTGCAGTTCAAACATGGGAATTCAGGTTTGAAAGTGCAAAAATATCGTGGAATGCTTTAATATAAAATGATCTGAACTTATCGTCCATATAAAAGTCAACCATGGAAAATTGAAGATCATTCAAATAAATATTTATTTTCACTCAGGACCATGCAATATTTATTGGTATTGGAAATCTTGCAAAATTCTAACCATATAACTATAAGAGTACCATTTTATGTCAGGATTCAAGAAGGATAATTAATGGAATTGTAGCAGGTAGCTAGTAGTGCAACAGAAAAAAATTTTTGGATACTTTGCAAGCACAGGGCCAAAAGAATGGATTGGAAAAAACGTTATAATGTATTAAGAAATAAGAGAGAAACAAAAATTAAGAATCTATGTAGTACATGAAGAATTTTGACATGAAATTTGTACCGAACTATCAATATATGAACCAATTTGTGAATTATTTATTGCTCGGTGTTGAATACTTAAAGAAAGTCAATTTTTATTTTTATTCATTAAAACTGTCCATGAATTATTGAAAATATTATAATTGATGAGCAATTTTACAATTATTCAGTATACTTTTGAATTGGGAACAATATAGCATGTGTATTAGCAGAGGGAATGTGAACAGGGTACCATACAGTATACATACATACAGTATACATAATCCTATTGATGAGCATCCTTTTGCAGGGAAGGTTTCAATATTTCAATAACCCATTCATGAAATAATTCACCATTCATAGTAATCCTTATCATTAATACCACTGTCAAGAATTGGATCACATCCAGGTAAAAATCCATCAGTTGTTCCAGCATTCAAAATAGTGCACCTTCTGCCTTTACCCTTGAATATACTCGGCATACCTTTTGGATTATTTTCTAGTGTCCACTGACAAATTTGAATACCGTTTTCGAATATCCAAATTTCATCTAGATAAATGAATTTTACGTTTTGTTCCATGAATTCTCGGTATTCATCACAATATCGTACTATTTTTATTATAGTTTTCTGTTTATCAGTAAGAATTTTCCTTCGATCAACTTTTTTGTCTTTGTATCCAATTTTTTTATGATATAATATAATGTTGACTTTGATCAATTGAAATCTAGTACTCTTTGGCCAGTTCGAAAAGGATATCTAAACTGATATATTCATTGGTTTTAATTCTAGCAAAAACAAAGTCATTCAATGTCTCTTCGAAGGAATAATCATATCGCACAAGTTTTCTTCCACTCCTAATTCCAGGCTATAATAAAATATTCTACGGACAGGGCTTGGTGAAATCTGAAAATTTAAGAGACATTGATCAATCAGAATACACTCTTAGTCGGTGAATAACAGTTTACCTGAAACACTAGCGGAAATATATGCCAAATCTTCGAAAAACTCGAAGTAACACCGACAAACTGGCTGGCGTTCTCTTGTTAGGCGCGAAGTATCCTGGTCAATTCCAGCCATTTTAATAGCATAAGACAAAAAATACTCAAATGCAGAGCAAATTTTTTTTATAATCACATATTCACCAATATCTTCAATAAAATCATCAAAGCAAGATTTCTATGGGAAATGTTAGTGTTATTCCTATACCAACCTGAATTCAGCAATCCAAAATATTACTGAATAGTCTATTACCAACTTAAATTCGATTTTTCACAGCCATCCGAGATGTCAATAATTCTTAAACGGAGTATAACCAAAGAGGAACAAGAGAGACCACTCTCGTAAATTAGTTCCTGCTCTCTCGTCAACTAACCATTGACCTTCGACTAGTGTTGGGCGATACGTATCGATATTTTACTGTATCGATACTTTTCGTTACGATATTCGATATTTTGTATCGATACTTCACTTACCGATACCAAGATGTATCGATACTTAATGGCGTGTATCGGTGGTCGAGTATCGAAATGATAAAATGAAATTTGCTTGCTTCTTTTCCGAAGCTTATGTTTGGATTTCGCATTGTGCTACATTTCTGTATGTGGCAGAAAAATCCGAATTTTTCGCAAAAAAGCAACAAAAAATTCGAAAAAATCTGACGCATCCGTAAAAATATCCGAAAAAAATCCTCCAGATTATCGAACCATAAAATTAACTTCGAAGACAAAAATAAAAATACTTTATCCGTATTTTAAGGTGAAAAAAATTGGCAAGCTTCGTCGGGTTGTCGACTGTGCTTTCACCTAACGTTAATTAGTAACTATAGTGTTGGGCGATACTTCGTAAAGTATCGATACTCTGGATCGTATTACATCGAAACCTATCTACCTACTACTATCTATTTCAGAAAAACAACGAAAACATCGATCGACAACAAACTCTAGAATAACCAGAAGTATTGAATACTTTGAATAGTCGAAATGACCATTATCCCGTCTTTCAAGTTTGTTCAAACAAAAATGAAATGTAAAGATAAGTATGTTTGAATTTCCAACCAGACACGTGAATTCAGAAAACTCAAATCGTTCCGTTATTTTGTTCTAAACAATGAATATGAAGAAGGACCATAAGCGGTTACAAGTTACCACATTTTTATGGCTTCGCCACATCTGGAATTCCATTTCACAGGCAATAGGCAGTATTATTTGAATAAGTAAATGTAATAAATACTTGGACTATTTGGATAGCAAATTCTAACAACTGAACCGCTTGATATCTATTGCCTAAGTTGATAAATCGAATTATTAAAGATTTCTTGTAGAAATCTCTCAAAAGTACGATACGTTTGAAAAACTCGAAAAGCCCTTAAAAAACACATTCAAGAACGAAACGCAAAATATACACAAAAATATCCAATTCTGACATAAATTCGTGTAATAAAAAAATTTAATATTAGTGAAGGTAATTTCAATCAAAAATATGCATTTCATTAATCTACTATGATCTTCCATTTCTGGGTTTTGAATAAAACAATGCGGGTTAATTTCATATTGCAGTATTAATTCATTTTTCATACAAATCATAACAATAATGTTGGATTCATAACTTGAGAAAGACACAAAATAAATGAGCAATCTAATATGAATATGAATAAATATCTCAGATCGTTTCAACAAATTGTTCGTGTTTCGATCTTTTTAGGGAATTACCAAAATAAAAAGGGAGATTGTTATTGATGAGCGGAACTCCAATTCTATAACAGAAAGATGAGTATTTTGTTTGTATTTTATTATTATTAGGGGACGAGACCGACAAACGACAATAATTTTACGACAGTCATAAACTTCCTCGGAAATTCTCCGCTACACAACGTCAGGTCAGTTTTGATGAACCGAAAATATAACAAAACATAATTCATGTCTACAAAAAATATATACGTAAAGAGGTATTAAATGTATGTTCTACGACATTTAAACTTGGCGATACTGCAAGAATAAGGCGAATAGAATGTGAAATAATTCACAATTGGGACATTTTGAAATCAACCAAATGGGGAATATATTCGTTAATGTTTGACGTTTGACAATGAACTCAGAAAAATTTAAAAATGTTGATATCTTTGGAGGGAACAGCAGCACCTAAGCCCCCCTGGCTACGCAACTGATTCAGCAAAAAGATTGTTTTTGCTTCAGGTGCAGAGTATTTAGAGCTATTCGTTATTTGTATAATCTTGAAATTACACCTTACAACTTACAATTAGGTGCCGGACAATGACAAAGGGATTTGAAGGTGGGCAATTAAGAGGGATATCATTGTGTTCCGGTTAAGAAGTACATTTAGGACATCTAGATAATAACTGATAAGGTTGTGGGGAATATAAAGGATCCAATATAATTTTGAGAAAACCTCACAGTTTTCCCAAAACTTTGTTACAGTTTGTTATTGGTCAGTATTCTGAATTTGACAACGCCCTTTTTTGAGTATAGTGGGATGAATAGTTTACTTTCCAGCTTTCCACAGAGATTAGATTTAGTATGTTTATGTTTCTTTGCTTATATTTATATTTTATATCCTGAGTCCCGACTCTACTAGATTTCTGTGAGACCCCCCGCAGTGTTTGTGCGAGTTCCGGTTGTATTCTGTTAGCCTTTGTTACTGTGTCCTTACGTCACCTGAGACAAAATGCCAAAAGTTAAGAGTGAACTTTGGAATTTCTTCATAAAAACTCCAATTGGTGGCCGTTGCAAATTCTGTAGTTCAGATATCAAGACGAGTGGAAACACCACAAACTTGAAGAAACACCTTTTGAGAAAACATCCAAATGTGACTTCGACAAAAAAATTACTTGCAAATCAGGTATGTTACCACCTATTATCAGGGCCGGCTCTATTGTATACACCGCCCCGGTGAAAATAAAAAATTCACTAACTAATTTTACGAGAAAAAAATTTGAAAGGGTGCCTTTGGCGTCCCGATGCCTTGCATCCGCTAACTTTGACAATGGATGTATGGACAGAAACCATGCGTACAGTAAGTTTTCTGGGGATAACAGCTCACTATTATAAAGACAAAGAACTCAAAACAGTAACAATTTCTGTTTTGGAACTCGAGGAAAGCCATACAGCTGATTATTTGAAGACGTGCATGACAAAGATTTGTGACGAATGGGAAATTTCTCAGGAAAAAATATCAGCTGTAGTCACTGGCAATGGTTCGAATATTGTGAAAGCTGTGCAAGATTTTTTCGGCAAGAATAAGCACCTACCGTGTTCTGCTCACACTTTAGACTTAGTAGCGTCGAGCATTGTGTATGAAGTTGCGAATATAAAGAATATAATCGACAAGGTGAAAAGTATTGTTAAATATTTTAAACAAAGTGTGAATCTTTCTGATGAATTGAGACGCATACAGTCTGAATCGAATTCTGACAGTGTATACAAATTGATACAAATGTCAGTTGTTATTGCGCCCATTCTTATCAAATTTCCAAAGGCTCCCACAATGGTAGATGCCAATGATATGCAGACAATCAAGGAGATAATTCAGGTCTTGAGACCTATTGAAGAGGTCTCTTAAGGAATTTCCGGCGATAAATATCTTACAGCAAGTAAAATAATCCCCACATTGCCTAACTCACAAAATAAAAAATCTCTCATTTTCATCAGAAAGTGCCCAATTGTTGAAAGATGCGGCTTTGCAAGGAATTTCCAAAAGATTTGGTGCTGTGAAACAAGTGAATATTTTAGCTTGCGCAACGATCCTGGACCCTCGTTTCAAAAAAGTCCATTTCAATAACAAAATCTCTTGTTCCCACGCAATCAGTTATTTAGACAAAATTTGCAAATCAGTAGGTATCAGTAGTATCAGTACTCCAAATATTGCGGGACCATCTAATACACCGAAATCTGACAGTTTGTGGTCTCTACATGAAACCTTGAAACTGAACAAACTGAACGAACTGATGAGCTCTTCATTCATTTGAAGCATTATTTGAATCGCCCTTTGATGGACCTGAAATCTAACCCATTATTATTTTGGAATGCTAATGAATATTTCATTTTGAAAGACATTGCTATCAAATATTTGTCAATTGTTGGCAGTCCTGTTCCCTGCGAAAGGGTCTTTTCGCAAGCAGGAAATATAATGACACCCAAAAGAAACAATTCGAGCGGGGAAATGCTCTCTAAATTATTGTTTCTGAAGTCATTGGATTTAGAAGACTGGCAATTATAAATTTATATTTATTTTCTTTGTTCTGTGGTGTTTTTTTTAGTAATAATTTTAATAAATTTGTTTTATGTTGACTTTTATTATTTCATTTTTATATATCAAAGTGATTTGTTTTTTTACAGTACGAAAGTATCCGATATTTAAGTATCGATATTTAATGTATCGATACTTTCGAAGCGATACGATTTCAGTATCGATACTACTTGGTTCGATATTATACGATCCGGGGTATCGATACTTTACGAAGTATCGCCCAACACTACCTTCGACTGAATCTCCCAAGGAAAGGCAACTCAGTCAATACACCGCGGCAGTGCTAAACGGAGTACCAATCAGAATGCAGATAGCAAACACGAAGTATCACGATAACCGATCCCTCGTGCATCGTCGGGATGGATTTCAAAACAACAGAAATGTCAATTTCATTGTCTATTTGTCAAGTTAACCAAGAAAATATTGTTTTTCTGAAAATTAATCACAAATTATGTATGTATTTCAATGAGAGTTATATAAAATCTATGCATATTGTTTTATATTTTCTAACATTTCAGAAGATATTTGAATCATCTAATAAATGGTACGATTTTAATTACATCCAGCATATATTTCTTTGAGTAACTAATAGGTTTCATTGATGAGCAGCATGCAAACAATTGTAAATTAAAACTTGAAAATAAACTATTATCCCAGAATAAATGGCTGCAAGTAGAAATTCTGTAAAAAATCAAGAAAATAAAAAGCCTATATGATCGTTTTGAAAAAAACATATTCAAATTGCTATTTATATCTGATAAATCAAGATCAAAGAGAAGATTAATCTTAGTCAAGATTTAAGAATCGTTTCAATAACAGTAACAATTTCAGGTCAAAATAAAACTGTAAGTTAGATGGAAATATTTGAATTCAAATTTCGGCAATTTCGCGCCCATCCCCCCACTAAAATCCTGGCAACCCAAGGTCAATTCGACGGATTCCTCTCAGATTTGCGAGTGAAACGTCTTTATAGTCTTTGGTATAACCAAAGAGTTGTCTAATCTTTGGTATAACTGTACTTTTAGGCGTTAAAAATATTACCGACATTACAGTTTTCTATTGAAAACCGCAAAGGAGTAGAACTCTACCTTAAATGAGTTAATCTTAACGTGAAAATAGGGAACAATCACCAACCGCTAGATGGCGCTTGACATCACAAGATGTCGGGCTGAGTGATGGTCAAAATTATTCTATCATTTCTGTCTTGCATAACAAGTGAATCAAATATTTTTTATAAGATTGCGGAATTAATAATAATGCCTGTGAAAGTCGGGATAGCTTTTTTGATTATGTGGGTAAACGTGAATGTGATTGCAAATGACCACTATATAATAGAAAATTAGTGAACTTAAGACAAAAAAATCATATTTCAGGAAGTGCTTGCTGCAAAGTAACTACTTCTTTGAGATACGTTTCCCAATCTTCAAGATTGTCTGCCATTTTTTAACTGACTTGGGATTCAACGGGAATTTATGCGAAGAAATTTCAGAAGAACTATGTGATGAACATTGAGGAACAGAGCACATTTTTCGTGATCTTATTCCCACATTACCTCTTACAATCAGCTGCATTTTCAGCTCGTATGCAGTTTATTTGAAACAATTGTCCATACATTATCACCTAAATATATCACATTCGATACATAAATGACTCAAAATCATACAAATATTTCACACTTTTCCACTAAAAACACACACATGTTAGTTTTTTGTTCATCACTCAGGTAGTTCAAACGATTAAAAGTAGATGTCGCTCACTCCGAGATTTTTCCCTATAACCGACATTACAGTTTTCTATTGAAAACCGCAAAGGAATAGAACTCTACATTAAATGAGTTCTTTTAAACGTGAAAATATTACTCTAGATAATCTTTGGCCAAGATCGTGATCGTATAGTGGTTAAAGGACTTTACGTTGTGTATCCAACCCAAATTACGCTCGATTCAATAGAAGAGTTCGACGGGAAGATAGGAAATTCAAAACACATATTTTTAGTACCCAAAATAGGAAAATAAAAAGTTTATTTGTGCTGTTGGGGAGGGTTCGCCAACTTCAGGTCGAATGATAAAAGGACTCTCTTCTTCTCTCGTTCAAATACCGTTAATCCACAAGTAAAGGATATTCATAAACAGCAACAGGTTGACTGGTGAGAATTCTCTCATATGATTGAGTAAATTAAACGCTGCGCTAATGACTCCTTAACCTTAATAGGTGATGTGAGAAATCCAACTATCATTAGACGATTGATGATCTCCCATGTAAGCAATATTGACCTGAAGTCTACAGTAATAATAAAATTAATTTTCCAAATTTCATGTTTGTACTTGCCATCAGCTATCGAGGGACGAAACCATATTCAGCTCAATCAGAACTATTTCAAATCGTGAACATACAAATTGTGTTTCACTAAAAGGTACGATGTCATTATTGGAGGTAATGATCATGAACGCTGTTCAAAATATATACTTGCAGGTTCTCATTAAAAATTGAATTTCTTAGATATTATGTTTGTTCAATGAAACCATTCTACACCAACTATCAAGAGTTATGGAATATAAACCATTCAGCAGAGGTGAAAAATGCAAATTCAATAAAAGGTTTATGGAATATTTATTTATTTAATGTATATGCTATGAAGAAAATGCTGAGCAATTCATATTATCTAGAAAACGGAGAACCAGTGGCTATTTGTATTTCAGTGTTTTCCCTGAATATTATCTCATGTTGGCGGTATATAGAACTGAATGAAACAATTTCAATGCTCATATAAACACTTGCATGTTCATAGCAACAAAATCAAAAAATTCTAATCTTATGTTACAAGTAGCAATCGTTCATTCACCATTGGTCATCATAATACATTAAATACCATTCATTTAGCAGTATATTCATCATCGGATATGATACAAATTTCAGTTTTTCTCGAAACAATCACACATTTTCCTTGAATATTGTTGTCAACAGCACTACAATTTAATATTTTTATACATTGAAATCTCCCTTATAATTAATTCACGAATAAATTCATAGATTTTCCAAATAGTTTTCTGCTGGTATATTCATTTGAAGCACAAAATATTTCCACCTTCATTTTTAACATGACGCGATCTAATTGACAAAGTGATCTCTCTTGTTGTTACTCTTTGGAATTAATATGCGTTCTAAGATGGCTTATCTGAACGGCCGAATAATCTTGTTCCTTCTTATTCAAATGCACTGATTTTATATGCGTTTCAAGATGGCTTTTTCGAGCTGCAGCATGATCGCATAAGTGACACTTGTGTTCCTTCATGTTCAAATGGACTGAATTAATATGCGTTTCAAGGTTTTCCTTTCGAGTTGCAGCATAATCACATAAGTTACACTTATGTTCCTTCTTATTCAAATGGACTGAATTAATATGCCTTTCAAGGTTTTCTTTCCGAGTTGCAGCATGATTACATAAGTGACACTTATGTTCCTTCATGTTCAAATGGACTGAATTAATATGCGTTTCAAGGTTTTCCTTTCGAGTTGCAGCATAATCACATAAGTGACACTTATGTTCCTTCATGTTCAAATGGACTGAATTAATATGCGTTTCAAGGTTTTCCTTTCGAGTTGCAGCATAATCACATAAGTTACACTTATGTTCCTTCTTATTCAAATGGACTGAATTAATATGCCTTTCAAGGTTTTCTTTCCGAGTTGCAGCATGATTACATAAGTGACACTTATGTTCCTTCTTATTCAAATGGACTGATGTTATATGCGCTTCGAGATGGTTTTTACGAGCTGCAGCATAATCACATAAGTGACACGTATGTTTCTTTATATGCAAATGGACTGAATTAATATGCTTTTTAAGATTTTCCTTCAGAGCTGCAACATAATTACATAAGTGACACTTATGTTCCTTCATTTTTAAATGAACTGATTTTATATGCTTTTTGAGTTTACCCTTGTCACTTATGTTCCTTCGTATTCAAATGCACTATTTTAATATGCGTTTCGAGATGGATCTTTTGAGCTGCAGCATAATCACATAAGTAGCACTTATGTTCCTTCATATTCAAATGCACTGTTTTAATATGCATTTCGAGATTGATCTTTTGAGCTGCAGCATAATCACATAAGTGACAGTTATATTCCTTCATATTCGAATGGACTGCGTTAATATGCATTTCGAGGCGATCCTTCCGAGCTGCAGCATAATCACATAAGTGACACGTATGTTTCTTTATATTCAAATGCACTGATTTTATATGGCTTTCGACGATGTCCTTCCAAACTGCAGCATAATCACATAAGTGACACTTATGTTCCTTCATATTCAAATGCACTGTTTTTATATGCTTTTCGAGATGGATCTTTTGAGCTGCAGCATAACCACATAAGTGACACTTATGTTCCTTCATATTCAAATGGACTGCTTTAATATGCATTTCGAGGCGATCCTTCCGAGCTGCAGCATAATCACATAAGTGACATGTATGTTTCTTTATACTCGAATGCACCGATTTTATATGGGTTTCGAGATGGTTTTTACGAGCTGCAGCATAATCGCATAAGTGACACTTATGTTCCTTCATATTCAAATGGACTGCGTTAATATGCATTTCAAGGCGATCCTTCCGAGCTGCAGCATAATCGCATAAGTGACACGTATATTTCTTTATATTCAAATGCACTGAATTTATATGCGCTTCGAGATGGCTTTTGCGAGCTGCAGCATAATCACATAAGTGACACCTATGATTCTTTAAATTCGAACGAACGGAATGATTGTGGAGTTCGAGATCAATTTCCTGTTTTGCTGCATCAGCATGTGAATTCTTCCTATTTTCCTGTCCTTCAATGATATTCGTTGTCGCTTCCGTTTCAAATTTGGAAGAAAATGTTACTTCCTGCATTTTCAGGAGTTCACTTCTCTCATGCACTCCATTCTCATCGATGAATTGTTCGATAATGTCCACTTCTTCAATTTTGAAGCTTGCAGAGGTCCCTTCGTCAGCCGTATATCGAGTACTAGAACAGATCAAACAGTTTGAAAAAAAGTTTCGGGCAGTTGGAAATTTTGAGGAATCATTTCCCGATTGAAATTATCCCAAAAAGATTACATTATTAAGACCCAGGCAGAAGTAATACTGAGTCTGAAAAATATGAAGATTATACACTAAAAGTTTCGAAATAGTTATTTATGTATCAAGGGAGTTATGAGGATGTAAATTACAGATTTCAATCCTGAGGGACATAAGTCCCTCGGGATTATTAAGTTGCCCAAAATTGTTAACATCTATTAACTCATGTGATAGATAATTTATTTTATTTCATACTTAATGAAATATGAAAACCATATTTCTTTTCAAACGTACAGAAACAACGTCATATCGTCGGCCTAATTCGTTAACCTGCTAAGTCCATTTTTTGGTCAATTTTACTTTTTGAGCTGATCATAAAGTTCAGACGATTACCTACCTTATGGCATAAGAAATAGGTCGATATCAGTATTCAATGTGGTAGAAAAGCTGTGCACGAATAACTGCTTTGTACTCAATAGCAAATCTACAAATAGAAAACCTGCTAAATCCCATTGGGGCCTCAGTTTTGTACTGACGCTCGAAGTTAGACAATGTTTTGATCGAGTTTTCATTTGCATAGTGTTAGTGAAGGCCAAAATTATATTATTTAATTACAGAAAATACTCACTCATATTCAATTGATGATTCTTTGGTTTCATTAATATACTGTTCAACTGTTCCCATCTCCTCTGTTTCAATCTCTTTCTTTACATAATTATAATTAGGTCTCTTAGCTGAATCTAGCGTGGAAAAACGAGATTCAGATTTGTCAGCCATTTTCGAAAGTATAAAACTCAAATGCTCTGGAAATAAAGTATGGTGTAAAGTTACCAGGAATGGTGATCAGTACATTGCAGATTGACCTTCTGGCTCTTAGAAACTACTACTTAATGAAAAAATCATAGGGAAGCACCTAACTGTCCTAACTACTCAAGGACCAAATTAAATACCATGGGTTATTAATTTCTCTTGAAAACTTCGATATCGATTTTTTGCGATTTATATTGACTTACCTCCTTTCTACATTACTTCATTATGATCGGCCACTATAACACTAAATCGGGGCCTGCAGAAATATTAATGATAATAAATGAGTATGCTTAATAAATGCTGTACACTTCAGTCTACTCTGTGGAATAACCTAATTTCTGCTCCCATCCATAGAACAGAAAAAATCAAGTTAACAATTGTAGCTTTCGATTTGGCTATCTGAGCTCCTCCAGTGCACGAAACACTGACATTGGCGCGTTCGATTTGCTCCGAAAATCGTGCATGGAACACCAAAAACCGAGCTCCTCCGGTGCACGAAACTCTTAATCGAAAGCGGCAATTACCACAGATATTACAATGGATAGAACTCGATAAATCACAATGAAAGGTGAGAAGATTAAGAAGGTTCTGTGTTATGTGCATTACGACGTTTCTTGGTTAGAAACACTGAAAACTAAAATAATCGATTACTCACTCCAATTTCTTGTAGTTTTCCAAAATTTTGTTACGTGAAGTAGGGATGTGCCATACACTCAAAAGTACCGGTTTTTTTGTACCGAATCGTACCTATTCTTGAGAACCGGTCCGACTGAATACCTCTGGTGGAAATACCGGTACTCGGAATATTGTATCGAATTGTATCATATTTTTGTAAATAAACATACAGATTTCTCCGTATTCATTTCTTTATACAGATGAATTGAGAGAATAAGAATGTTTATCATTATCCTCTGACGGCAGTATTACAGTCACAGGTCTTTGTTAAAAGTTGGGATGGACCAAGTCTATTTTTTTTTGTTATGAATGTTTGAGTATCAATTTGAATATTTCTTCAATTCAATTTTATTGAAAAATATATATATGTCTTTTTTTTATCATCCGGACCTGACGGATTTCAAACTTTCGGACTTTCGGAAATTAGTAAAAAAGATTTCTATTTTTTTTATTGTAAATCAAAATCAGTACAGAACAGAAGCGATACGATACTGCCAGAAAATTACGGTATCATGTACCGAATCGACTGATGAAAAACCTGTACAAAATATCGAATTCTGAAGCCCAAAGTACCGGTACCTTGAAATATTGGATTGGATCGCGCATCCCTAACGTGAAGCGAGGAAAAATCCCCCTTTTTCTGTGAAACGCTTCATTTCAATTGGGGGATCAATTAAATTACGAACTGTAACGAATTTGAAGCAAAATATATTCACAAGCCGAAGCAATGGAGAGTGATTCTTTTATGGATGAAAAACCAGCGATATATTCGAATGAATAGTGAGTTTAACGCTTAAAATCGATACCGAGAGGTATTCCTTGGATTTTTGTATCATTGTTTTAACATAAATTGAATTAATCTTTCAGTACGTCAAGCAGTGAAACAGTTGAAATAAAAACTGAAGATATTACCGAACAGTTTGTGGATGAAAATAGGATGTATGATAGAAGAATATATTCAGATGACATCAAAGGTTTTGAGGCAGTATTCAGATCTAGAAAGACTGATGCCGAAATGGAGACGATAAAGGCTGATCAACAAAAAATAGATAATTCAACTATTGGCGGATATAATTCTAATCAAGAGGTAGCATCCTATAATTGGAGAAATTTCAAGGAGGAATCATGTGAATATGGGTAAGTTCTTGAAAATTCACATAGTGTTGATGGTAATTCATCTGGTATATTGCAAGCAATTCTGCAAGCTTATACCCGTTGTTTCAAAGCTTCTTTTTTGGAACGAATATTGGGGGTTTAGTAAGGCCTCAAATTGGATTGAATTTTCAGCTGAGCAAGGTGGCAAAACATTCAAAGTTTTTCCGAAAAATCGATGAAATTTTAGTATACATTAGACATTTTTTTAGAGGGATCCTGAATGTTTTGTGAAAGTTTCCGAATTCGGCAAATCCAAAAAACTAGCGAACAAATATTCACAAACTCAGTTGATATATACTGTAATGGAAATCATTTCTCAACATTTTAAGAATTCAAAATGAAATAAATTCAAATAATATCGCCAAAAGTTCAGCAACCTTCAAACATCTTTAGTCAATTCAGTAAATTCGATCAATTCATAAATTATTATATTTTCAAAGAGGGTTCATTCTATTTGAAAATACGAATTGGTTAAAATTATTAATTTTAAATAGTTAAGTTATGTTTATGAAGAATATCAAAATGAAGATGGAAAATGTATCAAGAATGTTGGCATACCATGGGAATGCGATATTGAATAATTTGGAAGGAATAAAGCAGGCCAGTTGACAATTGAGAGAAACGTCAGGGTGGAAATTGATATTTTGAAAAGTTGGCAGAAAGATTGGTTTTGAGAGGAGAAAAGTATAGTAAATAGTATTTGGAACTTTGTCAAGAGTAGATTCTTAGGTTGAATTGTTAGAATTGATTTAGCGAGTGAAGGAGATATCAAAACTGGTTACAAGAAGGAGAATTGAAATTGAAGATAGTAGAACATATAGTGAGTGCACTCACCAATTGAACGTTATTTCAGAGTGTAGATATATTAGTTATAGTTTCTTTTGATAGTTGGGGTTGGTTTTCAGAATAAGATTGCTGATTATATAATTTTGTGAACAAATTTCTTTTGATTGTTCTCCTTTAGAACCCTCATTGAAATAGGGTCTTGGGAAAAATAAGAATTTATAATTATGCACAAGATTTTTTGATAATTGTTAGTGATTTTCGTAAATTTCAAAATTTTATATTATTATCTTCAACGAACCATAACAATACATGGTAATCCTGCCTACTTAATTCTTGAACAACGTTCATTTTGAAAACCAAAAAAATTTGGTTTTCATATTTCATTTACTATGTAATGAAATAAATTATCTATCACATGAGTTGAGGATTGAAATCTGTAATTTTAATCTGGAAATAATTCTTCAAAATTTCCAACTGCCCGAAACTATTTTTCAAAACTGTTTGATCTGTTCTAGTACTCGATATACGGCTGACGAAGGGACCTCTGCAAGCTTAAAAATTGAAGAAAATGGAGTGCACAAGAGGAGTGATTTCCTGGAAATCCGGGAGGAAACATTTTCTACCAAATCCGAAATGGAAACCACTACGAATTTCATCGAAGTACATGAACATGGGAATAATTCGCGTGAATTGGCAGAGGAACAGGAAATTGATCTCCATGATCTTATCATTGATTCGAAGAAACATAAGTGTCACTTGTGCGATTATGCTGCGGTTCGGAAGGAAAACCTCAAAACCCATATAAAATCAGTCCATTTGAAATTTGAATATAAAGGAACATAAGTGTCAGTTGTGTGATTATGCTGCAGTTCAGAAGAATAGACTCGAGATGCATATAATGCATCGGTTCATCTTATGTTTTTATGCCGCAGTTCAAAAGAGCCATCTTGAAACGCATATAAATTCAGTCCATTTGAATACGAAGGAACATGAGTGTCACTTATGTGATTACGCTGCCGTTCAGAAAAGCCATCTTAAAATGCATATAGATTCAGTCCATTTGAATGTGAAGAAACATAAGTGTCACTCATGTGATTTTGCTTCATTTCACAAGGGTAACCTCGAAACCCACATAAAATCAGTTCATTTGAATATAAAGGCGCATAATTGTCACCTATATGATTATAATTCAGCTCAGGAGATAAACCTTAAGAGGCATATAGATTCAGTTCATTTGAATATGAAAGAGCATAAGTGTCACTTATGTGAGTATGCTGCTGTTCAAAAGAGCCATCTCAAAATGCATATAGATTTGGTCCATTTGAAAATAAGAAAGAAATTGTTGAATGTTACTTAATTTAGGCGACTCTCGAATATCTGATATTGTTTATGTGCTTTCTGAATAAACGGTTGGGAGGATATGGTTCTTCTTAAACCAATAAACATGTCAATTTAATAATAATGTTTCCCATTTTCCTTCTATAACTAGAAATATATTGCTCTTGATTTTGATATATTTATTGTTGAAATTCAACGTGAAGGACTGGTTTTATGGCAGGTCTTTTCCGATTCATTCAGACTTTAACTCAAAGATGATTCTTATTTCTTACAGAAAGATTAAGTCACAGTCATTTGAAATACGAATATCAATTTCATAACACTCTTGTCGATAATTATTGAATTACCTTTCTAAATCACCACTCGAACCTGCCCCAGAAAATTGCACTCAAACTTTTCGATAACTTCGTGAACCTATTTCAACCGAATAAAACTGATATAAATACCTTACCGACTATTTTTTTTTCATTACCAATTACTCTGCTCAGAAATCGATGAAAATTCCTAAATGTACCTCACGAATACCTGGTTTCCGGATATAAAATGGAAAAATCTGGTTCAAAAGCAGGTGAAATATGAAAATACTCGTTTTCTAGGTTTTGGATTTAGCCGGCAGGGGGCGTTTGGACTTTTGGAAACGCGAATGGCATAGATACGAATTTATTATATCTATGACTCTATACCCTATTGTGAAAGCGTTGAATGAAAAAGTAGAAGAAAATCATAGATAAAGGAATTCAATAGAAAATACAATAAACCAAGCACATTGTAGAAGCAAAGAGTAACAACAAGAGAGATCACTCTGTCAAATTAGTACTGAATCGCCCGTAAAAGTGGTGGTGACCTTGAAACTGCTCGAACGCTATTGATGGAGGAGTTGGGTAAGCGCTGGGTAAGCGTTGGGCAAGCCAATCACATCACATCTCGTGGACCGCGCCAAAGATTGAAGGTTTGAAATCTGACGTTTGTCGATTTTCATGATGAAAATGGAGGTAGAAATATTTTGTGCTTTAAATGAATTCACAGGCAAAAAACTATTCGGGAAATCTAGAAATTTCTTCGTGAATTGAGTATAAGGGAGTTTTCAATGTATACAAATATCAAATTCTGGTGCTGTTGACATGAATATTCAATGAAAATGTGTAATATTTTCGAGAAAAACTGAAATTGGTATCGTATTCGATGATGAATATATTGCTAAATAAATTATATTTAATGTATATTCCATACGACTAATGAAAATTGAAGGATTGCTACTTGTAACATAAAATTAGAATTTTTAGATTTTGTTGCTGTGAATGTGCTATATGAACAATAGAATTGTTTCCTTCAGTTCGTGTTCATTATATCGCCAAGATCAGATAATATCCGGGGAAAACACTGAATTTTGAATTGTCTACCATGGTGATACTAATGCTGAATGAATGGAATTTGTTTTATACTCGATGACAATAGTTATTGATGGATATACCTAGTTACTTTGGATATAAATCTTGGAAACTGGATTTTGTTACTAAAATACTGGAAGGCTGAAATATAAACTTTCTTCAATACATTATCACAGTATGATCACAAATGAAATGTGTAAAGAATCTAGTTTCTACTTAAAAAATCTATAATGCTAGATTATCGAAATCCCTTCGAGGAAGTATAGCAATATTCAGAAATAATTATCATGTATTTGAACTTCTAAATTCAATTTTCCATAGTGTAGGTGCATAACTAGAACATAATGAATAATTTTTTTATTCAATATCACTTTACAACTATCTACAATCTTTATTTTTCAATATAACTAGGTACCTACTATGAATATAATACATTTGAGAAAATTTCAACTAAATGGAATACAACTAGCCACTGGTTCCTGGTTTTCTAGATGAATGAATTGCTCAGCATTTTCTTCATATCCTATTTCATAATTCTTATATTGAAATTTGCATTTTTCACCCCTTCTGAATGGTTTATATCGCATAACTCTCGGTGGTTAGTGTAGAATGGTTTCCTTGAACAAACATATAGAACATAATATCTAGGAAATTCAACTTTCTGAGAACTGAGAACCTGCAAGTATGTATTTTGAACTGCGTTCATGATCATTACCTCCAATAATGACATCTTACTTTTTTAAAAAACATAATTTGTATGTTCACGATTTCAACTAGTTTTGATTATGCAGAATTTGGTTTTGTCCCTCGATATCTGATGGCAACTACAAACATAAGATTTTGAAAATTAATTTTATTACTGCAGACTTCAGGTCTATCTTGCTTACATAGCTAATATGTATTTCAATTCAAAAATATATAATATATAAAATACAAGAAACAAATTTCTCTCTGAAAAGAAACTTTATCTAGATCTATATTTTATCAGATCCTTTTCATTCTCTAATCATGTATTTCAACCATTTATCTATAATTGTATACAAATAATTATTTCAATTTCACATCTATGGAATTTAAAATAGTAAGTAAGTCATAATAAAACTTCTTTTGTTTTATCATTTATTTAAACGTGAAATGCAACTTGTAGTCTTCTGTTTCTTGAACAAACATGATTTTGAATATTAGATACTCATAAATTTCTACCAGACATGTGATGAGGTTTTCAATATAACAGTCTCCCCAAAGTTTTCTCTCGAATAACCTCTGATCCATGATGATACATTTTCTCATAAGATAGCCACTGATATAGGGCTCATTATAAGTTGGCAAATTATTTCTTCTAGAATCAGCTTTTGTAATCTGTAAATCGAACTATAAATACGTCTGAGATTCTCGATTTAGGCACAAATCACTTACCAGTAATCATATTATATTTATGACAATATTATGTAAAAAAATTACGAAAAGCACTGCCGTGAAGGCAGGAGCTTTTGAGCGCTCGTACATGCACCTTGTAGATAGATTCGCATTTTCCAGTTTTGGAAACCAATTGAGGAAATTTGTGACAGCTGTCAAACAAATTTTCAAAGTGAGGCGATAATCCAGACTTCAAGTCAGTGCTTTAGGTGACCAATTTTTTTTTCGATAATTCGCTAAAATTTTCTACGGTATCTATGGTCTTGGTGATGCGATCTGGACAAAATTTCGCACGTAGTTTTAATACATTATTCCTCAGCCAGGTGCGAATTTAATTTCAATCAAATCGGTAGTTTCGAAATTATCAAGAAAACTAAATTTCAAACAACCAAATTTACGGAACCCCTAGTATAATTCTGCTCATTGATAAACGTGACCGTCACATTTCAGATCTACACCTATCCTGAAAATTTTAAGTCCCTAGGCCTTCCGTTCGAAAGTTATGATTTTCTATGGTTTCTATGGTTCTGGTCATGCGATCTAGAGAAATGTAGCTTGAATATATCATTCTCCATAAGTATACAAAATTTCGTCACGATCAAATCTGTAGTTTGGAAATTATCAAGAAAACTAAATTTCAAACGACCATATTTACGGATCCCCTTATATAATTTTGCTCATAGATGAAAGTGATCACGACAATCGAGATCCACACCTATACTGAAAATTTCAAGTCCCTAGGCGTTTCCGTTCAAAAGTTACAATTTTCTATGGTTTCTATGGTTCTGGTCATGCGAGCTGAACAAAATTTCGAAAGTAGCTTGAATACCCCTTTTTTCAGTAGAGTGCAAAATTTCATTTCGATCGAATCTGTAGGTTCAAAGTAATCATGGAAACAAAATTTCGAGCGGCCATATTTTCGGAACCCTTAGGCGGATTTTGCCCAATAACGAACTTAACCGAGGCATTTGGGATCTGAACCTACACTGAAAATTTCAAGTTTCTAGGTTGATCCGTTCGAGAGTTATCGTGCTTACGGCCGGCCGGACGGACGGACGGCCGGACGGACAGACTCGAATTTTCCGACGGATTCGTCATCAGTGAGTCGAACATAGTCGATTGAGACCATTTTCGGCCCAAAATTCGAAAAATACAGACATCGTGACGAAATGATATAGCCCTCGTGTATGTAGTACGAGCGCTCAAAAAGCAGCCAACATAAAAGTTGTATCATACATAATACATTCGGGATATAGATTCAATAGAATGAAATCCTAAAAATGTCCTCATTCTGTTTCAATAAACATATTGCTGCGTTTAATGTATGAAATGTTGAGGTTAAGATTATTTGAAAATTCAAAAATCATAATAAACTTAGAAGTGGTTGTCTCTCTCCGATTCACCCCTCTCTATTTTCAGATGAACTCAAGGTCATAGGATAGTGAACAGGCGTAAAAGCGGAGTGATCCATCTTGTTGTCTAATCTTTGGTAGAAGAATGTACAATACAGGATCCTATAATTCCTATACAATACTCATTGATTAACCTGGAGATCCCAAATGCGTCCTGGTAACTTTGCATCATTATTTATTTCCATAGTGTTTTAGTTCTATACTTTCGAGAATGGCAGACAAATCTGAATCTCGTGTTTTCACGCTAAATTCAGCTGAAGAACCTAAAAAGGATTATATACATAGTGAGATTGAAACAGAAGAGTATATCCATGAATCTACTAGAGGAGCGTCAATCGAATATGAGTGAGTATTTACTTTTATTTCATTCGCCTGAATTTGTCTAATATTTTCGTACATAACCCTAATTTTTTTCACTTGAATGACAATGCACTATTTCATTCAACACGTACACTTTTTATATTACTTTGCGTCAGTTGAAATATAATAATCTATTCCCAAAGATTCTTGACTATTGTCATAATAACATAGACTCGTAACATGAATAATGCCTATAAGAAGAAAGTATAACACTTCCTAGTTAACATCGAACCTTATTCACTTGATGAATTTTTTATTGGTTGTAGTGAATTATTGATCTCTATTTGACCTCATTTCTACTTTATTATTTGTAATAACTGAAGAAATGGTAATAAATTATTACTATTACTAACATGCACGCCTAAAAATGTTTCGTAACTGTTTGATCTGTTCTAGTGCTCGTTATACAGCTGATAGGGGAAAAGTTGATTGCTTAAAAATTGAGGAAATTGACATAATCGAACAATTCGTCGATGAAAATGGAGTGCATGAGAGGAGTGATTTTCTGGAAATCCGGGAAGGAACATTTTCTACCAAATTCGAAATTGAAACGACTACGAATTTCATTGAAGAACAGGAACATCGGAATGATCCACGTGAATTCGTAGTACAACAGGAAATTGATCCCGCACACTGTGATCTTATTGTTAATTTGAAGAAACATAAGTGTCACTTATGCGATTATGCTGCAGATCGGAAAAGCCATCTCGAAACTCATATAAAATCAGTCCATTTGAATATGAAGGAACATAAGTGTCCCTCATGTGATTATGCCACAGTTCAGAAGAGTAACCTCAAAACGCATATAAAAGCAGTTCATTTGAATATCAAACGACATAAGTGTCACTTTTGTGATTATGCTTCGGTTCAAAAAATAAACCTTGAAACGCATATAAATTCAATCCATTTGAAGACTAAGGAACATAAGTGTCACTTATGTGATTATGCCTCTGGTCAGAAAGGCCATCTTAGAACGCATATTGATTCAGTCCATTCGAATATAAAGGCACATAACTGTCACCTATGTGATTATAATTCAGCTCTGAAGATGCACCTCAAAAGGCATATAAAATTGGTTCATTTGAAAATGAAGGAACATATGTGTCACTTATGTGATTATGCTTCAGCTCAAAAGAACCAACTCAAAATGCATATAGATTCAGTCCATTTTACTAAGAAAGAACATAAGTGTCACTTATGTGATTATACTTCAGTTTACAAGAGTACCCTTAAAACCCATATAAAATCAGTTCATTTGAATATGAAGGAACATAAGTGTCACTTGTGTGGTTACGCTGCAGTTCAAAAGAGCCATCTAAAAATGCATATAGATTCAGTCCATTTGAATATGAAGGAACATAAGTGCTACTTCTGTGATTATGCTTCAGAACGAAAGAATAACCTCAAAACCCATATAAAATCAGTTCATTCAAAAATGAAAGAACATAAGTGTCAATTATGTGATTACGCTGCAGTTCAAAAGAGCCATCTCAAAAGGCATATAAAATCAGTTCATTTGAAAATAAAGAGAATTTGCTGAATGTTACTTAATTTTAAGCGACTCTTAAATGTCTTATATTGTTTATATGCTTTCAGAATAATCGGTTGGGAGGACACAATAAACCTGTCGATTCAACAATAATGGTTCTTATTTTCCTTCTACAACAATGAATGTATTGCTCTTGATTTTGATA
The DNA here is from genome assembly GCA_963966015.1 of Aphidecta obliterata. Taxonomy (NCBI): domain Eukaryota; kingdom Metazoa; phylum Arthropoda; class Insecta; order Coleoptera; family Coccinellidae; genus Aphidecta; species Aphidecta obliterata. The sequence goes on along the minus strand of OZ014430.1, from coordinate 5,282,359 downwards.
TATTTATTGTATATTCCACTATGCCAAAGGCCTTAGTGACACGAACTCCAGATGTACATGGAGGGAGAAATTTTATCGCGGCATGCGGATCCTCTAAAATGTATGGCGATATAATAAATCAAAGTACCCGAAGTTCTCAGTGATTGCCCAGGAAAAATTGTGTTGCTTGGCAATTTCGGTTCCATGTGAGAGACTTTCTTAAGGCTGGTCAGGTAATCTCTGATAGACGGTCGCGATTAGGTGATAAAAAAACTAAAATGTTGATGTTCTTGAACTCAATTCATAAAAACTGTTAATTTTTTGTTATATCTCATCAGGGTATGCAGGTTCGGCATTTCTGTTCTTTTTGATTATTTTTTATTTTATTTTCAGTTTTCATTAATTTGAGCACTTTGTTTTTTATATATAGGGCTATAGGCGAGGTGTCACAATCCAAAAAAAATTACCAACGCGTCGTCAAATAGTACCTCTTGGGTGACGTGGAAATCTATTCGTATCTAATAATATATATTTCTATTTTGTGAACATTTAATAATCACTTTCATCGTTACTTGTTCCTTGTTCCATTACTTCATTCAATGTTCGTTCAACTCAAGGCGTACGGTCAAAGGATTAGTGACACAAACTGCCTAGGCATCTTTCTTATGAAATTTATGGAAAAGTATATCCTTGTTTTCTCTTCGAGGATCAATTGAAGACACAACAATTACGATACAATTGTAATTTTTTTTTTCTAATACTAGAACTTTGTTCTCTCATTGTTATATAATCCAATGTCCTAAAATTCATGTGCATATAATTATATTTTTCGTATTGAAAGCCAAGTTTAAAAAAAAAAACTTTTATCTTACAACGGACGATTATCCGACCTATCTAGCATACATTTAGAAAAAAAATCTTTTAATTATTGACGACTGATTCATCTTCAGAGGTATTTATGATATTATCTTATCTAGAAGTTTCAGAAGGCAATAACAAACAACAACACCTGCAACAATGGCGTCATTGAAGATTCAATGAGTAATCAAAATTATACATGGTTATATTCAATATCAAATGCAAACAGATAAGCAATTCATCTGAGGTATACAGGGTTGGCAGTCATTTAAAATACGAAGATCAATTTCATAACACTCTTGTCGATAATTATTGAATTACCTTTCTAAATCACCACTCAAACCTGCCCCAGGAAATTGGACTCAAACTTGTAACCTAAAATTCAATAACTTCCAGAACGTATTTCAATTGAATAACACTGTTATAAATACCTTACCGACTATTTTTTTTTCATTACCAATTACTCTTCTCAGAAATCGATGAAAATTCCTAAATATACCTCACGAATACCTGGTTTCTGAATTGAAAATGAAATAATCTGGTTTAAAAGCAAGTGAAATGTGAAAACAATACTCGATTTCTAGATTCGGGATTCAGCCGACAGGGGGCGTTTAAACTTTTGGAATCGCGAATGACTTAGATAAAAATGTATTATTATATCCATAGATGAATAATAAATCAATTATTTGTCTATGTTGAAAGCGGTTGAATGAAAATGCAATATCCAACCAAGCACATTGTAAAAGAATGGAGAGGAAGACGAAAATACAATAAACCAAGCACATTGTAAAAGGGTGAAGAAGAACTGAAGAAATACAATACTCGATGACTATTGTTTATCGTGTATACCTTATTTCCAGAATCCAGAGCATTTTAGTTGTATACTCAGTATACTTTGGAAAATGGCAGATAAGTGTGAATCTGATTATTATAATATAAAGAATGAGATCGACAGAGAAGACAAAATTGAAGAGCATGTCCATGAATCTACTAAAGAATCGTCAATTGAATATGGGTGAGTATTTACTGTTATTTTATTCGTCCGAATTTGTCTGATATTTTCGTACATAACCCTAACTTTTTCCACGTGTTCGATAATAAACTAATTCGTTCAAAAACTATTCCACCAAATACACTGTGTGTACTTTCCTCACGTTCATCAAGAATGAACAAACAAACATAACATAACCCTAACTTTTTTCACGTATTCGATAATAAACTATTTCACCAAATACAAATACTGTTTATATTACTTTCCGAAACTTTTAGTGCACAATCGCACAATCGGGACATAATTCCCTAAGATTTTTAATTGTCAGAATAAGAAAGTACACCAATTCCTAGTTAACTTCAACTTCAAGTAATGTAAATTATTGATCTCTATTTGACCTCATTTCTACTTAATTATTTGTAATAACTGAAGAAATGAAAATAAATTATTACTATTACTAACATGCATGCCCAAAACTATTTTTTGTAACTGTTTGATCTGTTCCAGTGCTCGGTATACAGATGATAAGGGAAAAGCTGAAGGCTTAAAAATTGAAGAAATTGACATTATCGAACAATTCATCGATGAAAATGGAGTGCATGAGAGGAGTGATTTCCTGGAAATCCGGGAAGGAACATTTTCTACCAAATTCGAAATGGAAACGACTACAAATTTCATTGAAGAACAGGAACATAGGAATGATTCACGTGAATTCGCAGTACAACAGGAAATTGATCCCGCACACAGTGATCTTATTGTTGATTTGAAGAAACATAAGTGTCACTTATGTGATTATGCTGCAGTTCGGAAAAGTTTTCTCGAAATGCATATAAAATCAGTGCATTTGAATATGAAGGAACATAAGTGTCACTTATGTGATTATGCTTCAGTTTACAAGAGCACCCTTAAAACCCATGTAAAATCAGTTCATTTGAATAAGAAGGAACATAAGTGTCACTTGTGTGATTATGCTGCAGCTCGGAAGGATAGCCTTAAAACACATATTAATACAGTCCATTTGAATATAAAGGAACACAAGTGTCACTTATGTGATTATGCTTCAGCTCAAAAGATCAATCTCAAAACGCATTTAAAAACAATGCATTTGAATATAAAAAAAATTTATAATATTTGGTTTTCCACCAGTTGTTGATAAAATCTTGATATTTGGCACAATCACTTCGATCTTGTACCATATCACTACTGAATTCTAGTTGAATTTCTGTTTATTGAACTTTTGATTCACGTAAGCATTTTCAAAATAACATTAAGAACAAAATTGCACGTGTTTATACTCCTTTCGATGAACGATGAAAATTCCCAAATATACCTCACGAATACCTGGTTTCTGGATATAAAACGAAATTATCTGGTTTAAGAGCAAGTGAAATATGAAAAAAATACTCGATTTCTAGGTTCGGGATTCAACCGGCAGGGGGCGTTTAAACCTTTGGAATCGCGTATGTGTAGATAAAAATGTATTATTTATTATATCCATAGATGAATAATAAATCAATTATTTGTCTATGTTGAAAGCGTTGAATGAAAATGCAATATCCAACCAAGCACATTGAAAAAGAATGGAGAAGATGAAGAAAATACAATTAACCAAGCACATTGTAAAAGAGTGAAGAAAAAATAAAATACTCGATGACCATTGTTTATTGTGTACACTTTATGTTCAGATTCTAGAGCATTTTAGTTTAATACTTTGTAAAACGGCAGTGTGAATCTGAATATAATAATATAAAGAATGAGATCGATACAGAAGAGAAAATTGAAGAGTATGTCCATGAATCTACTAAAGGATCGTCAATTGAATATGAGTAAGTATTTACTGTTATTTTAATCGCCTGAATTTGTCTAATATTTTCGTACATAACCCTAACTTATTTCACCAAATACACTGTTTATATTACTTTCCGAAACTTTTAGTGCACAACTTAATATTTTCATACTCAGTAGTACTTCTGTCTGGGACTTGATAACTGTGGTGTCAGTTGAAATCAACTATTTGGGATAATATCAATCGGGACATAATTCCCTAAGATTTTTAATTGTCAGAATAAGAAAGTATAATAATAATAACAGAAATCTTTATTTCAAATCATCTCAATGTATACAACGTCTACATGATATGAAATGAAACAGTGTCGAAAGTTTAGTGATTATTCTCTTCGGTCCACCCCATACTCTTCCAAGCAGAATGGTTCATTTTCCACCTGCAGACCAAATATTTCTCTCTTGAATATTTTATAGCTTTCTATCCTCTGTATTCTCCTTGGTAATTGATTGTACAGCTGAAGGCATCTTTATTCTGACTGTACCTGTGGTGTTGTTAGTCTGCATTTAGGGTAGTTGTGGTTATGTGTCCTTGTTTCATATCTATTCTTCATATTTTTCAAAAAAGTGGTAGTTCTTGTGGAAGAATAGTAAGCATTCTTGTATATAATTACGTTTTTGGAGCGAAAGCCGACTTTTTAAAAAAGTATTTATTTACAACGGAATATTATCCAACCTATTCTAACAATTAGCTAGTAAGAAATACACTTAATTATTATTGACGATGAATTCATCTTCAAGGTATTTATAACATTTTCTTATCTGCAATGAATAACACGCGACAAACAACACCCACGTCATCCACACAGTGGTATGATCTTAATGCTTAGTAATCAAAATGTATCATGTTCATATTCAAATGGAATGCAATACAGATAAGCGATTCATCTAAGGTATACAGGGTTGGCATTATGTAATTCCTCCCCACCTTGAATAAAGGTATCACCTGTAGTAGGTGTAGCTTTACAAAAAATATCTTTTCTTAAGTATTTCAAAATAAAATGAGTTATTATCAGTAAAATGATTATTATAACAATAAGCAAAGATGTAAAGCTTGAAGGCTGGAGATTCCATTGGTCCAGGTCTTCTATCTTGATATCCGGGATGTCTTCATCTTTCCGGGATTCAACATTTGTAGAATTTGGGTTGATTGAAGTCATTTTGGGTAAAATCACGTATTTTTCTTCATTCATCGTAGTGGTTTGGACGGTTTCTTTTCTCGTGTTGCTCACAGCACATTTGGTTCGTAGAATTGTCATAGGAGGCACAAAATAATGTCTTGTTTGCTGAAGACATTTTTCTAAAACATTTTTGTTTTCGATGGATAGGATATTTCCATCTTCTAGTAATTTTAAATCTGGGGAAAGTATCGTTGTCGTTCTTGGACAGTTTTCGGTGTGGTTTTTCAAAATATTTCGAAGGCATGCTGGTGATTCAGCTAAGGTGTCTTGATCGCATAGATAATCATCCTCCACTGGATTTCGTTGACCATTTTAGGGTTTCTTCTTGTGAGGGTAAATAGGGATCGGTATATGGAAGGGATAAATTGTTTTGCGGTAGATAGTAAAACTTGTATAAATCATAACTTTCTTCGTATACCGTTGGGATTGATATTAAAAATAGTAATGCTTTCTTTTTGAAAATTACTTTCGTATGACATATCTGATAATAATCTTTCAGATGATGTAAAGGTATTATCGTTACATTTTTTATTAATTCAAGGAATTTTGAATGGGGTAAAATTGATTCATGTAAAAGATGTAATCTTGCAAAACTCACTGCGGTTGCAATTTCATCTAGAATATTTTTGATATCTTTAAGTTCAAATGTCAGGATATGCATGTGTTGAATCTCTTGCATTGCTGGTATAACTTGAAGCAATTTAAGGTTTTCTGATATTTTCTGAAATTTTTCAATATACTTATTTTTTAAATCATTCACGACTGTTGCGATCTGTTTTTGATTTCTTATCAAAATTTTTATCAGAAAAACGAAAAAGTTTTTATATTGTTCTCGTTATCAGAATCTAACGTTCTGAGTAAAATCTTTGATATTTTTCCTCCTCAGTTAATTAGTCCTCTTTTAACTCTAATTTTTTCATTTAACAATTCTTCCATGTTATTAATATTAATTTCATTAGTATGCTGTAGATACTTAAAATTGGCTGTTTGAGCAAAATTAGATTTTGACTTTTCTAATTTAATTATTTCTTTTTGATAATTCAAAATTAATTCTTCGATTTTATTTAAATCTACGTGATATATCAATTGAAGATTTTTATGTGTGACATACGCTCTTCCTAATGCGATAGGTAATATGTTGCTTTCAATTGGAATGATATCTATACATGATACGATAATTATTTCGAATAATATCGCGAGGATGACATATAGATCCCAATTCAAACTAGTTTTTTCTTTGCTTTGATATTGATTGATAAATATGTTTATTTTTATTATCCTGAATGCGTAAATTATCAATTTCACGAGCATTAATCTTTTTGAATGCTGGGTCCAATTTTCTCGTTATTGGATTTTTAATATAAGTAGGATTTTTATTTAAGGGATGACTTTCTTTTGCTGATCGCTTTTCATTCGTTTTTTCCAAACGCGCAACATTTTTCTCTTTATTCTTTTCTAATTGATTTGCAATCTCATTAAGATTGTCTATGTAATTTTCCACGTAATCTTGAACTTGTTCGTTATGTGTACGTTCAACTGGTAAAGAGTAATTTAAATCTGCTTTAATAATTTGCATAGGTGTCATTTCTAGACTGGAATGATTCGAATTATTATAACTTAATAAAGCTTGGGAAAGTCTGCTCGGAAAAGTTGAATTCCTACTTTCAATTGTTCGCAATTGTTCTATCAGTGTAGAATGGAATCTTTCTACTAATGCATTCGAATTGGGATTATAATTCGTAATATAATGAATTTCAATTTTATGGATTTTACAAAAATTTTGGACTACGCCATTTTTAAATTCTAATCCATTGTCACAAGTTATTTTATTGGGAATGCCGTAATGGCTAAAATACATCAATAATTTATCTACAATTTCAATTTGAAAAGTTATATGTGTGACGTAGATTTTTCTAACGTGATTCGTAATACATTCTTAATGTAATCGCGTTATTGAGCAGGGCTGGCTATAGTATTATAATCAAGGGACTTTCCAATTCATGAAATATGAATATTACAAAACTTGGAAACTTGAAACATGGAACTCCGAACAAGATGTTTGGACAATAATATTTTCGTTTTAAATTAATTAAATTCTCTCGTAATCAATCGAGTTTATCTCGTATCATTTAATACTTGAAATGTGAATTTTATAAAAGTCTTATATAACGCCATTTTTAAATTCGAATATTTCGTTCAATATTTAAATCAAGGGATTTTTAATTCTTGAAATACGGAATAAAGGGTAAAAAGCATCGTTTGTTCAAAACATGCTTAAAGGAAAACATAATCTTTTTATTCTTCATGTAATTAGTAAGCAAGGGAAATGATGATTATCAATAATATGAAACAAGGGTTTGTAAATACCGTTGTTCAAAGAATGTCGGAAGGAGAATACATTAATCCTTCTAATGTTTTATGCTACTAACAAGCAAATGGAAATGAGATTTATCTCAAATAATATTTTTAAGGTTATATAGTTTATATGTAATTCTTCGAATAAAATTCGAAATTATATTTCGTAAATATCGTTTTATCGATTAACTATGTAAGTAAGGGTGTGATATGAAAATTCATTTTTGAATATATTGCGTAATTAAATATTTATGGCTTTTTTCCGTACTTTGTAATAAGGGATCATTTTGGAGATTATTTTCAAAGGTTGTGACTTTAACCGTTTCTTCGTATATGGAATTTTCATTATGGGATTCTTAATAGTACGCTGGACAGTAGAACATTCTGTCTCATTTAAATTCATTTTTATTTCATCGTTTGAATTTAACCATTTCAAACATGCTTCGTATTTTTCTTTATTTATCCGATTTTTAATTAACGATGAATCTTTTTCGATTCTATTTATTTCAATATTTTCATGATTATTTTTATTTTAATCATTTTCGATTCTATTCATTTCAGTATTTTCGTAATAATTTGCATCTGTGGCATTACTGGCATTTGTCGCCATTGAATCATTTTTGATTCTATTCGTATTTGCGAATTCATTTATTTTTAACATCTGATCATTATCGATCCTATTCGTCATTGCGAATTTATTTATTTTTAACATTGGATCATTATCGATCCTATTCGTATCGAATTTATTCATTTTTAACATTTGATCATTTTTTAATTCATAAGCATTTCCTCCGATATTCCGATTCGGTTAGGAATATACAATAACTTTTATATTCGATTCCGCAAAAATATACTTTATCATACTTAAAATAATCTGCCAGTCTAATTTATCTAGACCTCATGCAATTCGGGGTAAAGCTAAGTACTTATCATTATTATATTGACACAATTCTTCGAGATATAATATAGATTGAAAAACCTAATGTTTTATGCTACTAACAAGCAAATGGAAATGAGATTTATCTCAAATAATATTTTTAAGGTTATATAGTTTATATGTAATTCTTCGAATAAAATTCGAAATTATATTTCGTAAATATCGTTTTATCGATTAACTATGTAAGTAAGGGTGTGATATGAAAATTCATTTTTGAATATATTGCGTAATTAAATATTTATGGCTTTTTTCCGTACTTTGTAATAAGGGATCATTTTGGAGATTATTTTCAAAGGTTGTGACTTTAACCGTTTCTTCGTATATGGAATTTTCATTATGGGATTCTTAATAGTACGCTGGACAGTAGAACATTCTGTCTCATTTAAATTCATTTTTATTTCATCGTTTGAATTTAACCATTTCAAACATGCTTCGTATTTTTCTTTATTTATCCGATTTTTAATTAACGATGAATCTTTTTCGATTCTATTTATTTCAATATTTTCATGATTATTTTTATTTTAATCATTTTCGATTCTATTCATTTCAGTATTTTCGTAATAATTTGCATCTGTGGCATTACTGGCATTTGTCGCCATTGAATCATTTTTGATTCTATTCGTATTTGCGAATTCATTTATTTTTAACATCTGATCATTATCGATCCTATTCGTCATTGCGAATTTATTTATTTTTAACATTGGATCATTATCGATCCTATTCGTATCGAATTTATTCATTTTTAACATTTGATCATTTTTTAATTCATAAGCATTTCCTCCGATATTCCGATTCGGTAAGGAATATACAATAACTTTTATATTCGATTCCGCAAAAATATACTTTATCATACTTAAAATAATCTGCCAGTCTAATTTATCTAGACCTCATGCAATTCGGGGTAAAGCTAAGTACTTATCATTATTATATTGACACAATTCTTCGAGATATAATATAGATTGAAAAACCGTTTCATATTCCGGTTTATCATAGTGTAAATCTTTAGTAATTAAATAATAAATGTTTCGATCATTTATTTGGATCATTGCTATTTCTCCTAGTAGCTTATTTTGAGATTTTAAATTATCTACTTGACCAAATTTATTTTTAAATTGGAGGGCTATACCTCCGTTCATGTAAAAATCTCGGGAAACGCAATGTGCTAACGCATAATTCTTTGGCGCTTCAAATAAATTACCTGTTTTTTCAATTATCTTAGGGGAATCTTCAATATTTTTTAATTCATAATTTTTTACGAAATCTTTATAAGTCAATTTATTATCTGACTCTATTATAATTCGACTGAGAGCATCAGCATTATTTGTTGAGCCTTTCTTATAACGTATTCCGTAATCAGATTCTTTCGGAACTTCACCTTGAGATAAAACAGAGCCTATCGCGAAACCTGACGCATCAGTTGTAAGAACGAATGGCTTATCGAAATCGGGGTATCTCAATACAGGGTGATTCAATAAATTTCTTTTACATATTTCGAACGCTTCGATATATTTCTGATCATCAATATTAATTTCAGAATCTTTCTTCAAACATGAAGTTAAGGGTTTCGTAATCTTTGCGAAATTAGGAATACATTTTTTATAATATCCTACGAATCCAAGAAATGATTTTATTTCTTCAGTAGTTTTAGGAATTTGAAATTCAGCAACTGCTTTCAATATATTTGAATTAGGTTCGATTCCTTCAGGAATATTATTATCATTTGTTTTAATTTCAGTCTTGAAAGAATGACATTTATCTGATTGAATTTTCAGATTATCTGCTTCAAATGCTTCTAAAATATTCTGAATATCTTCTAAGTGTTGGGTGATTGTATCAATTTTATGTTTTATTATATTTGAAAACTCAGGGGCAATTGGGATATTTTGGAGTTTCTGACATACTTGCTGATAATAAAAAGGGATTTGACAATATTCGTTAGTTAATAATTGATTTTTAAAATCTAAGTTAAGTCCATATTTATTCAAAAAATCTGCTCCTATAAGACCATCATAATTCTTATGGAACTTGTATACGACAAAAGGATGAAAATCATCTATTTGAAATTCAGAGAATAAAGGTATTAACACTTTTTCATTAGCAGTTTGCTTTTTGAAACATGCAGTTAGTGTCGTAGATTCATTAAAAATATAGGGGAGTTGGTTCGTGTTATCTAATGTATTATTTAAGTCAATGAGTCGTTCATGGCACGATCTCGAAAATTTTCTTTTAAATATTTACTGGAATTATTATGTTCTGGATATGAACGTTCGTTAAAATCACGTTTTTTGAATCTCGGGTCTTTCGAAGTAGACGCAATATTAATTAATTCTTCAATCATTATATTTGGATTGGGTTGATTATCAAAATATTGTCTCTGAGGACTTATTTGATATTGGGTAGAATAATTAGATCTCTTCTGGGGATAATTCCTTGTCTGAATCGACATTTTTTCAGGGGGAGATTGTATCCTTTGATTTGGATGAGGTTTGAAAACATTTTCATTTTTACGTTCATTATTAGAGGTATTTGGATTATTTCCAAAAACTTGACGATTTGTCGGGAAATAAGTTTTTACTTGTCTTTGTTGGAAATTAATTGGTTGAGATGGGAATCTCGGTTGGGAATTATTTGAATAAAAATTTGTTTGATTATTTTGACTAGATTGGCATTTTCCCCAATGTTGATTATTTTGAGTAAAACTTCTATAATCATTATTTGGGAAGTTTGCTCGATTAATATTTGGAAAATTATTTTTATTACTTTGAGGGACATTTCTTTGATTTTGCTGAGGAAAATTCCTCTGATTATTCTGATTTTTATAATGCATATACGGTTGTTGGTAAAAGTAATAATCTTGACGAATAAACTTTACTATATCGTCATAATTCATAATTCTTTTCTCCTCGTTGTTGCTGGATTTGGCACCTTAACAGTTGAAACTGAAAGTTTTGGAAGTTCTTAGCGCGGCGATAACTACGTTTTCACACACGAAGTTTCGACACACAGTTCTTCACGAAAACCGGCACAATCTCATCCTCGTCGCCAATTACGTTTTTGGAGCGAAAGCCGACTTTTTAAAAAAGTATTTATTTACAACGGAAGATTATCCAACCTATTCTAACAATTAGCTAGTAAGAAATGCACTTAATATTGACGATTAATTCGTCTTCAAGGTATTTATAACATTTCCTTAACTGCAATGAATAACACGCGACAAACAACACCCACGTCATCCACACAGTGGTATGATCTTAATGCTTAGTAATCAAAATGTAACATGTTCATATTCAAATGGAATGCAATACAGATAAGCGATTCATCTAAGGTATACAGGGTTGGCATTATGTAATTATATACATGGCATATAGTGTTGAAATCTTCTTTTGTCGAAAAACTCCTCTACATGTTTGGTTGTGTTTCAAATTGCATAATATTCTAAAAATTGCTTTTCTTTTTATGATATATGTGAGCGGTTGGCTTATTTCTTCTATGGTGTTCTTTATTGTTCTATTAGATATCTCATCAATTCCACTTGAGGTCTTGTTTTTCAGTTACTTCACGAGTTCCTTCAGATGTTCTTCACTAATTGGTTTTGTTGAGAATGTATGTGGCTATTTTAGAAGGGTAATTGTTGATTTTGCTTGTTTTATATTACCAGTTAATTTTGTCGCTGCATTAATAATATAGTCATTGAATTCATTTGCTTATTTATGTGTGTCAGCTTTACATGGAGTATTTCCGTCTTCACTCTTTTTCTCTAAGGAATTTACGATTGTACCAATTCCTAGTTAATATCGAACCTTATTTACTTGACGAATTTTTTATTGGTTGTAGGAACTCCAAATAATGTACTTCTATAATTATTATTTGGGAAGTTTGCTCGATTAATATTTGGAAAATTATTTTTATTAGTTTGAGGGACATTTCTTTGATTTTGCTGAGGAAAATTCCTCTGATTATTCTGATTTTTATAATGCATATAAGGTTGTTGGTAAAAGTAATAATCTTGACGAATAAAATTTACTATATCGTCATAATTCATAATTCCATGACCTCTAAGGGCTGTTCTTAATTCGGGGTTAATATTATAGAGCAGAACTCTAGTTGCTACTCGTGACGCAATATTTTTTTCTTGATCCTTTTCAAGAATCGGCAAATTTGATAATTCGACTTGCGAATCATACTTATTTTTTAAATCAACTATTCTTTCTAGAAAATCTAAATCGTTTTCGTTACGAATTCTTTGGGCATTTTGGAGATCCCAAAACAAAACTGTGAGGCTTATTTTTTCCTCAAATCTTAACTTAAAAAATTCCTTCAAGTTAATCCAGTTATCTGTAATTCTCTCATTGGAACTTACGATTTCACTGGCATTTCCTACCAATTTACTTTTTATTATATCGATTATCGCTTCATTTATTAACGCGTCGGCAGATCTGAACCTATTATAAAATCTTTCGCAATGATTCAAAAATCGTGCGAGATTTGCAGGATTACCATCAAATGGTACAATTGACTTTGAAAATAAATCAATTAATTTTAATCTATCAAACATATTTGGTTCTGGCGCGACTGCCATTTTATTCGTATTCCTCCGGCCTTTAAAATGCTTTACGGAAGTAATCTTGAAAAATTATATTGTACTTAAAAAATAATTGTATTCGGTTTTTTATTTTATAAGAAACCTAGGAAAAACTCTGGTAATCGGTTTTTTGTATTAAGAAACCTAGGAAAAACTCTGGTAATCGGTTTTTTATAAGAAACCTAGAGAAAACTCACACAAGTTTTACGCTCAAAACCGTGGGAAAAGATTGAAGACTTTGGACCAGGGTCAGTGACTGGGAATAAAAAAGTGTTTCTAGATAGGATTCTCACCACGTTGTTTCTTTGGAGTCGTTGCAGGCGCTACCCATACAATCAGGGCTCTAACGGCTTTTCTCCTCGTTGTTGCTGGATTTGGCACCTTAACAGTTGAAACTGAAAGTTTTGGAAGTTCTTAGCGCGGCGATAACTACGGTTTCACGCACGAAGTTTCGACACACAGTACTTCACGAAAACCGGCACAATCTCATCCTCGTCGCCAATTACGTTTTTGGAGCGAAAGCCGACTTTTTAAAAAAGTATTTATTTACAACGGAAGATTATCCAACCTATTCTAACAATTAGCTAGTAAGAAATGCACTTAATATTGGCGATGAATTCGTCTTCAAGGTATTTATAACATTTCCTTAACTGCAATAAATAACACGCGACAAACAACACCCACGTCATCCACACAGTGGTATGATCTTAATGCTTAGTAATCAAAATGTAACATGTTCATATTCAAATGGAATGCAATACAGATAAGCGATTCATCTAAGGTATACAGGGTTGGCATTATGTAATTATATACATGGCATATAGTGTTGAAATCTTCTTTTGTCGAAAAACTCCTCTACATGTTTGGTTGTGTTTCAAATTGCATAATATTCTAATAATTGCTTTTTTTTGTATGCTTTTCTTTTTATGATGTATGTGAGCGGTTGGCTTATTTCTTCTATGGTGTTCTTTATTGTTCTATTAGATATCTCATCAATTCCACTTGAGGTCTTGTTTTTCAGTTACTTCACGAGTTCCTTCAGATGTTCTTCACTAATTGGTTTTGTTGAGAATGTATGTGGCTATTTTAGAAGGGTAATTGTTGATTTTGCTTGTTTTATATTTTCAGTTAATTTTGTCGCTGCATTAATAATATAGCCATTGAATTCATTTGCTTATTTATGTGTGTCAGCTTTACATGGAGTATTTCCGTCTTCACTCTTTTTCTCTAAGGAATTTACGATTGTACCAATTCCTAGTTAATATCGAACCTTATTTACTTGACGAATTTTTTATTGGTTGTAGGAACTCCAAATAATGTAAATTATTGATCTCTATTCAACCTCATTTCTACTTAATTATTTGTAATAACTGAAGAAATGGAAATAAATTATTACTTTTACAGTGTAACCTTGATAAAACGAACCTCAATATAACGAATTCCTCGATTTAACGAATATTTCGAAATCCCCTAGAACTGCCCGTAAGAGTTAATGTAAAATAAACCTCTACATTACGAATACTTTCTGTTAACGACCTCTTTATAACGAATTTCCAATCATTGCAGAATATTATAAGAAAGTATAATTTACCTCCATTTAACGAATTTTTCAACTCATAATCTCTACATAACGAATTCTTCCAACTAAAAGCACACAATTATTGGACAATAACAACAAGAATGCATGTTGAGACACGTAAAACTGTTTGATGCAAACACTGGTGTTTGTCGCTATCACAGCCGTCTTTATAGATAGCCTGGAACGAAGTCTGGCATCGTCGCATCCGAACGTAAATGGTAGGTATACTAGTGCGGAGCGATAGCGCGAGATATAGTATTATTTCACATTCAAATCACTAGTCAAGTCATCAAATTAATTTTTTGCTGGAAGAAAAAGGAACATAAGACCCTTCTTAGTCAATCAATTGAATATCTCAGTAAGTTTTGCACAATAATCTCATGATAAAGTTGAAATTGAAATGATATTTCTCTGAATTTTTATTCAATTTATTGTTCAGCAAGAACCACGGGACGGTGTAAGGTCATCTCTTGCCAAAAAAAAAACTCAAATAAAATTCTCAACATAAATATAAACTCTCAAACATAACAAATAAATGAATAAATATAGAAATATATTAGTAATCAAAATTTCGGAAAACTCATAACAAAGTGGATAATTTTTTATTCTTTAATGGTTTTTTTTTGCTATCTCCTAAATGTTTTCTTTTCTTCTCCATTTGCTCGACATTTGAATCATTATTTCTATTTCTCACATAATTTTTGAGCAGTAAATTTGCGAAAATGGAGCAGAGTGAATTTAAAATGTTTTTTGAATTCGAACCACAACTACAAGTTTCTGTAAATTCTGAATAAAAGAAGTCCTTTTAGAAGGCAAAATAAAAAATGTTCTCATTAATTCAACATGAAGGTGACTGTGAAAATAATATAAATGACATAATTATAGTACTTGATGAATATTTAATTCTTCTTGCTATGACCTGTCGTAATTGGTCTGTAATGATTTCTACCTGTCTCATTATTTCTATCAGCTAAAAATAACTCTAAGGAAGCTAAAGAACTTTTCAATAAATCTAAAATAGATTCTTCAGGTACTGCATCTTCATTATTTACATTTTTATAACGAGAAAGTAAATTTGTAAGTTGAGACCACCTACCTACTAAGTGTTAGATCGTACGGAAGAATCCATTTTGAATCATTTTGACAGATCTGAATATTTTTGAGCGCTCGTACTACTTACACGAGGGCTATATCATTTCGTCACGATGTCTGTATTTTTCGAATTTTGAGCCGAAAATGGTCTCAATCGACTATGTTCGACTCACTGATGACGAATCCGTCGGAAAATTCGAGTCTGTCCGTCCGTCCGTAAGCACGATAACTCTCGAACGGATCAACCTAGAGACTTGAAATTTTCAGTGTAGGTTCAGATCGCAAATGCCTCGGTTAAGTTCGTTAATGGTCAGAATTCCACCAGGGGTTCCTTAAATATGGCCGTTTGTTCTCCTGATTACTTCGAAACTACAGATTCGATCGAGATGAAATTTTGCACTCAAATGGAGAATGAGGTGTTCAAGCTACATGTGAAATTTTGTCCAGATCGCATGACCAGAACCATAGAAACAATAGAAAATCTTAACTTTTGAACGGAAACGCCTAGGGACTTGAAATTTTCAGGATAGGTGAGGTTCTGGAATGTCGTGATGACGTTTATCCATGAACAGAATTATTTCAGGGGTTCCGTAAATATGGTCGTTTGAAATTTAGTTGTTTTGATAATTTCGAAACTACAGATTCGATCGTCACGAAATTTTGTATTTAGATGGAGAATTATATATTCAAGCTACATTTTGTCCAGATAGCTTGACCAAAACCATAGAAAATCATAACTCACGAACGGAAAAGCCTAGGGACTTGAAATTTTCAAGATAGGTGTGGATCTCGAATATCGCGACCACTTTCATCAATAAGCAAAATTACACTGGGGGTTCCGTAAATATGGTCGTTTGAAGTTTAGTTTTCTTGATAATTTCAAAACTACGGATTCAATCGTGACTAAATTTTATATTTCAATCGAGAATGATATATTCAAGCTACATTTTGTCCAGATTGCTTAGCCAGAACCATAGAAACCATAGAAACCATAGAAAATTATAACTTTCGAACGGAAAGGCCTATGGACTTGAAATTTTCAGGGTAGGTTTGGATCGCGAATGTCGCGGTAACGTTCACCAATGAGCAAAATTAGACTAGAGGATCCGTAAATATGGCATTTCAAATTTTTTTTTCCTGATAATTGCACATAGATGAGGAATAATATATTCAAACTACTTGCAGATCGCATTACCAAGACCATAGATCCGTAGAAAATTCTAGCGAATTATCAAGAAAAATGGTCACATCGTCGCCTTCAGAAGAAAATTGCGCAACTCCATTCGACAAAATTTTATAGGAGAAACAAAAAACACTTTCAAAGCTAGATTTTTATTAACATTATTTGTGTTGACTTAACAATTAAAGATGTGGTTAGTTGTTTTCATTGAACTACAAAATTGCAGAAAGGTGGGGGTGTGAATTTAAGTTAACACTATAGATAAAGGAATGTATAGTCCATTTAAGAATTGTTGACATCGAAGCAGGCCATGAACGTCTAGTCGAGGCTTTATTTCTGATTACAAAAATGTTACTGTTTTCATCATAGAAATAAAACATCAAACATAAATATAACCTAGAAACGGGTTCAGTATACGAATTATCGAATGATTATTAATAATAATTATTATTATCATTAATTCTTAAACCGAGTATATATTTATTTATCTATGGTTTTCATTTTACAGAACAATACAATCAGACATCAAAAGTATTTTCTGTGACTCTCAAATTGTCAAATTCGAATAAGTGAAACAATTGATGACGAAAACGTCCATTTGAATTTAGCGACAAAGTTCGACTTAGAGTCATATTGTTTGTTATTCGATTTAAATTAGACTTAGTGTTATTTATTAGCTTTTTAGTGTAAATTATTATTAGTTGTTCAGTTTAGTGGTCAGTGAGGTGTTATTGGTAAGTACATAATATCAAATCAAAAGTATCTGGCATATTTGAATGCATTTATGCAAGGGCGGATCCAGGATTTCTTTCTGGGGGGGCACAGGATTTTTTCTGGAGGGGCACAAGGGGTGGAAGCCAGAAAATTTTCTAGAGAGAAATTTTTCTCTCTAATTTGCCCCCCCTTGGATCCGCCAGTGCATTCATGGGTTTATCAACAGTTTTGACTGATTTCTTAAGAAATGCAGATGCTATGAGGAAGAAACTTCGAATAAAGAATATACCAGAATTTTGTCAAGTTAAAGTATCAACCTCTGATAAGAATAAGAACAATTAAAATGTATTCAAGCAAATTGATTCGAATTTGAAACAAACATGATATAATGATAAAAACTACACGAATGAAATTATCCATGAAAAACATTTCATATTTGAAGTACCTACTGTTATTCGTCAGCAAATTTCTTAATGTTTAAGATCTTTGAATATTCAGTTTTTATCTCAACTCAAATCTTGAACAAAAAATTCAACCCATATTCTCAATAATATTATTGAGAATATGGTCCAGAGAATGTAAATGTCCTACCTCAGTGAAGTTTCATGAAACGTTTCAAATAATGGTTTCCAACTTTTTCAACACCGAGCACTGAATAATTCACAAATTGATTCATACATTTAAATTTCATGTCAAAATTCTTCATGTACTACATAGATTCTTAATTTTTGTTTTTCTCTTATTTCTATAATAATAGTAATATTTATTTAGTTCCTTCAATTATTGTAATACAATAATGGGGAATAACTCGAATAATTTCAATGGTTATAAAGTTGATGTAGTTTTAGCTTCACAAGATTCAAAATATTCTAGCAAATTATATATAAGCATCAATTTTCCTAGTTGGGTTGTTGTTCAGAAACCGTTCGAATAGTGTGGCTTTGTGGGAAGATAATATACTTCAGCACACTTCATGTTCAGGATTATATTCTTTTTGAAAACACCTCTACAAGTCTCTCTATATTTCATTCAATACATAGCTCGGATGTAGTTTTAGCTTCACAAGATTCAACATATTCTACCGTTCAAATAGTTCACTGTGGCTTTGTGGGAAGATAACATACTTCAGCACATATATTGCTGTTAACATCAGGATTTTATTCCTTTTAAAAACACTTCTACAAGTCTCTCTATATTTCATTCTATACATATCTCGGATTGCTTGCTTTTGTGTTTTAAATATTTCTTTCCGATGTACTGTTTCCCCAGTAAACAATGCAATATGAAAGGGTTGACTGACAATTGGCTGTGTATAGGAGCTTCAATGTATCTTGTTGGATATGGTATTTCATACTATTGAGGGTGTAGATTATGGTGGTGAGTTTCCTGTTCAAGTTTTCTATTTGGGGGTTCCATTTCTTAATGAATATAACGTTGAACCTGAATTCCCATTTTTAAACTGCAGTCGAAATATTCCGACTTAATTAATAATTATTCGATAATTCGTATACACTATACTGAACACTTTTCTAGGTTATATTTATGTTTTATTTCTGTGATTAAAACAGTAACTTTTTTGTAACTAGAAATAAAGCCTCGACTGGACGTTCATAGCCTGCTTCGATGTCAATAATTCTTAAAAGGACTATAGATCTTTCGACAAAAATTTGGTTGGGTCAAATGTCATGCGGGACACTAAAATTGACTGATCCCAATTGAAAATTTCCTGCACTTTCCAAATATTCTAATCAAATTCCATTATTCCATCATACAGGGTGTTAAGAAACTCAGCTTGCGAAAAGTCCCATATTTTTTTCTGATATGGACCTGAATTTTTTGGTTAGTTCAGAGAATTTTCAGGAAGTATGTTTCACATTTCAAATATCAAATGATTATACTAGATGGTTCAAAAGTTATAAGCAATTGAAAATATTCACGAATATATAAAGAACCTTGTATCTCGGCTATGAAGTCAATTATTAGACCTATCACATATGGCTTTTCTGAACACTTCTTGGATAGGTCTGTCTCAGGTCAACGTATGTACACTTACCAATGAAACACAATGTATCACGATAAATACCTTTTCTATTATCTCTTCTTCCTGTATACAAACAAATAAAACATTCAGCAGTTTCATTCGAGAGTTTTTAGTGGACAAACAAACAAACATACTTAAAAACCGCATTCTCATTCTCAGCTCAAAATTCGAAGAAATAACATTAACTTTCTTATTATTTATATATTTATCAACATTTTTTTTGTTTCTTCCAAAGGTCCAATCCCTAGAAACCTTGCAATGGTTAAGAGGGAGGGGTAGAGGAGGAAGGGGAAGAGGAGGAAGGGGAAGAGGAGGAAGGGGAAGAGGAGGAAGGGGAAAAGGGAGAGGAAGAAGAGGAAGGGAAAGAGAAATATTAGAGGAGGAAGAAGAGAAAAAAAACAAGAAGAAATGAAAAAAAGAAGAAGAAGACAAAAAGAAGAAAGAGGAAGCAGAAGAAAAAGAAAATTGAGTAATAATTAGTTGTGAATAAAATTTTTTTTTCAATATTATTTTGCTCATTCCTTAGTGACCTTTCCTGCAGGTCGTGTGCATTCGTTTATGATGAACACGAATCCGAAGGTATATAATATATTTTTGAAGGCGCGTTCTTCTTACAAGAGGACTATATCATTTCGGCACGATGTCTGTATTTTTCGAATTTTGAGCCGAAAATGGTCTCAATCGACTCTGTTCGACTCACTGATGACGAATCCGTCAGAAAATTCGAGTTCGCCCGGTCGTCCATAAGTACGATAACTCTCGAACGGAACAACCTAGAGACTTGAAATTTTCAGTGTGAGTTCAGTTCCCGAATTCCTCTCTTAGGTTCGTTAATGGGCCAAATTCCACCAAGGGGTTCCGTAAATATGGCCGTTCAAAGTTTTGTTTCCCTGATTACTTGAAAACTACAGATTTGATTGGGATGAAATTTAGCACTCAAATGGAAAATGAGGTGTTCAAGCTACACGTGAAATTTTGTCCAGATCGCATGACAATAACTATAGAAAATTGAAACTTTTGAACGGAAAGGCCTAGGAACTTGAAATTTTCAGGGTGGGTTTGGATCGCAAATATCGCGGTCACGTTCATCTATGAGCAAAATTATACTAGGGGTTCCGTAAATATGGCCGTTCAAAATATTTTTTTCCTGATAGTTCCGAAAATGCTTAGCCGATTGGAATGAAACTTTGCACCTAGCTGAGGAATAATGTATTCAAACTACGTGCAAAATTTTGTCCAGATCGCACCACCAAGACCATAGATACCGTAGAAAATTCTAGCGAATTATCGAAAAAAAATTGATCAGCTGCAGCACTGACATGAAGTCTGGAGTTTCACCCAAGTTTCAGAATTTTTTTGATAGCTGTCGAAAATTCCTTCAATTGATTTTCAAAACTGGAAAATGCGAATCTACCTACAAGGTGCATGTACGAGCGCTTAAAAGCTCCTGCCTTCACGGCAGTGCTTTTCTCAATTTTTAATAAATAATTTTAATCTAAGGTCTCTATCTATTTGAACTGAAACATCCACAGATAATGATTTTTCGAAATTAATTATATAAAAATGAATCTTTTCATCGAATTTCTCAATCTCCCATCCTGATACATCAATTTTGATTGAATAATTATTGATTAGGTCATCGAAATTTTTAATCAGGTCCGAACTCAAAAAGGCTTCTATTTCATTATTCTGCCGAGAAATGATTTCATTTTTTCAAAGCTGAGGATCGGTCCTCGGTTTTGGAGTTGATTTTGTGAGATACTTCGGTAAATTTGGAAAAACTTTGGGAATAGCGTTTTTTTTTAATTTAGGATATTTTAATGATAACAATTGAATGGTTCCATCTGGCTTTAAAAATTTATCATTCTAATACCTATGACTTTCTTCGAAATGTTTCTCGCAAACTGAACTAGAAGAGTTCGGAATAAAATCTTTTCTTGGGATAGCTTTTATCCATAGAAGCTTCAGCTCTTCATTTTTGGGAAATTTAAAACAACTTACATAATTCCTATCTTTCTGATACGAATAATTGCTTCTACAATTCGGAACACAACACGATCGTACCATCTTGATTCTCAGTAGATGATCTCAAATATACCCACCAAAATTACTGAAAACAACACTTTCACTTCACTCAAATCACTATTACACTTCAGTTTGAACTTTATTACACTTATTTAATTCACAAAAACACAAACAAAAACAATAACACGTGCGTAACTTATTACGACTTGTTGAACTGAAAACTCGATTGGGCGAAGCGCGCGAGGTCCATATCCCTCCGTCCAACGTTGTCAGTTTTCTCTCGTTCCAGGCTTCTAATAAAGACGGCTATGATATAATGAACCTCATTCCAACGAAATACCTGATATAACGAATATTTTTCAATTTCCTTCAGTTTCGTTATATCGAGGTTGCACTGTACTAACATGCATGCCCAAAACTATTTTTCGTAACTGTTTGATCTGTTCCAGTGCTCGGTATACAGATGATGAGGGAAAAGCTGAAGGCTCAAAAATTGAAGAAATTCACATTATCGAACAATTCATCGATGAAAATGGTGTGCACGAGAGGAGTGATTTCCTGGAAATCCGGGAAGGAACCTTTTCTACCAAATTCGAAATGGAAACGACTACGAATTTCATTGAAGAACAGGAACATAGGAATGATTCACGTGAATTCGCAGTACAAGAGGAAATTGATCCCGCACACCGTGATCTTATTGTCAATTTGAAGAAACATAAGTGTCACTTATGTGATCATGCTGCAACTCGAAAAGAAAACCTTGAAAGGCATATTAATTCAGTCCATTTGAATAAGAAGGAACATAAGTGTCACTTGTGTGATTATGCTGCAGTTCAGAAGAGCCATCTCGAAATGCATATAAATTCAGTGCATTTGAATATGAAGGAACATAAGTGTCACTTATGTGATTATGCTTCAGTTTACGAGAGTACCCTTAAAAACAATATAAAATCAGTTCATTTGAATAAGAAGGAACATAAGTGTCACTTATGTGATTATGCTGCAGTTCAGAGGAGTGATCTTAAAACACATATAAATTCAGTGCATTTGAATATAAAGGAACATAAGTGTCACTTATGAGGTTATGCTGCAGTTCAGAAAAAAAGTCTCAAAATCCATATACAATCATTTCATTTGATTATGAAGGAACACAAATGTCACTTATGTGATTATGCTGCAGCTCAAAAGATCCATCTTGAAACGCATATTAAAATAGTCCATTTGAATATGAAGGAACATAAGTATCTCTTATGTGATTATGCTGCAGTTCAGAGGAGTGACCTTAAAACACATATAAAAGCAGTTCATTTGAATATGAAGGAACACAAATGTCACTTATGTGATTATGCTGCAGCTCAAAAGAGCCGTCTAAAAATGCATATAGATTCAGTCCTTTTGAATATAAAGAAACATAAGTGTCACTTATGTGATCATGCTGCAACTCGAAAATAAAACCTTGAAAGACATATTAATTCAGTCCATTTGAATAAGAAGGAACATAAGTGTCACTTGTGTGATTATGCTGCAGTTCAGAAAAAAAGTCTCAAAATCCATATAAAATCATTTCATTTAAATATGAAGGAACACAAATGTCACTTATGTGATTATGCTGCAGCTCAAAAGATCCATCTTGAAACGCATATTAAAATAGTCCATTTGAATATGAAGGAACATAAGTGTCTCTTATGTGATTATGCTGCAGTTCAGAGGAGTGACCTTAAAACACATATAAAAGCAGTTCATTTGAATATGAAGGAACACAAATGTCACTTATGTGATTATGCTGCAGCTCAAAAGAGCTGTCTAAAAATGCATATAGATTCAGTCCATTTGAATATGAAGAAACATAAGTGTCCCTCATGTGAGTTTGCTGCAGTTCAAAAGAGCCATCTTGAAACGCATATAAAAGCAGTTCATTCGAATATAAAGGAACACAAATGTCACTTATGTGATTACGCTGCAGTTCAAAAGAACCGTCTCAAAATTCACATGATATCCGCTCATTTGAATATGAAGGAGCATAAGTGTCCCTCATGTGAGTTTGCTGCAGTGCAAAAGAGCCATCTCAAAACGCATATAAATTCAGTGCATTTGAATATGAAGGAACATAAGTGTCACTTATGTGATTATGCTTCAGTTTACAAGAGTACCCTTAAAAACCATATAAAATCAGTTCATTTGAATAAGAAGGAACATAAGTGTCACTTATGTGATTATGCTGCAGTTCAGAGGAGTGATCTTAAAACACATATAAATTCAGTGCATTTGAATATGAAGGAACATAAGTGTCACTTATTAGATTATGCTTCAGTTTACAAGAGTACCCTTAAAAACCATATAAAATCATTTCATTTGAATATGAAGGAACACAAATGTCACTTATGTGATTATGCTGCAGCTCAAAAGATCCATCTTGAAACGCATATTAAAATAGTCCATTTGAATATGAAGGAACATAAGTGTCTCATATGTGATTATGCTGCAGTTTAGAGGAGTGACCTTAAAACACATATAAAAGCAGTTCATTTGAATATGAAGGAACACAAATGTCACTTATGTGATTATGCTGCAGCTCAAAAGCGCCGTCTAAAAATGCATATAGATTCAGTCCATTTGAATATAAAGAAACATAAGTGTCCCTCATGTGAGTTTGCTGCAGTTCAAAAGAGCCATCTTGAAACGCATATAAAAGCAGTTCATTCGAATATAAAGGAACACAAGTGTCACTTATGTGATTACGCTGCAGTTCAAAAGAACTATCTCAAAATTCACATGATATCCGCTCATTTGAATATGAAGGAGCATAAGTGTCCCTCATGTGATTTTGCTGCAGTGCAAAAGAGCCATTTCAAAACGCATATAAATTCAGTGCATTTGAATATGAAGGAACATAAGTGTCACTTATGTGATTACGCTGCAGTTCAAAAGAACCATCTCAAAATTCA
Source organism: Aphidecta obliterata (assembly GCA_963966015.1). NCBI lineage: Eukaryota > Metazoa > Arthropoda > Insecta > Coleoptera > Coccinellidae > Aphidecta > Aphidecta obliterata. The sequence goes on along the minus strand of OZ014430.1, from coordinate 5,258,058 downwards.
CATAAAATCCGCTCATTTGAATATGAAGGAGCATAAGTGTCCCTCATGTGAGTTTGCTGCAGTGCAAAAGAGCCATCTCAAAACGCATATAAATGCAGTGCATTTGAATGTGAAGGAACATAAGTGTCACTTATGTGATTATGCTTCAGTTTACAAGAGTACCCTTAAAAACCATATAAAATCATTTCATTTGAATATGAAGGAACATAAGTGTCATTTATGTGATTATGCTTCAGTTTACAAGAGTACCCTTAAAAACCATATAAAATCAGTTCATTTGACTAAGAAGGAACATAAGTGTCACTTATGTGATCATGCTGCAGCTCGGAAGGATAGCCTTAAAACATATATTAATACTGTCCATATGAATATAAAGGAACATAAGTGACACTTATGCGATTACGCTGCATTTAAAACGAGCCAACTCAAAATGCATATAGATTCAGTCCATTTAAATATGAAGGAACATAAGCGTCACTTATGCGATTATGCTTCAGCTCAAAAGATTAATCTCAAAACGCATTTAAAAAGAATGCATTTGAATATAAAAAGAAATTGTTGAATGTTACTTAATTTAAGCGACCCTTGAATGTCTCATATTGTTTGTGCTTTCAGAATAATTGGGAGGATATCTCTCTTCTCATAGACTAATAATAAATTGTGTTATTATTAGTCTATGGTTCTTCTTAAACTAATAAATGTCAATTTAACAATAAATGTTTCCAGTGGCGGCTCGTGGACATTTATCGTGGGTCGGCAGAGATATATATATATATATATATATTTTTCCTATATATATATATAGACCGAGTGCATTTTGACATCCCCCCATGTTAAAATCGCGGTAAGAGTGGCATCCGCGGTAATGTGGCATCCGATATACGGATGCCACTTTACCGTCAGCTAAAAATCACACAGAACGGCTCATTATGACATCCTCTACACGTTGCGATGAAAATTGGCTGGACGCCAAATTTGACCGAATATGAACGTCCTGTATGTCGGAGGTTCATTCTGATCGAGTTTGGTGGCGCTCTCGTCAGTCTCCTGTATATTATCTGTATATTTAGGTTTATATATCCAACGGCTACTCTGGCATCCGGACCAATTGGCAACGCTGTTCTGTATTTTACGGCATGAATTTAATGGGTTTGACCTCGTTTTTTGTATCGCAAAGAAATGAAGCAGCTGGTAGATATTCGGCGGGATTTTAACATCGTACGCGTGAACTGAAACTCCACTGTTTCTGCTTCTGAAATGTGCACGAATATTCATGATCATGATTGAAAAAATTCATATTGAAATATATTATATTCATTGACTAATGAAATATAATTTTCAAATCGTGGGATTATTCTCTTCACGAATAAGAAAATGTTTTTACTCAATTTTGGCTGTTCTTCGTACTTCTAAGCGGGCTAGAAAAAAATGTTGAAAGGTCACTCGATCTCGAATTTCGTGAAAATTCGATCTATGGAAACCTTGTTTGATAAATACATCTGTTTCAGATTTAAGAGAAAATCTGTATATTTTGTCTAGTATAATTCTTTCATTATTTGACATATCGTCGGCCTAATCAGTTAACAATTCCATTTTTTAGTCAATTTCACTTTTTGAGCTGATCATAAAGTTTAGACGATTACCGACCTTATGGTTCAAAAATAAGGTCGATATCAATATAACTAGAATTATTATAGGAACCAAAGGGATTTCCAGAATCTTTATATGTAAAATATAAATATGAAAACATATCTCTCTCCGGTAAACTATGCAGAAGTGGACTTACGGTGTAAACTTTACACCTGTTCTTTTCAATTGAATGATGATATTTCACTCTAATATTTCACCTATTGAATATAGGGTGAAACAAAAAACAACTTTATTATTTCAAATACGGATGAATCCATATTATCTAACAAAAAATCCTAGAATATGAATGTCGATATATCATTCTCTAATTTCAAGCAAAATAAGCATTTTATTTGAATTATCCTATTTGATACAATTCTATGAAGAAATCAGCAACAGAACATTTTTGATAAAAGAAAAATTCTATCTCATTTATGAGTTATAGAGCGGAATGTTTTTTGTAACAGAATGAGAAGTATCCATTCAAATGAGATTGCGCAAAATGTATTGAACTAAAATGAAAGCGGTTTCATTTCCATAAATTTTCGACTTGGGCACCAGTTATCTAAACGATGAACTTTCTGAAAAACGGTGAAGGAAAGTTGTTCAATAGATAGATAGATACCAAGATAGATGTTTCAATTTTTGAAAATAATGATTTCTTGTGGTGTGTTCTTTCCACAGATGAAACAGGATTCACGAGGGAAGGCATTTAAACTGTCACAACACGCATATATGAGCTATCGAAAACCCTCGGGCAACCAGGAAAATCAACAGTCAACACCGATTTAGACTGGCTGGTCTCCAACACGAAGAACCCTACATTTTGCCCAGTCCGTCTTTTTGAGCGCTCGTACTAATTACACGAGGGCTATATCATTTCGTCACGATGTCTGTATTTTTCGAATTTTGAGCCAAAAATGGTCTCAAACTACAATGTTCGACTCACTGATGACGAATCCGTTGGAAAATTCGAGTCTGTCCGTCCGTCCGTCCGGCCGTATATACGATAACTTTCGAACGGAATGTCCTAGAAACTTGAAATTTTCAGGGCAGGTTCGAATCTCGAATGCCGCAGTTGAGTTCGTTATTGGGCAAAATTCGACCAGGGGTTCCGTGAATATGGCCGCTCGAAATTTTGTTTTCCTGATTACTTCGAAACTAAAGAATTGATCGAGATGAAATTTTGCAGTCCGATGAAGAATTACGTGTTCAAGCTACATGCAAAATTTTGTCCAGCTCGCGTGACCACAACCATAGAAACCATAGCAAATTATAACTATCGAACAGAAAGGCCTAGGGACTTGAAATTTTCAGGATAGGTGTGAATCTCGAATGTTGCGATCACGTTCATCAATGAGCAAAATGAGACTAGGGGTTCCGTAAATATGGTCGTTTGAAATTCTGTTTTCTTGGTAATTTCAAAACTATGGATTTGATCGTGACAAAATTTTGTATTAAAATTGAGAATGATATATTTAAGCTACATTTTTTCCAGATCGCATGATAAGAAGCATAGAAACCATAGATAATCATAACTTTCGAACGGGAAGGCCTAGGGACTTGAAATTTTCAGGAAAGGTTCGGATTGCGAATTTCGCGATCGCTTTCATCAATGAGCAAAATTAGATAAGGGGTTCCGTAAATATGGTCGTTCAAAGTATTTTTTTCCTGATAATTTCGAAACTACTCATTGGATTGGAATGAAATTTCGCACATAGATGAAGAATAAAATATTCAAACTACGTGGGAAATTTTGTCCAAATCGCTTTACCAAAACCATAAATACCGTAGGAAATTATAGCGGGTTATCGAAAAAAAAAATTGGTCACCTATAGTACTAACGTGAAGTCTGGATTTTCGCCTTAGTTTGAAATTTTCTTCGACAGCTGTCAAAATCTTTTCAATTGGTTTCTTAAACTGGAAAATGCGAATCTACCTACAAGGTGCATGTACGAGCGCTCAAAAGCTCCTGACTTCACGGCAGTGCTTTTCGTAATTTTTAAAACTCTAATGGTTAAACGTTCATCTAGAATAACAACTGACAAACAATTCTTAACAGTAAATCCATCATGGAACAAAGAACAATCAAGTGGAAAGTACAAAAACACTCCAGTTGGGAAAAAACGAACTTTTGTGATGGACTAAAGAAGCAGCAAAGAAGACAGGATTAAATACAGAATAAAAAATAAAAAAAATTATAAAAAGCACTGCCGTGAAGTCAGGAACTTTTGAGCGCTCGTTCATACACCTTGTAGGTAGATTCGCATTATCCATTTTTAGAAACCAATTGAAAACATTTTTGACTGCTGTAAAAAAAATTTTTTAACTAAGGCGAAACTCCAGACTTCACATCAATGCTAAGTGACCAACTTTGTTTTCGATAATTCGCTAGAATTTTCTAGGGTATCAGTGTCTTGTGATGCGATCTGGAAAAAATTCTGCACGGCGTTTGAACACATTATTTTCCATCTATACCTATGCAAAATATCCTTCCAATCGAATCAGTAGTTTCGAAATGATAAAAAAAAAAATTTAAAAGGGCATATTTACGGAAATCCTAGTTTAATTTTGCTCGTTGATAAACGTTACCGCGACATTCAATATCCACACCTACCTTGAAAATTTCAAGTCCCTAGGCCTCTCTGTTCGAAAGTTATAATTTTTATGGTTTCTATGCTTCTTCTCATGCGATCTGGACAAACTGTAGCTTGAATATATCATTCTCCATTGAAATACAAAATTTCGTCACGATCGAATACGTAGTTTTGAAATTATCAAGAAAACTAAATTTCAAACGACCATATTCACGGAACCCCTAGTCTTATTCTACTCATTGATGAACGTGACCGCGACATTCAAGATCTGAACCTACCCTGAAAATTTCAAAACCATAGGTCTTTCTGTCGAAAATTATAATTTTCTATGTTTCTGGTCATGCCTTCCAGACATTTTGCATGTAGCTTGAACACGTCATTCTCAATCTGAGTGCAAAATTTCACTTCGATCGAATCAGTAGTTTCGAAGTAATCAGGAGAAAAAAATTTCGAGCAGCCACATTTACGGAACCCCTGGGCGAATTTTGCCCAATAACGAACTCAACCGCGGCATTCAAGATTAGAACTTACCGTGAAAGTTTGAAGTTTCTAGGTCGTTCCGTTCGAGAGTTATTGTGTATATAGACGGACGGAAAATGGTCTCTGTCGTTCGTTCGTATACACGATAACTTTCGAACGAATTACCGCGGTTAAGTTCTTTATTGGGCAAAATTCGACCAGAGGTTTCGTAAATATGGCCGTTCGAAATTTTGTTCTCCTGATTACTTCGAAACTACTGATTCGATCGAGATGAAATTTTGCACTCAGATGGAGAATGACGTGTTCAAGATACATGCAGAATGTTGTACAGATCGCATGACAAAAACCCCATAGAATACATAGAAAATAATAACTTCGAACGGAAAAGGGACTTTTTCCGGGTAGGTTTGGATCTCGAATTTCGCTGTCACGTTTATCAATGAACAAAATTAGACTGAGCACTCGTGCTACTTACCATATACCTAATCTCTAAGAAGGCACTGTTAAGTCGTTAAGATATAAAAACTTCATAATGTCGAATAATTTTGAATATCTTTTTGTATGTTGGGAGTACAAAGATTGATTGAGATGAGAACCAGCACCTCCATAGGTAAATATATCAACTGACTCATTAGGTAGGTACCTTCCATGATGCATAAAACTCTGAATGAACATCTTATATGAAGTCTGATCACGAACAGTAGTATGATTTTGAATTGGCAACATTGCTGGAAGGAAGATTACCTGGAAATAGAATATATAGAGGTCAAATTGTTTCCCGAGTAGTATCAAAATATACGGATGTCAAACCATCCGCTGGAAATAACTGGAAGTCGAAATGTACGGAAAAAACTTTTCTTAATATACACGAGGATGCAAGCCTATACCGTTTTGGAAAAGATGCTACTTTGACCGCTGGCTATATATATATAAAATATATATATTTTTTATATAAATATATATAATATATACATATATGTTTTTTTTATTCATTTATTTATTATTTTTTTTTCAAATTTCCTATATGTATTTTTTGCACAAGAAGCAACATATTATTCTCTAACCGAATTTTTGGCCATTTTGCTGACGTTAAAAGTACTTACCCTTTATGACCCAAACAAACGGAAACAACGTAAGGGTCTATTAAAAATAAATATTGTGACTGATTCGGGGGCGAGAAGCGAGAAACAAACACATCATTTCGAGCCTGAGCCTCCGAGCCGCAAGCGGTAGAAATCGAAGTTTCAGGGTAGGCAGATCGAGAAATGCCGTACCCAGCGGATATAGAGCCAACAATATGAGTTTAATTTTGGTCGCTCAACATTGTTTTCCCTTCAAAAAATGTTTGAAATTGTCGGAAATTTATAAGTATTATTTATGTGCTGCATGCACGTCTATGAAAAGTATGAAATACGACAAAAATTCGTTTCAAGCAACAATGATCTCTTGTATTTATGTCATTTACTCATTTTTATGTGAAAATATCGGATATTCGATAAAAATAAACATTAACTAAAAGATGAATCTAATATTAATCATCATCTGAATGAAATTCCAACAGAAATTATTCGAGTCAGAACTAATTCGACTCATTGTTATCTGCGCTCAATCGAAATATACGAAGATAGGTACGGCAAAATGAGGAAAGATGTATCTGAACTGAACGAACGACGTTCGACGTTCTTCGTCACGCTCACTTCGTGTATTCGTGATGACCATATTTTGTCTACGGACCGAGTATACGAAGCAGGATTGGAATTGGAACAGCGTCTCCTCAAGAAGTTGCACAGGATTATTTTTAGAATTTCTATACGTTATGTTTATATTTATAGTTAATACCATTATAATCATTATAAATTTTAATTCAATCGTGGTAATTTGACAGAAGTGAAAAATTGCATTTTTGCTGATCGAGATTTTTAGGGTCGGCAGTGCCGACCCTGCCGTCCCTGACGAGCCGCCACTGAATGTTTCTCATTTTCCTTCTATAACTAGAAATATATTGTTCTTGATTTTGATATATATATATTGTTATGAAAACCCGTGAATTGAATTATTTATAATATTATTAATCGGATGAAATTTTGAATATGGGCGCCAGTTTTCACTTCTTCCAAATTGTATAAACTTTTAATAAAATATTTTCATGAATAGAAAATCATAACTTTTGAACGGAAAGGCCTAGGGACTTGAAATTTTCAGGATAGGTGTGGATCTGAAATGTCGCGTTCAAGTTCACCAATGAGCAGAATTATACTAGGGGTTCCGTAAATACGGTCGTTTGAAATTTTGCTTTTTCGATAATTTCGAAACTACGGATTCGATCGAGATGAAATTTTGTATTTTAATCGAGAATGATATATTAAAACAATATTTTGTCCAGATCTCATGACCAGAACCATAGAAAATTGCAACCTTTGAACGGAAAGGCCTAGGGACTTTGAATTTTCAGGATAGGTGTAGATCTGAAATGTGGCGTTCACGTTCATCAATGAGCAGAATTTTACTAGGGGTTTCGTGAATACGGTCGTTTGAAATTTTGTTTCCTCGATAATTTCGAAACTACTGATTCGATCGAGATAAAATTTTGTATTTTAAACGAGAATGACATATTAAAGCAACATTTTGTCCAGATCGCATGACCAGAACCATAGAAACCATATTGTAATGAATATTGTCCAAGTTCTTCTTAAATAATTTATTTACAGTTCACTTATTACACTAATACTAATTTATTTACAACACTCAATCATTCATTTCCACGCGCGCTATAAGTCCAATTCTGTATTACTGACCCTCGCTCAGGCCGACGTCGTTTTATATCGCCGCTTCATAGTTCCCGAAGGGTTCCAGTATATTCCAGAAGGTCTCTTTCCCGATTCCTCTAGAATCTTCGCGTCTCGCTCTGTCCTAACGCCCACGTCCGAGAATTTTCTACGGTATTGTAATGAATATTGTCCAAGTTCTACTTAAAATAATTTATTTACAATTCACTATTCACTAATTTATTTATAACACTCGATTTAACTTCGTTACATTGCCCCCTTCTTAAAGACATTTCGTCCCGAAATGTCATCCTCGGTGTGTGACGATACCTGCATGACTCTCCATATCTGCAACGCGAAGTTCGATGGAAAAAACACTCCACGGTCTTCATGTTTGGTCGTGGAAGATGGTTAGAGCAAACCAAAATTTCGACGCCGCTGGATTTGAATATTGTCTCCAACCCTTATGATCCTCCAGTCCAGCCTATCGAGTCCACATGACAATTTCGGAATTGCTAGCTTCACCAGATTCTGGTCAACCATAGTGTCTCTCAACTGGGTGAGACTCTTCCAGATATCCTCATAAGACGGTTTACCATGGGAGTACTTCTTGGTAACTAGGTAGAAAATGTTTCTTTCGCCCTTTTTCAATTGCAGCATCCTTCCAACTTCTGGATTCTGCTCTCGCAGCGTTTGTAGTTGACCAAATTTCTTGGAGAACACAACAGCTATGCCCCAGGACATTCGTAGATCTTCTGCCACGCAGTGTACTAGTGCGTTATCATCAGGCACCTTGAAAAGGTCTCGTGGCTCCTCTCTATTAACACCATATAGCACTTTCTGACCTTTTGAATACAAGGACATAAACTACTGGTATGTAATCTCATCCTCTGGTGGTTTGAGGGTGCGAACTTGGTCGTGATTTCCAGCATAAGGGGCCAATCGATTGAAGTGGACGACCCTTGGTTTCCCTCGTGGTGGCTTCTGAATTCGGTAGATAAGGTCGTTTATCCTTTTCATGATTTTAAACGGACCTTCCCAAGAGTTCTGCAACTTCGGCGATAGTCCACGACTACGTTTGGGGTTGTGCAACCAGACCAGGTCACCATCCTGAAACCCTCCAGCCCTAATGTCGTACGTCTGCTTCATTCTATCGCTGGCGCTCTGGATGTTTAACCGGACTCGTTCCATTCTCTGTCTCAAGTTGCTGACATAGTCTTCTCCGGCAGTGTCTTGTCCCGGTGGTATCTCAAAATTGTACTGACGCATGGGAGCCTTTGGTCGTATTCGAGGTCCATTGCTAGCAGCACATACAGCGCACTTTCTGCACCAGTCCTGAACATCATCTCGGCAGCTAGCCCAGTAGAACCGTTGCCTCACTTTCTGCAAGGTCTTCTTCAACCCCAGATGTCCTCCGGCTACCCCGTCATGGATTTCACGAAGCACTTCCTGTCTTCGAATCCTGGGTACAACTATCTGGCGTCGGTCTTCACCACCATTTTCGGACTCCAACACACGCTTCAGTACCCCATTGCCTAGAGTAAAAGAATTCCATTGGGACCAGTAGGATTTAACAGCTGGCGAGTAACCTGCAATTTCCTGCCATGATGTTCTTCGATTGCACTTCTTCCAGCTGATGACTAAACCAAGTTCTGGATCTTTCTCTTGGTCTTTCTGAATATTGCTCTCATTCCAGTTGTCATCTACCGCCCTAGTTCTACGAAGTGTTGCTACTTTTTCTTCTGCACTTCGGCAATGAGAGCCGTCATCTGGACATTTTCTAGGCCCATGTCCTGTTTTTCCATAATACCTGCAGTTTATCGGTCTTCTCTCAGGTAAAACTTCCTTGATCACTTTTCTTATGGCAGCTTCCAGCTCAGCAGGCTCCAGTGAAACTCCCTCATTCACTCGGATTTTACCTCGACCTCTGCAGGACTGCTTTGCTGCTTCAAACTCTAATGACCTTGCCAGTGCGTCTACGAGATGTGCTGGTCGGGCTAATGTCAATGCTAGTCTGGTTTTCTGGTCAAGAAGTCCATTCAAGAATGCTTGCACCGCCAATCGCTCCATTATGTTCTCTGGTGTGGCCGGATATGCGAGACGTACCAGGCATGCAATATCAGTTTCGAATTCTTGTGAAGACTCGCCTGATTTCTGGTAACAATTTTTCAGCTGGGAGTGGTAAACGTGTTCAAAATGAGCCTGGCCAAACCGTAGTTCCAAATGTTTGATCAGCTGATCATAGTCTTCCTGTTCTTGGGCGGTGAATATCTGTCGCTTCTCCTCGTAATGTCAGTATGAGTGCTACAGCTCTTTCCTCTGCATTCCATTCGTTTGCCTTCGCCGCTGCTTCAAATTGATGGCGGTAATTTGCCCATGCGGTTTTTCCGTCGAACTGGGTAGGTTTCATGGAAAGCTTTTTAATTCCAGAATTAACCTTGAAATCCGGCATATATTTCTTCAGGTCCAGTATTGAAATCTAGTTTACCCTGTCCGTGGTTTGTGCAGCATTAACTCGTTTTTCAAGCCTATTAATGGTTTCCTTCATTTTTTCCATCTCCTCCTCGAATTTATCTGTTTCTGTGTTCATTTGTTCCCTAATGTTGTCCATTTCTGTCTCTATTCTCTCTTCTACACTACATAGTTCCTGCTTTAGGCCTTCCGTGCTTTACAGTAGCTTCTCCTCCAGGTTTCTAGAATTTTCCAGAAACTTTTCTTCCAGAGTTTCTTGCAAATCTTCTTTCAGGGATCTGGTAGTCTCTTGAAACTTTTCTTCCAGATCTTCTTTAAGGGATTTGGTTGTCTCTTGAAACTTGTCTTCCAAATTTCTAGAACTTTCTTCAAGGGATTTGGTAGTCTCCTGAAACTTCTCTTCCAAATTTCTAGAACTTTCTTGCCCGTGGTTTGTAGCTCTATTTCCTCTAGTTCCTGTTTCAACTCCGCAACTTTCAAGTCCACAAGACGCACTTTTCTCATCATTTTGTCTTGAACGAAAATACCAGTCTGTTTTACGTTAAAAGTTCAATTAGTTCATTTTCCGCGAACCAGCTATTCACGATGCGAGCACTTATTTATTTCAAAATTGCACTTATGACACCAATGTTATGAATATTGTCCAAGTTCTTCTTGAATAATTTATTTACAGTTCACTTATTACACTAATACTAATTTATTTACAACACTCAATCATTCATTTCCACGCGCGCTATAAGTCCAATTCTGTATTACTGACCCTCGCTCAGGCCGACGTCGTTTTATATCGCCGCTTCATAGTTCCCGAAGGGTTCCAGTATATTCCAGAAGGTCTTCTTTCCCGATTCCTCTAGAATCTTCGCGTCTCGCTCTGTCCTGTGACGCGACAGGTCCGGCCTAAGTTCGTTACAATATATTTATTGTTGAAATTCAACGTGAAGGACTGGTTTTATGGCAGGTCTTTTCCGATTCATTCAGACATCAACTCAAAGATGATTCTAATTTCTTACAGAAAGATTAAGTCACATTCATTTGAAATACGAAGATCAATTTCATAACACTCTAGTCGATAATTATTGAATTACCTTTCTAAATCACCACTCGAACCTGCCCCAGAAAATTGGACTCAAACTTTTCGATAACTTCGTGAACGTATTTCAACTTAATACAACTGATATAAATACCTTACCGACCATTTTTTTTTCATTACCAATTACTCTGCTCAGAAAACGATGAAAAAAATAAAATGTACCTCACGAATACCTGGTTTCTGGATATAAAATGGAAATATCATGGTTGAGAGCAGGTGAAATATGAAAATACTCGTTTTCTAGGTTCTAGATTTATCCGGCATGGGGCGTTTAGACATTTGGATACGAATTTATTATATCTATGACTCTATGCCATAGAGTCTATGGTGAAAGCGTTGAATGAAAAAGAAAAGAAAATACAATAAACCAAGCACATTGTAGAAGAATGTACAATACAGGATCCTATAATTCCTATACAATAATACAGTTAAAGTTACGGAATAACACACTCGCACCTTCGTCTTTACACAGATTACAAGATGGAACTGCAATTTTATACAACCAAGCATCAAACACTATAAAACAAATAGGTATATAAACATGGAAAATATGGAAATTGCCTGGTAAGTCGACTTATCTGCTCTTTGTCTAAAACAGAACTGAACTGAAGGCATCAACCATAGACTAGATGTTAACGTCACCTTTGCGCATAGGTGCGCAGTTGTCCAATTGCGAGGTTGCCATTCAACGAAGTTTGTTGCCACACTGGGCCAGCAGAACTTACGTTAACACCCCCTCCCAATCTGAGAATCGGACAACTGACTACTTAACTTTACCAATCAAACACTTTTACGAAATATGTTTAGTTCTTACTGACTTGCACTTAAAACTAGACTAGAATAATAATAAAAAAAAATACATATACACAGTAATAATATTATGACATTGTTGTTACATTGTAAGAAATACTTAAAGCTAACTGGATAGTCAGTAGAACTCAAGGGCAGCCGTTACTGCTGACGAGCAGAGGTTTCTTAAAGCGAACCACACTTGACTAAATTTCTCTGAGCATCTGCATCCAGGGACCGAAGACCCTTCTCGCTCTTACTCAACAAACATGATCATATCGTACAGAATTGATATAACCAACAAGATATTTTATGCTATTATTTAAAACAGACATACGATGAGTATAACATGCATCCAGGGACCGAAGACCCTTCTTGCACATAAACTCAATGAACATGATCATATCATACAGATATACCTAACCAACAAGATATTTATGCTATTATTTAAAACAGACATAACATGAGTATAATATGCATCCAGGGACTGAAGACCCTTCTTGCACATAAACTCAACGAACATAATCATTAATCAGTACATCGTACATGTAAAATGTATAATCAATGATTCAACTAAACAAACAAATATTTATGGAAAGGTGTGACCTACCTGTAAACCATAATGAGCGCATCTTTCATCGCCAGGGACCGAAGACTCTTCTAATTTGAGATACTTGCATTTGTCAAAATCATATCTCCAGGGACCGAAGACCCTTCTCGATTTAATCTTGACAAACACCAACAAACAAACAACTGCAAAAATACAGTTTACTAAAAATTTGCATGCATAACTTAACTGAGGGTCAGATAGTCACAAGTAACTAGACGGTCATGTTAACTACGAAACTTTGTTACTAGCAAAGGTTTCGTGAGTATATCTGCTATCTGATCATTTGTATTTATTTTCAGAACTTTGATTTTCTTCTCTCGTACATGTTGACGAATGAGAAGATATCTTCGTTCTATATATTTTAATCGACTTTTACTAGTGCTAGTTAGACAATTTTGTCTAGCAGCTTCATTATCTTCATACACTGGTGCAGGAAAAACAACTATATTTACTGTTTCTGCCAACAACTGGGCCAAAAATAAAGCTTCATTTACTGCATGTGTTAATGCAATGAATTCTGCTTCAGCTGAACTTTGTGCTATTGTAGCCTGAAGCTTCGAGCACCACACAACAGGATTACCAAAGGCAAAAATCACAAAGCCAGTACTTGACTTTTGACTTTTTCTATCACCAGCAAAATCTGCATCACAATAACAAGAAAGGCTTGGTGAACCATTTGTATATTTCAAACCTATTTCTGTGGTTCCTTTTAAATACCTTAATACTCTTTTCACCAATGTCCAATGATACTGTTGCGGATTTGGCTGAAACCGGGCAAGATAGCTTACTGCAAACGAAATATCAGGTCTAGTAAACAGACTCAGATACAACAAGGAGCCTATTGCTTTCTTGTACGGAAAATTTGCTTCATTTGTATTTTCAGGAGCTTCGTGTTTCCCTTGTGGTACTGTGCATTTGAGTTCTCCATGCGAAACTCTTTCAATACATTCTTCACAAACTGAGTTTGATGAAGAAACAAATAATTATCAGTTTTTATGATTTCCAAACCAAGGAACAAGGAACTTGATTGGGAAACCAAACTGTTTGATATCAAATCTAGATTTCAATACTTTGACAGTAACTTGAATAAGTTCAGCATTGTTTCCAGTTATTAATAAATCATCTACATATATCAATATCAGAACAATTTTGTCTTCTTTCTTTTTCAGGTATAGACAAGGTTCACGTAAATTTGGTTCAAAACCACATTCTTGTATACTCCGTTTAAGAATTATTGACATCTCGGTAGGCTTTGAAGAATCGAATTTAAGTTGGTAATAGACTCTTCAGTAATATTTTGGGTTGCTGAATTCAGGTTGGTATAGGAATTAGCCTAACATAACCCATAGAGATCTTTCTTTGATGATTTTATCGAAGATATTGGTGAATAATTATAAAAATTAGCTTTGAATTTGAGTATTTTTTGTCTTATGCTATGAAAATGGCTGGAATTCACCAGGATACATCGCGCCTAACAAGAGAACACCAGGCAGTTTGACGGTGTTACTTCGAGTTTTTCGAAGATTTGGCATATATTTCCGCTAGCATTTATCGAGTTTCGCTAGTGTTTCAGGTAAACTGTTATTCACCTACTCAAAGTGTACTCTTATTGATCAATGTCTCTTAAATTTTCAGATTTCACCAAGCACTGTCCGTAGAATATTAGCATGTTATTACAGGCTAGAATTAGAAGTGGAAGAAAACCTGTGCAATATGATTATTCCTTCGAAGAGACATTGAAGGACTTTGTTTTTGCTAGAATTAAAAACGATCCTTTTCGAACTGACCAAAGAGCACCTAGATTTCAATCGATCAAAGTCAACATTATATCATAAAAAAAATTGGATACAATACAAAACAGTTGATCGAAGGAAAATTCTTATTGATAAACAGAAAAATATAATAAAAATAGTACGATATTGTGATAAATACCGAGAATACATAGAACATAACATAAAATTCATTTATCTAGATGAAACTTGGATATTAGAAAACGGTATTCAAATTCGTCAGTGGACACTAGAAAATAATCCAAAAGGTATGCCGAGTATATTCAAGGGTAAAGGCAGAAGGTGCACTATTTTGAATGCTGGAACAATGGATGGATTTTTACCTGGATGTGATCTGATTTTTGACAGTGGTATTAATGATAAGGATTACTATGAATAGTGAATTATTTCATATATTTCAATATTCACATCCAAATCACTACACTTATACTTGGAAACAAAGTTTTCAAAGAGATTTTCATCTTTGCTCTTGTATCATTCGTAGATATTTTAAGTTTATTTATTATACTTATACTGTATGGTACCCTGTACACATTTCCTCTGCTCGTACTGAAATTGAACACATGCTATGTTGTTCAAAATTCAAAGGTATACTGAATAATTGTAAAATTGCTCATCAATTATAATATTTTCAATAATTGATGGACAGTTTTAATGAATGAAAATAAAAATTGACTTTCTTGAAGTATTCAACACGGAGCAATAAATAATTCACAAATTGGTTCATATATTGGTAGTTACGGTACAAAAAAGGTCCATTTTGTGTTAGTGACGGTATTGAACTCGGGAAGTATCCCTTTTCTTACGTGCAATATCAGAATAACTCTAGTTGGCCTCTCCGCCAAATAAGAGAGTGTTCGTGAAAAAAGGTAATATTTCAAATTTTTTGGAAAAACAGTATTCCACCACGATGGGAAAAATTGCATTAATTGAATATTGGGTGCTAGAGTTATAATGTTCAAATGGATTGCTGCAGTTATTACGAATGTTCAGCGTGTTAAATTAAGTAAGTACACAAAAGTATAGAACGAAAACTTCGGTAAACCAAAACTTCAAATACGATTTCCCAACAAAATCAATTTTTGAGTTGTCTCCTTATTCTACGACGGGTGCGATATTATATCGAATGACTGTTTGGGTAACGCATCGTAGATCTTCATGCACATGTATTTCACATTAATCTGTGCTAGTGTCAATTGTTGCCTCGGGTATATATAAGGATCAATTTTCCTAGTTGGGTTGTTGTTCAGAAACGGTTCAAATAGTTCACTGTGGCTTTGTAGGAAGATAACATACTTCAGCACATATATTGCTGTTATCGTCAGGATTTTATTGCTTTTGAAAACACTTCTACAAGTCTCTCTATATTTCATTCTATACATAGCTCGGATTGCTTGCTTTTGTGTTTTAAATATTTCTTTCCGATGTACTGTTTCCCCAGTAAACAATGCCATATGAAAGGGTTGACTGAGAATCGGCTGTGTATAGGAGCTTCAATGTGTCTTGTTGGATATGGGGTGTAGATTATGGTGGTGAGTTTCCTGTTCAAGTTTTCTATTTGGGGGTTCCATTTCTTAATATATATAACGTTGAACCTGAATTCCCATTTTTAAACTGCGGGCTGAATATTCCGGCTTAATTAATAATTATTCGATGATTCGTATACTGAACACTTTTCTAGGTTATATTTATGTTTTATTTCTATGATTAAAACAGTAACTTTTTTGTAACTAGAAATAAAGCCTCGACTGGACGTTCATGGCCTGCTTCGATGTCAATAATTCTTAAATGGACTATAAGTATTTATCTAAAGTAAAAAACCAACATTTTGGTGCAGTTGCTAGTCCATACAGGGCTTTACGTAATTTACAGACAAATTTTGTTTTATCTATCGTTATACCTTCAGGAATTGTCACATACTTAAGTCTATCAATATCTCCATATAAGAAGGCTGTTTTAATATCAAGCTGTTCTATGTGCCAATTTTTTAGCAACAGATAATGCAAACAATAATTTTACAACTGAAAGAGCAGGTGTAGGGGCTGCTGTTTCTTCAGAGGTATATTTCTCTGTATCTCTACATCCGACGACAACCAAACGAGCTTTAAAGCAACCATCATGTTTTACAGTAAATATCCATTTCAAAGGAATTACTTTCATATTGGATTCTCTTTCTACAATATCCCAAACTGTGTGCTTTTTCAAAGAGAAGAGTTCTGATTCAATAGCAGTTATCCATTTACTGCTGTTTGAGCAAGTAATGGCTTCATGATAACTTTGAGGTGTATCACTTGTAGTGTATATTCTATCATCAAAAACAAAACCAAACGGATTCAAAATACACGAGTTTATACTAATATCAGGCACAGTTTCTTCCTGATTGTTCAACTGGGAAGACATTTCTTCAAACTCTATTTCATTGATATTTTGATTATCCTCTACTCGCGAGATTTCTTCTATTTCATTTGAATTTTGACTATTCTCTAGTTGCGAGATTTCTTCTATTTCTATTTCATTTTGACAATTTTCTATCTGATTTGTATCTTCACTTTGTGATCTACTATTACTAGTAACAACTGAATTTTCCGGTGGGGTTAAAGTATTTTCTGAAACTATTTCAAGTTCCTCACTAACAACTAACGGATTTGTTTTGCAAGAGTAATAATTAAACTTTTCATTAAATTAAACATTACACGTTATTAGAATTCATTACGACGCTTGTACTGAATTGAGCATTAAATGCTCGGACTCTAAGAATATTTTCTCTTACACCAGGAACATATTGAACCTTCACTAACTTTAAAACATGTGAACATTTTCCTAACTGTACAAGAATTGGTAGAGTACCCTCTCCCAACGCAACAATGTTCTCTGTTTTCGAAGCAAGTTCAACAGATATAGGCTTTTTATAAGCTGTGAACTCTAACAAGATATTCTGTGCATTTACTACATGATGAGATGCACCAGAATCTACAAGAAAGGAAAAAAGACTAACAAATTTTTCGAGATTGAACTCACACTTACTTGATTTTAGAATTTGTAGTTTCTTACAGTCTTTCTTTTCATGGCCACTCTTAAAACAATAAAAGCAGGCTCTGCCTTCACTTTTACATTCTGACGCCTTGTGAAACAAGATACCGCATTTGTTGCACCTTCCAGCCTTTTTTTCCTCGGTTGTCATCTTTTTCATTTTCTCCACCTGTTCTGATGAATAATGAAAACCTCTGACCCTTTTCTCATAAAATTTATTTGAAGGGGGCATTAATTTTTCCCTTTTTCTCGATGGTTCTGAAGACGACGAACTTCCTTCCATTCTATTTCTGTTTTCCATTTCTAAATAGTGATTGTTACCAGCTACATCAAAAAATACTTAATAAAATCATGGCGTCCTAGGGCAATTAGATCCCTTTCAATCCTCTGTTTCCATGATCTAAAGTTGTTATGACCTTTCAATTTGTCTTCTGTACCAATTATCGGAATCGAAAACGTGGGAAGTTGCTTCAATCTGGCCGATAATCCCGAACATTCGCTTCTTACACTGTTTGCATCCACATTACTCGGCGAGGGGACGGCGTTGGTCATTATCTCGTCCCTTATTTTGTCAGCCATTACCTTGATGAACTGCTGACTTGTGAACAACGATAATATTTCGTTCTGCACAGTATTAGTTTGAGATGGTCCAGGTTGATTCACACCAGCACCAGCCACATGGCTTTCTTCAGTGCTCATGTTGTTGACTTGATCCATTGTTGATTGTCGGTTGGTTTTTGCAGAACAAAAAAAACGTGGGATAAACAAAGATGGCTGATCGAAAGGACGTTTCACTTTAATGCTCTGCTATCAAGTTGCCAGTCCGATTTTTATGTCATCAGTAGATACCTTGTCAAAAATTCAGTAGATTTCAGTAGATTCCTTTTATGCTCTACAAATTTCAGGAATGGAGAATGAAATGAACCTATGATGCCAAAAAAGTATGTATTTCCATTCAACAAAAAAACTGACCTATTTTCAACAAAATAGAAACGAACATTTTCATAAAAAAAATAAACATATAACCTATTTTCAATTTGAAAATACTCATGAATATCTCAAAATGAAGTTAAATAGGAACTTGTACTTAACAGATTCGACTAAATGAAAAACAGGAACAAATAAAAAAAATTACGAAAAGCACTGCCGTGAAGGCAGGAGCTTTTGAGCGCTCGTACATGCACCTTGTAGGTAGATTCGCATTTTCCAGTTCTGGAAACCAATTGAGGAAATTTTTGACAGCTTTCAAACAAATTTTCAAACTAAGGCGATAATCCAGACTTCAAGTCAGTGCTTTAGGTGACCTATTTTTTTTTCGATAATTCGCTAAAATTTTCTACGGTTTCTATGGTCTTGGTGATGCGATCTGGACAAAATTTCGCACGTAGTTTGAATACATTATTCCTCAGCTAGGTGCAAAATTTCATCCCAATCAAATCGGTAGTTTCGAAATTATCAGGAACAGAATAATTTGAACGGCCATATTTACGGCACCCCTAGTCTGATTTTGCTCATTGATGAACGTGACCGTGAAATTCGCGATCCAAACCCACCCTGAAAATTTCAAGTTCCTAGGCCTTTTCATTCGGAAGTTATGATTTTCTATGGTTTCTATGGTTCTGGTCATGCGATCTGGACAAAATGTTGCATTAATATGTCATTCTCGTTTAAAACACAAAATTTTATCTCGATCGAATCCGTAGTTTCGAAATTATCGAGAAAACAAAATTTCAAACGACCGTATTTACGAACCCCTAGTATAATTCTGCTCATTGATGAACGTGAACGCGACATTTCAGATCCACACCTATCCTGAAAATTTCAAGTCCCTAGGCCTTTCTGTTCGAAAGTTATGATTTTCTATGGTTTCTATGGTTCTGGTCATGCGATCTAGAGAAATGTAGCTTGAATATATCATTCTCCATTAGTATACAAAATTTCGTCACGATCGAATCTGTAGTTTGGAAATTATCAAGAAAGAAAATTTTGCTCATAGATGAAAGTGATCACGACAATCGCGATCCACACCTATCCTGAAAATTTCCAGCCCCTAGGCGTTTCCGTTCGAAAGTTACAATTTTCTATGGTTTCTATGGTTCTGGTGATGCGAGCTGAACAAAATTTTGCATGTAGCTTGAACACCTCATTTTCCATCAGAGTGCAAAATTTCATCTCGATCGAATCTGTTGTTTCAAAGTTATCAGGAAAACAAAATTTCGAGCGGAACCCTTAGGCGGATTTTGCCCAATAACGAACTTAGCCTCGGCATTCGAGATTCAAACCTACCCGGAAAATTTCAAGTTTCTAGGACATTCCGTTCGAGAGTTATCGTGTATATGGACGGACGGCCGGACGGACAGACTCAAATTTTCCGACGGATTTGTCATCAGTGAGTCGAACATAGTCGTTTGAGACAATTTTCGGCTCAAAATTCGAAAAATACAGACATCGTGACGAAATGATATAGCCTTCGTGTAAGTAGTACGAGCGCTCAAAAAAACACAAATCCAAAAAATGAAACGGAACAAACTGTTATTGGAGAGGTATATGAAGAATTCAATTTAATCTGAATTACGTATCTTAATCTTATCTATAACCACCGATAACCGGTGATTCCCCGGATTCCCCGCGTGGTGATGTAGCTTTACGGTTTACCAACATCTATATAAAGCGCTCAGAGGCTGAGATGCATTCTTTTTTATAATCGGTAGCGCCTGAAAATTTATTCAAACAGAACGTTCCGAAATATCACGCAAGATATTGTTAAAATAGGTAACTGTAATGATAAAAAAGTGTCATAATTTTTTTCAGTAGATTATGAAATATTTCAGTAGATCAATATGCATATCAGTAGATCTACTGAAAAATCAGTAGACCTGGCAACCTTGAGTCAGGGTTGCCAGTCCGATTTTTATGTCATCAGTAGATACCTTGTCAAAAATCCAGTAGATTTCAGTAGATTCATTTTATGCTCTTCAAATTTCAGGAATGGATAATGAAATGAACCTATGACGCCAAAAAATTATGTATTTTCATTGAAAAAAAAAGTTACCTATTTTCAACAAAATAAAAAACGAACGTTTTTATAAAAAAAAATAAAAATATAACCTATTCTCAATTCCAAATCATGAATATCACAAAATGAAGTTGAAAGAGGAAAAAATAGAAAAAAAAACAACAAATCCAAAAAATGAAACGGAACAAACGGTTATTGGAGAGGTATATGAAGAATTTAATTTAATCTGAATTACGTATCTTATCGTCTTATCCCTATAACCGCCGATAACCGGTGATTCCCCGGATTCCCCGCGTGGTGATGTGACATTACCAACATATCCAGCGCTTAGATGCATTCTATTTCATAATCAGTTGCGCCCGAAATTTTTTTCAAACAGAACGTGCTGAAATATCACGAAAGATATTAATAATAAAAGGTAATAATAATAAATAAGTGTTCAAATCTTTTTCAGTAGATTATGAAATGTTTCAGTAGATCAGTAGATCAACATGCAAATCAGTAGATCTACTGAAAAATCAGTAGATCTGGCAACCCTGCCTTGAGTCGACTTATCTGCTCTTTGTCTGAAACAGAACTAAACTGAAGGCATCAAGCATCAACCATAGACTAGATGTTAACGTCACCTTTGCGCATAGGTGCGCAGTTGTCCAATTGCGAGGTTGCCATTCAACGAAGTTTGTTCCCACACTGGGCCAGCAGAACTTACGTTAACAGTTAATATTAACTATAACTATCTCGGAGTGATTTTCGACTCAACTGGAACGGACAACAAGGAAATAGAGAGAAGAATAACAACGGCGAAAAAAGCAATATCCTGACCCAATTGAATAATACGGAACAAAAATATAACGAAAAAATTACGAAAAGCACTGCCGTGAAGGCAGGAGCTTTTGAGCGCTCGTACATGCACCTTGTAGGTAGATTCGCATTCTCCAGTTTTAGAAATCAATTGAAGGAATTTTTGACAGCTGTCAAAAAAATTCTGAAACTTAGGCGAAACTCCAGACTTCATGTCGGTGCTTCAGCTGATCAATTTTTTTCCGATAATTCGCTAGAATTTTCCACGGTATCTATGGTCTTGGTGATGCGATCTGGACAAAATTTTGCACGTAGTTTGAATACATTATTCCTGAGCTAGGTGCATAATTTCATTCCAATCCGATCGGTAGTTTCGAAACTATCAGGAAAAAAATATTTTGAACGGCCATATTTACGGAACCCCTAGTCTAATTTTGCTCATTGATGAACATGACCGTGAAATTTGCGATCCAAACCCACCCTGAAAATTTCAAGTTCCTAGGCCTTTCCGTTCAAAAGTTAGAATTTTCTATGGTTTCTATGGTTCTGGTCATGCGATCTGGACAAAATATTGCTTCAATATATCATTCTCGATTAAAATACAAAATTTCATCTCGATCGAATCTGTAGTTTCGAATTTATCGAGAAAACAAAATTTCAAACGACCGTATTTACGGAACCCCTTGTATAATGTTGCTCATAGATGAACGTGATCACGAAATTCGAGATCCACACCTATCCTGAAAATTTCAAGTCCCTAGGCCTTTCCGTTCAAAAGTTACAATTTTCTATGGTTTCTATGGTTCTGGTCATGCGATCTGGACAAAATTCCACATGTAGCTTGAACACCTTTATTTCCATTTGAGTGCAAAATTTCATCTCGATCAAATCTGTAGTTTTCAAGTAATCAGGGAAACAAAACTTTGAACGGCCATATTTACGGAACCCCTGGTGGAATTTGGCCCTTTAACGAACTTAACCGAGCCATTTGGGAACTGAACCCACACTGAAAATTTCAAGTCTCTAGGTTGTTTTGTTCGAGAGTTATCGTGCTGACGGACGGCCGGACGGACAGACTCGAATTTTCCGACGGATTCGTCATCAGTGAGTCGAACATAGTCGATTGAGACCATTTTCGGCTCAAAATTCGAAAAATACAGACATCGTGACGAAATGATATAGCCCTCGTGTAAGTAGTACTTACGCTCAAAAAAGAAAATTAAATATATATGAGACGTTAGTGAAGTCCAGTCTATTATATGGGTCTGAGAATTGGAGATTAACCGAGAAATATAAAAGGAGATAAGAAGCGGTTGAAATGGACGCAATTCGTAGGTCACTGATGGTTTCGAGGAGAGATAGGATTAGGAATGATACCATTAAGGACATAATGGGTATTGAAGGAACCATAACAGTGGCGCAGCTAGGATTTTGTTTTGGGGGGGGGGTGAACTGAACAATTTATAATGAAACAAGAAATGTACGAAAGATGGAAAAAAATTAAAGAAGGAAGGAATATTAAAACGAAGAACCAATGAACAATCCAATTCAAGAATTCATAACTTCTCAATATTTAATGTTCAAAATTTCTATAATCGATTGATTTTGTTCTCGTTCCCTTACGAGGTTAGACCTTTCTGATAATATTAAATATTCAGCCTTCTTTCAGATGTTCCTAATATATCTAATACGTCGTCAATATTGAATTCGATATCATAATATACAGGAGGTTTCAAAGGTGAGGCTTTTTTTGACAAGCTATAGAACTCGGCAAAATAAGGCGATATACCAAAAATCGTTCATATAAAATATTCACCAGGGCCGAGTATTTCGAAATCAAAGTTATCCGCAAATATGAGAATTTTCTAGCACGGATCTTTATTAGGTTCGTATTGATATTTAAATTTTCAGATATTACTAGCTGTGTGAGGTCAGTATACGGGAATGCATTTATATGATACGTATGATGACCAAGTTTTCCGATCTAAACCCCTGTGATTTCTTTCTTTGGGGATCCTTTGAAAAGATTAGTGTATAGGCGACCATTCGAAATTACGCCAGACAAGACTTTGTGCACATCAAACAATTGGTGACCATTTCGAACAATTTATGTGAACAATTCGGATTAATTTATTTTATAGGTGAGTTTGTGATTCTTTTTCAATCAGTAATTTTTCGTCTCCTCAGTTTGAACTTCAATAATAATATCGTTTAGAAAAAATCTCCTAATAAAAGTTGAGAGAGAAAACAAATTTGCGATAAATTGATGCCGAGAAAACAAACATCGCATGCATATGGCTCCCAACAGAGAGATCCATCCAGAGTAAGGTGACCATTTTTTTCTAACTTGAAACCAGGACAATATGAATTTTGACCAGTCTCGTCTAAATTCAACAAATCTTCATCAAAAATTCACCCATTTGTGTACTGGTTTTGTTGAATGACTAACCAGGACTAATGTCTGAAAACCAGTAAGTAGGTATTGTAATGGTAAAATCAGTAAGAATGGTCACCTTAATCCAGAGTGGGATTAGAGATAGATATTGATGACCAATATTTTTTGCACTGTTTTTCAAATTGAATATCTTATATCGTCGGCCTAATTCGTTAACCTGCTAAGTCCGTTTTTGCATAGTTTACAGGAGAGAGAAAAAACTGAAAGATATCTTTTCTATTTTACATAATAAAATAAATAAAGATTCTGAATATACCTTTGGTTGCTATAATGATTCTACATATTTTGTAATTTTCAAAAGTAGAATATCTCAAGCACAGTTTGAAAAAATCTGGAAAATAATCACTTAGCAGCTTTTCGTTATGAAGTTTAAATTTGATTGAGGACATAGCAGTTTTTCTATTTAAATGAGCATGAAGTAACATTATTTGCTTGTAATTCTCAATTGAGGATTATATTATAATCAAATCAATTCAATCAGTTTCAATCAAAATATTTATTATCAAAAGTTTAACAATACAATGAGTTGTCAAACAAAAAACAGTATTAACTATTTTATAAACAATATAATATATAACTGAATCAACATAATTTCGAATGTTTTTAGTGTTCTTCACTAGTTATACTTCCATATAAGACACGGTCGTATGAGTTTATCAGAGATAAAACTCAAGATTCAAGTAAATTAAGAAAATTCTTAAAAAACAATCATATTTTTCAAACAAAAACTAAACTGAAGACTAAAATTCTGAAGAAAATTGAATTCCGAACCAAAAAAAATCTTCTAACGCCCCCTAATTCAAAATCACAAAAATACCCTATTCATGAGGTAAACCATCGTAATATTTATGATAGTCGGGTGAAAGAGTCCTTCTGATTTCCTGCAAGTCCTCAAACTTCCGATGAGGGATTTTACATCGATTTTGGTGCAATTGCGTTAAATTACTAGTCTCAAGTAGGATGAAATCGTGAAGACCTTCTCTGCGGTAAAAGTTGCTAGTTATCCTTATAAAAAGTTTTATAGAGACTGGATCCATTGCTTCCATAACATAACACTGAATGAAAATACACTCACGTGCAAAAAAAAACGCGACAAGCTAATATTTGGCAAAATTTGAGGTCTCGTAGTTTCTTTATTTTTAGTTCCATTTTTAACATTTTTGCAGCAAACTGTAGATAAAATAATTAATTTCAACTTGCTCATTCAATCTTTTGTCAAATGCTGGCTCATCAGTCTTTATACAGGGTTAATTAGAAGTTTGTGTTAAACCTTAATTTCAAAACATCCCGTGGAATAATTTCGTTTCGTGGTCAAATTCTTTCAAAATACCAATTTAGGTTGAGAACCATTCGTTTTCAACATTTTGTTTTTGGTTAATGTCTCCAGGTGCACCAGTTCATTTTCAAGAGGGGAATGGACTCTAAAGAAAAAACAATTTTTCTTCGTTCCTTCTTCATGCTCTTTTCCATCCGTCTGGATAATGTGAGGAGAATCTGGATTCGTCAGTGAAAAGAACATTGTTTCATTGCCCTAAGTTCCAACGTAAATGTTCAGAAGCAAATTGGAGTCTAGCTACTCGGTGACACCGAAGTAAGTTTGGTCCAGTTACTGGTCTACAGGCTTCGTCCCCTCGTTTGACGGTAGAGCGATGAACATGAATAATTCATGCAACTTATTCATAATTACGTTCATCTTCAACAAAAGCAACAGCTATTGTACAATTTTCCTTCCCCAATTCACCTCTTCACAAAATTACAATTCTCACAGTAAACCGTTGTCGACTTCGTTCATTTCGTTCTTGAAAATGAACTAGACTAGAGCACTCAAAGGCATGAATCAAAAAACAAAATGTTGGAAAGGAAAAGTTTTCAACGAAAATTGGTATTTTGAAAGAATTTGATCAGGAAATTATTACACAGGATGTTTCAAAATTAGGCTTCAACAACAAACTTCCAATTAACCCAGTGTTAATGACTCATAAGCCTGCATTTAACAGAAATCTGAATGGGCAAGTTAAAATTAATAATTGTATCAACAGTTTGCTGAAAAAAATTCGAAAATTTCACTAAAAATAAAGTAACTACGAGACCTCAAATTTCACAAATATTAACTTGTTGCGTTTTTTTGCACGTGCGTGTATATCTCAAATATGGAACAAAAGAGACTTCACTAACACTATGCAATTTAAAACTCGATCAAAACATTGCCTATAACTTCGTGCGTCCAAAAAATCACGTATACGGTGGACCATAATCAGTACAAAACTGAGGCCCTAATGGGATTTAGCAGGTTTTCATTGTGTAGATTTGCTATTGGGTACAAAGCAGTTTTTCGTGCACGGCTTTTCTACCACATGGAATATCGATATCGACCTTTTACCTTACCCCACAAGGTAGGTAATCGTCTAAACTTTATGACCAGCTCAAAAAGTAAAATTGACCAAAAAATGGACTTGGCAGGTTAACGAATTAGGCCGACGATATGATCAACTTCCGGCGAAATGATCGCTCTTGATGAGTTTTAGCACCTGCCAAAAAAAGCCTCACGTTAAAAAACACCCTGTATATTTAACAGAGCAAGTGCAGTCATTCTCTGAGTTCCCATTGTGCTCCTTAAGTCGT
Source organism: Aphidecta obliterata (assembly GCA_963966015.1). Classification (NCBI taxonomy): domain Eukaryota; kingdom Metazoa; phylum Arthropoda; class Insecta; order Coleoptera; family Coccinellidae; genus Aphidecta; species Aphidecta obliterata. Next base: position 5,231,912 of record OZ014430.1, on the reverse strand, counting down.
TAATTATGTTTTTAATCTTTTATAAATGTCCTTTTCGGAGTGGCCGTTGACACTGGTAACGTATGCAATATTTTCAGACATATGAATATATTCGGAAGTAACTGTAAACTACATTCAGAAAGTGCCGATGTGGCACTGAATCTTGAGTCGGTAGTTCTCGACATAACCTGCTTCCATTTATTTATTTTTTATTTCGTTAGCAGTTTATAAATCAGTTTCTTATAATTTTATTAATTTTTTGAATTCAATCAAAGAATTTGTATCTTTGGGGGGGGGCGCAGCCCCAAAGCCCCCCTCCTGGCTGTGCCAGTGAACCATAATGTATGATATTGGAAAAAGGCAGCTAACTTGGTATGGCCACATACAACGTACGTCAGAAGCAAGACTCCCGAGGCAGGTAATGAACTGGCAGCCAACGGAACGCAGGAGTAGAGGGAGGCCGAAAACTAGTTGGAAACAGGGTGTAGTTAAGGCAATGAGTACTAGAGACCTGCAAGATTTGGATTGGAAAAATAGAGAAAAATGGAGGCAAGGCGTCGGACAACGTCGAAAGATGTTTTAAACCGGCCTATATATAAGTTAATATTAAATCATAAATCTTCAAACATTGAACTGACATTCCCATTTTCAAAGGCAATTAATAATGAATTATCGTTATGTTATCCCTTGTCTCAAGTGTTATAGGATGTAATAGTTAGTATGTAATATAGGTATATCATTGCATTCAAATATCAATCTTATTATGGAGTTAAACTTAAGCGAAAATCTTTTTATTCGTCAATAAAATTTATGTACCTATCTACCAGTGCGAAAGTGCTAGTTTTTCATTCATTTTAGTACTGAATTAATTTCTTACACTCATAAAAGTATAGTACATAGTAAACTTATATTGACAAAAATAGGAAATATCCGATATTATCATTTTCCGGTCCCGATTCATTTCAGAAATGTTGAACAAAAGCGGTCAAAAAGGGTGATCAACTGCAAACTTCGAGATCTAACAGTTGATGGGTTCAAGATTCAATGAACGCTTACTCAGAAAACTGTGGAAATTAATGGAACAGATGAAAAATTATCTTTAAAAACACACAAAGAATTCTCGTTTTTATTATCGCACCAGTATTATTATCACCACATTGAAGTGTACATATGAAGACATAATCAAGCTATTACAGAATCATAATAGAAAGGTGATCTAGTAATTAGTTCAAATTGATTTCATTCCCTGCGGAACTTAATGATTTGAATTCTCGGCATATCATAGAATAAGTTTAAACTAGATTTATTTCAACTGCCAACACGTATAATAAAATTTCCAACAAATTTTCAAATATTCATAATTTCATATCGAAAAGAATTTATTATTCAAAATTTTATGTAAAACTTGATAAAATATTCAACAATATCAAAGCATATTTTACATTTCACAGTCGTAAGAGGAATACAATTTTTCGGCGAATTTATTGACATTCAATGAGTATATGTATCCATTATTTTTTGAAACATTTAGATTTATTTCAATGAAACACCTATACGTCTAAGGTTTCGGGAAGATGAGAAATGAACAGATTGGTACTATTAAGCGGAAAAATAGCCAGCAGTTTTGCAGTAAAACGATTTTGCTGGTAACATACATTTTATTCGCCGAAAAACTTCCATTCGAACTACTACATAATATATGGCTACATCGTCTCTAGATAATGAAATCATCAACTCCTGTGTTTTTAACAGCTATAAATAGAAAACGATAATTAATACTGCTTAGAAATTAATGCATCCAGAAGCCTTATTTTAGATTTCACTGTTTTATAGTTTTTATAGAATTGTTGAATTTGTTGCTTGTCTTCTTTTTGTACCATTTTACCAGTTTTCTGTTGAATTGATAATTCGTATTCTTTTATAGTCCTCTTCAAAACTTTCTTTTCCTCAGTTGCTATTTTTATTTGATGTCGCAGTTCTTCCTGATCCATGGCATGTAAATTTCCATTGATTGAAACATCTGTATCACTGTCCGTTATAGTAATTACTTTTCCAGCAACTGTTTCTGACGATTTCGTAGATTCTAAGTCGAAATTAGCAGTTTCATCTTCATGAATTGTTTCAAGATCATTCGAAATAGATGTTCCCTGAAGAAAATGGTTTTTCGATTAGGTTCTATAAGTAGTTCAAAACCGCAATTAAGTATTATTGGATTCAGTGCGTTCGGAATATGCCTATTATGAAGCAAGGGTCTTGTGCCCAGAAATGAGAGAAGGCTAGAACATCTGAAAATTTTGGATTGCAGTATTTGAGATTGTGAATAGATACGTTGGCTATTCAACATAGGCCTGACCAAATATGGCTAATTCCCAATGACGCAAGCTTCAATCTAACGGGAACATTGTTGGATTATAAATTTGATTATATTTTGTTCTATGAGGTTGATAATTGAAAAATTAATGACATTACCACAAACTATATGATTCAATCTGATACATAAACATCCTAAATAGAATATCTAATATATAAAATTCTCGTGTCCACAGTGTTCGTTGCCATACTCCTCCGAAACGGCTTAACCGATTTTGATGAAATTTTTTGTGCTTATCCGGTATCTATCAGAATCGGCCAACATCTATTTTTCATCCCCCTAAATGTTAGGGGTAGTCCACCCCTAAATTTTTTTTTTTTATTTTTCAGACAAAATTTCTAATTTCTATTTTTTTATGATACAACATACAAAAATACATACAATCCCCAATTTTCACCCTTCTACGATCAACCCTTATTTTTTATAGCCAGAACAACGAGAGGCCGAAGGCCTCGAGCAATTTTGAAATTGCGAAAAAAGGGAGGGACCGGGGGCGCGAAGCGCCCCCTGCGTTTTCGAGAGGGAGAAACGGGCTTTCCTAAGGTAAGAGAGGCCGAAGGCCTCGAGCAATTTTGAAATTGCGAAAAAAGGGAGAGATATGGCAAAACAACGTTTGCCGGGTCAGCTAGGTTAGGTTAGGTTAGGTTTAGGTTAGGTTATTTTGAGACGAGAGGCCGAAGGCCTCGAGCAATTTTGAAATTGTGAAAAAAGGGAGAGACCGGGGGCGCGAAGCGCCCCCCGCGTTTTCGAGAGGGAGAAACGGGCTTTCCTAAGGTAAGAGAGGCCGAAGGCCTCGAGCAATTTTGAAATTGCGAAAAAAGGGAGAGATATGGCAAAACAACGTTTGCCGGGTCATCTAGTATAATATATAAATATATTTTCTCAACTCGAAAAACCTCCCACGGGAAGACTAAAAATGAGCTTTATTTAATTACGAGATCAAATCTATCTATCTACTAACTCATGTTTCACATTGTTCTACAAGCTTTTATAAAGTAATAATGTCTAGTAAGCATTCGCGGTGTTTATGGTCACCGTCTTGCGGAGTTATATCGTCTATGATTACATTACTCACCATTGATGCCTTTGAAACAAGTCTTTTGAGAGTCCTATATCTATCATACAGTGGTCGTACAAGATCACGATCATCTTTATCAATTGGTCTGCCATACACGTTTTCTAAATGTAAAAGAGCTTTTTGAACTGCCACTTTCTCTTCTGATAGCTGGTCCTGCGTCATTTTCTCTATTTCACAGTTTCTACTGAAATACTCTCTCTTAGTTTCCAATTTCTAGAATGAAAAATGTGTAATATAAAATTTATCAATACAAATAATGAATTTCAATATTCTACTTAAGGGGTTAGAACAATTTCAAATTTCTTCAATAATAACTGTAAAAAAAAAGTATTAGATTATGTTGAAAAACTATTCGTCAGCATTTTTTCTGAATAAAAACATAGCGTGTCTTACGTCATTGCATTCGCAACATGAAATTCTATGTCATACATAGTACATTTGTTTCGTGCCATATAAAAAACAAAGTTGATGATGGTTTCTTGCAGACGAAACGCTGTACGGAGATTTTGTGAAGGCCATTTTGTAGGGGTTTGAAAATGGTAAGGAAAAATTCCCTATGGTTTTTTCGAAACTTTTCTCCAGGAAAAATAGAAACCAAATGGCCAAATTTGGGTGTTCTCCGAATATCTCCGGAAGTAAATGACGAGCCACGAATGATTTATTTGGCCATAAAATAATTGAAAAAATTGAGATGTAGCTGATTGTGGAGAAATACAAAATTATGAATGAATGAAATGGCAATACGGAAGAAGGATTATTTTATCGGAGACAAGCCTCTAGGCGCTGGTCTCCTCGAACCGCTCGCACGGTGGTGTAACTTTTAAATCTCGCCCGCCCTGAATCTCGCCCGCCCTGGCGGTTCAGAGAGACCGTGCTCATGGTTTCCGGAACATATAATTCGAGGCGTCTCCGCGTTGGTCGTCCGTCGCGTTTCGAGGAGACCAGCGCCTCACAATACAATTTTGAGGAATGATACACAAAAAATCAGAATTCGATTTTCAGATGATAACGAGGTCATCATAAATGATTACTAACCAGTTGTTTTTTTTTTACTCAGTTAATATTTATATAATTTAACAGTCATATTGTCCTACATTACTAACTGTAGGACAAAAATAGTACATAATAGGTTAGGGTGTTCTCTGCCCAAATGAAACAATGTCCTACAAGAAAACGGGTATGTATCATTAGTCCGATAAGAATTGTCACTTTTCCGTTTTCATATTTGTAACATAAGATACAGGGAAAAGAATCTACATGACCTACATAATAATTAAGCCTAAGATACCGCAAGGCGCATAGAATCTACTCGTCTATTCGTCGGCATCGCTCGTTGCGAGGAAATCCTTGTTTGGATCTTTCGAATTATTTTGCTTAGCGCTTATATATTTTTTATTTGTAGGTATTTTTTGGTTCCCTTGTGGACCTTGCGTCTGTGGCAAGTGCCACCTTTGCCACGCCCTAGATACGGCCATGGACCTAGCTGTAGTAGCAAAATAAGAAGAAATAAAAAGAAACCCAAGCGGAACCAATTTTTTTTTTTAATGTTTTGTTGAATTTAAGTTATCGATTATTAATTTTTTAACTTCTTGTTGAGTAAAATCTACCAAAAAGACAACATTTTTTTTGTGACGCTCAAGAAATAAAAAATATAAAAATCAGCTGGTTAGTAATTTATGATGACCTCGTTATCGATACATGTTGGCAAGAGGGGACTCTTTGATCAAACCATAGATTTTGTGGGACAAATATTTTTTCAAATAATTCAGATAATTATCTTGAGATTTAAAAAAAAAAAAACTCAGTTAGTAGGTAATAAATTTTTGAGAATCATCAAATCGACATAGAGTTTTCGCACAGGAAATTGTTGGGCGTCTTATCGAAACGAAGCTATTCAGGAAGATTCAACTTGATAGTAATTATTTTTACATCAGGGATCTGTACTACTACTTTTGTGCGTAGGACCGGGAGAACATACCACACAATTTGTAGGACAATACGACTGTTGAATTATATAAATATTAACTAAGTAAAAAAAAAATTAGCTGGTTAGTAATCATTTATGATAACCTCGTTATCAATACATGTTCGAAGTAGGGGACTCTCTGATCAAACCATAGATTTTGTAGGACAAATATTCTTTCGAATAATTAAGATAATTATCTTGAGATTTAACAAAGAAAAATTCAGTAAGTAATAAAAATTTGAGAATCATCAAATCGACATATTTTATTCTTGATACCTCTGTTAGCTACCACAATCGAGAGTTTCGTACAGGAAATTGTTGGGCGTCTCATCAAAATGGAACTACTGACGGAAAATTAGCTTGATAGTAATCAAGTGCAAAAATGTACCATGGATCCGGACTATCAGTCTAACAGACAACTTTTCGAATTCGGTCTCAATGTACGAAATTTTTGTGAATTGATTTCAATATCGAATTAAATCTTTCGACAAAAATTTTGATAGGTCGCATATCGTGTGGGACACTGATCCCTATCGAAAATTTTCTGCTCTTTCCGAATATTTCAATCAAATGCCAATACTCCGTTGAATTTATGCTTGCGAGGAGTCCCATATTTATCTAATACGGACCTGGATTTTTCGACTAGTTCAAAGAGGAATCCATTCACTCATGAATGTATGCTTCACGTTCAAAATATCAATTGATTATACTAAATGGTTGAAAAGTTATGAGCAATTGATAATATTGGCGAATACCATAATCACCCTGTATCTCGGCTGTGAAGATGATTAGACCTATCATATATAGGTTTTTTGGACTCGTCTAGAGTAGCTCTATCTCATGTTAACGTATGTACATTTACCAATGAAACACCCTGTAGAAGTGAAAAATTGATAGAACCCGAGAAAATCACGGTGTGAACTCTGAAGCTTGTGCGCGCTTGTTTCAGTGTAACAAACCGGCCTGCAGTGTTCATCGTCGGTATGACAAATACGTCATACCATTTTTAGGAACATAGAAGCACCAAATTATATACAAGCGCATAAAGAACTCAATTTTCCTTCCACATGGAGAATGCAAAGAGCTGAATTTTCAAAAAAGTCATTTAATCGATGCCGCATATACAGGGTGTTTCATAAACATTGCGAACAAATTCAGGATAATGTCCTCTGAGTTATTTGGGGTCGGAAAGTTCTTTTTGGTCTTTGTCCGGGAATGCTTCGTTTCCAAGATACAGGGCGTTACATGTTTTCCAAATGAATAACAAATATTATGTTACTCACTTCACGAATAAGTGAAATAAACTGATATATGCACACTTTGCACTTTGCATACGATCGTGGACAAATTTAATTACTTTCACAGAGTAAGTTCGCAGAGCGAACATTTCCTCGACTATTCCCATCCGAGGATAATATTTAAGTAGCAGCATTTCTATATTTAGAGAATATTTTTTATAGCAGCTGCATTATTTCACGTTGAGTGACAAAGTGGAATAAGTGAATAATGGAGTGAAATAAGTATATAAGTGTTATTTGTTGAGTCATTCTACCACAATTTCGGAATACCATTCTGCAAATATGACACAGATTCCGACGCAATTAACTCGTCGTTAGAAGAAAACTGTGGATCTCGAAGTGAAGGTGAAGCTACCGAAGAATTTCAAAAAGATCGAATCATAAAAGAACAGAAGGCAGAGATGAAACTATTCGAGGAGCAACTAAGAGTGTGAACGGCCAGCGCAAACATTATTGGCTGATGAGGTAAAACCCTTACGCGAAGAAACATCGAAGAAGCAGAAACGTGCTAAAATCAAACAAAGTACCTTCTCCTCTCGGACTGAAGGAAAAAAAGACAACCCTCTTACACCCAAAAGAAGTCCACAAAGGAAAACCCGAATGGAATATTACAGCTGCAGAAGAGGCAGCAGTAAAAAAGTGGAAAAATTCCTCCCGTCATCATAATGGGCATTGCAGATTGAAGAAAAATCTCCAAAAAACTTGGTAGGAAAAAAATCAAGCATACAAGAGCCACAACGGTAAGAGATGAGTTCCGTGGATTATTGGAAATAAACAAAATACCTCGAGGCGTATAAAAAGGTATTTTGAAGTTTCAATTACCTAAGTTGAAAAAAAGATAGACGCGGTTATTAGGTATTTGCCCCACTATGCAGATATAAAAACTATAGAGGAAGATCTGGTAAAACACAACATAAGAGATGCTGAAGTCATCAAAATGACTTCGGACAAAACAAAAGAGGCGATGCCCATACTTCTGGTTATAACCTCAATGTATTAACGAAACATTAAGAAATTTTAACACCATTAACAGAAGTAATTGCCGGATTTTCATCGATGAAGTCTAAATTTTGATATGATTGTCAGTATCAACAGTTTGCGACAGGTGCAAGCAACTGTATGCGACGATTTTCTTCTTGTGAACTTAAGTTGTCTAGCTACGAAAGAGAATATAGGCGTACGTGATTTCCGGAAAACCATTGCGTTTTTGAAACGACAATCGGTTGGTTATGTACCAAGAAAATCTATAAATTTAACTGCAGAAAAAGTATCAAAATTCACCCTTGAAGCTCCAGATGACAAATGGTTGCTTGCAAAGACCATTTTAATTTTTGGAATTTTTGGTGCATGAAGACGAGACGTTTCAATTCGTCTAAACATCGAAGATGTAGAATACCATGGCAGGTTTCCATTAATATTTATTTGTGATGGAAAAAATCACAGATATAAGCCTTCTGCTGTAACATTGAAGGTTGTTATTTCAGACATTTGTGTCATTTATCGCAAAAACATAATATTAATAAAAATTTATTGATACTTACAATAGAATAACTAGTATGATTACCACTACATTGGGTTAAATTCGGGGTGGCGGATTTCCCATGATTAACCCTTCATTCGATGATGAATATTATTCCTCGAATGAAGGGTTAATCATGGGAAATCCGCTCAGCCCATTACTGGCTGAAATTTTTATGAATGATATCGATGAAAAAATCCATATATCCATACATATTTACTTGTTTTGTCGGAACTGATCGTCAATTAAATCAGTTCTTTAAATTCATTAATTCAATTCACCCGTCTATTGAGTTCACAATGGAATTAGAGTCAGTGAACGCTATAAACTTCTTATATTTGACAATCACTAGAGTCAATAATGAACACGAGTTTAGTATTTTTCACAAACCATCACATACGGACATAGCAATACACAAAAATTCTTGTCACCCGTTTCCACAAAAAATAGCAGCGTACAATAGCATGATCCATAGATTAGTTAACGTCCCTTTGATAATAAGAATTTTAATGTAGAATTGAATTTCATCAAACAAATGGCTTTGAATAACGGATACGATACTGAATTAATAGACAGACTGTTATCGAAAAAAATTTTTAAGAACACTTTGAAGGAATTATATCCAATGCAACTTGAAAAAGACCGACAATTTAAAGTTCTAACTTATTCGGGAAAAATTTTGGAAAGGATCTCTCATTTTTTAAAAACAAAGGATATTTCAGTTGAATATAAGACCACGAACAATTTGGGCAGATATATCAAAAACAATAAAGATAGAATGGATAAATTGAATGAATGTGGTGTATATAAATTAACTTGCGGAGATTGATCATGTTTTTACATAGGACAAACAGGTAGGAATTTCAAAACGATATTATCAGAACATAGAAAACTGTTTTATTAAAGGTAGAGGACATTCGGCATATGCGGATCACTTGAAAATTAATAATCATGCGTTAAAAGAAGACTTCGAAATTTTGCATACGGAAAATAAAAGTAGAAAGTTGAATCTCTTAGAGAGCCTTGAGAAAAATATACAAAAATCATCGGTATTTTTATAAAACGATCAAGTAGACTTGAATAATTCACCATTATTGGTCAAGACAAGTAGGACAGGTCAGATAAACAAAAGAAAGAAATAATACAACCTTACCAACATGAGACGAGTTCCCCCAGAGCATGATATTGTAGAATAGGTTGACTTGATAGGTGACTGTAGACCAGGCTATTGTATATTATATTCATAATAGATCTCAATCAGAGCGGGTTCTTGACTCTATTCATTTCATAGTAAGAACTATTAAGTTTCTCAATATGGAGTCTATATGTGTGGTCCATCTTAAATTGGTATCCACGTAGATTCCGAGAAAACCAGAATGCTCCACTGACGAAATGATGTCATTCAAATGACGAACGAATAACCAGTCCTCTCTTCTTACTTCTCAAACTGAAGTGGACACTGGGTTTTCTCGATGTGTATTATGGGAGAATTTGAACGAGGCCAATCAACGAAGCACTACACCAACTGCCGACACAGCTCCTGCAACTCATCAAAGGTCCGAGCAGCAACCAAAATCGTCGGCAAACAAAATTATTCTGATTAACTTGGTTGAAGAGAAGGGATCAGGAAAATTTGTCGAATGAGCCATCATCCTTCCCAGATTAACAGGTAAATCATTGATGAACAACATGAACAGGGGTGATCCTAGAACAGAACCTTGGTGGACTCCAAGGATTAATTCCCGTTCATCAGAAATAACTTTAACAAAAATTGTTCTACCCTTGATATAGCTAGAGATCCAACTCCGAAACACACCCCTAAAACTCAAATTGCAGCATTTGTCAACAAAAATTTGAAGAGTGGCTGTCAAATGCTCGTGATAGGTCGAAGAATAACCCCTCGACGAACTGTCCATTATCTAGATACTCGTACACAAACTCGACAAAATAAAGAGCTCCTGACTGAGTTGACCCAACAAACCAAACGCCATCGGCAAACATTCGGCCGCCAGCGGCATGCACGGTTCTCTGGTGGCTGTCGTAGCCAGATCTGGACCTCCGTCGGCCCAATTCCGGTATACCGTTCCTAATGTACAATGAATCGGCCCTTACTCCGAGAGCGGACACCCGCTATCGGGCCGAAACCGATCCGCAAGATGTGTTGACGACTGTATGGTCCATCTTGCGGATGAATTGGGCGTTGGCCCTGTCAGCGACTGACATCGTGACATCCTATAATCCTATCATTCAGTCAATGGCGGGTGGCCATTATATTTGATAATGTTTGTGTTTCTTTGTGAAAGGCTACTGCGACGGTTAGTGTCGTATTCCGATTTCAAGAAAGCGTAGACGGAAGGCAACAAGTAAACAACGAAAGTGTTCCAGCCCCGGACGTATTTATTATGATGGATATGATGGACAAAACAATATTTTGTAAGCTTGTAACTAGAGTATTTTGTTTGATTGGTTTTTTATTTTTTACTATTAGAATCTTGTATTTATTTTTCAAGTACATTTGTAGCTCCCATTGACATATTCTTGTCATATGATGTGAACTACAAAAAAAAAAGTATAAATATTTTTTGTTGTTATTTCAATGTAGGGTTTCCAAGCCGATTTTTATATAATAATTTGTTGCTGATATTAATATAAATATAGTTTATTTCTTTGGTCAAGTTTCATAACTTTGCGCATTTTGTTCATGATGTTTACATATTTTCCGTTACTTCTAATATGTTGGGAAATATTTTATTTTGTATTTATTCTGAGCTGTAGATGTTGACACATCCCAGAAATGTATACTAAAAGATTAAGTTAAGTTATTCTGTGAATGTTCAACTTTTTTCGTCGTGTGATTAATAAATGGTCTGATGTTTTATAAAAGTATTTTATTCCTAATTCCGTTGATACGTAAATACCTACGCTCCTACACGGACCTACGCTCAAAAATTTCAGCCAACTACGACCATATTTTATTGAACACTCGATAGAATGTTTGCCAAAAGAAAAAACATTTCTTAATAAAAAAAAAATATTTTTCGTCTGGACGATAAATGGTGGCTAACAAGAGGATTGCACCTTGTGAGCCACCGATGGTCTGCCGTGCATTCACCGGCTACCAACTATCTACCTTCGGCCCGTCGTCGGTTATTCAGAGGTTTCGCCGAGGCTGAATGGTTGGCTAGCCGACTCTTAGCCACCTTACGGCCTGGCGGACATGCCCTACCTACCGCTTTCGTCCCATTGTCGGGCCAGCCAGTCTGTGTTTGTTGGGGAGTGGCCTGATCGAAATCAATGCTGTGCATATTTGTATATCATATTTGTCTAAGTAGTTCATCAAGTGATCTTTTGACTATACCCCTCTATGCAGACGATAAAGGAATAGCTGTAAGGTATCGAAACGCAGATGCCGGAGACTGCAAGAAGCAACTCACGAAATTAACCAGTAATACATTAAAGGGAAAATAAAGATGAATGGACAAAAAAGCGAAGCCCTCATCTTACATAAGAGACGTTCGAAAATTCGTGAAAAACTATCAATAAATGATTCAGTGATAGAATGACAGAATGAGGCTAAATATTTAGGTGTTATTCTGAATGAAGAACTCACATGGAACAGTCATAACAAATATAAAAATTGGTAAAACGAACTTCGCGATGAGCAGACTATATCCATTGATAGGCAGTAAAATACGATAACGATAACTCTCGAAATAAGAGCCTAGCGTTTGGAAATTTTCAGGTTGCATCCAAGATCTCCGAATGTTTGATTAGGATCGATAATGGGCGAAATCCGCCAAAGAGTTCCCTAGATATAGCCAGCTGAATTTTTTTTGAGCGCTCGTACTACTTATACGAAAATGGTTTCAATCGACTATGTTCGACTCACTGATGATGAATCCGTCAAAAAATTCGATTCTGTGCGACCGTCCGGCCGGCCTTATACACGATAACTTTCGAACGGAATGTCCTAGAAACTTGAAATTTTCAGGATAGGTTCGAATCTCAAATGCCGCAGTTAAGTTCGTTATTGGGTAAAATTCGCCCAGGGGTTCCGTAAATATGGCAGCTAAAAATTTTCTTTTCCTGATTACTTTGAAACTTCTGCTTCGATCGAAATGAAATTTTGCACTCAGATGGGGAATTACGTGCTCAATTTTGTCCAGCTCGTATGACCAGAACCATAGAAACCATAGAAAATTATAACTCTTTAATGGAGAGGCCTAGGGACTTGAAATTTCCGGGATAGGTGTGGATCTCGAATGTTGCTGTCACGTTCATCAATGAGCAAAATTAGACTAGGGGTTCCGTAAATATGGCCGTTTGAAATTCAGTTTTTTTGATAATTTCAAAACTATGGACTTGATCATGACGAAATTTTGTATATAAATTGAGAATTATATATTCGAGCTACATTTTGTCCAGATCACATGATCAGAACCAGGGTCGATGGCTCTTGGCTTTCAAGTCAATAAAGAACATTTTCTCTTTCTCTCTAGACTAAGGGTTCCGTAAATATAGCCGTTCAAACTATTTTTTTCCTGATAATTCCGAAACTACTTATTGGATTGGAATGAAATTTCGCACATAGATGAAGAATAATGTATTCAAACTACATGGGAAATTTTGTCCAGATCGCATTCCTAAGACCATAGATACCGTAGAAAATTCTTGCTAATTATCGAAAAAAAAATTGGTCACCTAAAAAACTGACGTGAAGTCTTGATTTTCGCCTCAGTTTGAAATTTTCTTTGACAGCTGTCAAAATCTTTCCAATCGGTTTCTAAAACTGGAGAATGCGAATCTACCTACAAGGTGGATGAACGAGCGCTCAAAAGCTCCTGACTTCACGGCAGTGCTTTTCTAAATTTTTTTCTCAATAATTCGAATAATGCCTACTAATCTAATGAAATTTTGTCGTTATATGTACAAAAAAATTACGAAAAGCACTGCCGTGAAGGCAGGAGCTTTTGAGCGCACGTACATGCACCTTGTAGGTGGATTCGCATTTTCCAGTTTTAGAAATCAATTGAAGAAATTTTCGACAGCTTTCAAAAAAATTCCGACACTTAGGCGAAACTCCAGACTTCATGTCAGTGCTTCAGCTGATCAATTTTTTTTTCGATAATTCGCTAGAATTTTCTACGGTATCTATGGTCTTGGTGATGCGATCTAGACAAAACTTTGCACGTAGTTTGAAAACATTATTCCTCAGCTAGGTGCAAAATTTCATTTCAATCTGATCAGTAGTTTCGAAACTATCAGGAAAAAAATATTTTGAACGGCCATATTTACGTAACCCCTAGTCTAATTTTGCTCATTGATGAACGTGACTGCGATATTTGCGATCCAAACCCACCCTGAAAATTTCAAGTTCCTAAGCCTTTCCGTTCAGAAGTTACAATTTTCTATGGTTTCTATGATTCTGGTCATGCGATCTGGACAAAATATTGCTTTAATATATCATTCTCGATTAAAATACAAAATTTCATCTCGATCGAATCTGTAGTTTCGAAATGATCGAGAAAACAAAATTTCAAACCACCGTATTTACGGAACCCCTAGTATAATTCTGCTCATTGTGAACGTGACATTTCAGATCCACACCTATCCTGAAAATTTCAAGTCCCTAGGCCTTTCCGTTCGAAAGTTATGATTTTCTATGGTTCTGATCATGTGATCTGGAGGAATGTAGCTTGAATATATCATTCTCCATTTAAATACAAAATTTCGTGATGATCGAATCTGTAGTTTTGAAATTATCAAGAAAACTAAATTTCAAACGACCATATTTACGGAACCCCTAGAATAATTTTGCTCATAGATGATCGTCATCACGACATTCCAGAATCTCACATATCCTGAAAATTTCAAGTCCCTAGGCGTTTCCGTTCAAAAGTTACAATTTTCTATGGTTTCTATGGTTCTGGTCATGCGATCTGGACAAAATTTCAAATGTACCTTGAACACCTCATTCTCCATTCGAGTGCAAAGTTTCATCTCTATCGAATCTGTGGTTTCGAAGTAATCAGGAGAATAAAATTTTGAATGGCCATATTTACGGAACCCTTCGTGGAATTCTGCCCATTAACGAACTCAACCGAGGCATTTGGGATCTGAACCTACACTGAAAATTTCAAGTCTCTAGGTTGATCTGTTCGAGAGTTATCGTGCTTACGGACGGACGGCCGGACGGACGGACGGCCGGACGGACGGACGGCCGGACGGACGGACAGACTCGAATTTTCCGACGGATTCGTCATCAGTGAGTCGAACATAGTCGTTTGAGACCATTTTCGGCTCAAAATTCGAAAAATACAGACATCGTGACGAAATGATATAGCCCTCGTGTAGGTATAGTACAGGCGCTCAAAAACGATACGAAGATTTAGGTGCAGTTTGGTGAGGATCGCATCACTAGAAGATTTTCAGATAATTCCCTTTTCAAAACTATCTCATAAACTATTCGCCATATTCTGCTGAAATTCTGTGTGTACATATTATATAAGGCATGAATGAGTTATGTAGAAATTCAGCTTTTTGACGGTTTCATTTGAATGGAAAATTGAGTTTTTCTTATATACCTATTCAATATTGTTCGGTGATTCCTCTTCTTTTGAGTGGATAAAAATTGAATGAATGACAGTATTCGTCTTATTGGCAATGAACTCTGTTTGGTACTTAGAAAAAAGCGCGCAAATGTTTCTGACTTCACCTCAGTGCTTTTGTCGTATTTTCGAGCGTTCGTTCTACTTAAGGTGGTTTTAAATCAAACGAACAAAGAGCAAGAGCTACAACAAGGACATTCTCTATGGATCTTTCAGTGTAAACGAAAGCATAGTCGTTTATCAGCCGAACGAATGCTCAATCATGTCAATTGTTCGTTATGTCCGACTCTGACAAGTCTGACAGCAATATAGAATTGCGTGTGCTGCTTTTGTTGTTTTGTCTCAAACACGCAAAGAGAAAAGCAGGAAGAGACAATGTTGGATGACAAAAGAAATGCCGCGACGGATACTGATACTAGATAATCTAGCTGAAACGATGATGGATATGCAGAACAAGAAGAAAGTGGTCAATTCCTAAACTGTTGTAGAAAGGCGGCAGTGGATTTTGACCATTTATTATCTCTGATCAGCGACTAAGTTCGGAAATCGACGAATTAGTTAGTTAGAATTACGGTTAATGTCGAAATAAAATGTTTTCCTCGGTTATATTTATCTATTGGAATTTCGAAATCTAAAACCTCCTTTGAAGATATTAATGAAGAAAACAAGAAAAATATTAGTCCGAACTCACCATCTCAATTTCCGTCATTATCGTCTGAAGTTTTCTTTCCTTAGCATCAGAAGATTTACCATCGTGAATAAATTTGATACCAGACTCTTGGAGCAACTTATACTCTTTCTTCAATTTAGTCAACTCCATATAGTATTTTTTGAGACCACCATCATTTATCTTGTCAAAATGGCTCGGCTTGTATCCGTTTTTCAATTGAAAATCATTTTCGAATTTTTTTATTTTTTTCTTGACGGCTCCTAATTGCTTGCTGAGTTTTTGTAATTGTTCGTCAATAGGATTGATAACTTTCCTACCGTTATTATAGGCACATATGTCTGGATCTAGGTATATACAATGTGTCGCTATAATGGAATTCCTAGGTGAAGACAACAAACGATTTGGTACAACTGAACGACTTGGAGAAGGATCGTTGTTAATTCGATTAGAACATGATGGAAGTGGCTCAGAATCATCAACTTGTTGGTGTAATGTTGATAAATCAAATGAAGTTGATGATACAGTTCTGTGGGGACTTGGTGATCTATCTTTTTCTGCCTTAGTAAGAGAAACTTCAATCTGTTCATTTATCTGAATATTGACTGTACAAGGTTCATGTTGAGACTTTCTTTCATCTACTTTGTGCCTTGTTCTGGTAAAACTGTTTCCTTTTGGTCTCTTCGAGAACGACTTTTTGCACTTCAAAGTTAAAGGTTTTGCGAATCTCTCGTGAGATCTGCGTTTTTCATGTTCACATTCATCGGCAACTGAAGAATTATTTTCTATAACATCTGAATTTTCTTTTGACGACTGATTTCTTTTATTTTTTATGTTTTGTATGTGTAAATCTTCACTACTAGAGACTCGCCGTATAATACTATCCTTCTCTGAATGCCTCCTTGAATGAGGCCTCTCCTCCGAGTTTGATCTTATAACTTTCCTCTCTTGATACAAAGAACTTATACTTTCTTGCCTTTCTTTCCTTTTCCGCGCTTTACATGCAACTTTCGCTTCCTCGGTCGTAGTAATTTGTTCATTTCTATTCAACCAAGAATGTAACAATATACCTTTTGCCTTCAATTTCTTGTCTTTCTGTTCTTTTTTTGCAAATGATTCCTTTTTGGTTTCTTCTTTCTTAACAGGTCCTTTCATTTTGCATCGTATTTTACACTGAAATCATATCGAAAACACAAAATATTATATATCATTCAAATAATTTATACTAAGGAATATATTATATATACTCAAATTAAGCAATATTTAAATTCGTATAAGTACTGAAAGTACTGAAAGATAATAAGGTGATTGATTTCGAATTGATCGCATTTTGATGAACAAAAATGACAAAATCATGAATAAGTTAAAATGGGTCAGACTTATAACTGGCATCAGTTCTTTTTTTGGAATTCGGGGGTTGATCTCAGTTGGATGTTGCAACACTGAAACCGCCCAAATATCTTATAAGTCATAGAATACATTTAAGGTCGCATTAAACAATGTAGAAAATTAAAACAGGAAAGCTGCAAATTTTGCACAAAGTTTTATTATATTTACCTCACGGTATTTTCTCTCTTCCGTGAATATTCCACCAAACCTATATCAACTCATTTCAATTAAGTTTCATTCGCGCAAATTGAACCCTCTACTCTCTGTTATCAATAACCCAAGTGTAAGACGGCCCACAAACGCTGAAACATGCTGCGATACCTTGTATCGACACCAGGAATCATGGAACTTATATAGCTGTAAGTGATTGTTCGTGTATTTTTTTGTTTCATGTTGTATTAAACTGTTAAAATTGTAGTTACCCTGAGGAAGGAGCAGAAAAGCTCCGAAAGCTCGGTATGGAATAAAGAGTAGATAGAAATAAACCTATATCAGTCGATTTCCCTTAACCCCCTGTATATTATATATATGTATATATATATCTATAACATTTAAATGTATATGTCCATTGCTCAACTTTTTTATTTCATCATAAAAGTAAATGACCGAAGATTTCGAAACAAAAACCAACATCGAAAAAAATTTACGTAATTTTAACATTTTAACACCTTCATCAACAAATTTATCAAATTGAACATGGGTTTTTTAGGTTTTTCTTGCTAAACTTGAAATTTGAATATTTTGAAGCTTTATCATCAGTGAATAACACATTTTAATTTGATGATTCACAAACAATCAATATCAGGTAAGCAAGGGGTCCACCCAAAATCGATCCATTTAAGAATTATTGACATCGAAGCAGGCCATGAACGTCCAGTCGAGGCTTTATTTCTAGTTACAAAAAAGTTACTGTTTTAATCATAGAAATATAAAACATAAATATAACCTAGAAAAGTGTTCAGTATACGAATTATCGAATAATTATTGATTCAGCCGGAATATTTCGACTGCAGTTTAAAAATGGGAATTCGGGTTCAACGTTATATATATATTAAGAAATGGAACCCCCAAATAGAAAAGTTGAACAGGAAACTCACCACCATAATCTACACCCTAAATAGTATGAAATACCATATCCAACAAGATACATTGAAGCTCCTATACACAGCCAATTTTCAGTCAACCCTTTCATATGGCATTGTTTACTGGGGAAACAGTACATCGGAAAAAAATATTTAAAACACAAAAGCAAGCAATCCGAGCTATGTATAGAATGAAATATAGAGATACTTGTAGAAGTGTTTTCAAAGGGAATAAAATCCTGACGTTAACAGCAATATATGTGCTGAAGAATGTTATCTTCCTACAAAGCCACAGTGAACTATTTGAACCGTTTCTAAACAACAACCCAACTAGGAAAATTGATCCTTATATATACCCGAGGCAACAATTGACACTAGCACAGTATAATGTGAAAAACATGTGCATGAAGATCTACGATGCGTTACCCAAACAGTTTCATTCGATATAATATCGCACCCGTCGTAGAATAAGGAGACAACTCAAAAATTGATTTTGTTGGGAAATCGTATTTGAAGTTTTGGTTTACCGAAGTTTTCGTTCTATACTTTTGTGTACTTACTCAATTTAACACGCTGAACATTCGTAATAACTGCAGCAATCCATTTGAACATTATAACTCTAGCACCCAATATTCAATTAATGCAGTTTTTCCCATCGTGGTGGAATATTCCACTGTTTTTCCAAAAAATTTGAAATGTTACCTTTTTTCACGAACAGTCTCTTATGTGGCGGAGAGGCCAACTAGAGTTATTCTGATATTGCACGTAAGCAAAGGGATACTTCTTGAGTTCAATACCGTCACTAACACAAAATGGACCTTTTTTGAGTTGTCTCCTTAGTCTACGACGGGTGCGATATATATTATTATTAAAATAAGAGAGAAACAAAAATTAAGAATCTATGTAGTACATGAAGAATTTTGACATGAAATTTGACAATTATTCAGTATACTTTTGAATTGGGAACAATATAGCATGTGTATCAGCAGAGGGAATGTGAACAGGGTACTATACAGTCTAACTATAATAAATAAACTTGAAATATCTATGAATGATACAAGAGAAAAGATAAAAATATCATTGAAAACTTTGTTTCCACGTATAAGTGTAGTGATTTGGATGTGTTTATCGAATAAGCTGACATAATCCTATTGATGGGCATCCTTTTGCAGGGAAGGTTTCAATATCTCAATAACCCATTTATGAAATAATTCACCATTCATAGTAATCCTTATCATTAATACATATTTAATAAGAATCGGATCACATCTAGGTAAAAATCCATCAATTGTTCCAGCATTCAAAATAGTGCACCTTCTGCCTTTACCCTTTGAATATACTCGGCATACCTTTTGGATTATTTTCTAGGGTCCACTGACAAATTTGAATACCGTTTTTGAATATCCAAGTTTCATCTAGATAAATGAATTTTACGTTTTGTTCCATGTATTCTCGGTATTTATCACAATATTGTACTATTTTCATTATATTTTTCTGTTTATCAGTAAGAATTTTCCTTCGATCAACTTTTTTGTATTTGTATCCAATTTTTTTTATGATATACATAATATAATGTTGACTTCGATCAATTGAAATCTAGGTGCTCTTTGGCCAGTTCGAAAAGGATATCTTTTTTTTTTATTTATTTATTTTATATCCCGACTCTCCTAGGTCTCTAAACTGATATATTCATTGTTTTTAATTCTAGCAAAAACAAAGTCATTCAATGTCTCTTTGAAGGAATAATCATATCGCACAGGTTTTCTTCCACTGCTAATTCCAGGCTATAATAACATTTTAATATTCTACGGACAGGGCTTGGTGAAATCTGAAAATTTAAGAGACATTGATCAATCAGAATACACTTTGAGTCGGTGAATAACAGTTTACCTGAAACACTAGCGGAAATATATGCCAAATCTTTGAAAAACTCGAAGTAACACCGACAAACTGCCTGGCGTTCTCTTGTTAGGCGCGATGTATCCTGGTCAATTCCAGCCATTTTAATAGCATAAGACAAAAAATACTCAAATTCAGAGCAAATTTTTATAATTACATATTCGCCAATATCTTCGATAAAATCATCAAAGCAAGATTTCTATGGGTAATGTTAGTGTTATTCCTATACCAACCTGAATTCAGCAACACAAAATATTACTGAATAGTCTATTACCAACTTAAATTCGATTTTTCACAGCCAACCGAGATGTCAATAATTCTTAAACGGAGTGTATATGGCAACTGGTTTGTGTTCTGCCGGTCGTGAAAGTTTAGAAATCTGTGGTTTGAACAATACAGAAGGACCGAAGAAGCGAATTAGTTCATTACCATGTATTTCTCTATTCTCAATAAGACTAAGAAAAATTGAAGGGTACTTACCAAAAGTTCTAGAGCAAAAGTTACAAGGCAGTTGAATGTAAAAAAACGGAAGGAAATGTTGAAAAAGATTAATTCATATCTCTGTCTCGGCACATCGTAACTATGGCTGCTTGAGGAAGTGGGTTGTGACCAGCCGCAATTTCAGCATGAAAGTGTCAGTTCAACTCCCTTTCTGTTTGGAAGGTTATACGAAGTTAATTTTCTTCTTTCCTATAAACAAGAGGAATAATCAATACTTTCCCACTTATACCCTAATGATTCAATTCATATCAATCGATTTACTTCATCGATAATGTTCATTCTTTCTTAGTTTATCAGGATCTGGGGTACGTGAAGGACGGATGTATCTACGTGAAGAAAGCACCTCTATTTCAAAATTTTTTAAATAAAACTGTTCTAGGTTTGTGCTTTATTGTGCTGCAAAAAAGAATCACATATCTCAAAAACGAAGCGTCAGGTAACAAGTCCAGCACCGCCCTTTTTTTGCGAAATAATAAAAATTATGCTGGATAGAGCTTAGGCTTCTTACTTCTCTTGATCGTAAACGTCACAATTTTTTATTTCCTGTTTCAAAATAAAAATTAAAATGCTAGTTTTTCAGATCAGAGTGCTCGGTGAGTTGGGAGATCCGGTAAACTGTAGAAGATAATCGAATATCTCAACTTGTCTCAACCTCAAAATTGTCTCAGGTTCGTGACATTGCATAAGTGCGAGGATATAATTAATTTTCGTTTTTGGCCCAAAGTTTTCGAGATATTGAACTCTTTTTGTGAAAATTCCGTAAAATACTGCCTCGCATAATATGCGATATGTCATCGAGAGAATCTTAAATGTAGGAAATGACAAGCATTCACAATAATGATTATATCAAAAGTGGTGATTTGAGAAAAATTGAATACCAGATTAACTGCTATTATTTATTATGTTGAGGCATAGATAAATTATTATTAGTCTATGTGTTGAGGTAAGTCAACAGTTGAAAATAAGGGTTTTCATTTGAAAAATTCAGATGAGAAATTTTATTGTTTTTCTTGAATGATAAGTTCATTTATGTATAAGAATAGCGAATAGAAAGATGAAATAGGGCTTTACGGAAACACCGAGCCGGTTTAGCTGTCAACCTCAATGTTTTGTATCAGTTGTCGAACGTCTGGTTAATTTTTGTTTTTTTTTTATCATTTCTCAATCTCATAGCCCCAACACGAGGAGGGTAAGCACGATCATTGACAATTGATATTATGAGATTTTTTTGAATATTTCACAGAAGTCAGGTCACTTTCTACCACTGAAATTGAAATTAGACATCAAGGTTATCGGTTCAACCCAATCACCCTGATAATTTCCAAAGTATGTGCCTGATTCATAATATCCACGAAGCATCCTGTGTTTCTGCTCTTCCTTCCATTCGGCAGTAAGTAAAGTTTATCACTAAATTTGGGGTTGAAAAATGAATATTCAAAAAATGAGAAAAATAAGAAGAAGTTTCTATTCACAAGTAATTCTGATGTACTACCCCGTTTTATTTTTGTGTCAAACTTGCGTTCTGAAGATCTAATAGGGATTTTTAATATATGAAGATGCCTAATCGAAATATTAACATTATATTTATCGTGATTTGATTATCAGGAAGGAGATGATCACGCTTCATTAAAAATGAGGCCATAACCTAGTGTAACATTGTCAGAACAATGACCTCGACAACAAAAGATAGAAATTGGAATTGGAATTGTAGGAATCGGTTTCTTCTTCATCGCATTCGTCTCACATAACGAAAGGTTGCCTACCTGATCATTCCTAGCATAAAACGAGCAAAATACTTTAACTACATATAAAACTTCAATTTGAAATATACCTTTCCATCAGATATTTATCTCAGTATTCACATCAATTTCACAAGAATATTTTGAAAATTTTACAGATATCACGTTCTGGCACCAAATCAAAACCGATCGATACGCATGTTTATTGTGTTCAACAAAACACGGCGTAGAAGCGTAGACGAAAATTCAGTTGGTGGCCGCGCAGCGCAGTTCCCGACCATCCTTGTTTTCCCGGAATTTTGGCTGAACGAAATTACGAATGGAGAGAGAGGAAGGTAGAAGGCATGCCACTCTGATTCCCCACTGGAGTTACATGCATAAAGCTAGATATGATATACGCAGGAGCATGAAGTGAAGAAGGTTCACCAGGACAGGGCCATCCAATTTGGTTCATTATACAGGGTGTCGAGATAATGAAAGTAATTCTTCAATACATTTCTTGATGATGAAGTTTTTCCATCAAATCAATTATACTTCAGTTATCTTTGTAGCCTCATCAACTTTGACCATATATCTGGAAACGGCATTAAATTTGCTACAAGATAAAAATTTCTATGTGCCAAAAAAATTCTTATTGCGGGCGTGGTAAGGAGGAGAATATCACGATGCTGAAGAGAACAAAATCAGTCATATTTTTCCAATGGTTTTGTCGATGAAAAAGTTATCATTATGGACATGTTTTCTTTTAAGCGAAAAATAACCCATTAGGCCTGCTTTCGAATGACATATCAACTTTTGTGCTTTCTGCTTGTCTCCTGCCATAATATCAGGGCTAACAAGAAAACATCGAAAAAGTAGAAATATTCCAAACCTAAATTTGCTCTATTTTAAAGCTTTTTATGATTTAATATTAAAGTAATTTGTCAAATCGAAATGATCTAGAAAATTATGCCTGTTTTTTCAAACATCGAATATCGCGAATGGAAATGCTGGCGCAGCGGTTTGAGAGGTTTGCTATGTCCTAACAGACGAAAACCAAATAGAAAGACATTTGTACAAGTGCTCAGGCGATTAGGTGAAACAGACTCATTTGGTGGTCTCCGAATCAGGGAAGGTGGTCGAAATAGTGCACGTGTGTGATTGAGGTTGGCACATATATGTGTGACCGCCGAAAGATTCGCGACGAAATTCACGAAGTTTGCTAAAAACGCAAATAGGGATGGGTGCACACTCAACTCAGGAATTATTATTGAAAATTTCATAATTTGCGCGACAAATTGAATAATAATAATGTTATTGGTCTAGTGAGACATATACTGTATGTATTAGACATGTCATAAATAGTGAATAAATATGTCAGCTTATTCTACGAACTCATCCAAAACCAACCACTACATTTATACGAATTTTTGCTGATGTTATCATCTATGCTTTTGTTCAATACGAAGAAATGTATGGTACCCTGTTGACATATAATAACAGTTTATTAAGCATAAACATTGATCGCAGAAGCATATGCCTCTACGCGATATATAATTTTCATTTACACAAGAATTTACATTAGCCAATTAAAATTAATGGTTTGATCAAACAGTCCCCTCCTTCCAACATGTATTGATCACGAGGTTATCATAAATTATTACTAACCAGCTGATTTTTTTTTTACTTAGTTAATATTTATATAATTTGACAGTCATATTGTCCTACAAATTGTGTGGTACGTTATCCCGGTCCTACGCTCGAAAGTAGTAGTACAGATCCTTGATGTAAAAATAATAACTATCAATCTGAATCTTCGCGAATAGCTTCGTTTCCATGAGACAGACGCCCAACAATTTACTGTACGAAAACTCTCGATTGTGGTAGCTAACAGAGGTAGCAATGATAAAAT
This sequence comes from Aphidecta obliterata, assembly GCA_963966015.1. Taxonomy (NCBI): domain Eukaryota; kingdom Metazoa; phylum Arthropoda; class Insecta; order Coleoptera; family Coccinellidae; genus Aphidecta; species Aphidecta obliterata. Next base: position 5,207,925 of record OZ014430.1, on the reverse strand, counting down.
ATGTCGATTTAATGATTCGCAAAAATTTATTACTAACTGATTTTTTCGTTGTTGAATCTCAAGATAATTATCTAAATTATTTGAAAGAATATTTGTCCTACAAAATCTATGGTTTGATCAAAGAATCCCCACTTACCAACATGTATCGATAACGAGGTCATCATAAATTACTAACCAGCTGATTTTTCTTTTATTTCTCAAGCGTCACCAAAAAAATTTTGACTTTTTGGTAAATTTTACTCAACAAGAAGTTGAAAAATCAATAATCGTAAACTTAAAGTCAACAAAACATTAAAAAAAAATTGGTGCCGCTTGGGTTTCTGTAATTTGCTACTACAGCTGAGTCCATGGCCGTATCTAGGGCGTGGCGAAGGTGGCACTTGCCACAGGCGCAAGGTCCACAGGGGCGCCAAAAAAATACCAAAAAATAAAAAATATATAAGCGCTAAGCAAAATAATTCGAAAGATCCCAACACGGATTTCCTCGTAACTAGCGATGCCGACGAATAGACGAGTAGATTCTATGCTCCTTGCGGTATTTTAGGCTTAATTATTATGTAGTTCATGTAGATTTTTTCACTGTATCTCATGTTACGAATAGGAAAACGGAAAAATGACAATTCTTGTCGGACTTATGATACATACCTGTTTTCTTGTAGGACATTGTTTCATTTGGACAGAGAACACACTAACCTATTATGTAATATTTTTGTCCTACAGTTAGTAATGAGAAAAATGGTCTTGTGGTATCAACAATTTCTAAGCGTAGGACCTGGATAACATACCACACAATTTGTAGGACAATATGACTGTTGAATTATATAAATATTAACTAAACAAGAAAAAAATCAGCTGGTTAGTAATCATTTATGATAACCTCGTTATCAATACATGTTGGAAGGAGGGGACTGTTTGATCAAACCATAAATTTTGTAGGACAAATATTTTTTCGAATAATTCAGATAATTATCTTGAGATTTAACAAAAAAAAATTCAGTTAGTAATAAACATTTGAGAATCATCAAATCGACATATTTTATCCTTGCTACCTCTGTTAGCTACCACAATCGGGAGTTTCGTACAGGAAATTGTTGGGCGTCCCATCAAAATGAAGCTACCCACGGAAAATTAGCTTGATAGTAATCAAGTGCAAAAATGTACCATGGATCCTGGACTACTATGTCAGTATAGTCAGTATCGCCAAACCATGTCATTCATCGAGAAAAACAACTCCCCCATTGAATTATTATTATTTAATAATCTTTTCCTTTCTTGTTCGTACTTCATAATATATTTGTATTTTACTATCTCCACTTTTGCACCAACAGATCTTCTGGTTCATTCAAAAATATCTTACCCGGAATAGAGAAGTTGTCGACGAAAAACTCTTTCGAATAACCTGAAAAAACCGTCTTGAACTAAAATTTTCATGGCACTTAATTCACACTCTTAAGATTTGTTGCAAATTTTAATAGGGAGAGGTCGATCTCCAGGAAAATTTCCAGAAAGAAAAAATAAATTATCATATATCTTAGTAAAATTAATGAAGAATAATAATTATAACTTTCGAACGGAAAGGCTTAGGGACTTGAAATTTGTAGGGTAGGTTTGGATTGCGAATGTTGCGGTCACGTTCATCAATGAGAAAAATTAGACTAGGGGTTCCGTAGATATGGCCGTTCGAAATATGTTTTCCTGATACTGATTGGATTGGAATGAAATTTCGCAGATAGATGAAAATAATGAACTCAAACTACCTGCGAAATTTACAGATCGCATAACCAAAACAATAGATACCGTAGAAAATTCAAGCGAATAATAGAAAAAAAATTGGTCACCTAGAGGGTTTTCATCTTGGTTGTTTTTAATATCCTCTTTGTTACGGATTATTCTGCTCTTTTCTCTGCCCCGTATTCAATGTTCAAAAGTCAAAAAATTGATTTTTTACATATTTATTGCAAATATATCGTTTCCTATTGGTTTTATGCTATTTGTTTTCCTTATTAATATTGTAGAACACCAAATTCTCTACAACTTTTGTTGAATTACATTTTTCATATCTTGAACCATTTTCGAGACAGAGCGCGCGCGTTGTTCAACTATTGAGAGTATCATTCGAGGTTAACCTGTAGTCCCGATTAAAAACACGCCATATAAAGTTTATGAACTATTGAAAAGGAAAAAAAACTTTTCGCATATCCAGAACCATAGAAACCATAGAAAATTATAAACCTCAGTTTGAATTTTTTTTCTTATAGCTGTCATTTTTTTTTCCGATTGTTTTCTGAAACTGGAAAATGCGAATCTACCTGCAAGGTGCATGAAAGAGCGCTTAAAAGATCCTGACTTCACGGCAGTGCTTTTTTAAATTTTTGGTATTTGTTTCCAATTTTTTTTATCATATGATATTTGTAGCTTTCGATTTAGCTATCTGAGCATTCGCGCATTCGATTTGCTTCGAAAAGCGTGCGCAACAAAAACCGATCCCTCCGGTGCACGAAACCCTTAGAACGAAAGCGCCTAATGTTGACTTCGATTGTTTGAAATCTAGGTGCTCTTTGGCCAGTTCAAAAAGGATATCTAAACTGATATATTCTTCGTTTTTAATTTCAGCGAAAACAAAATCATTTATGTTTCTTTGAAGGAATAATCATATTGCACAGGTTTTCTTCCACTGCTAATTCCAGGCAGTAATGACATGCCTTCTTCTTTTTTGCTAATATTCTCCGAACAGTGCTCGGAGAAATCTGAAGATTCAAGGCAGATTGGTCAATCAGAATATAAACAATTTGAGAAGGTGAATAACACTAGCGAAACTCGAAATGCTAGCGGAAATACCTATCTGAATCTTTGAAAAACACGAAGTAACACCGACAAACTGCCTGGCGTTCTCTTGTTGTTAGGCGCGATGTATCCTGGTCAATTCCAGCCATTTTGATAGCACAAGACAAAAAAATACTCAAATAAGGAGCTAATTTTTATAATTATTCACCAATATCTTCGATAAAATCTTCAAACTTCAAAGCAAGATCTCTATCATAGACTAATAGTAAAATAAAATATTATTATTAGTCTATGGTCTCTATACTCTCTATGTGTTATGTTAGTGTTATTCCCCCGGTACGGAGTTAAGTGCCAACCCGGCGCGTCTCCAGGTGGCGGATAGGAGGGGGCCTCTGACGATAATCTCTGGTGAGGAAGAGGTCTGCGGGGAAATTGGGGGCTCGTTGTGCCTAGAAACTCAACTGGTAGCTCTCAATACCTTGCCGCGTACGGACTTCACCTGTCCCAGCTGTAGTGTCGTGGCTAAGGAATTGCACCATGTTAAACGATGCCAGATAGGGCATCGAGCATACCTCGAGACCATTCTGTTATACCAACGCCTCCTGGCTGTCCGTGGTCATGTCTCGCGAGCCAGTGGGGAGGGGGTCTTGGCTTGACCACCCGGACCAAGAGGAAACAACCTCATCAAAAATTCTAAATCCAAGGCGGGAACCAGGCCGAAGGATGCGTGGTCAGATAGAAGACTGGCCCCTACTGGTCTCAACCTTGGAGCACCTGGGGGAACTCCATTGTATAAACCCCTTACCTCTGCATGCGGGGCTCTGCACAGGTGGACCGATATGACCCTAGCTTCTTGTGGGACCAATTATGGACAAAAAACCGATTAAACAAATCACCACTGGAACAGGGGCTGAGTTAACCTCCGCCTCCTTATCCGGGCACCTCGCAGGAGGGAGGGTCAAGCGACCGAAGAATCGGCTGCCGTTCGAGCTGGCAAACTTGGACAACCGGGCGGCAGAGATTATCCACTGAGGAAAGGTCTCAGTGGAGCAGGAGTGCGGAAGTACCTGCGACTTCTCCATCAGGGGCTACAACCTGAAGAGGCTAGGAAGCAGGTTCTTCAGCGCACAGACCCGAAGGTCACCCCAAAGGGAAAAGACCACGGCAAGAGACGTCCGGAGCAGATCACACCTCCGACGTTGCCTCTGCCGAAAAAGCAGAAGACGGCCGCAGCTAAAACCGGGCAAGCCACTGGTTATGCAGCAGCCGTCAAAGCAAAAAAGGGGGCAATCAGCATTGGGATAGTCCCCAAAGAATACCCCAGGACCATTCTGGAAGTCGAGCAACTATCGACTCTTGAAGACGTTCTGGTGGAAGAGATGTGTAAGTACACAGAAAGAGGGATTCACTTCACTGGCGTTCATTTCTGTAATGGAATGATGCTGGTGGATTGTGGATCCAAGAAGGCGGCGGACTGGCTCACAAGTACAGTACCGCAATTGAAATCTTGGGAAGGACCCGAGTTGGTAGCACTGAGTGGAGACGACATCCCAAGTCCTACCGTTATAACGGTCTTCTTCCCAAAAAGTATCGACATGGAACAGGAGAAGATCCTCCGACTTGTCGAGATTCAGAATCCCGACCTCAATGTTAGGGCTTGGAAGGTGCTGCGCTTCAGAAAGGAAGGCAAAGGAAGTGTCCTCACGATTGGGGTTGATCCCCAATCCAAGGACAGAGGGAGGCCAACTGAACTTCCGGTTCGGGAGCGTCCCAGTCTCAGGGCTAGGAAAAAAAGGTGGCCCTGAAGAAGGGTCGAAGGATGTGGAGAAGCCCTCCACATCCCAGGAACCCAGCTGCGACACCGCCAGTACTCCTGGAGATACAGAGATTCCCTCTGCGCCCCAAGGTACTGGGCTAAGTTGTGTGGTGGCTGGGGGTCCGACTACGGGCAAGGAGACCTCCTCGTGTCCCGGAGAGGAAACCTCTCAAATGGAAGTCGAGGAGGGGCAGATGGAGGCGAAGGAGGGGGCAAGCACCCCACAAAACAAACCTTCGTCATCATAAGAATAGCGCAGGTAAACCTGCAACACGCGAGGGGTTCCTGAGCCGTGATTGCAAGGTTGTTTGCGATAACCCAAGAGGTGAGCACCTACTTGAATATCTCTTAGTTAACAACCTCGAGAACACTAACATTGGGACAACACCAACATTCGTCACGAGAGCGAGGGAAGAAGTCCTTGACGTAAAAATTGCTAATCCTGTGACCAGGAAGTACATTACGTCTTGGAGGGTGATGGACGAGTCATCGCTCTCTGATCATAGGATTATCGTCTTACCTCGTTTTTGCTTAAAACGATGAAGAAGGTAGTAGATAACTACATAAGAACGGAGAACCTGGAGAAAACACCACTTCACAAATGTCAGCATGCGTACAGGGCAGGACGCTCCACGTAGACTGCTCTGTATCAGCTGACTGAAGGCATCCAGAAAACGCTGAACAACAAAGAAATCGCACTGTGCGCTTTCCTAGACATATCTGGGGCCTTTGACAACACGACACACGTTTCTGTCAGAGAGGCACTTGTAAAGCGGGAAGTGAACTGTACCATCATAAAATGGATGTATGAGGTGTTGACGACGAGGACAGCTGAGACACTGGCTGTCGATCAGACCATCTCTGTTAAAACCACTCGCGGAACACCTCAAGGAGGGGTAATATCTGCCCTCCTTTGGAGTCTGGTAGTGGATGAACTACTGCACAGGCTAACGGAGCTTGGCTTCGAATGTTTAGGCTATGCCGATGACATAGTCCTAATAGTAAGAGGTTAGGATAGGGTGATAGATGAGGGTTCCCTCTGTGATTTGTTGCAGAGGGGCCCCAAAATTATCGAGCAGTGGTGCTTGTCAGTGGGGCTCAACATCAACCCAGCCAAGACCACAGTGGTTCCCTTTACCCGGAAAAGAAACCTTCCAGGCATGAAGCCCATCTCGGTGAATGGAGATAACGTAGAATGGAATTATGAAGTCAAATATCTGGGAATTTACCCTAGACAATAAGCTTCCATTGAATAAGCATGTTGAAAACACTGCTAGTAAAGCGACAAGAGCTCTAATGGCGTGCAAAAGTCTATCCGGTAAAACCTGGGGCTGTAACCCTAAAATACTGCGATGGATGTATGTCATGATTGAGAGACCAATAATAACTTATGGGGCAGTAGTCTGGTCTGCTAAGACAGGGCAGACAAGCACGAGGAAAATTCTCGACAAGATACAAAGGCTTGCCTGCGTTTGTATTACTGGAGCTATGAGAACGTGCCCGACAAGAGCACTTGAGGTCATCACAGATCTCACTCCATTACATCTAGTGATCAACAGGGTAGCCCATGAGGCTATCCTTAGAATATCTAGGGTAGGTAGAGGGAATGAGAGAAGTAAAAGTCAAGGAGCCTGGTCCTCTCTGAACAAGTACATCTCATCAGCGAACCTGCCTAGTGATGTTATGATTAAAAAAGTAAGCATTGAGAAGAACTTCAACACTATGCTATGTAAAAAGGAAGAATGGGAAAAGGAATACACTACCCAAAACTTGAAAGTGAATACCATTAAATGGTATACAGATGGTTCTAAAACCACGATGGGGGCCGGCGCTGGAGTATACGGGGCAAGAACTAAGTGTACACTATCGTTAGGCTCCTACTCGAGTGCCTTTCAGGCAGAAATACTTGCAATCGAAAGATGCATAGATATAAACCTGGAAAGAAACATTGTGTGATCATGTGGTCCACTCGGATAGTCAAGCTGCTATCAAAGCACTGAACTCCTATATCATCGACTCAAAGCTGATATGGGAGTGCCGGAGGAAACTTAATGTAGTAGGAAAGAAAAATAAGGTCTCTTTAGTCTGGGTTCCTCGTCACTCAGGAATCAAAGGAAACGAAGAGGCCAATACACTTGCCAGAAAGGGAGCACAAACGCCACTTACTGGCCCAGAACCCTTCTGTGGCATAGGTAAACGCACATATAAGAAAGAGTTTCTGGAGAAAGAAGAGACCGAAAGAGAAGCACTCTGAAGGAACCTTCCAGGAATGGACCACTCTAAAAGGTTCATTCGGAACTATGGAAGTTCAAGATCCAAAAAGTATTTGGATCTCAGTAAGAACAAGTTGGCTTCCTCACTGGACATTGTCGCCTTAGGAAGCATATGATGAGAATGAGCTTAACAGAAACAGACGAGTGTAGATTCTGTGGTGAACAGGAGGAGACTCCTGTTCACCTGGTTACAGAATGCCTCGCCATTGTAAACCAGCGCAAAGAATGTCTTGGACAAGAGAATTACAGGAGGAATGAGGATCTAACCTCCTTGAAGCCCTCTCAGATACTGGAGTTCATTGGAGCTCTGGAGCTGGAGGGCGAGCTGTAGGTAGCGCAGTTGCGAATACGGCTCTGATGGGGGGCACAATAGACCTTGAGGTCGCAGTGGAACGTAACCCTCTTCCTAACTATTAACTATCAACTATTAGTGTTATTCCCATACCAACCTGAATTCAGCAACCCAAAATATTACTGAATACCTATTACCAACTTAAATTCGATTTTCCACACCCTCTCGCGATGTCAATAATTCTTAAACGAAGTACCTATTATAAATAGATCAAAAAGTTTTATAAGAATGCGCAGTTTATAATAATGCCTGTGAAAGTCGAACGTGAATATGATATCTGATAGCAAATTACCACTATAGAGAAAATTATTGAACCCACGATAAAAAAATCATCTTTCAGGAATTGCTCGCTGCAAACTAACAAATTCTTTGAGATACTCTTCCCAATCTTTAAGATTGTCTATCATTCTTCAACTGCCTTCGGATTCAACGGGAATTTATACAAAGAATTTTCAGAATTATCATAAATATGATGAGCAAATAATTCACACTTCTCCCATACAAACACACACACACATTAGTTTGTTGTTCTGTTGTTCACCTCTCGAGTATTTCAAAGGATTGAAGCAGATGTCGCCCACTCCGTGATTCTTCCCTATACAGTACATACACTGTAGTCTGTATTTTCAGAATCGACCCCCAAAAGTAGAAAGCACCCTGATTAGGAGGACCGCAAGAAGATGAAGAATAAATAAATAATATGATTTGGTTCTGTTCTGTGGAAGTAACCTCAAAATCTCAAAAAGTCAAAAACCATTATAAACATAAACACAAACAGAACAACTATCAAGCTAAGAATTGTGTTGAACTAGTTTCTTGTTTGAAATATATTCTATATCCAATTAAACAAAATGTCGTTATACCACGATGTAGATATAAAAGGTCGTACAGCCGAAAATGTTTCCGGGTGGTCCTCGGGAATTAAACTTCTCCAAAGTCAGTTACAACTAAAAAAAGCTACAGTTACTCAACCTAAAAGAGATCAACAGAGGAAAGTGAGTTTGGCCCCTGTCATAGATTTGAAATCCAAAAGGAACGAAGATGATATTTTTCATCCAATGTTATCTAAACCGAAAAAAGAAACTATATTACCTATTGGAAATGCATTCAGAGAATATGATTGGAATTGTGTTGATGAATATGATCCCTTGTGGCCTAATGAATATGAAAAGATAGTAAAAGAGTTGAGAGATAATAGGGAACGGGATAATGATAAAGATGAAAAAAGGAGAGACAAAAAAAGAAAGAGTAGATTTAATGATCCGCAAGAAGAAGCGCCGTTAATATCTACTCCGCAGATGACTCAACCACCTTTAGCAAGTGGCTTTGCAGGTAGGAAGAAACTACTAGATGCTTAAATTCATGGAGAACCATGTATTGGCTGATTATTCATAAAAATTTTTAGGTCGTTGGGAAGAAGAGGAAGAAAAAGAACCAATCAAAAAGTCACGTCCATCAGGTGGTGCTGCAATAGCTCCACCTCCAAGTTTACAAGAACCTGCAGAAATGACACCCATGTTTCCAAACAAACTGGTTAATATTGTACCTGCTGGAGGTGGATCCATAGCTGCTAAAATAATGGCAAAATATGGGTTCAAAGAAGGACAAGGTCTCGGTAAACAAGAACAAGGTATGGTTAGTGCTTTACAAGTAGAGAAGACATCTAAAAGAGGAGGTAGGATAATACACGAAAAAGAATTGCAATTGGAAATGGAAATGGAATCTGAAAAAGAAGGTGATGGTTTAAATATAACCGATATGATGAAGAATCCTAGCAAGGTAATTCAAGTTCTTAGAAAACTTCATTTTCAGAAAATCCTACTACAGTCGACTCTCGATAATTGGAAACTCAAGGGACCAATGAAAAAGTTCAAATTATCGAGAGTTCAAAATATTGAGGGTTCAAAAAACAAGAGTTTGATTAAAAGTACTAATGATATTGCATAACTACAGAGTGATTCACTTATCTTGTTAATCCCAATTTTCACAAAAATAGACAAATATTTTTTATTCTGTAAACGGCATTTTGTACAAGTCAATGATATGCATAGAAGTTGGCAAAAAGATTAAGACGGCAGGCGTCGCGGCACCGTCAAGGTTTTTTCCCCAGGAACATAACCCTTTTCAAAAAGATGATTTCCTTCAAAAACTTTTTCCAAATACAATTTTCTTCCATTTCAAACCGTCAGCGATCTGCAGCGTGTTTTATGTTAATTCTATTCCATTCATTTTTTTCTGTATTGTGACAGTATGCCTTTTTAATAGACAAAGACATGATTTTGTTTCTTAAATTCAAGGAGGTTCATCAATTGAAAGACACTTATTCTTTCTTCCAATCATTTTTGTTCCGAAGATTCGAAAAATAGGTTTTAGTTCAATGCAATTCTAAGAAAGACTACGCATACTCAAATAGGACAAGTCAGTGCAAGATTCAAATTATAGAGTGTTTAGGTGCTCTGACTTCAAATTGAAGAGTGTCGATGAGCAAAATGCCATAGCTACAACTTCAAATTACCGAGGGGACCAAAATACATTTATTTTTCTCAATTTATCGAGTTTTAATCAAGGGAACTGCAAAGAACTTCAAATTATCGCAAGATTCAATTTATCGAGTGTCAAATTTTCGAGAGTCGACTGTATTAGCAATCTAAGGGTTCTGTTCTTGAGAAATACCCTTGCCTTTATTTGTATGTATATAAATATAATCATAGAATCGACTCTAACTATTTCGATGAAATTTTGTATTAAGATAGTTTTGCTTCTTCAGTTCACCTAAATTGTTGTAGAGAGAGAGAGGGAGAGAACTGTTCTTTATTGTCATACGATAAGAGCCACCAACCTAGGTCCTTCAGTTGGTAAATTGAATGTACCGGGTGATTGTTTATATTTTACTCAATAGTAACAATATCGTTATTAGGGTTTTTTCAAGGAATAAGACGATTTTTATACTCTTTATTGATTCATGCTAGCTTTCCCAACTTTCAGATGCTTCATCAAAATTTTTAGTCTCACATAGAATACTCAATACAAAAGGATTCTCAAGGCATAAGATAATGTAAACACTTACGTCAATGTGAGGTTATTCGTCACTTCAGTTGTTAAAATAATCGTGTATCCAATATCGAAAAAAGAGGGTAAAGGATTATAAGAATGGTTATTTTTTGTGGAGTTAAATCTCAATTTTGCGGAAACTTTAATGACATGGAGTTGACAAAATTTCGAAGTGGCAAGTCGTATAAGGCCTTCTTTCAGTCTGATTCAAATTCTATCAGTCAGATCTTTCGGTATTATTAAAAAATCTCATAAAATTGATGAATATTCACGCTGACTTGATCTAAATTTGTAGATTGTTCTTCTGAAAAATATGGTCGGCCCTGGTGAAGTAGATGATGACCTAGAACCAGAAGTGAAAGAGGAGTGCAATGTGAAGTATGGAGAGGTTGGAAGTGTCGTTATTCATGAAATACAGCATGAAAATCCTGAAGAAGCAGTAAGAATATTTGTTGAGTTCAGGAGAATGGAAAGTGCCATCAAAGCAGTTGTAGATCTGAATGGTAGATTCTTTGGTGGTAGGATGGTTAAAGCTTCATTTTATGATACAGAAAAATTCGATAATTTGGAGTTGATATAGTATTTGGGAGAACTGAATGAAAATATCTATGTATTTGTTTGTGCTTGAGATAATTCTAAATTTTTCCAATGTAAGAAAGAACACATAGCATAAATGTAGAATCGAAGACTGGGCATCAATAATAAAGATCAATAAACTTGTAATGAAGGAATCTGAAGCAAGTTTTTTATTCATTGTCTTTGATGAGATTCATATTCCTAAACCCGTGTTTGAAGAATGTACTAGAACTAGTACTAAGAATAAATACAAGTATACAACTACAGGATTTATTTGCTAATTAATCTCCAATGTTACAGTGTTATAAAATTAATCCCACTGCCAAACATTTCCCGGCAATCTATTCCTTACTTGGACATTCTCTGATTTATCTGTTTCCAACAATTTAATGTTGGTTTTCGTTACCACAACTTCAGGCGGTTGAACCTCTGACCGAGCATCTCTTGTACAATAATAATTATTGTCCAAACGATGTGAAGGGCCACCAGGAATATATGGTGATGGAGGATTCCTAGTAGCTACATCGGCATCAAATCTTAGAGCTAAAGTGTGAGGTCTACCCAAAAGAAACTCTCTTACTTTTTGTAAAAATGGGGAAACCTCCTTTATGTGTTTATAAACTTTGCTCATCGTTCGAGATTCTGGTTTTGAAATATAGAATTGAAAGATCAAGTATCTAGTACTGTTGTGTTAAGTAACAGAAAATCTCATGAAAGTCATAAAACTGATATCATAACCTACTTAATATAATCTATGCTATGGAATTGGCATATTAGGTCTACGATAACCAGGGTTGCCAGTCCGATTTGTATGTCATCAATAGATACCTTGTCAAAACTTCAGTAGATTCATTTTATGCTCTACAAATTCCAGGAATGGATAATGAAATGAACCTATGACGCCAAAAAAATATGTATTTTAATTAACAAAAAAAATAACCTATTTTCAACAAAATAGAAAAGAACATTTTTATGAAAAAAAATAAACATATGACCTATTCTCAATTTGAAAATACTCATGAATATTACAATATTATAAATAAATGTCATAATTTTTTTCATTAGATCATGAAATGTATCAGTAGATCAATATGCATATCAGTAGATCTACTGAAAAATCAGTAGACCTGGCAACCCTGATGATAACAGTCACAAAAATCAAAGATATAGAAGGTCACTCTTTTACCATTATTTAAAAATAAATGAAGATACTCTGGTCTGAACAGTGAGGTCCAAAGGTCTAAACGCCCCCTGCCGGCTAAATCCCGAACCTAGAAAATTAGTATTGGTTTCATATTTCACGTGCTTTTAAATCCAGATATTTTTATTTTATATCCAGGAACCAGGTATTCGTGAAGTTTTTTTAGAAATTTTTATCGTTTTCTGAGCAGAGTAATTGGTATTGAAAAAAAAAATAGTCGGTAGACGGTAAGGTACCTATACATATTTTATTTATATGAGTTATTCAGTTGAAATACGTTCACGAAGTTTTGAATTTTAGGTTACAAGTTTAAGTCCAATTTTCTGGGGCAAGTTTGACTTGATTAAGAAAGGTAATTTAATGATTATCAACAAAGTGTTATGAAATTGATCTTCGTATTTCAAATGACTGCGTCTTAATTTTTTTGTAATAAAGAAAATGAGTTCTAGTTCTTTGGGGTTTTCAATAGAAAACTGTAATGTCGGTAATAGTTTTATTCCTTAAAAGTACAATCTAACACTCAAAACCTTCACAATGCAGGGGCTGGAGGTTCCGCCATGATGGTTGAGAAAACACTAACACACCTGTTTCCTCGATGACGATCCCAGCGCCACTGATCCCAGCCGAACCACTGTCAAAGCAAAGAGGAACAGTCTTTGATCAAAGTGACTATTTTAACCATAGACTAATAATAATAAATAATTTTATTATAAGTATGATTTTAACCTGGAAAAATTGTATCGAATTTCACAACACAAAAGATGTCGAATATATTATAATTTATTTCTGAACTTTTTTCTTCTACACTGCTGTAATTAAGTTATTAATTTGAATATGCTATAATTACATTAATTTTTCAATTAAGTAATTCGTTAAAAATGCCGAGTATCAATAAATCTTTCATTTATGGAATATGTTTTGCTTCACTTACATGGATTCTATCATTATATTTATATATAGAATTGAAAAAATCGCCAACGAATAATGATTCGGCAACTATTTCACCGTTCGATACATTAGGTGATAATGTGGTGAAACATTCTAACTTGATAGGTATATTGTTACGAACATCATCTGTTATGATATAGCACTACAAGACAATTTTGTTTCAGATTTAAGCGAGTTGGGCATTATGAAATCTAAAGAAGATAAAATTATCAGAGATGAAGGATATAAGCTTCATGCTTTCAATACTCTCATAAGCAATAGGCTAGGGTATCATAGATTATTACCAGATACAAGAAATAAGTTGTGAGTATTAGTTGCTCTGATTCGAGAATAAGAGAAGCATTTGGATTTTCATTTATGTTGAATATTTATAACTAGAAATACCCATACTTCAGAAACATACAATTCAGTCTCACAAGCTCTTAAATGAGCTTCTCAGATGTTCTACAGAAACTTGGGAAAGTTGGGGTGAATAACCAATATAAAAAATCATTAATTTATATGTTTTGTACAGATAGATGCCAAAATTAAAGAATGTGAAAAGGTATTCTATCATAACATTTGATTTGAGCTTGTTTAGTGGGTTCTTAGATTCAACTGGTCACTTATTCAATGGAATACTTTTTTGTATTCATTAAAACAAATCAACCAAAACAATGTCCTTAATCTATGAAAACCAAACACTGACTTCCATTTCGGATTATATTACTTCAAGGTAACTCCTATTTTGTATAAAGTTATGTTTTGCCTGATACATTCTTGAAGTGGGTGCATTAAAACTCTTAGCTTTCCTTTGGTACCTAGTTCATAAATTATGATATTCCTCTGTATAAATCAAACAAAACTTTGGATTGTTTTCCATTAATCAATATAAGTCAATCATGATAACAGAAATATCAATACATTCATCAAGTCATTAATATTACCGGCGTGCGAATATCCTCGTTCTACCTGACACATGCTTCGAGGAGTGAATCATGAAAATAAGAAAGCATTGAAAATATCTCGAAGAAAGCATAATGCCAATAAACTAAGACCCGCTTTACACGTGTCAAGTAGCTTGCGCAGGTATCTAAATCAAGTAACTCGCGCAAGTGTAGTCGAATGTCGTGTGTTTAGTCAAGGGAATAGGAACACTGTCTATTCACTTGTGCAAGTCGCGTCCCCCTCTCTTGTTTTCCCAACTAAACACCCCAGATTAGGCAAGTTCATTAGTAGAAATTGTGCAGAGGGTGTTTCAATTCGTATCGACTTCAAAGATGTTTTGTTGGAATGAGGAAACAACTTTAAAATTCGTACAAAGTTACAGGTAAAGGCATTGTTTGTGGGATTTTAGGGATGCTGTCTACAAAAATAAGCAAGCTACAGAATCGGCGTATAGGGAAATTAAAGAGATAATGGGAATTGAAGGATTCAGGGTGCCCGAAATTAAAAACAAAAATCGGGCTTTGGGATCGACATATGCACAAGAAAAAAAAATTAAGGAGTCCATGAAATCGGGATCCAGAACAGACCATGTTGTTCCCACTCTCAGATGGTTTAAGGAAATGGAGGCATTTCTACAGAATCTAGAGGAAAATAACAATCTTCAAAATGACTACTAAACGACTGTACTAAAATACGTGTAGACGCTCACTTGCGCGCCAGCAAATTCATTTTAGTTACTTGCGTTAGTAGCTTGCGCGAGCTACTAACGCAAGATTGGTGCGGCGTTGCCATTCAGAGAATGTGCCTTGAAGAACATGGTTATTTTCACGCCGCGCCGAGAATAACATCCTCGATTCTATATATGTGCAGTATATCCTCAATATTAAAGGATTGTTTCATTGTTTTAGGTGTGATAATATTACTTATCCTGCAGAGTTACCAAAAGCTTCAGTAATAATTTGTTTCTATAATGAACATTTTACTACGCTTCTCCGAACAATATATTCAATATTGGATAGAACAGATTCTCAACATCTGAAAGAAATTGTATTAATAGATGATTTCAGTGATCTCAATGATTTAAGAAAAGATCTGAAAGAACATATCAACATACATTTCGAGGATAAGGTGAAATTATACAGAACAGAAAGAAGAGAAGGTCTGATAAGAGCCAGAATATATGGATCAAGAAGGGCGGAAGGAGAGGTATGAAACATTATGCGATGAAAAATTTTTGGTGAATTTTTAATTTAACGCCCACTCGTATTTTTCAATTTATAAAAATTTTGCATTGAAAATGAGCATTCTAGAATGATTCTCGATGTTTTCAATGATGCATATTTTTTAAACGGGATCGGATCTGAACAGGGGTGTTGGGTGGGTAAGAATCTAAAAAAACATTAGAAAAATAGTTCTTTAAAAGCGAGTATGCGATGTCAAAAATATTAAAACGATAACGTCACTACAAAAACAATTCGGAAAGTGTAAAAAAAAAATTTTCCAGGAGAATTTGAGGAATAAACACAAAACTGCATGAAAAATAGTTTGCTTTCCATGAAAACCATAAAAAATCATTGAAGAATGTTTTCGAAAATTTCAATTTATTCTGAAACTAACCTAACTAACCTAAATAACCTAACTTAGCACCTTTATTGACCAGACTGAACTGAAGCCGGAACTGGAATCAGTTTAGACTTTTGAGTATAGAATAACAGGAGGGGATATGAACCATATATGTGTCGTTCATTGTGAAAGTGGTGTATCTCCATATTTCTTGAATTTATATTTTAATGCTTAATGAAATAACATTTAACAGTCTTAGATACCGGAATAATGCTGTAGCGCCTTCTACGTGATTACACGGCAAATATTGGAGTTGGGGCAAGTGCAGCCATGTTTGGCGGGAAAGTGTAATCATTTGGTTGCACTTTCCCGAATTTATTATTGTTTCGGATGGTTAGAAATTATGAAAGAAAAACACAGCGTGGAGGGGGTTATTCGAAACATGCAATTGAAAGCGTTGAATCAAAAATATTGGGCATAACTTCTACTTACACGTGGGATTTATCATTTCGTCACGATGTCTGCATTTTTTCGAATTTTCAGCCGAAAATGGTCTTAATAGACAAGGTTCGAGTCACTCATGACGAATCCGTCGAAAAATTCAAGTATGCGCGTTCGGTCGTCTGTCCGTCCGGCCGATTCCAACCTCATTCAAGTACGTTGTCTTTATTCGAGCAGTATGTGAGCGTGCATTGTCATGCATAAAAATTCCCTGCTCTCCCAGAAATGGTTTATAAGGTACAACATGTCCATAAGAATTTCCTCTATGTACCTAACTGCTGTTGAAGATCCATTTATAAAAACCAACTCTGTGCGGCCCCCTAAAGACACACCTCCCCAGACCATAACAGATGCACCACCGAATGGAACTCGCTTCTTTATACAGGCATCTGCGTATCTTTCTACTGGTCATCTATAAACGCTATAAGCTCCTTGAATGCTGAATCTGGATTCATCCGAGAAAAGTAACTAGGCCCACTGAGCTTCTAACCAGTTTATGTGATCTCGTGCAAATTGAAGACGCTGGTATGGAACAGACTGCTGTTTTTATATTGTTCGATCTCATTTGAGTTTTTCGTTGCTTTGTTTTTTAGTTGTAGTTCCTTTTGTTTTGTGTTGCTCTTGTTTGTGTTCTATCAACTAGATGGCATGACTGGCTTGTGGATAAATCACGTTTGAAGTTCCCACTCTTTTGTTTTGGTTTATTATGTTTGTTCGGATTCTCCATTCGTTTTATACCTCGTTTGTGCTCAGAAGTTCCCTCTCTTTTTGAATAATGGTTTCAGATGGAACCATTTTTGGATCATTCTCATGACTTCGGCAATTGCCCGTGAATTGTTTTGAAGATTTTTATTTGAGTTTTTTCATGACATTCTACCTTTTCAATTGTGTATTTATTGATTATTGACAGTTTTAAATTTTTAACTCATTCAAATTAATTTCTTTTGTTCAACCGAATTTTTGTACTATTCTTTGAACATTTTTACCCCTCAGATTTAATTTTTCATTTTTGTTTCATTATTGTGTTATGTTAGTTTACATTATTTCGCTCGATATTATGCCTTGTCTTTCGTCGTTGAGTATCTTTATGTTTTCTCCATGGTTTCCTCGTTTTTTCACCTTCACTTGAGTGATTTTCTCCCGATGGTGAGCTGTGTTAGCTCGAAACTGGTTGAGTATTAATTAAAATCACCTAAGTATTTTTATCTGTAATTGTGTTTCATCACCTACTATGGACTTCCCAGATATCAAGACATTAAATTCTAATCTGCATTAGATGTTTTACCAAGTACATCTAGCGATTAAGTTCATTGTAACGAGCCCGCAAGGCCTACGCCACTGCGCCGTTCCGGAAAAATGCTCGAACGACTCGAGAGGTCTGGACCGTCTAGAAAACGAGAAGATTCTCGATTCTCGAAGACTGCGGCAGGCGGATCACAATACATAAATTGAGTGCGCGGCACGGAGCGGAGATTAAGTATGGAAAGTTATAAATTTTTCGCAAGCCAAATCGTAAGCTGCCTTTGACTTTTTGGGACTTACTGATGACAGCTCTTCGCTAATTTGGTGAAAGTAAATAAAAGCCGTGCGTTCTGGCTTGTCAAACTGACATGGAGTGATAGCAGTCAAGAGACTTGACTTGACTATTTCTGAGCGCTCGTTCTACTTACACGAGGGCTATATCATTTCGTCACGATGTCTGTATTTTTCGAATTTTGGGCCGAGAATTGTCTCAATCTACAATTACTTTAGTAAAACTAAGCTTTTCTAAACTTTTTGTTTGATATACGATTGGGTTTGCATCAAGTACAATATCAGGTGTTCTCATGTTTGAGTTTTCGTATGATAAAATTTATTTTGGAGCTAACAAAATTTGAGTGTTTAGGCTGAGATGTATAAATCTAAAATTCTAGTGTCCTATCATGGTTCGGTAGAGTAGTTATAGAGCTAAACTGCGCCATGTTTTGATATGGATTTTCATAATTCTCAGGTAGTTTTGAATCGAATTGAAACTTCGTATTTAGTTGTAAGATAACGACACGAAATTTCATGAACAATTTCGTAAGGAGCGTATCACCAGAAGATTAGAAATAAAATTACGAAAAGCACTGCCGTGAAGGCAGGAGCTTTTGAGCGCTCGTACATGCACCTTGTAGGTAGATTCGCATTTTCCAGTTTTAGAAACCAATTGAAGAAATTTTTGAAAGCTGTCAAAAAAATTCTGAAACTTAGGCGAAACTCCAGACTTCATGTCAGTGCTTCAGCTGATCAATTTTTTTTCGATAATTCGCTAGAATTTTCTACGGTATCTATGGTCTTGGTGGTGCGGTCTGGACAAAATTTTGCACGTAGTTTGAATACATTATTCCTCAGCTAGATGCATAATTTCATTCCAATCCGATCAGTAGTTCCGAAACTATCTGGAAAGAAATATTTTGAACGGCCATATTTACGGAACCCCTAGTCTCATTTTGCTCATTGATGAACGTGACCGCGATATTCGCGATCCAAACCCACCCTGAAAATTTCAAGTTCCTAGGCCTTTCCGTTCAAAAGTTACAATTTTCTATGGTTTCTATGGTTCTGGTCATGCGATCTGGACAAAATATTGCTTCAATATATCATTCTCGATTAAAATACAAAATTTCATCTCGATCGAATCCGTAGTTTCGAATTTATCGAGAAAACAAAATTTCAAACGACCGTATTTACGGAATCCCTTGTAAAATGTTGCTCATAGATGAACGTGATCACGACATTCGAGATCCACACCTATCCTGAAAATTTCAAGTACCTAGGCATTTCCGTTCAAAAGTTACAATTTTCTATGGTTTCTATGGTTCTGGTCATGCGATCTGGACAAAATTTCGCATGTAGCTAAAACACCTCATTTTCCATTTGGGTGCAAAATTTCATCTCGATCGAATCTGTAGTTTTCAAGTAATCAGGGAAACAAAACTTTGAATGGCCACTTACCCCTGGTGGAATTTGGCCCATTAACGAACTTAACCGAGGCATTTGGGATCTGAATCTTCACTGAAAATTTCAAGTCTCTAGGTTGATCCGTTCGAGAGTTATCGTGCTTACGGACGGACGGACGGACGGCCGGACGGACGGACAGACTCGAATTTTCCGACGGATTCGTCATCAGTGAGTCGAACATAGTCGAATGAGACCATTTTCGGCTCAAAATTCGAAAAATACAGACATCGTGACGAAATGATATAGCCCTCGTGTAAGTAGTACGAGCGCTCAAAAAGCGCAATGTATAGGTACAATTCCTTTCATAAGTCGTTTTCAAATAATGTCAGAAAAACAAAAGAAAAACGATTCTGCAAAATTCGGGTTTTTCCGGATATCTAGGAACCACCTGGAATTGCAGCATATCGTTAACGGTATATTGTTAGGTATGAAAACATCGTCAAGACTCAAGAATCTGTCAGACCACGCACAGTGAAGAGTTGCTTTTTAATAGCGTGTAACTAAAAATATAACATAGGATCTCAAAAACCATTCGACGTCAATAGATCGCTCAATCAAATTTTGTTGGGAGTGTTTTTTTAGTTCTACTGGCACGAGTTTCTCCAAAATGTTTTAGTCTATAGTTAACAAGCAAAAGGGGGAGAGGGCAGACTCTTTTCTACTTTAGAAGCCCATATCTAAGCAATTGTGATGCTGCCCTCCAAATTTCGTCCATATAGGGAGAAAATGAATATTGAATTTGAGGCTTCAGTTCGAATATATTGATGGACATAATCATTTTGCAATACCTTCCTAGTGATAAGCTTATAGGTGAAGGTTCGGTATTGAAATAATGTAATTAACTTGTGAAATAAGAAGCAATTATTCTTGATATATTATTTTAGGTATTGATATTTCTCGATAGTCATGTTGAAGTCAACCAAAAATGGATAGAGCCTCTTCTTGGCAGAATAAGAGAAGATAAGAAAAATGTGGCGCTACCAGTTATTGATATTATTAATGCAGATACTTTTGCTTATACGTCAAGCCCCCTCGTTAGAGGAGGATTCACATGGGGATTACACTTCAAGTGGGATAATTTACCTAAAGGTTTGTTTTTTAGAATTTGTTCTCATCGTCATCGTTACATGCACAATTACACAGATCTATACAGGGTGTTTCCAAATTCGACGTGAATCTTGGAGGACGTGTTAGTATGACTCATTTGCTGTCATTTGAGCTATAGTTATTGATTACCCAAGATTAACAGTTAACGAGTTATTTGAGTTCTTGTGTTTTTAAAAAAATTACTCACCTTACTTCATTTTTCGTCAATTTTTTCTACGTTGACCAAGTTTGATTATAATTTCGGATTATTTTCATCAGAGAAGGATATGATATGTATGAATAAAGCGAAAATATGCTGTAATAGATGTTGAAAAAGAATTCGCATGATTTGAAAGTTGCTATATGAAGAAAAGAATAGTCAATTTCTAATATGAATTCACCTGCAACTTTCGAATTCCACAATTTATGTATGACAAAATCATTTTTAAAATTTGCCAAATTCCTCCCTTATTTCCTAAAACAGTTTCCGTTAGAATGCAGGCACTTGTTTTGTCACCAGGGTTCGAAAATATCATGATATTTATATAAATATCAAAATATCGGATATATATCCGATATATATCAACTTTCTGATATTTATTTCTATAAACAATTCTTAAAGTTTTTTTAGCTAATATAATCAATAAATCAAACGCATTTAAAAGTTAATTCACCAAATTTATTGAAAATCCTAACCAAGGATCTGAAAAACAAAGGAAATGACAAAAATGAAAGAAGTTAATAAATTTATTGAATTAAGGTTCGTCATCCGAATAATAGGAATTTCTTGAGCGGACGCAGTGGCCTCTTCCCATATCCATTCGAAATTGCAAACTTTAGCAGTAGACGCGAACCCATGCTCTCTGTTTGGCTGTTTTGCCACGTTCTAATCGATTTCTTAATTTTGATTTTACCAAGCCGAATGTTGAAAAATATCTCATCAATGATGCTGTTGGGTCAATTGCTGTTAGTCGCGTTAGCTGCTTAAATCGCGATCGATTATTAAATTTTTACGCAGTGTCGCATATTTCAGTAAATTTATAAATATCCTTGATATATATCACTTCTTATAAATATCGATATATATCAAGATAAATATCGGCGATATATGTCGGTCGAACCCTGTGTTTCGTTACAGCAGATATTGATTTGAAATGGGAATTTAAGCGAAGAAAGAAAAATAATGAATTAAATATTTTTTTATTGCAATTTAACTCCAAATTTCATTAAAAAATTTATTCATAAATTATGTTCGGAATATCCTCCACCATTCCTCATACAAGCCTCTTCCTAATTTCTTCACTTGTTACTTTTCAACAGGATGGATGACCCGCACACTATAGGCTAAAAGTTCGTATGTTCGAATTGTTTCCTGATCGGTGGATAGGTAGGGGACGACCTATTTCGTGGCGATCGAGAAGTCCGGATCCAACACCGTTAGATTTTCATTTTTGGGGCAGTTTTAAAGAAATACAGCACTGTTAATTGTTCACCTAACAGTGAATGGGGGAACTATGCTCCAGGTCAGAAAATTTCTTTCCGAACCGGAGGATTCGATTCCGGGACCGATCAGGAGACCCCTTTGATTTGATTCATCACTTTTCTTTCTTCGCTTGTATCCCCTTTCAAATCAAAATCCGCTGTAACGAAACTAGTGGCTCGTACATCCACCTTGTAGGTCGATTCGCATTTTTCACTTCTAGAAACCAATTTTTGACAGCTGTCAGAAAAAATGTCAAACTAAGGAAAAACTACAGACTTCACGTCAGTGCTTCAGGTTAATTCACTAGAATTTTGTACGGTATCTAGGGTCTTGGTGGTGCGATCTGGACTATACGGAGTTTGAATACAATTATATTTATCGGTGTGCAAAATTTCATTTCAATACAATCAGTAGTTTCGAAATTATCAGGAAAAAAATTACGAAAAGCACTGCCGTGAAGGCAGAAGCTTTTGAGCGCTCGTACATGCACCTTGTAGGTGGATTCGCATTTTCCAGTTTTAGAAATCAATTGAAGAAATTTTCGACAGCTGTCAAAAAAATTCCGACACTTCAGCTGATCAATTTTTTTTTCGATAATTCGCTAGAATTTTCTACGGTATCTATGGTCTTGGTGATGCGATCCGGACAAACTTTTGCACGTAGTTTGAACACATTATTCCTCAGCTAGGTGCATAATTTCATTCCAATCCGATCAGTAGTTTCGAAACTATCAGGAAAAAAATATTTTGAACGGCCATATTTACGGAACCCCTAGTCTAATTTTGCTCATTGATGAACGTGACCGCGATATTCGCGATCCAAACCCACCCTGAAAATTTCAAGTTCCTAGGCCTTTCCGTTCAAAAGTTACAATTTTCTATGGTTTCTATGGTGCTGGTCATGCGATCTGGACAAAATATTGCTTTAATACATCATTCTCGATTAAAATACAAAATTTCATCTCGATCGAATCCGTAGTTTCGAAATTATCGAGAAAACAAAATTTCAAACGACCGTATTTACGGAACCCCTAGTATAATTCTGCTCATCGATAAACGCGAACGCGACATTTCAGATCCACACCTATCCTGAAACTTTCAAGTCCCTAGGCCTTTCCGTTCGAAAGTTATGATTTTCTATGGTTCTGGTCATGTGATCTGGAGAAATGTAGCTTGAATATATATTTATCTATTAGTATACAAAATTTGGTCACGATCGAATCTGTTGTTTTGAAATTATCAAGAAAACTAAATTTCAAACGACCATATTTACGGAACCCCTTGTATAATTTTACTCATAGATGAACGTGATCACGACATTCGAGATCCACACCTATCCTGAAAATTTCAAGTCCCTAGGCGTTTCCGTTCAAAAGTTACAATTTTCTATGGTTTCTATGGTTCTGGTCATGCGATCTGGACAAAATTTCACATGTAGCTTGAACACCTCATTCTCCATTCGAGTGAGAAGTTTCATCTCGATCGAATCTGTAGTTCCGAAGTAATCAGGAGAACAAAATTATGAACGGCCATATTTACGGAACCCCTGATGGAATTCTGCCCATTAACGAACTTAGGCATTTGGCATTTGGGATCTGAACCTACGCTGAAAATTTCAAGTCTCTAGGTTGATCCGTTCGAGAGTTATCGTGCTTACGGACGGACGGACAGACTCGAATTTTCCGACGGATTCGTCATCAGTGAGTTGAACATAGTCGGTTGAGACCATTTTCGGCTCAAAATTCGAAAAATACAGACATCGTGACGAAATGATATAGCCCTCGTGTAAGTAGTACGAGCGCTCAAAAATATTTGGAACGGCCATATTTACGGAACCCCTAGTCTAATTCTGCTCATTAATGAACATGGCCGTGACATTCGAGATCCACACCCATCCTGAATATTTTAAAACCCTAGGCCTTTCCGTTCGAAAGATATAATTTTTTTATGGTTTATTTGGGTCTGGTCATGCGATCTGGAAAAATGTAGCTTGAATAAATCATTCTCCATTAAAATACAAAATTTCGTCATTATCGAATCCGTAGTTTCGAAATGATCAAGAAAACTAAATTTCAACCCGTAGTCTAACTTCGGCCATTGATGAACGCGACCGCGATATTCGAGATCCACACCTATCCTAAAAATTTCAAGTCTCTTGATCGTTCCATTTGATAGTTATCGTGCCCACGGACGGAATGCCGGACGGACAGACTTGAATTATTCGACGAATTCGTCATCAGTGAGTCAAATCTTGTAGATTGGGACCATTTTCGGCTGAAAATTCGCAAAATGCAGACATTGTGACGAAATGATATAGCCCTCGTGTAAGTAGAACGAACGCTCAAAAAAAAAATAATTTCTTTGAAGATTTCATAAGTTTGGTATTGGAAGTAACAAGCCAAAAGGGAATTGTCGACTGCAGCACTCACAGACGATATTTGTTAGGGATTATTTCAAAAATTATGAATTGTCAATTCAACAAATGTATCGAAAAGTTTATGTATACATCGATTGTTCTTGAAGATGAGAAGAGAATTTCATAATCAAATGACAGTGAAAGATGACCTCAAAGAAACCATCGGAATCCGAAAGGGAATTAAAAAAAAATGTCAGTAAAGGATAAATTTTAGTTTTACTTTATGTTTCTATTAATTAGTTCATTCAAGTAAGCCACTTGGTGACACATAATTTTCGAATTGAATTATTTCCCATTTGACCTTTTTCGGGCAATACTTTATTAAATGGATATCCAAAACAAGACATAATTCATGATTCGAAATAATATTGTAATGATTCATTTATGATTGGAGTTTTCGATTGTTCTAGGTACACTAGAAAAAGAAGAAAATTTCGTTAAACCATTGAAGAGTCCTACTATGGCAGGCGGACTTTTTGCAATTGATAAAGATTATTTCAGAGAATTGGGTGAATATGATGCTTATATGAATATTTGGGGAGGCGAAAACATTGAAATATCTTTCAGGGTAATTAACTGACAGAAATGCTGCAGTTATGAATTTGACTTAATTATTATGAGATTGTAGATATGGATGTGTGGAGGCCAAATGGATATACTTCCATGTAGTAGAATAGGACACGTCTTTCGGAAGAGAAGGCCATATGGGGACCCCAATGGCCAGGACACTATGCTGTACAATTCTCTAAGAGTTGCTCATGTCTGGATGGACGATTACAAGGTGAATTTTGAGCTGTTTTGAGTGTTTTAACTTTTTTATCATTAGAGGTCGACCAATTCGTTGACCTATTAGACGATTTCTAGAACATTACGCATAGCAATACTGAAAATTAATGCTCTTCCGGTTATATCGGAAATAGCAGAACTTGAAAGAAATGAGAATCACTTTTTCATTATTGTATTGAATCCTTGACAAACAATAAGGGGTAGAATCATATTTTTGTACCGATATGAGTCTGTTTTCCTTTATTTTCCAAAAAAACCGTGTGGCTCACATATTAATTTATTTATTGTATAAGGAATACAAACAGGGTTTACCCATAAATAGTATTCACAATTTAACATTTTAAGCGAAATAACCAGCTAATTAACGAAATTTATATTCAACACAACAAATAAAAACAACAGAGAGAAAAAAAAATTTTCAAATTGAAAGAAAATGTATTTTGAGGAGCAATTTGGAATTCAAAACATTAACGTGAAAAATGTCAATAACTTCTCTAAGTTCATTACAGGTAGGGGAAATACACGTATTAGAGGTTGATTTTTCGATGCATTGGTTCTCCTCAACGGAATGAAAAAAGTCTCGAAAGTTCTGAGATTAACTGTTGGCACATTAAGGCCAGTAACTTGCAACAAACTCGGCACCTGCAATCACCACTCACAATTTTTTTCATCATAAGGAGAAGGAGATCGATCAATCTACGCCTGTCCTGAAGGGATAAAAAATTGAAATGTTTACGTGCCAAGCAATGAAAGTCCTCATTTTCACCAACAGTAAAATTACATTTCAAACTTAAAAATCTGAGCATTTTGTTTTGAATGCGTTCAATTCTATGAAAATTGTAATGCGGACTCCAGATTACCGAGGCAAAACTGACCCTACTGAGGATTGACCTAAACATTCTACATTGCCTAAATAAAAATCCGAGCATCCTGTTGGCGTTATTAACGATACTATCAATATGTGGAATAAAGGTGAGTTTCTGATCAAGTATTATACCCAGGTCTCTGACTTGATCGACTCTGACTAAAGCCAAAATGCCAATAAGATATGGAAAAAGTATAGGAGTTTTCCCACGATAAAAAGAGACTACTCATTAATGTAGATTAAGAAGAACAGGTCCCAAGGTGGGAACCCTGCGGTACACCAGAAGTGCAAAGATAGCCCGATAAATCATATCCGACCACCGAAATATACTGCATTCTCTCGGAGACATATAATCCACACCAGTCGAGAAGACTGCCAACCACACTCACATCAGATAGACGTTTAAAAAGTGCATCATGAGATATTTTATCGAATGCTTTGCTGTAGTCTGTATAG
Organism: Aphidecta obliterata; assembly: GCA_963966015.1. Lineage (NCBI taxonomy): Eukaryota > Metazoa > Arthropoda > Insecta > Coleoptera > Coccinellidae > Aphidecta > Aphidecta obliterata. The sequence goes on along the minus strand of OZ014430.1, from coordinate 5,181,860 downwards.
ATAACGTCAACTTGAAAGTACTCCCCCATCGTCCCGAGCAAAAAGGTGACAAAATCGAGGAGGTTATTCATGGGACCGTATCCGATATTGCGTTAACGTTTTTCCAGTACACTGTACATAACCAAGAGTTGTAAAAAATAGACCTTGAGGTCGCAGTGGAACGTAACCCCTTCCTAACTATAAACTATAAACTAAAAGATTTGTAAAAAGTTGAACCAACAGTGTATACTATAGTGTATAATAAAGAGTGTCTCGTCAGAGGGAATTTTATTTGCTTCCCTCCTGCAATCTCGTCCTCATCGGTGGAAGAAATCAGCTCTCGTCAATCCCTACCATCTTAGATAGAACCTTTTTTTTCTCCAACTGTATAAAAGCTACCCAGAGTTGGTCATAGTAGGTGTCATAAGGAATTGCGACCTTATGGAACCCATCGCAATTGGCGCCCGAGTAAATTAATAAAAGAAATAATAGACAATATTCCCGATCCGGAGAAAAACGCCACACATCACATGGTGACCAATTTTTTTTCGATAATTCGCTAGAATTTTCTAAGGTATCTATGCTATTGGTAATGCGATCTGGACAAAATTTCGCGGGACATACGAAACACATAGATGTGAAATATTTATTCATATGCGAAAATTTCAAAACAGGACTTTCAAGTGCTGAATATTGTCCAACCACGGATCAGTTGGCTGATCTATTGACCAAACCATTATTGGTTAACAAGTTCAAAGGATTGGTTGAACGATTTCTTTGTGTTGATTTAATTATGAATGGATGAATTAGGGGAGGATGTCAAAAATATAATTCATCAATTTATTTTTATTCGTTCAAGTTACCTCAGAAATGATTTTTAGATATGTTGATTATTATAATAAGAAATAGTGACTTTTGATATAAAAAAAAGGAAACGTCATTAAAAGGTTCCCTAAACTTTTACTGATTTTATAATGAAATAAAGCCCTTTCATAACAACATCTCGAAAATTCGATGTAAATTATCTGTCAATCCTTCATTTTGCCCTCCATATGTTTCATATGTTTATTTAGTATTTGTTTTCATTATTGTAGATTTTTTTTGATTTATGTACATTTTACGTGATTTTCTGAAATGATCTAATTCATAATATGAGCATTCGAATATAAATTCCGAATTAAAAAAATAATTGTTAATCATTGTTTTGGTTTGGAACTAATATTTTTTTTCTACTTCAGAAATTCTTCATAGAATCACGCAAAGGAGCAGAATCAATGAATTTCGGAGATATATCGTCAAGATTAACACTTAGGAAAGAAATAAATTGTAAGGATTTCGATTGGTACCTGAAAAATATTTACCCTGAACTGACTCTACCAACTGATGACAATGAAAGGTTGAAGAAAAAATGGGCAGCCGTGGAACAAGAAAAATATCAACCGTGGTATTCCCGAAAAAGGAATTATTTGGCGGAATATCAGATCCGATTGTCAGGAACCGATTTCTGTGTTGAGAGTGAAAAAGATTCACCGAGAAAAGGAGGAGTGCTGATTCTAGGAATCTGTTCACAGAATAAAAATCAGGTGAATTGCCATTTTATCTTTGGAATTATATTATATTAATGACTACCTCCATTAATTTCCATTTCTGAAACTAGTCTTTGGTTGAATTTCAATAGGTTACTGTAGTTCGTTTGTGGAAACAATTTCCAATTGAATACTAGAAATATTATTCTTCATGTTTTGAGTAAGTTATTGTATTATCCAAAAATCGAATGAAGAAGAGTGTGAAATCTTCCATGAAGGATTGTTACAATAAACACGATTTGATCTTTGGCTTTTTTAAAATAGATCGGCAAGATTGTTTGGGATTTAGAATAAATATATTTATATTTTTCGAATTCAGGTTAGATATTTTCCGAATTATGGGATAGAGTGAACGAAATGAGGTGAAGATAGAGAGGTCTTGTGACATGGGTTTTTTCGAAAAACATATTGAGAAATTCAAAGATACTTTACCTATTGAGTTTAAAACTAATTGCATCAAGATTTAAAGGGATGAACAGCGATTTATGAAACTATGGAGGAAACTTCGCGGAAAATGATCTATGATTTATCAGGGAAAAACTGTCGTACAAGCGGCTGAGCAAAAGAATAAATGATGATGAAAATTAATGTGAAAATTGAAAAAAAAATTATTGCACATATGGAGGGGAGCTTCTTCTTCTTGGTCATGTTGACATCGAAGAAGTTCTCGAGTTCAATTGTAAAATTCTGCTATAGTTGAAATTGAGGTGTTCCAATATCCAACAATTTCATTTCACTTCTCTTCTTCGGTCACAATTTCATAATTATTTTTCACTATTTGCATCTATAAGTATCTATATCATAAAACCATAAAATTGGCCCTTGATTTATTCAGTAGTGGAATGTTGGTTTTTCAGATGTGGTTCGAAACAGATAAACATGAATTGGTGCTGTCCAAATTATTATGCTTACAATCTGGAAAAAGAAGTCCTATGTTATATAAATGCCACGAAACTGGTGGTGATCAAGAATGGAAACATAAAGGCGAGGTAAATTCCCCGATATTTTGTCCAGATCTCATGACCAGAACCATATAAACCATAGAAAATTATAACTTTGTACTACGGATTTGATCGTGACGAAATTTTGTATTTTGATGGAGAATGATATATTTAAGCTATATTTTAAAATTATAACTTTCGAACGGAAAGGGCTAGGGACTTGAAATTTTCAGGGTAGGTTTGGATCGCGAATTTCGCGGTCACGTTCATCAATGATCAAAATTAGACTAGGGGTTCTGTAAATATGGCCGTTCAAAATATTTTTTTCCTGATAATTTCGAAATTACTCATTGAATTGAAATTCTGCACATAGATGAAGAATAATGTATTCAAACTACGTGGAGAATTTTGTCCAGATCGCATCACCGAGACCATAGATACCATAGAAAATTCTAGCGAATTATCGAAAACAAAATTGGTCAGCTAAAGCACTGATGTGAAGTCTGGAGTTTCGCTTCAGTTTGAAAATTTTATTGAATGCTGTCAAAATTTTTTTGAATTTGTTTCTAAAACTGGAAAATGCGAATATACCTACAAGGTGGGTGATCGAACGCTCAAAAGCTCCTGACTTCACGGCAGTGCTTTTCAAATTTTTGAGCGCTCGTACTACTTACACGAGGGCTATATCATTTCGTCACGATGTCTGTATTTTTCGAATTTTGAGCCGAAAATGGTCTCAATGGATAGAGTTCGACTCACTGATGACGAATCCGTCGAAAAATTCGAGTCTGTCCGTCCGTCCGGCCGTAAGCATGATAACTCTCGAACGGATCAACCTAGAGACTTGAAATTTTCAGTGTAGGTTCAGATCCCGAATGCCTCGGTTAAGTTCGTTAATGGGCCAAATTCCACCAGGGGTTCCGTAAATATGGCCGTTCAAAGTTTGTTCCCCTGATTACTTGAAAACTACAGATTTGATTGAGATGAAATTTTGCACTCAAATGGAGAATGAGGTGTTCAAGCTACATGTGAAATTTTGTCCAGATCGCATGACCAGAACCATAGAAACCATAGAAAATTGTAACTTTTGAACGGAAACGCCTAGGGACTTGAAATTTTCAGGATAAGTGTGGATCTCGAATGTCGTGATCACGTTCATCTATGAGCAAAATTATACTAGGGGTTCCGTAAATATGGTCGTTTGAAGTTTAGTTTTCTTGATAATTTCAAAACTACAGATTCGATCGAGATGAAATTTTGTATATTAAGGGAGAATGATATATTCAAGCTACATTTCTCCAGATCACATGACCAGAACCATAGAAACCATAGAAAATCATAACTTTCAAACGGAAAGGCCTAGGGACTTGAAATTCTCAGGGTGGGTTTGGATCGCGAATATCGCAGTCACGTTCATCAATGAGCAAAATTAGACTAGGGGTTCCGTAAATATGGCCGTTCAAAATATTTTTTTGCTGATAGTTCCGAAAATACTGAGCGGATTGAAATGAAAATTTGCACCTAGCTGAGTAATAATGTATTCAAACTACCTGCAAAATTTTGTTCAGAGCGCACCACCAAGACCATAGATACCGTAGAAAATTCTAGCGAATTATCGAAAAAAAATTGATCAGCTGAAGCACTGACATGAAGTCTGAAGTTGAAGTTTCAGAATTTTTTTGACAGCTGTCAAAAATTCCTTCAATTTTTTTGAATTTTTTTCTAAAACTGGAAAATGCGAATATACCTACAAGGTGCATGTACGAGCGCTCAAAAGCTCCTGACTTCACGGCAGTGCTTTTCGTAATTTTTTCAAGTAATTCCTTTTTACCCCATCTTTCCAGTTCCCTTTCCTCCAGTTCCCGTTTCAACTCATTTTCGATTTTCAATTCCACGAGACGCCCTTTTCTCGTCATTTATTTTTCGCGAATCGGCTGTTAACTACGCGAGCACTTATTTATTTAAGAATCACACTTCTGACACCACTGTAATGAAAATAGTCCAAATTCTTCTTAATGAATTTTTTTACAGTTCATTAATACACTAATTTATATACACAATATCTAATTTATCTTGCACTATGCATGCGTTTTCGGACGAAAATGCATTCTGACGGACACTTTCGAATTTGATCAACAAACAACTACTCTTCGATGGGTTATTCAGTTAGAGTGGCTCCGACTGTTTTGGGTGTTTTCGTAATGGCGAACCACAATGATTAACATGTCTCGTTTATGAGAAAAGATGTTCATGGAACATAAAGGACAAACATTACCACAGTAAGGATATTTCTAAGCGAAAGTGGGAGTAATGCTTATCCAGTTGGTCCCAAAATTCTTGAAATAAAATTTTATACTCTCCTCAGTCTTCTCTATCAAACAATAATTGGTTGACATGCTATGTTTTTCCATTATCCAACAACAATATCTTCAATTACGGAATTTCAAGAAAATAAAATTAATGGAATTCGTCCATCTTCTCTGGCATCAGGAATGTCTGACTGTCAGAATTCGTGTACAGGGTAACCCCCTTGTTCTGATGAAGATTTTCATTACGAATATAATCACGAATATAGACACACACAAAGTTTCAATATGTTTCAATAGGAATTGTAAGGTTTCATTTTATCACTTTTTGTAGTCTTAAGCTTAAGAGAAGTAACTTCGTTATTAATATCATCAAAAGTAATTAATTTGTTTCCTATTTATGATAGGTACATATCATCAGTATCTCTCCTCAGAAGTAATGAAGAATAAATAACATATTAATGTGAATTTTGATTTATAGGATCGAATTCCAATCTTCAATTTGGCAGCTGGAACTTGTTTGGGTGTAGATGAAGCGAAGAATGGAGCTCAGATCTTTATGAAAATATGTGATGAAGGTTTATTCAATAAATGGGATGTCGTATTTTCGAATGTTGAAGTTTAAGCTATAAATACACTCACTGCTCACTGTAAATTATTTGGTTTTGTATAATGACTTGAATGGTTCACTAATATTTAATGTTTATATTTTTTGTAATATTTTCTGTGAATTTTTTATATGAAAGTTGTATTGAAATCTATGTAAATATTTTTCATCCACCCTTTCCTTGGGGTTAATTGCTCAATATGAATTAATACTACTTAGGAAACGTGTGTATTTTTATTGATGTTGGGATGTCTGGTGAACACGGTAGTCTTCTTCATGCACATCATTATACACAACAGAATAACATATTGAAATGTCTCATATACGCTTAGGACAATGAGTATAATTGGGAAAAATTTGCAACTTCTCATGATTATAGAACACGTAATTCACAGGTTCTTCTGATTCCTGAACATCGGACTCACAGATTCGAACGTTCTTCATTATATAAATGCATAAAATTTGTGTATCATTTGGCCTCTCATTTGAAATCTTTGAACAAACAAACATTCAGAAAAGAAATCAAGGAGCTGACTACTCAATTAAGGCGTTTCTTTCTGATTCTTCAATCACTTAGTAGTATAATAGTTGAATTGTTATATTTTTCATGACTTGTCCTGTACACATAGTTTGTTTCCTGTAGGAGCAATACAAATTATTGTTATTATTATTTCTTCGTTTTATGCCTCTCTATTTAACAAAATATCTTGCATTTTTTTCCAAAACACTAAATATTTCACAGTTTCGATAGAGCTGGCAAACTGAAAGAAGAAGGATTTGTTCCATTTGTGTATTGGGCGTGATATTAAAAATTTCCTGACTCACAACATGTTAGGAATGAAGCTTTGGGGTATTGTTCTTCCTATTAATTTGTACCTTAACAACAATCTCCAAAAATTTATCATTCTATATTTCAATTGTTTTTCAGCAGATTTTTTTTTTAGCCCTTAAAATAGAAAATTTTCTAGTAGCGAATTCTCGAGATAGAAGGATCTTCACAAAGTTGGAAAGAAGTTCGGTTCAATCTGAGACGAGAGCGATTGATAAGTGTTGATTTCTTCCACTAAAAAGGAGGCCACTACGGGTGAGAAAAAATAAAGTCAGTAGCGATCGAGAAATTGAAGATGATTGATCCCTTTCCTCAAGATAGGGAGTTCTACTCAATGGTTACCAATAAGAGTTGCTCGTAATAAGGAACCCTACGAATAGACTCCACTTGAGCGACGATGAAGTATTGCCTCAATAACCGCTCTACCCCCAGGGCACCGATAGTTGATGACCGAAAAACAAGGGGAAATGACCCAGGCCAATTCTCGACAGGTCGGGAACGAGTTACTGAACCCCGCGAAATAATTCCTCGTTGACAAATGAGTAGAAAACGAAATCAGGGTTTTGATATGCGATAGTGGAACACAAAAAATCACCGATGATCCGGACCGGGCCTTACCACCCACTTCACTACACACACCCAAGTCCCATGTTCTTGTGCAAGCAGGAACACGAAAACAAACTAGAGTCACTTCCTCAACTGAAGGTTTTTCACAACCACCGCCGGTTGTTAAAACACCGTTCAATTCAAGAGGAAACCTCAAAATTCGAATTCAAATAAATCACCTAGAAGAAAATCGTCAACCATCTGTTTAGTTCGAAGATACCGGTGTTAATTCCTTCTCTCCTCGAACACTTCTTATTTATACCTTCGATTAAAGGTTGAAAAAAATTTCGGATCTCGAGTCGGCGGCGTATCCGCAAAAACTATCGCCACGCGAAAAAGAGAACATATCGATACCTTTTTGCCAAATTATCGTAAGCCTCAACGTACTACGTTGAGGCTTACGATAGTTTGGCAGAAAGGTATCGATATGGGACAGATAACATCTCTCGCGGTGTCTTACGGAAGTTTTTATACATAGCCTGACTTTCAAATTGTATCGTTAAATCTCCGCGATATGGGAACAAGAAATTATTTGAATAAAAGAATTCCAAAATTGACGTGAATTATACCGGGTGATTTAAGTACCGAAACTCACTTCGTTACAGTGCTGACAGTAGACTCATCGGCCTATAGTTTTGTGGGAATTTCATATTTTTTCCTGCTGTTTTCCATCTTTTTCGATAGTATTCTATTCTCATCACTCTGTTTGTTATGTTGGTTAGCGCAGCTATTCCTTTTCTGGGCATTTTCCGTAATATAAAGTTTGTAAAATTGAAGCATCATCTTCAGGTGGTTTAACAGTTATACCTTAACCACCTGAAAATGATGCTTCGCATCGAAACACGTGTTATGGAATTTAACCCAATGTAGTGGAAATCATATTAGTTATTCTATTGTAAGTTTCATAAAGTTTGTTACTTTGTATTTCCCTGGAGCTTTCCTGTTATTAAATTTCTTGATGATTTCTTCAATCTCCGTTGGTGTTGTTGGGTTTGGGATGGTATCGCCCTCCGAAGGTTTCAACATTAATTATTCATTGCCATCGACTTCTTCATTTTCTTAGTTTTAGTTAGGAGGAATCCTCAGGGACGAACTATCTCCGATAGATAGAACAGTGTGAGACTTCGTGTGAAGCACGATTTTCTCTAACTAATCCTAACGTGATGGTCATTTATTGCCTATTAACCTTTTGACTCTTCTTGTTTGTATCACTTTCACGATCTTCGTCGTGTGATAATTGTGTTACCTATGAATTTCATAGAAGTCTCTTCTTCTTGATAATTGAAATTGAGTTTACTCGTAGTTGATCTCTGCAATGACTCTCTCAAGTATTTTTCCAAGTACTGACAGTACACTTATCGGCTTGTAGTTTTGTGGGAATTTTCTATCTCTTCCTGGCTTATTGAACACGATTACTTTCGCTGGTTTCCATGTTTTCGGATAGTATACTGTTCTCATCACTGCGTTTGCTATATTGGTTAGCGCTGCTATTCCTTTCCTGGGCAATTTTCGTAACATAAAGTTTGTTACCTTGTCTTTTCCTGTAGCTTTCCTGTTTTTCAATTTCTTGATGATTTCTGTAATCTCCGTTGGTTTTGGGATGGTATCGCCTTCCGGACGTTCCAACATCAATTCTTCATTTCCTTCGACTTCTTCTTATAAGTCTTCATTATCGTCGACTTTTATGTAGTTGATTCTTCTCTTTCTATTGCCTCGTCCTCGTCCAGTGCTTCGGCTTTTTCAAGCTTTGAGTAGGCCATTTCATTTTTTCCGTGTAGAGGAGGGATTTCGGTTTTCTCGCGCCCCAAGCACTTTTGCATCTTCCATGCTGACTGGTCTATGGTGTTCAGCACTCTACCCCTCTGGTTTCCATCTGTCAGTTCTCTCAATGCATTTTCAGCACTTGACTGTGTTTATTCAGCTCTTTCCTGTCTTCTTCCCTATGTGAAGTTCTGTAATTTTTTTCCTCTCTATAAGCTCTTTTATTGCTTCTGGGGTTTCACCATATGGATGCTTTGGGGCTGGCCTTTCGATTCTTCTGGTACTTTCCTCGTAGGTTTTTTTTCTTGGGTCTCTAATTTTCCAATTTCATCTCCTAGATCTTCAGGAGTTCCTCTCTGTGGAATTCCGGTTATTTTCTCTTGTAGTTTTTCACTATATTCTTGCCAGTCTTTCGTTTGAAGTTCTTCTGTCATCGGACCGCGTTCCAGTATGAGTTCTATTGGGTTGTAGTCTGATGTTGTAGTATCATGTATGCAATCCCGACTCTCCTAGGTCTCTGTGAGACCCCTCAGAAGCTCAGAGCTTGTGCGAGTTAGGAAACAAAGCTTTCATCATGACGATATCTAATGTAATAACCTGCCTTGTACGTAATAAAATGCCTTGTAGTCTTATCGATAGTACAAGTTATTAAGATGGAATTTTTTATTATTACTCTCTATCATCCCGCTTGTCACCATTCATCATCTATTGTCGGAAAAAAAACTGAGTTCATGCTCCCTGCACGAAGAGGAAGTCTTTTGCTTTATCTTTTCTGAGGAACAGGTATTCAGGAAAGAAAACCCAGAAACTTTAAAAGAACATAGTAAGTAGTAGTACAAAGTTTTGTTCCCCTGATTACTTGAAAACTACAGATTTGATTGAGATGAAATTTTGCACTCAAATGGAGAATGAGGTGTTCAAGCTACATGTGTCCAGATCGCATGACCAGAACCATAAAAACCATAGAAAATTGTAACTTTTGAACGGAAAAGCCTAGGGAATTGAAATTTTCAGGATAGGTGTGGATCTCGAATTTCGTGATCACGTTCATCTATGAGCAAAATTATACTAGGGGTTCCGTAAATATGGACCTTTAAAATTTAGTTTTCTCGATAATTCCAAAACTACAGATTCGATCGTGACGAAATTCTGTATACTAATGAGGAATGATATATTCAAGCTACATTTGTCCAGATCACATGACCAGAACCATAGAAACCATAGAAAATCCTAACTTTCGAACGGAAAGGCCTAGGGACTTGAAATTTTCAGGATAGGTGTGGATCTTAAATGTCGCGTTTATCAATGAGCAGAATTATACTAGGGGTTCCGTAAATACGGTCGTTTGAAATTTTGGTTTCTCGATAATTTCGAAACTACGGATTCGATCGAGATGAAATTTTGTATTTTAATTGAGAATGATATATTAAAACAATATTTTGTCCAGATCTCATGACCAGAACCATGGAAACCATAGAAAATTGTAACTTTTGAACGGAAAGGCCTAGGAACTTGAAATTCTCAGGATGGGTTTGGATCGCGAATATCGCGGTCACGTTCATCAATGAGCAAAATTAGACTAGGGGGTTCCGTAAATATGGCCGTTCAAAATATTTTTTTGCTGATAGTTCCGAAAATACTGATCGGATTGGGATGAATTTTGCAACTTGCTGGGTAATAATGTATTCAAACTACGTGCAAAATTTTGTCCAGATCGCACTACCAAGACCATAGATACTGTAGAAAATTCTAGCGAATTATCGAAAAAAAATTGATCAGCTAAAGCACTGACATGAAGTTTGGAGTTTCGCCTAGGTTCCAGAATTTTTTTGACAGCTGTCGAAAATTCCTTCAATTGATTTCTGAAACTGGAAAATGCGAATCTTCCTACAAGGTGCATGTACGAGCGCTCAAAAGCTCCTGCCTTCACGGCAGTGCTTTTCGTAATTTTTCCTTATATAGATGACATTTTGATCGCTTCTTCGTCAAAAGAAGAACATCGAAAACACTTAACGCTGGTTTTCGAACGGTTGAGACAGTAAGGACTTCGGATTAATACGTCCAAATCCATTGGAATGAAACAGGATATTCGAAAATGGGCACAAGCCTGTATCGATTGCCAACGAAATAAAGTCCCGAGCATACGAAGTCAAAATTAGGCAATTTCGAAAAAGCTGATGACAGATTTAATGTGGTCCACATAGACATTATAGGACCATTACCACCTTCCCGAGACAAAATTTATTGCTTAACATGTATCAACAGATTTACTGGGTGGATGGAACTTATTCCCATGTGCAATATGAACGCAGAGACAGTCTCGAAATTATTTTATAAAAATTGGATCGCGCGATTTGGAACTCCAGCTACAATTGTCACCGATCAAGGCAGACAATTTGAAAGTGAAATTTTCAAAAATTTAGTAGATCTATGTGGAACGTCTTTGAAACATACAACGCCTTACCATCCTCAATCAAATGACAAAATCGAAAGATTACACAGAACATTAAAAGCAGCAATCAGGGTACATAAAAATCCAAGTTGGACCGAATCTCTACCTAAGTTTTGTTGGGACTGAGAACAGCGGTGATAGAAGACGCCGATCATTCAATAGCAGACATGATGTACGGAAGAACAATACGTCTCCCTGGAGAATTTTTCAATCCACCAACAATAAAAATTGATACGGATAATTTTGCAGCAGAATTACGAAAACATATGGCACAGCTGAAACCTACACTTGCAAGGGAAAACACTTTCAGATCTGTATATGTTCATAAAGATTTAGGTACATGTACTCACATCTTTTTGAGAACAGATAGAGTAAAGAAATCTTTTGAGTCCCCGTATGAAGGTCCATTCAAGGTACTCCAACGATTCGAAAAGTACTTCATGTTATGTAGCTTGATTTGTTGCGGTATTGTATATACCGGTTATATTTCAACTCCAAAATATTCGCAATCAACAAGAGAGTTTTAAATAAGTATATTCACAAAAAAGGGGACAATGACTGTCCGTATATTTACAATATTTGTATTTGTCGAAGTAACCCGAAGACGCTAAGATGGTCTAGACGGATCGTAGGTCAAGAGAGAGAACAAGAAGAAGAAGAAGTCTGAATCTAACCAAAACATCCCTATTTATCCATGAATCCCCTCCAGAAGGGCGGTTTCGGTCAGTTCCGTGTGGTGGGGCATCTTCGTCTTCTGAGTGTTTAACATAGCGGCCTCCTTGAAAGGCTCCTGCCTTTCAACAAGAAAGATTGGGATCCGAAGTTTCAATATTGGGTGTTGGTAATATGCAAAGTTTGCATGCGGGTCTTCGATAAATTCCGTTGACAGTTTTCACGTTTACTGCGCGGACAGCGCCATCGGAGCCAGGAAACATCTTGACGACTCTTCCAATAAGCCATTTCAAGGGGGGTAGTCCATCTTCTTTCACTAGCACAAGTGTGTCTTCCTTCAGTAATTGTGGGTGGTTTTCCTTCCATTTGGATCGGACTTGCAAGCCTGAAATATATTCTTTGGACCACCTGGTCCAGAAATGCTGCATCATCTTCTGTATGTGTTCATATCTACTGAGTCGATTGATTGGCGTTGATAACCAGTCGTGATCAGGAACAGAATTCAATCTGTCTCCAATTAGGAAGTGTGCAGGTGTTAAAGGTAAAGGATCGTTGGGGTCATTGGAGAGGGCGTATAAAGGTCTACTGTTGAGGCAAGATTCTATTTGTACTGCAAATGTATTAAACTCCTCGAATGTCAACGCGATATCACCAACTATTCTCTTGAGGTGATACTTGACTGATTTTACACCAGCTTCCCAGAGGCCACCGAAATTGGGTGCCCGGGGAGGAATGAAGCTCCAATGAATGCCCTTTTGACTCAATTCATTCTGTATGGATTCATTTGAATTTTCAAGAAAACTTTTCAACTGAGTATCAGCACCGATAAAATTACTACCATTATCAGAAATAATCTTCGAACACAACCCTCTTCTCGCAACAAATCTTCTCAAAGCGGCCATAAAAGCATCTGTCGTCAAATCGCTTACAACCTCCAAATGCATAGCCTTGGTGGTGAAACATATAAAAATGCAAAGGTATGATTTTGTTATTTTATAATTTCGAAGCTTTCTGTCTCTCATAGGAAAAGGTCCGCAATAATCTACTCCGGTGACGGTAAACGGTCGTGATGGAGTTAGTCTTTCTCTTGGAAGGTCTCCCATAATGTTTTTTACATTACTTGCTCTAAATCTGTAACACTTGATGCACTCGTGTACTACTTTACGTACAAGATCGCGACCGGATAATGGCCAAAATTTCTCTCTTATCGATGCCAAAAGAGCTTGAGGACCTGCATGTAATAACCGCGAATGTTCATCACGAGCCATCAAGATAGAAAATCTGTGCGATTTTGGTAATACAGCGGGATGTTTTTTGTACATATCGAATTCTGACTGTTTAAGTCGTCCGCCGACTCGTATGATACCTAGCTCATCTAAAAAGGGGTTAAGATTTAACAATTTACTTTTACCCTTGACAAAACCACCGCAATTTAAAGATTCAATTTCCATTGAAAAGGTTTGACGCTGTGTAAGGTACGTCAATTTTAGCATCGACGTATTCAATTCTGCTGGTGATAATGGACCTATTTGCCTTGAATTATTTGATCTTGTATTGTTAATAAATCTCAAGATATAAGCTAATACGCGTTTGAGTTTATTAAGTGTGGAGTATTTATCGAGTTCTGGAAAATTTACGAAATGATTTTGCTTCTCGGTAGTGGAAATTAAAGCATTTGTGCGCAATTCAGGAACGTTAGGGGATGGGTTAGGCGAACATGAATAATTTGGCCAACGGTCGTCGAATTTTAGAAGCCAATCAGGACCGTTCCACCAAAGTTTGGATTTCATCAGATCGTCCGCAGGTATGCCTCGCGATAAAAGGTCTGCGGGATTGTCTAGCGTATTTACATATTTCCACTCGGCGGTACTCGTTAGTTCTTGAATTTGGGATACCCGATTCGATACAAAAACTTTATACAGGTGTGGAGAACCCTTTATCCATGAAAGCGTTATGGTGGAATCGCTCCAATATGAGACCCTTTGAATATTCAAAGAACAAGTGCTGAGCGAAGTTTTAACCTTATTCATCAATTGTGATAACAATAACGCGGCGCAAAGTTCAAGCCGAGGTATTGTTAGTGACTTTAAGGGAGCGACTCGAGTTTTTGCAGTAAATAAATTACAGTTGAAGTGATTAGATTCGTCTAGGGATCATAAGTAGACACAAGCACCATAGGCAGCCTCAGAGGCATCGGAAAAGCCGTGAAGCTCTAGTTGTATGCGTTTTTTGCATATTACGTGTCTCGGGATTTGAAGCATGTTCAGTGTTTCCATGACACATCGTAATGCGGACCACATTTTGCTAATATTGCTTGGGACGGGTTCGTCCCATGAGACATGAAGGCTCCATAATTTTTGAATTATTATTTTTGCCATAATTGTAACAGGGGATACTAATCCAAGTGGATCGAAAATTTGGGATGTATAGCTTAAAATGCTACGCTTTGTTACAGATTTCATATTAATGTGGTCACTATCGAATTTTATTACATAAGTTAAAATATCTGAATTGGGATTCCAAGAAATCCCTAATGTCTTGGATTGATCCTTATTGCCGATATTCACGTTATCGTCGTTGGGGCAGCCGATTGTATCGGCGATTTGAGGACAATTAGAAACCCATTTTCTCAATAAGAATCCGTATTCAGCAAGCACGTTGGCGATATTGTGTTTAAGATTCAAGATTTCGTCGATACTGTCACCACCCGTGAGCAGATCGTCTACGTAAAAATCATCACGAATGATCGAACTTAATTCGGGTTTTTTGTCTCTTAGTTTATTGGCAATCTCATGTAATGCACGAATACACAGGAAGCTCGCGGATGATGTGCCATAGGTAGCGGTATTGAGTTCATAGGCGGATAAAACTTTAGTGGGATCATGACGCCAAAGAATTTTCTGAAACTTTCTCTCTTCCTTCTTTACTAGAATTTGTCTATACATTTTTTCAATGTCGCCTGCAAGCACAACATTATGTACTCTGAAACGCAAAATGACAGATATCAAATCATTCTGTATAGTTGTGGTTTTTGCTGAGCCATCAAATACCACTCTGAGTTTTGTTGTCGCGCTTGTATCTTTTAGGATACAATGATGCGGTAAGTAAAATCCATCTTCAGAAATGGTATCTAATTTAGTCATATGATTGAGAGCAATGTATTCGTCCATAAAACTGATATATTGATTTTTAACATCAATATTTTTTGACAATCCGCCTTCTAATGCATAGAACCGTCTTTCGGCAGTTTTCAGTGAATCTCCCAATTTGGAAGTGGGTTCTTTTATTGGAAGACTAACAATGAATCGTCCGGATCTATCTCGCGTGGTATTGGATTTGAAGTGTTCTTCACAAAAGGCTTCCTCTGGTGATAGTAACTTTCGAAATGGCAATTCCTCAATACTCCAGAATTTTTCAATTTGGTCGTTAAGCTCGTTGTTTTTTATTCTTCCCATATTACAATGGGATTGTCGATATGGTTTATCTAGATGCAAGGGACCCGAAATTATCCAACCGAAATGGGATTTTTGCAATATAGGTAAACGGGGACCTAGTTTAATTTGTCCATCACACAACAAGTTGTAAAATAGTTCGCTTCCTATGAGCATGTCTATTGAATTACATTGGTTAAATGTTGGATCTGCTAGTTTCAGATTGGATGGTATTTTGATGTGACTCGCATCGAATGACAATGAAGGAATATTTCCAGTTATCCGCGATATCACGAAACAAGGTAATGTAGTCCGAAATGAATTAAGCCTGGATTGGATTTTGATAATTGTTCTTTTATCAAGAGAAGATGAGGATTGGTTCAAACCAGTTATAATTATTTTGCATTCGTTTGTTTTTAAGTTTAGTTTCTCGCATAATTTTGTAGTTATGAAACTACTCTCGGAGCCGCTATCCAGTAATGCTCTGCAACTGTGCGATTTTCCATTAGAGTCCGAGACGTTGATTATGACGGTTGACAGAAGTGTATGCCTTTTATTTTGTGTGGAACACGCTGAAAATGATGATGCAACGGAATCGCGAGCTTCAGATGAGGTAGAGTTATCATGAATGGATGAATTTTCACTATTTTTTGTTGCGGAAGAAGACCGTTCACCTTTATTGGTGAAATGCAATAATGTATTATGTGACTTTCCACACTTCCGGCATTTACTGGCTGAGCATTGTATTGATGAATGATTTTTCCTCAAGCAATTTAAACACAATTTCAAACGTTTTACTTCATCATACCTGGCGTTGGGATCTAATTTGAGAAACTTTTGGCAATTATAATATAAATGATCTCTGGCGCAAATGACACATTTAATATTATTGGTTGACACGAATGTTTTAACTGTTCTTGAAGGCGCTGCGGGTTTTTCGCTATTCAACGTTTCCAACAAACGACATTTTTCCTTCAAGAAATCAAGAAAATATTTCAATGTTGGTAATTCTGAGCTGTTATTTTTTGATTCCGATTCTCGTCTGTTGTTGTAATCGAGTTTGGAAGCAATTAAATGGATTATTAAGGAATCCCAATGTTCCACCGGCAACTCTAATGATTTCAGAGCTCTCATATGTTGATACGTCCCATCAAGCAATTGACGTAAGTTAATATGTGATTCTTTGGTTATCGATGGTAGACTGAAAAGAGCCTTTATATGGTTTGACACAAGAAGGGATTTATTTTCGTATCTTTCAAAAAGACAGTCCCACGCGTCTTTATAATTGCCGTCGGATATTTCCAATGATTTAATAACGTTGGCGGCCTCATCTTTTAAAGACAATCTCATTTAATGGAATTTTTGAACTTGTGTTAATGACGTATTATCGTGTATAACAGATTTGAAAGTGTCTCTGAAAAATAACCATTCATTGTATTGGCCGTTAAAAATTGGCAGATTTATTGCCGGCAACTTTATATTGAGATCTGGGGAGGTTTGGTGCGAGACTGAGTTATTACCCGAAAGCGTTTTAGAATTGTCCGTAATGAAGTCTTCTGCGAAACAGGTCAACTCATAAAATTTATTTTCAAATGACTCGGTTTCTACCTGTAAAGCCTTTAGGGTTTCCGAATTCTCCGACGAGATAAGCTCCAGTTCATATTGAACTTCAAGAAAACGCGTTAGTAACGGTTCCACATCTTTAAGCCTTTTTTGTACCTGGGTTGTGTTCAAGGTTGATTCTTCGATGGTTTTTTTGGTTACAAATGTTTCGAATCGACTAAGTTGGGCTTTCAGCGTGGCGCGTTTTCGGATTAATTGTTCCATTGCTATGTTGTAACTTGATTAGGTATCAGAATGAAATAGTAAAAAGGGATATCAATGTGATTCACTAGTATTTACGAATTGAAAGCTAAATTATTGTAATTTTCAAAGAATAGACGAATATGTAGTGAATATATCTACGAGAATGTGCAAACTGGATTGCTATTGATAGAGCAAAACAATTTACAACGAAATACAATATTTGATATTGAAACTATTCAATAAACACACGAAAGTTTTCAACTATGAAACACAAAGTTTTATATAGAATTTTGCCACAAATATATAGAAATGGGAAAACGGAAAGAGTTTTATGGAATAAAAGGAATGATCACCTGGTA
Source organism: Aphidecta obliterata (assembly GCA_963966015.1). Taxonomy (NCBI): domain Eukaryota; kingdom Metazoa; phylum Arthropoda; class Insecta; order Coleoptera; family Coccinellidae; genus Aphidecta; species Aphidecta obliterata. The sequence goes on along the minus strand of OZ014430.1, from coordinate 5,164,525 downwards.
TCGCGTAGTCCAATGTCTGGGTTTCTTAGCACAGACTTGATTGCTTGTATTTGTAGGTGGCTTCTTGGTACGTCCGTGGAATGTAGCTGCTTCGACGATGTTGACTGGATTTATTTTGAGTTCACTGATTCAAATTTGGAACGAAGGACCATGTTATGTAGCTTGATTTGTTGCGGTATTGTATATACCGGTTATATTTCAACTCCAAAATATTCGCAATCAACAAGAGAGTTTTAAATAAGTATATTCACAAAAAAGGGGACAATGACTGTCCGTATATTTACAATATTTGTATTTGTCGAAGTAACCCGAAGACGCTAAGATGGTCTAGACGGATCGTAGGTCAAGAGAGAGAACAAGAAGAAGAAGAAGTCTGAATCTAACCAAAACATCCCTATTTATCCATGAATCCCCTCCAGAAGGGCGGTTTCGGTCAGTTCCGTGTGGTGGGGCATCTTCGTCTTCTGAGTGTTCAACACTTCACAATAAGTTTGAAGGGAAAGCACGTCAATATATCCATAGATCGACTCAAACCAGCCTACATTATCAAGGATGATATTCCAGCAACGAGCAACAACTCAAATGGAACAGTTAACCATTTAGCTACAACCGCGACGAAAACGACGAGGAGTGGCAGAGTGGTGCGATTTCCGACTAAATACCTATCGTGAAAAGTGCGGTATGGTATTACGGTTGTGCGGGCTAGTGACTCGCGGATGAAAATAAACAATCCGAGTTGTATTCGAACTTTCCAGACATTAAAACTGTTTTACTACTTTTACACAAATTTTCGATTATTTATATTTTATATTTTCAATATTCGATAAACTGTACAAATGACCAATTTTATGTTCTAATATTAAGATTTTTCAATGTTTTTATTTCATGTTTGTCAATGCTACTCAAATACGTAAGATGTATCGTAGCGGACAAAATTGTACAAATTTTTCTAAGCCGCTACTGAGGGGAGAATGGTGTAGCAGACTTAAGTACCAGATATGAGTCAGGGCAAACGCGCACCCTCCAGCAGAGCAGGGACGGTCGATAACATAAACAAAGAGTAAGTTGATAAACCAGGAACGATGCTGGAAGAAGGACAGTCAAGTCAATAGTCGACACGAAAACGTTAACTGATTAAGTAGGTACCCCTAGTCCTCTCTCAGTAGCGTAGCGGTTAAAAGAATACGTAGTCGTACCCAAAATAATAATTAATAAATAATTCGCGGTATCTGAGTGTTTTAGTGTTTCCCCCAAAAAGACAGTCTGGCAAAGCCAGATACAAGACTAACTGAATACGGATGTCAAAGATAGCACCTGTGTGACCATCGTGTTCGTCATACGCTGTTGTCAAACATCGAGCGTAACTATTGAAAAACCCTTTACGAGGAGCCATGCAAAACTGATTTTATACAAAGAAATATTCGTAAATTTGATAGATTCTACTATACGAAGGACTCTGATGAGAATTCAAAATAATTTAGGAAATACTTAAAATCAAGAGTAAACAATTAAAAGTAATTCATAAGATGCTATATCAGCCTAAACAGAAACATAAAAACTTTCAGCCATTTGATGAAGACAGTCCAGTTACTGAGTTGAGACAAAGAAGTCTTAAATGCTGAAAGCAAAGTCTAATGACAGCGAAAAAGATGTGGTTACCCTTATTTATGATGGAAGTGATGATAAATCCCAGAAGCGAAAACGAGCTTATAAGATGAATATAACAAAAAATTGCTTTTGTTGAAAGAGGTTAACGAAGACTCCCATCAGAGACGACAGGAGAAAGTTGAAGAGAAGTAAGGAAACATATTTGAAAAAGAAGAATAAGAGGAAATATGTGGAGTTTAAAAAAAAAGACTTACTCATTATGAGCACAAAGAATCACTAATGAAAATAAAATATCTGTGCAAAATTAAAAATTCCAATTGAAGCAACATAAATAATAGAAAATAAAAATGATTCATATAAATTCAATGAAGAACCGAACAATTGAAAAAAATATTCATTCATTATTCAAGATATCAATTACAAATTAATAGAGAAATTTTAATATTTCAACTTTTTCGAAGAAACAAATTATCAAATATTAAATTCGGGGAATTTTTATAGAAATTGAAAAATAGTTATATTTCTTAATGTTCAAAGAATTCAAATAAAAATAAATTCAAATAGGAATATCACCAAAATTCGAAAACTTTGGAACATCTCATGAATATCTTAGCAATTCTACCATAAAATCAATTTATTGATAAGATCCAGTAACAAATCAAAAGAATATTTCTGCCATTATATTTGCAGCCTTCGAAAATCTTGAAGAAATGGAGGATGCTCATTTTTCCTCTCCTCAATCGCCCCATTGTGATCAGAGCATCCCGCCAGGAATTGCTTTTAATTGATTTCCAATGAAAGTATAAAAGGTTTCCGCGTTTAACATAATAGCGGTAAAGTGTCGACATCGCATCATGGTGTGGGAACAGACACGTGTCAGCTGGGGTAGGGCTGGAAGAGCATCTTCATGCGAGTTACTCTGCAAATACAAACTCCATTCGGAATCTATGGCATCGAGAGCGATGTGGTTACGACAGTTCGTAGATATTGAGGGGAATTGTTTGAAATGAAAGTGAAATATTTCAATACATTTTTTATCGACTCGTTATGAGAGCATAAGAATGAATAAGGGTCAAAATTTTTAACCCATTCGGAAAATTTCTCCATAATATCACACATTCCTTTTTCGTTTTTATGAGTTATGAGTTATGTGTAATCCGTCATATTCATTGGATATAGTAGCCAGTTTTTATTCATAATTTTTTTAGATTTTAATTTCAGAGACCTTGGATAACCCTGAACACTTGTAACATACGCAGAATTGTATGGTTCCTCGTTGCACCAACCTCTGCAGATACTTCTTTTTGTTTGCATTTTTTCAATTACCACCAATATGGGCTGTCTACGAAATTATACCGGCCTGGAATGCCAAGGTATACTCAAATTCAATGAAGAAACCGCCTAACTATGCGTGTGGTGCAGTGTATAATATACACTGCACCACATTATCATACGGAGTGTCGTGTTTCAATTTCAAAAAGTACCACAACCACACTACTTAATATCTCGGCCCCCATCCAAAACTGAAAAAAAATGCTAAATTAGGTAAACTTTGGTTCGTAGGGGAACATTTTATATGGTTGGTTGCAATCAATTTGGATCAACCATGGGAGCGTGATGACAGCAACCCCTAGAATCTTAAATGGGAAGGGGGGTTGAGTTACACCTTGTTTTGAAGGTAATTCGATTGCGTTCTCGAAAATGCTATACACTTGACCTTTTCGTTAGTACCCCGAGATGAAGAAGAATTGAATTAAGAATACGTAGGTACAGCATGCCGAGAAATTCAAGTTGAAGTTTTCTAAAACGTAAGGGCCGAATTTGAAAAGAGGTTATATTTTTGTCAAAAAAATAATGGACAACATTTTCAAAATCTTTCATAGCAAAAATTTTCTCATTATTTTTATGTCTCATTGCAACTTTTGCTATCGTACCTAGTAACTATTCTACTCTCAATCATTTTTTTCGGAAGTAGTTATTAACAAAAAATGACGAAAAGCACTGCCGTGAAGTCAGGAGCTTTTGAGCGCTCGTTCATCCACCTTGTAGGTAAATTCGCATTCTCCAGTTTTAGAAACCAATTGAAAAGATTTTGACAACTGTCAAAGAATATTTCAAACTAAGGCGAAAATTCAGACTTCACGTCAGTGCTTTAAGTGACCAATTTTTTTTTCGATAATTCGCTATAATTTTCTATGTATCTATGGTCTCGGTGATGCGATCTGAACAAAATTGCCCACGTAGTTTGAATACATTATTTTTCATCTATTTGCAAAATTTCATTTCAATCCATTGAGTAGTTTCGAAATTATCTGGGAAAAAATAGTTTGAACCCCCATATTTACGGAACCCCTAGTCTAATTTCGCTCATTGATGAACATGATCGCGAAATTCGCGATCCGAACCTACCCTGAAAATTTCAAGTCCCTAGGACTTTCCGTTCGAAAGTTATAATTTTCTATGGTTTCTATGGTTCTGATCATGCCATCTGGAAAAAATGAAGCTCGAATATATCCTTCGTGATTTATAAACAGAATTTCATCACGATCAAATCCATAGTCTTGAAATTATCAAGAAAACTGAATTTCGAACGACCATATTTACGGAACCCCTAGTCTAATTTTGCTCATCGATTAACGAGAACGCAACATTCAAGATCCACACATATCCTGAAAATTTCTAGTCCTTAGGCCTTTCCATTACAAAGTTATAATTTTCTATGTTTTCTATGGTTCTGGCATGCGAGCTGAACATAATTTCTCATGTAGCTTGAAAACGTCATTCTTCATCTGAGTGCAGAATTTCACTCCGATCGAATCAGTAGTTTCGAATCGATCAGGAGAACAAAATTTCGAGCGGCCAAATTCACGGAACCCCTTGGCGAATTTTGCCCAATAACGAACTCAACCGCGGCATCCGGGATGCAAATCTACCCTGAAAATTTCAAGTTTCTAGGTCATTCCTTTCGAGAGTTATTGTGTATACGGACGGCCGGACGGACGGACAGACTCGAATTTTTCGACGGATTCGTCATCAGTGAGTCGAACTCTATCTATTGAGACCATTTTCGGCTCAAAATTCGAAAAATACAGACATCGTGACGAAATGATTTAGCCCTCGTGTAAGTAGTACGAGCGCTCAAAAAGGTCAAGTGTATGAAACGAGTATGGGTCAATTTATCATTTTATTATACTTTTCAGAACACGGCAGCGAAGGTTTCCGTAGTAATAGCGTGTTACCGAAAATATCACATACCTGAGAAACGACTTGACACTTCGGTTGTTGACTTAACAGATAGAGTAATTTCCAAATATTGATATTATTTTCGAAGATCTATCAAACGATACCCTACACGATAATGTGCACGGAAATATGTTTGATTCATCAATGGCAACTGCCTCCTAAAATTTTCTATGGCAGTTCATAGAAGGCCTACAACTTTCATTTATATGGGGTCAATAGGTAGTCTTTCAGTGAAATAACTGTGACATACGGACATAAAAATTATAATAAAATAAGACATATAAATCATAAAAATTAAATAATAATCATTTATAAATTTTTCGAGTTTACCAGGGGGTCCCGGGTTCGAATCCTCCGGTCGGGAAAGAAATTTTCTGACATGGAGCACGGTTCCACCATCCACTGTTGGGTAAACAATTAACAGTACTGTGCCTCAGGTGGCGTAAGGACACAGTAACAAAGCCTACACAGAACACAACCGGGTCTCCTAACTCGCACAAGCTCTGAGCTTCTGAGGGATCTCACAGAGACCTAGGGGAGTCGGGTTATAAACAATAAACAATAAACAAACATGTTCAATATAATAGAGGTAGAAAAATGATTAAAAGCATTGCCGTGAAGTCAGGGGCTTTTGAGCGCTCGTTCATCCACCTTGTAGGTAGATTCGCATTTTCCAGTTTTAGAAAAAAATTCAAAGAAGTTGTCAGCTGTCAAAAAAATTTTCAAACTTAGGCGAAACTCCAGACCGTCAGGCTTTAGGTGATTTTTTTTTCTATAATTCGCTAGAATTTTCTACGGTATTTATGGTTTTGGTGATGCAATCTGGACGAAATTTACAACGTAGTTTGAATACATTAATCTCCAGCTATTTGCAAAATTTCATTCCAATCCAATGAAAATTTCGAAATTTCGAAATTATCAGGGAAAAATATTTTGAATGGCCATATTTACGGAACCCCAAGTCTGATTCTGCTCATTGATGAACGTGACCGCGAAATTCGCGATCCGAACGTATCCTGGTAATTTCAAGTCCCTAGGCCTTTCCGTTTGATAGTTGTAATTTTCTATGGTTTCCATGGTTCTGGTCATGCGATCTGAAAAAAATACAGCTTGAATATATCATTCTCCATAAAAAAAAAATTTCGTCATGATCGAATCCGTAGTTTTGAAATTATCAAGAAAACTAAATTTCAAACGACCATATTTACGGAACCCCTAGTCTAATTTTGCTCAAAATGTCAAGTCCCTAGGCCTTTCCATTACAAAGTTATAATTTTTTTATGGTTTCTATGGTTCTGGTCATGCGATCTGGACAAAATTGAACACGTCATTCGCCATCTGAGTGCAAAATTTCACCTCAATCAAATCTGTAGTTTCGAAGTAATCAGGAGAACAAATTTTCGAACGGCCACATTTACGGAACCTCTGGTCGAATTTCACCCAATAACGAACTCAACCGGGGCAATCGAGATTCGAACCTACCCTGAAAATTTCAAGTTTCTAGAACGTTCCGTTCGAGAGTTCGAAAAAAAGGGATATGTCATAAGACAAAAACGATTGTCCCGGTGCCATCTATACACGATCATATGTTTTTCCAGTATATGATGAAACACCCTATATGTTTCATAGAGTTATGTAAAAATTCAGCTTATTAATTAGCTGTTCCATGTGAAAAGAAAATTGAGATTTTCTGATAAATATTCAATAATAATTCGGCGATATCATCTTTGGAATAATAAAATGACAGTAATGATCGTACTAAGCGCGCAACTTCTCCTGACTTCACGTCAGTGCAAAAAATTGGAACAATTTTTCTATAGAAATTTTTCTGCATCGCGTAATTGGAAAGTGCGCATAGTCACATACAAGAAATTATGTCTGAGAATAGAACCCGTCCATTTATTTCTCGGATATAAAATTCAGGGTAATTTTTTTCGTGTATTACACGATTTACACGATGCATCAGAAAAATTTGCATTCACATTTCTATAGCAAAATTGTACCAACTTCTGCACCGTGTCACACGGAATTTACTAAATTCAAGGAGGTTGGTACTTACATCCCGAAATGGATTCGGCGGGATTTGGGGGATCCTTACAGATTTCTGAGGTAAATGTGAATCATCGAATTTAGAGCAATGAATATGCAAAAAAGGGGGAAATATGTTTTCTTTCACTAGACTAATTTTGTCCAAAAATGACCACGCGAAAAGAAAGTTGAGTTTTTCTTATCGGGTGTTGAGAAATTGGGGTGTTTAGAAATTTCTTGAAGTTTATAGATTAAATGACCTTATTTGTCACACTGACAGCCGACTCAAAGAATGTGTGGTTCGTTTTATGATTTCAGTTCGAAAGACTCGTTGGAATGTCAATTCACGTCACAGTGGTCATAGATTTTTTAAGTTTTCACTGAACAAAATTTCAGTTATTTGCAGTTTGAAATGGGGGTAAATCATCATTTTCAAAAATTTCCTAGCCCCACGATGTTTTTTTCTCAGGTTTCCAGAATATTATGTGAAATATGTGAATATCTGACATCTCAAATTAAGGATGAAAATATCGGGAAATGTAACGATTCAGTTGTGGAAACTGGCTGAATATGATTGAATACGAAAATGAGCTCAGCTCAGCTATTTCGACTTGTCGCAGGCCAGCCACTGCTAGATTCATCTCGTCTGAAGACAAAGGTCGTCATTCCATAGTAAATACAATATTCTCAGTGCAACAATACTATTGAAGAACACTATATATAGACAGAATCGAATCGAAATACTGAGTACTTGTAGAATTTACTTTTTCCATCTATCATGTTTGTCAAGTTTTTTCAAACGACCGTATTTACGGAACCCCTAGTATAATTCGGTTCATTGATGAACGCGAACGCGACATTTCAGATCCACACCTATCCTGAAAATTTCAAGTCCCTAGGCCTTTCCGTTCGAAAGTTATGATTTTCTATGGTTTCTATGGTTCTGGTCATGTGATCTGGAGAAATGTAGCTTGAATATATCATTCTCCATTAGTATACAAAATTTCGTCACGATCGAATCTGTAGTTTTGAAATTATCAAGAAAACTAAATTTCAAACGACCATATTTACGGAACCCCTAGTATAATTTTGCTCATAGATGAACATAATCACGACATTCGAGATCCACACCTATCCTGAAAATTTCAAGTCCCTCGGCGTTTCCGTTGAAAAGTTACAATTTTCTATGGTTTCTATGGTTCCGGTCATGTGATCTGAACAAAATTTTACATGTAGCTTGAACACCTCATTTTCCATTTGAGTGCAAAATTTCATCTCAATCAAATCTGTAGTTTTCAAGTAATCAGGAGAACAAAACTTTGAACGGCCATATTTACGGAACCCCTGGGCGAATTTGGCCCATTAACGAACTTGACCGAGGCATTTGGGATCTGAACCTACACTGAAAATTTCAAGTCTCTAGGTTGATCCGTTCGAGAGTTATCGTGCTTACGGACGGCCGGACGACCGGACGAACGGACAGACTCGAATTTTCCGACGGATTCGTCATCAGTGAGTCGAACATAGTCGATTGAGACCATTTTCGGCTCGAAATTCGAAAAATACAGACATCGTGACGAAATGATATAGCCCTCGTGTAAGTAGTACGAGCGCTAAAAAAATATTCTGAACGGCCATATTTACGTAACCCCTAGTCTAATTTTGCTCATTGACTACAAATAATGAATTCTGAGACACAGAAATTAGAAATCCTTGTGCACTATTCCTGCGTACGTTATGCTTGGTATTAGCACTGTCTCAATTATCTTCATCTCGTTTTCCAACGAAAGTTTGCTGTTTGCATTTAGGGGCAGGTATAAATACCCATGTAGTTGCTTGATTTTCTTTTTGATATCTTTCATTTGTTTGTTGAATTTCAGCTTTTCGTCTAGGGTCATCTTCCCAGTCTATCTTCTGGTTTTCTATTATGACGTTTCCTGCTTTTTCTTCTTTAAAGTTTTGTCGCCGAAGTATATGGACAGTTTTCTTTGCATTTATCCTGCACCTCCATCTTGAAATAGCCCATCAGTGACTAGAGAGATCATTATTTTCCATTATTTATCGAAATTCTATCTGACTCAGGAAACCAATTCCATATTTCACACGCTCATTAAGTACAACATTGTAACCGCCAAACACCCCAAGATCAACCAATGACGCACGATTGCTCATTTGCCCTTGTCCAATCCAGGGCTGTTGTAGCGATCGACCGCAGCAGATCGCCGGCCTTTCACCCCATTCGACCTTTATGTGGGCGGGATGTGCATAAGTAGCGCCCTGCTCCGAAAGACCGCTTGAAAAGCATGAAAATATCTGTATTTGTGGTGAATATTGGTGGTGAGGCTGGTGCATTTGTGGATGATCAGGGTTAGGGAAGCAAGAGAAAAGGTAGGCCTTTCACTTCCACACTCTACAATTTCTCCCAGTACTCATGTGAAAAGCATTACATGACATATACAGGGTGTCCCAGAAAGAATGGATAATCCTGAAATACTGTAAGATGAGCTATAGGTGCTCTGAAAAAAAGCACAATAAAAATTTTTTTTTTCAAAATACTGATTTCCTCTACACCCCCTTGCGTTTCTGTGTAACACGCTCATAAATAAATCAAATACTTTAGTTCTTTCTAAGTAACATAATCTTTATTGAAATACCAATAGATATGCAGAACACCGTATGAATAAATTGATAAAAAATATCCAACTTCAAATTTCATCATAAAATATGATGTTTGTTTCATTATGTGAAAGATAAATCGTTCACGGTGGAAAAAAACGTATGAAAGCCAAAGTGGCTATATCTATTTTATTGAGAATATTTTACCATGAAGGAACTGATGGATAAGATTTATTTCTGAGCGTGTTACACAGTAACGCAACGTAATGTAGTATAAATCATTATTTCGAAAAAAGAAGATATCTCTACTCTACCGAGGGTAGAAATATTTCTGGAAGTTGGATATTTTTCGCCAAAAAAAAAAACAGTTATTCTTACGGTATTCTGCATATCTTTTCGGATTGAAGAATATTTTACTATGAAAGAACTGATGGATTTGATTTATTTATGAGCGTGTTACACAGAAACGCAACATACTTTCCGGACTAGGCTAGGAAATGCTACTTTTTCAAAGAAACAGCGTCTGGGAAGTGAGTACCTACTTCCAGGGCGGTTGCCGAAAAAGATATATTTACTGGGGATAGATTTTTCTTTGTACTTTTTTCAGAGCGCCCAATAGCTTTTCTATATAGTATTACAGGATTATCCATTCTTTCTGGGACACCTTGTATGTACAATATACTGATTTGCTTATTCGATATACTCAAGTGAATATTATGTATATTATAGGAATATTTCACCAATTGACATCTCTTCGATGGAAATAAAAAATGAAGTTTAGTAATTTTTTACAAGATTACGCATAGGAATGTTAATACTTTAGCCTATTCTTGAGCGCTCGTACTACTTACACGAGGGCTATATCATTTCGTCACGATGTCTGTATTTTTCGAATTTTGAGCCGAAAATGGTCTCAATCGATAGAGTTCGACTCACTGATGACGAATCCGTCGGAAAATTCGAGTCTGTTCGTCCGGCCGTAAGCACGATAACTCTCGAACGGAACAACCTAGAGACTTGAAATTTTCATTGTGGGTTCAGTTCCCGAATGCCTCGGTTAAGTTCGTTAATGAGCCAAATTCCACCAGGGGTTCCGTAAATGTGGCCGTTCAAAGTTTTGTTCTCCGGATTACGTGGAAACTACAGATTCGATCGAGATGAAATTTTCACACAAATGGAGAATGAGGTGTTCAAGCTACATGTGAAATTTTGTCCACATCGCAAGACCAGAACCATAGAAACCATAGAAAATTGTAACTTTTGAACGGAAACGCGGAGAAACTTGAAATTTTCAGGATAGGTTCGGATCTGAAATGTCGCGTTCACGTTTATCAATGAGCAGAATTATACTAGGGGTTCCGTGAATACGGTCGTTTGAAATTTTGTTTTCTCGATAATTTCGAAACTACGGATTCGATTGAGATGAAATTTTCTATTTTAATCGAGAATGATATATTAAAGCAACATTTTGTCCAGATCGCATGACCAGAACCATAGAAAACATAGAAAATTATAACTTCCGAAGAGAAAGGCCTAGGAACATGAAATTTTCAGGGTAGGTTTGGATCGCGAATGTCACGTTCATCAATGTGCAGAATTAGACTAGGGGTTCCATAAATATGGCCGTTCAAAATATTTTTTTTCTGATCATTTCGAAACTACTGATTGGATTGGAATGAAATTTTACACCTAGCTGAAGAATAATGTATTCAAACTACGTGCGATAATTCTAGCGAATTATCGAAAAAAAATTGTTCAGCTGAAGCACTGACATGAAGTCTAGAGTTTCGCCTAAGTTTGCGAATTTTTTTGACAGATGTCGAAAAATCTTTTAATTGATTTTTAAAACTGAAGAATGCGAATCTACCTACAAGGTGGATGTACGAGCGCTCAAAAGCTCCTGACTTCACGGCAGTGCTTTTATAATTTTTATAATCGTTTCAAGTTTTGTTTTTGACTAATTATTATAGATAAGCGCTGAATTCTCTCAACCAAATTATCCAGTATTGACGAACTTATGTTTTTCCTGGAACATGAATATTTTACGCACATTTTCTTAGAATTCAAATTCGAGAGAGAAAAGAGAGAGAGAAAATTCCATACCGATATTACACCGGAGCAGTAACGTTGACTTTTATGAGGCGTTTGAAATGTTACAGTTTTGGTTGTGTTGTTGCTAAAGCCCATTGGTTACAAAACCATTGGTTAATAGTGCTCATGACATTTTGTATCAGATCCGAATTCATTCCTTCGAACTGATTCGCAGGCTAAGTCATTATAGTCATCAGAAAAATAATAAAAAAAATACGAAAAGCACTGCCGTGAAGGCAGGAACTTTTGAGTGCTCGTACATGCACCTTGTAGGTAGATTCGCATTTTCCAGTTTTAGAAATCAATTGAAGGAATTTTCGACAGCTGTCAAAAAAATTCTGAAACTTAGGCGAAACTCCAGACTTCATGTCAGTGCTGCTGATCAATTTTTTTTCGATAATTCGTTAGAATTTTCTACGGGATCTATGGTCTTGGTGATGCGATCTGGACAAAATTTTGCACGTAGTTTGAATACATTATTCCTCAGCTAGGTGCATAATTTCATTCCAATCTGATCAGTAGTTTCGAAACTATCAGGAGAATAATATTTTGAACGGCCTATTCACGGAACCCCTAGTCTAATTTCGCTCATTGATGAACGTGACCGCGATATTCGCGATTCAAACCCACCCTGAAAATTTCAAGTTCCTAGGCCTTTCCGTTCAAAAGTTACAATTTTCTATGGTTTCTATGGTTCTGGTCATGCGATCTGGACAAAATATTGCTTTAATATATCATTCTCGATTGAAATACAAAATTTCATCTCGATCGAATCCGTAGTTTCGAAATTATCGAGAAAACAAATTTTCAAACGACCGTATTAACGGAACTCCTAGTATAATTCTGCTCATTGAAAAACGTGATCGCGACATTTCAGATCCACACCTATCCTGAAAATTTAAAGCCCTAGGCCTTTCCGTTCGGAAGTTATGATTCTCTATGGTTTCTATGGTTCTGGTCATGTGATCTGGAGGAATGTAGCTTGAATATAAATTTCTCCATTAGTATACAAAATTTCGTCACGATCGAATCTGTAGTTTTGGAATGATCAAGAAAACTAAATGTCAAACGACCATATTTAGGGAACCCCTAGAATAATGTTGCTCATAGATGAACGAAATCACGACATTCGAGGTCCACACCTATCCTGAAAATTTCAAGTCCCTAGGTGTTTCCGTTCAAAAGTTAAAATTTTCTATGGTTTCTATGGTTCTGGTCATCCGATCTGGACAAAATTTCACATGTAGCTTGAATACCTCATTTTCCATTTGAGTGCAAAATTTCATCTCGATCAAATCTGTAGTTTTCAAGTAATCAGGGAAACAAAACTTTGGACGGCCTTATTTACGGAACCCCTGGTGGAATTTGGCCCATTAACGTACCACCACACCATGTAATGATTTTTGAACCCTTGTGGCTACAAATCTTAATTTTTTTCCAATTTTATTTTTCCTATGTTATCCTGAATAGTGCTTCTTCAACCTGTAACCCTCAATTCTACGCTTACTACTCCAGCTTGAAAGAAAAATGTTACTTTTTTCGAACCAAGTAGGTATTCAAAATTTATAAAATTAATTTTCGGTAGAGTAAGTTGAAGTTGGGCGAAATATTAATTTTGAATACTTGGTCCAGCAAAAAGTAACATTATCTTTCAAGCTGGAGCAGTCGGCTTAGAAATAAAGATTACAGGTTACAGAAGCACTTTTCAGGATAGGGAAATGTGAATGCCAATTTGTCTGCATCGTGTTACATATACCCGAAAAAACTGAACCAGAATAGTATATCCAAGAAAAATAGGACGGGTACTATTCTCAAACATAATTTCTGGTATGTGATCATGCGCTGTGTCCAACTACGCGATGCAGATGAATTTCTATAGAGAAATTGTACCTATTTCTGCACCATGTCATACAGGATTTACATACCTAGCCTAGCAAATATCGAATTGGAGAAGAGTAAAGATTTGTAGCAACAGAGTTTCAAAAATTATCAAATGGTGTGTATTTTCCCAAATAAAACAAAATACAATATGATTTGAAAAACACGACTTGGATTTTATTCAACATTTCTCTGATGTCTAGTAATGACTGTTATGACTTAGCGTCTTTCCGATTTCGGCTTGACGTGACTTCTGGGATACCTATATTCTTCGCTATCTCATCATTGTAGTGATTTAAATTTTCCACAATTTAGTTTTTTGGTCACGAGTCACTTCTGGTCCTACAATAATTTTATCCATGGTTACTTCTTCTTTGTTTCTAATCGCTATTGGTTCTACAGTCTCAATTTCTCTCGATTTTCCCGGCAAATTCTTCCTCACCGTTCAGCTTCTTTTCAACATCACCATAATCATCCATAATAGGTAAAATGTAATATTCCTTCTCGATATGTGCATTGAATAAACTAACGCTTCCCCGTAGTTGCCGGAAATTTTCTGTAAGTATTATTTCTTTAATTTGGTTTGGTTCCTGCCTGATCAATATATTCTGGAGATGATCCCTATAGGCAAAATTGAATTCGACATCAATCTTGTAGTACATGATATGGTCTAGCTCTTTATAGTTACTACCCACATCTATTGGCTGTACATACATTATCTGGTATGCTCCTAAACAATACATTTTCTGCTCGTACTCCATCGATTTCTACTGATTTAATTATTAAATATACCACATGATTTTAAAATGCTTAGAGTTTCATCACCGAATTCTTTCAATTCACAATCTTGCACTACAATTTTGTTTTTCCTTTTATAGCAGCTGTAGTTTTTAAAGTATAGTCTGAACTAACTTATTCGATCATCGACATGTATTTTTGAGCGCTCGAACTACTTACACGAGGGCTATATCATTTCGTCACGATGTCTGTATTTTTCGAATTTTGAGCCGAAAATGGTCTCAAACGACAATGTTCGACTCACTGATGACGAATCCGTTGGAAAATTAGAGTCTGTCCGTCCGTCCGGCCGTCCGTATACACGATAACTTTCGAACGGAATGTCCTAGGAACTCGAAATTTTCAGGGCAGGTTCGAATCTCGAATGCCGCGGTTAAGTTCGTTATTGGGCAAAATTCGCCCAGGGGTTCCGTAAATATAGCCGCGAGAAATTTTGTTTTCCTGGTTACTTCGAAACTACATATTTGATCGAGGTGAAATTTTGCACTTGGATGGAGAATTACGTGTTCAAGCTACATGCAAAATTTTGTCCAGCTCGCATGACCAGAACCATAGAAACCATAGAAAATTATAACTTTCGAACGGTAAGGCCTAGGGACTCAAAATTTTCAGAATAGGTTCGGATCGCGAATTTCGCGCTCACGTTAATGAGCAAAATTAGACTAGGGGTTCCGTGAATATGGCCGTTTGAAATTCGGTTTTCTTGATAATTTCAAAACTATGGATTCGATCCTGACGAAATTTTGTATTTACATTGAGAATGATATATTCGAGCTACATTTTTTCCAGATCGTATGATCCGAACCATAGAAACCATAGAAAATCATAACTTTCGACTTGAAATTTTCAGGATAGGTTCGGATCTCGAATTTCGCGATCACTTTCATCAATGAGCCAAATTAGACTAGGGGTTCCGTAAATATTGCCGTTCAAACTATATTTTTTCTGATAATTTCGAAAATACTTATTGGATTCAAATGAAATTTCGCACATATATGAAGAATAATGTATAATTTTGTCCTGATCGCATTACCAAGACCATAGATACCGTAGAAAATTCTAGCGAATTATCGAAAAAGAAAATGGTCACCAAAGCACTGACGTGAAGTCTGGATTTTCACGTTGGTTTGAAATTTTCCAATTAGTTTCTAAAACTGGAGAATGCGAATCTACCTACAAGGTGCGTGTACGAGCGCTCAAAAGCTCCTGCCTTCACGGCAGTGCTTTTCGTAATTCTTTCATTTCCAATTTCAACTTTCTTTATATATTTGATATATGGATTTACTGAGCCTAACATTTTAATTTCATTCTTACCAAAATTCTGGCTTTTATTCAATGTTTTGGTGTATGGCCTTCTTCGTTACATCTTATTCCTCTCTTGGATTTAGAACAATTATAAGAAAAATGTTCCATTTCCGAACAATTTCAAAGTTTTACTTGGTTTATTTTCTGTCTCGTTTCTGGTTTTTGCAACTACATCATCTTTGTTTTTGTCTTAAAATCAAAAGGTTGGTCTCGTCTTTCTAGCTTTCTCTATTCTCGCACTAACTATACGGTTATAATCAATATAATGTCTCTCAATAAAACTTTCACCTAATAAAGACGTTTATTATTATTACTATTATTATTATATTTCATCTTCATCATGGGTTTGACTCAGATAACAATCTAATAAAAACTTGTTCTTTGAATGGTGAAACTTAAAACTTAACTTTGACAATTGGAATTTCTATAATATTATTTTCAAAGCTGTCGATTCTTGAACATATCCTGTGAGTTCCCGCTTCAATTTACATAAGCCATATTATAAAATACTTGAAGTCTAATGAGCAAGGGATTATAATTCATATGATGATGTATTTAACGCAGATGCGGCAGAAGACGTGGGCGATCGCCCACGGCCTCGCGGCCCGAAGGGGTACTTCCTGCATATTTACAGATTTTAGGAATTCTAAGTTGTAAACTTATTTTCGCTATGTATCGTATCATTAGATATCTTGTTTTTGAGCGCTCGTACTACTTACACGAGGGCAATATCATTTCGTCACGATGTCTGTATTTTTCGAATTTTGAGCCGAAAATGGTCTCAATCGACTATGTTCGACTCACTGATGACGAATCCGTCGGAAAATTCGAGTCTGTCCGTCCGGCCGTAAGCACGATAACTCTCGAACAGAACGTCCTTGAAACTTGAAATTTTCAGTGTAGGTTCAGATCCCAACTGCCTCGGTTGAGTTCGTTAATGGGCAGAATTCCACCAGGGGTTCCTCAAATATGGCCGTTCAAAATTTTGTTCTCCTGATTACTTCGAAACTACGAATTCGATCGAGATGAAACTTTGCACTCAAATGGAGAATGAGGTGTTCAAGCTACATGTGAAATTTTGTCCAGATCAAATGACCAGAACCATAGAAACCATAGAAAATTGTAACTTTTGAACGGAAACGCCTAGGGACTTGAAATTTTCAGGATAGGTATAGATCTCGAATGTTGCGATCACTTTCATCAATGAGCGAAATTAGACTATGGGTTCCGTAAATATGGTCGTTTGAAATTCAGTTTTCTTGATAATTTCAAAACTTTGTATTTGATCTTGACGAAAATTTGTATTCAAGTTGAGAATGATATATTCGAGCTACATTTTGTCCAGATCGCATGATCAGAACCAAAGAAACCATAGAAAATCATAACTTCCGAACGGAAAGACCTAGGGACTTGAAATTTTCAGGATAGGTTCGGATCGCGAATTCATCAATGAGCAAAATTAGACAAGGGGTTCCGTAAATATAGCCGTTCATTGGATTGGAATGAAATTTCGCACATAGATGAAGAATAATGTATTCAAACTACGTGGGAAATTTTGTCCAGATCGCATTACCGGGACCATAGATATCGAAAAAAAATTGGTCACCTGAAGCACTGACGTGAAGTCTGAATTTTCGCCTTAGTTTGAATTTTTTTTTGACAGTTGTCAAAATTTTTCCAATTGGTTTCTAAAACTGAAGAAGCGGATCTACCTACAAGGTGCATGTACGAGCGCTCAAAAGCTCCTGCCTTCACGGCAGTGCTTTTCGTAATTTTCATTGCACAGTCCGTGCGATATCCTTCGAGTATTACCATGTGTTATGTTATGACCCATCATTAGTTTCATTTTCATTCCCTTCGTCGGCAAAATGCAAAGGGACAATTCGGTTGTTTATTCAACTGCTGAGTTGGTATTCACTTTCACTAGAACGCTGCAAACGAAAAAACGAATCATATTGAAAATAATTGTACGATTAATTCTTCTTTTTCTTCAGTTTACCGAGAAGCTATGGTAAACTGCGGTACTTTTTATTGCAAGTTATTATACACTTCGGGTTTTTCTCTAACTGCTACGACTGATGAGGGATTTTTGGGCCCAATGGCTTCGTCTGTATAAATAGGGGTACCTACTCACGAATGTTCACGTTATATTTTCTCGATTCTCAACTCCCAAATTTTGTTTTTCTGTCAGATTTTATATGTAGTGAGATTAAGTGCAGTGTGGCTTTTAGTGTTTGTAACATATAAATATCGGCAAATCATTGACCTATAATTGATGAAACCGTAGGTTCAGCGTGTACCCGAAAAATTTTATATTTCAGAAACTTCACAACATATCAAATTCAAACCACTTTCAGCTGATTTCATTAGTTTCGACTAATTTGAGATCCCTCAGAATATTTTACGCTATGATTGACAAATTTAGACTTTTGACCAATTCAGAAGCTCAAATCTCCACAACTATGTATTTATCTGAAAAGGGCAATCTGACGACACCACACACGCTCATGTACACCAGCGTTTTATTTTCATTCTTCAGTTAGATGTATGGCGAGTTCCTCCCCTAATTTTTAATTTTTTTCATTTAACTGCACCATTCGATAGCGGTTCATAAAAAAGATTACTAAATATCATCGGTAAAATGTGGCTTGTGTCCGAATAATATGGCTCAACTAACGGACGGAGACAAAAAAATTATAGGATTCTGTTTACATTGTGTCAGTTATTGTCAATGACTTCAACCGAAGGGGGTGTCATTATACACCATTGATAATCAATAACTATAATCAATAACTAAAATATTTGAATCAGAAAAACAAATTCCACTTCGCTGAAAATCTATTCGAAAGGTTGGAAGAAGTTAGTCAAGAACTAAACACGCAGATTCAATTCTAATGATCTTTATTCATACACCACATATTATATCAAAAGTCGATGATTACAATTCCATTGACTCCAGCAGATGCTGCAAAAGTTCGCAAAAATGACAGGCATTTTTTTCGATCCCTTCATGGGTGGAAACATTATAAATTCAAATTATCTTGCCTACGTTATTTTTTATGAATAGAATCCATCAAACGTGGTAACACTTTGCGGTGACAAGTTCCTGAAGTAATTATTAGAGAATGACTTACAACTTTATGGCTTCAAAAATGTTTTCGGTATTTGCATATTCGACTGAAAGAATAAGGAACGAACAGAATATTATGTGCCTTTTTTATATGGTAACATTCGATGATTGTAATTTCTATCTCTCTCTTTCTCTAACACGAAGAGCGAACGTCATCCACATTTTTCATAACTTGTAGTTTAGGTTCCTCAGATTGCAATATGAATGAAAGTTTCTACAAATACATTCCGTAAACGCTTTTTTCGGCAACCGTCCAGGAAGTACTCACTTCCCAGACGCTTTTTCTTCGAGAAAGTAACATTTCCCGGCCTAGTCCGGAAAGTATGTACTTTCCGGACTAGGCCGGAAAGTAAGTTTCCCGTAGCAACGAAATTACGACTGACACCTATTACGTTGTTATCATTGGCTAGGTGGGTCTGATTTCGATAAATACAATTCATCATTACCATAGCAACGAAATACCAACATGAAATTAGTTGCCATTTTAATTTTTGAAAGTTTGGAATGTTTTTGGTCGCATTTATCGTAATAAAGGAATGTGTCTCATTGATTTGTTATTCAACACGGTTGCCGAAAAAATAGTGTACGCAACACGTCCAAAAACAGTTTTTTTGGACTCGCTAACGCTCGTCCTAGAATTTTGTCTACTCGTCCAAAAAAACAGTATTTTCCGGACTTGTTACGTAAATTACTATTTATCGGATATGCAAGGTATTGAAAAACACCACTCGGTAGTTTTGTTCGAATATTTATATACCCACATAATTGTTCGTTTGGAGCAACCAAAATTCAATTTCTCTAGAGATCTTGAGTTTTTTTGAACCTGGCTCCGGTTTGAAAAAAGCAAATCTTACCTTTGTTTCTGAACAAATGCTATCAAAAGTCGAACAACAATTGACAATAGTAATAGGCCCATTGAGATATCTTAGTCATTTTTTCGCGAGGATCCCGTCTCAAAACTATTTCGAAAATATTTCGTAGTGGACGTCACTAGTTCGCGTATCGCTAAAATGCCATAATTTCAAAACGGTGACGTCATCATAGAAATGTCAATGTTGTCAATTCAATTTCGCAGTTGGAAAGTTCGAACTATCCCAAAATTTGTGTTCGAACCGGACTAAATTATTTCAAACTATTTGGTGCGTGACGTCACTAGTTCGACGCGAAAATACAAATATATCCGAATGGACGAAAAAGTTTTGAGAAAAAATGACTTTAGAATCCATGTGAACCCGTTAAAAACCGATATTCACAAGTCTAGGCCATACCACAATCGGCGCAACAGACATTTTTGGGCATTTAATGGTACTGAAATTGAAAAGTGACTTCAAATCAAACTTCGATGTTTGCCATTAGCGGTTGCTGTCAGTTGTCCAGTGATTGGGCAACAAGGGTCCTTGGTTGTGGCCTACCAGATCGCCGGATTTAACACCCCTTTTTTTTCTGTGGGAACGAATTGAAGAATTGGTGCACGCAACGTCAGTTAAATATATGAATGATTTACTAGTACAAACTAGAATTAATTTTTGAATCTAGAGTATGGTGAAATAATGCAAGCGACGAGTCCCTCAGTGCAAAATCGTATACTTGAAAGCTTAAATCGAAATGGTGGCCTTGTTGGGCATTCACTATAATATTTGAATTAATCCCCCAATTATAGTTGTTTTGAGTTATTATTTTGGTTTTGTATTTTCATGGGTGTAATAAGAAGTTCATTATTTACACGGTTACGGTTATAAATCGTGCAAAAACTCTTTTTTCCAACAAAAAAATGAATATCTCAAAAACCGTAGATGTTAGGTACTTGCTC
Source organism: Aphidecta obliterata (assembly GCA_963966015.1). Classification (NCBI taxonomy): domain Eukaryota; kingdom Metazoa; phylum Arthropoda; class Insecta; order Coleoptera; family Coccinellidae; genus Aphidecta; species Aphidecta obliterata. The sequence continues at coordinate 5,144,018 of OZ014430.1, read as the reverse complement.
GTATAACTCTAGCTAAAATTCAATTTTCAAGCAGATGACTAAATGAGATTGTGTGTTGCTACTTGGAAAAATCGAGATATGGTACTTATCGAAATGAAAAAATTATAGCATGTTACTACGACACTGCTCATTAATCACTACTATCCCAAAAGTTTATCCGGCCTTTTGACTAACAGTAAGGAAGAGTGTGAATCTCTAGCACTCGCCTTTTAAAAGTTATTGAATCTGTGCAATGGTCAGTTTTGACAAAAAAATACAAAATATTTCAAAAACCATGATATATTGATTTCAAAAAATTGGATTTATTCAATTAAAACGAAGAGGTGTGTCATACTGTGTCATAACGGATGGGGATGCCATTTGAAAATAAAAAGGGCTCCATTTCGGACATAACCAGAGGCAAATAATTTATAGAACTCACATAAGTCGATAATTCCAAAATTGAAACTCAAAGAAAAGTTGAAAATTTTCTAACAGGCCGATTAATCTTCTGTATACTCCGACAGAAATTATTTTTCATTTTCGAGTTTCTTTTGGGTTGACTAGTTTGTGATGATGAAGAATTGAGTATTATATGGATTGAGAATGAAAAAATATTGTGTGAGATTTTCGTGGGATTGTAGAAGGAAATTGAAGATAAAATAAAAAATCTTTCTGTCGAATTTGCCACATTTAAGGTATTTGACTGCAATGACTGCATAATATTCAGTTAGGGGTAAGAGTTGTATTTGTTCGGATTTTCAAAGGCCAACTGAAAAAGACACAAAGCCAACACCTGCCAAAGTCAATTCGAAGAGTCCCCTATCGTTCCTTCGTAATACAGGTACAAATTACGCAATATGTTACGATTTCGATATCACTGGACTGTCACTAAACGAAGTCAGTCACCCTCGAAATAGACACATGGGTCTGTAACTAAGGGTTGAATGCAGAACCGTATTCGTTACACTACGGGGCTAGTGCAAAGTGCGGGTATACTCGCGCGTTTTGAATTTCGTTCTATGGAAAATCAGCAGCAAGTTTGCGTTTCATTTGCAAATTTTTTGTTTGTAGCTCTATTCCAAGTAGAATGCGTATAGACCAGCCGTCTGGTTCTGGATTCAATTCTCGCGTTTGGAAGTTTTTCACACTTTTTTTCAGTTTCAAAATGCACAATCGTTAGTACATTTTCATTGTGTAAGAACCAGGAATTGTTACGAAGTAGTTCTATTCATAGATCTTACAGGTCTAAAAACTATAATTTCAAGTATGATTTGAAGGTTATATGGTCTTCTCAATAATAACTTTCTGTTCACGAATAATGGTAACCTGGAAGAGAAAAAGAAGGTGCAGTGCTCAAGCGATGGCTAATCGAAAATGAATGATTTTCTTACACAATTATTCATCGCATTTCCAATGCACTTATTCAGTTATTCAATTGAATTCCATATGGAATATTTGATTTTATTTTCAACGGTATTGCACGAATACTAGGTTAACCTCAACTTAACTTCCGGTAGAAACAAGTGACTTCGATAACAAAACTTCACTTTATATTTGTGTCGATGCAATCAATATGAATATATCGAAAAAAAAAATTGATATTGTCAAGCTCAGACCTCAAATTTTTCAATACGGTATTTATTGTTCAACGACTCTTGGGGCTTCCGATGTCTTCTTTAGAATAATTATTTTAATACGGTCCTGAATATATTCGGCTCGTGCCTCGATAATAGGTACAAATAAATGCTCCACGAATAAAAACAAAATATCAAACCTTATGGGCATCCATTGCACGCTATGATTTAATTATAGGGTGTGATTTGGAATCAGGTGCAGTTTTTTCCCAGCACAAGTGTTTTTGCATGTGGTTATCCCATGAAATCACTCGACTGAAAAGAAAACCTCAGTTGCCTTCGGTTGAAACTGAAATGATAGTATTTCGAAAATAATTAGAACGTGACCAAAATGGATTACTATAGGAACATGTGTCGTACATGCCTGAACGTTTTTATTATTCGTTCAAGTGGAATAGGATACAACACATAACTATTCTACTGATGATCGAAAACACATTTTTTTTTATTGATGCCCCATTTTACTTATTTCAAGAACGCCTCAGCGTGTTTAAATCGAACTTTCAAACACGCGCGTTTTTCAAAGTCACCATGGCAACAGCAATGACTCGAGAAACGTGAAGTCTAAATGACAATTTTTCGATTCTAGATCTGACAGGAGTACCTTGTTACGCCAAATAAAATATTACTGAATGCAAAACCTTTATTCGAACATTATTCAACAATTTCAATTTTATAAGTGAAAATGGAAAGTGCAGTCGGTATTTTTTTTCGTAATCATCACATTTGAAACCCCGATTGCGACTTTTCCTATGAGAAATTATCGTTAGAAGTGAAGTCTCGCTACTGTCAAGATTTGTCGTTTTCATTTTGTAATAATAAACTGGAAATGTAATGAAATACGTATTATTATGATGGAAAAACGTTTTAATCACTAACTCTTTCTCAAGCACCTTCAATTTCTTTCCATTTCGATCTGAATGTAAACAAACCGATGATGATCGAATTTACGTTCGTTTTTTCGGATACGTTCGGAAATTCGAATATGCCTTCAAATTACCCGTCAGCATCAATTTCTGCATCCTATGTTTCCAAATTCATCTCGAAATTACCGAGTTTCGAGAAATTTTGACGTCGTGTCAAAATACGATTTATTTCCGCGAGAAACGTCACGTAATATCTATGATCGACGTAAATTATTTCGGACTTTCTTCATTATGTAGTAATGATACCAGTATTCATGATTTCGAAGCGCTCCAATGAAAATAATAGCGTAAAGTATTCGGGTATAACTGGTCTTTAAAACTCTTGAAAAATCGCGCGTGTTTTAAAGATCTTTTTATCCACTTATACTTTAATATACTATATTATTCTCTTACTTAATAATGGTATTTTTTCTATGACGGGAAAAATGAATGACATTTCATCCCTGTCGACCGGTCACAAATATCACTTTTTATGATATTACTTTCTTCCCCACGGGAAAAGAGTGAGTACTATTTTCCCGGAGGTATAGGTAAGTTCGCAATTTCTGAATTTAATCACAGAATTAGACTGAATGATATCACTGTTTACTTCAAAGGTTCAACCTTTTGGTGGCCGTGGGCACATTATAATAATGGGGCCCTTATGTAGTAATAGTTGAAGAAAGTAGAAGTATATCCGTTATTTACCGCAATCTGTTAAATGATATTAAGTTCTTCAATACAATTTTTTTGCGAAAGAGGAATATGAATTAACATGTTGTAGTACGCTGCCGCTTTATGCTGATGTGGGTGTGTAGACCTACTATGTATTGTGATATCTGTGTATGATGGTTTGTGAAAAAGTTTTTTTCCACTACTGTCATAGTCAGTAGTCTGTTACGACATGAATTTGATTGAAGTAAGTTCTATTTACCGAGGTAGCTTGGGTTACTTGACAACGGGAAGTAAGTGAAAACTTACTTCCCTAAGGATGTAAGTACAAATTGAATGAGATCTTCATATCGTCGGCCTAATTCGTTAACCTGCTAAGTCCGTTTTTGCATAGTTTACAGGAGAGAGAAAAAACTGAAAGATATCTTTTCTATTTTACATATAAAGATTCTGAATATACCTTTGGTTGCTATAATGATTCTACATATTTTGTAATTTTCAAAAGTAGAATATCTTAAGCACAGTTTGAAAAAATCTGGAAAATAATCAATAATCAGCAGCTTTTCGTTATGAAGTTTAAATTTGATTGAGGACATAGCAGTTTTTCTATTTAAATGAGCATGAAGTAACATTATTTGCTTGTAATTCTCAATTGAGGATTATATTATAATCAAATCAATTCAATCAGTTTCAATCAAAATATTTATTATCAGAAGTTTAACAATACAATGAGATGTCAAACAAAAAACAGTATTAACTATTTTATAAACAATATAATATATAACTAAATCAACATAATTTCGAATTTTTTTAGTGTTCTTCACTAGTTATACTTCCATATAAGTCACAGTCGTATGAGTTAATCAGGGATAAAACTTAGGATTCAAGTAAATTAAGAAAATTCTTAAAACACAATCATATTTTTCAAACAAAAACTAAACTGAAGACTAAAATTCTGAAAAAAATTGAATGCCGAACCAAAAAAAATCTTCTAACGCCCCCTAATTCAAAATCACGAAAATAACCTATTCATGAGGTAAACCATCGTAATATTTATGATAGTCGGGTGAAAGAGTCCTTCTGATTTCCTGCAAGTCCTCAAACTTCTGATGAGTGATTTTACTTCGATTTTGGTGCAATTGCTTTAAATTACTAGTCTCACAAGAATGAAATCGTGAAGACCTTCTCTGCGGTAAAAGTTGCTAGTTATCCTCATAAAAAGTTTTATAGAGACTGGATCCAATAGGGACCTTTACACTTACGCTCCAGTCGCGCGCGACTATCGCGCGCGACTGGAGCGTAAGTGTTAAGGTCCCTATTGCTTTCACAGCGTAACACTGCATGAAAATACACTCACGTGCAAAAAAAAAACGCAACAAGCTAATATTTGGCAAAATTTGAGGTCTCGTAGTTTCTTCATTTTTAGTTCCATTTTTATCATTTTTGCAGCAAACTGTAGATAAAATTATTGATTTCAACTTGCTCATTCAATCTTTTGTCAAATGCTGGCTCATTAGTCTTTATACAGGGTTAATTAGAAGTTTGTGTTAAACCCTAATTTCAAAACATCCCGTGGAATAATTTCGTTTCGTGGTCAAATTCTTTCAAAATAACAATTTAGGTTGAGAACCATTCGTTTTCAACCCTTTGTTTTTGGTTCATGTCTCCAGGTGCACCAGTTCATTTTTAAGAGGGGAATGGACTCTAAAGAAAAAACAATTTTTCTTCGTTCCTTCTTCATACTCTTTTCCATCCGTCTGGATAATGTGAGGAGAATCTGGATTCGTCAGTGAAAAGAACATTGTTTCATTGCCCTAAGTTCCAACGTAAATGTTCAGTAGCAAATTGGAGTCTAGCTACTCGGTGACCCCGAAGTAAGTTTGGTCCAGTTACTGGTCTACAGGCTTCGTCCCCTCGTTTGACGGTAGAGCGATGAACATAAGAATTCTTGCTTATTCATAATCACATTCATCTTCAACAAAAGCAACAGCTATTGTACAATTTTCCTCCCCCTATTCACCTCTTCACAAAATTACAATTCTCACAGTAAACCGTTGTTGACTTCGTTCATTTCGTTCTTGAAAATGAACTTTATGACCAGCTCAAAAAGTAAAATTGACCAAAAAATGGACTTGGCAGGTTAACGAATTAGGCCGACGATATTTTATTAATATTTATGTACAATTTTCGAACTTACAGTTAACACTTATATGCTGCTTGGTAACGTTTCTTAGACTTCTCCGGTAAAAGGAATTCATATGCAGCTAATTGGCTGCTTCTTGACTTTCATCTTCCTTGGAATTCATTTTGGAGAAGGAAATGTAGTTTTGACAAACACTTTGTTTGACAGATGAAAACCTTAGTAACCCAAGTCAAACCGATATTTTTTTGTAGGAACGTAAATAAATTCCAAACTTAATTCATCAAAAGATAATTGATTGAGAATCAACTTCTGTAGTGGAAAAATTATGATACACAACTCAGGAGGCAAGTTTCTTGACCAGCCTCGGACTTCATTGCTTGCCCTCGCTATCACTCGGGCGCAAACTACGTCCTCGTCTGGTAAGTGCCCTTGCCTCCCTTATAGTGTAAATAACTAATTTTGTTTGTTATTTATTTTTGTAATGGTGAAGTCCCAAAAATTAATCGAATTATTAATTTTTTTCTCCATTGTGACATTTATTGAAGGGTTAATCAATATAGTACATGTTTCATTAACATTAATTTTCGTGTTTTTTATCCCCTAAGATATCCATGAAAATTTCCGCGAGTGAAGGGTTAACGAATTTCCCATAATCAATCCTTTAGTAGAAGAATAAAATACCTCATCGAACTAGAAATGATTTTATTTCAGGCATACTCTGAGTAGATAGTACATACTCTGAAGGAGATCCTCAACAATTTGGATTGTTTGGTCCGGTGGTATGCTTGGAAACAAATTTTTAATATCAAATGAGATAAATTTCAAATTGTCCGGAAAATGAATATTTTGAATTTGGGTCCAGAGACCATTAGGACCACTAGTCAATCGAGAAATTTTTCGTTATTTTCTGGTAATAGATGAATGTTAGAGGTGTAATGAAGTTGAAAACACATATATAGAGTAAAAATATCTTAAGAAAACATTATATTTTTGCACTTGAAAATCGATAATATGACATTCGATTCGACGTGTAGTGCGTCACTTCGGAATACTTCGGATATCTCCGTTCATAGTCGTCATCCCGATAATAGATTACGTTGTTTTCGGAGGTTGGATTGGTTGGATGTAAACGGCGGGAGATTCAAATCAGCTTCGTAATTTCTATAATGAAAGAGATGGAAATCAGATCATATGTGAGGACTTATTCTTGAACATTTATATAGATTAGGTTAAGTCAGTTTTAAATTATCAATTTATAGGCACATACCTTTTAATGTGGATACTTTTCACTAATGTTCAGTTTGGAAGTGATTCAGCGTCAAATAGAAAGCGCCTATAGTCGTCACCCCGATAATAGATTACGTTGTTTTCGGAGGTTGGATTGGTTGGAGGTAAACGGCGGAAGATTGAAATACAGCTTCGTAATTTCTATAATGAAAGATGGAAATCATATCATATGAGAGGCGTTTTCGAGAGGGGGGAACGGGCTTTCCTAAGGTAAGAGAGGCCGAAGGCCTCGAGCAATTTTGAAATTGCGAAAAAAGGGAGAGATATGGCAAAACAACGTTTGCCGGGTCAGCTAGGTTAGGTTAGGTTAGGTTTAGGTTAGGTTATTTTGAGACGAGAGGCCGAAGGCCTCGAGCAATTTTGAAATTGCGAAAAAAGGGAGAGATATGGCAAAACAACGTTTGCCGGGTCAGCTAGGTTAGGTTAGGTTAGGTTTAGGTTAGGTTATTTTGAGACGAGAGGCCGAAGGCCTCGAGCAATTTTGAAATTGCGAAAAAAGGGAGAGATATGGCAAAACAACGTTTGCCGGGTCAGCTAGGTTAGGTTAGGTTAGGTTAGGTTTAGGTTAGGTTATTTTGAGACGAGAGGCCGAAGGCCTCGAGCAATTTTGAAATTGCGAAAAAAGGGAGAGATATGGCAAAACAACGTTTGCCGGGTCAGCTAGGTTAGGTTAGGTTAAGGTTAGGTTATTTTGAAACGAGAGGGGCCTCGAGCAATTTTGAAATTGCAAAAAAGGGAGAGACCGGGGGCGCGAAGCGCCCCCCGCGTTTACGAGAGGGAGAAACGGGCTTTCCTAAGGTAAGAGAGGCCGAAGGCCTCGAGCAATTTTGAAATTGCGAAAAAAGGGAGAGATATGGCAAAACAACGTTTGCCGGGTCAGCTAGTCAATTTATAGGTACATACCTTTTAATGTGGATACTTTTCACTAATGTTCTCTCCCATATCTAAAAGCTTCCATGAGCAGATATCTCTAATAAATCTATACTGTTGATACACAGTCTTACGCGGCACGTTCAAAATGTTACTTGTACCGAGACTGTTCACTTCACCTGCCCACATCCACATTATCTCGAATATCACGCACAAATCCACTCTACTTTCCGAAAAAAAAGAGTTCTGTAGAATACTGTACTCCGCCCGGCATTTCTTGCAGACAAAAGCATATTTCAGCTTTTTACCGGGACGTTTCCATAGGGCACAAAAACTTCGGCATGTGTTTTTGGGACATCTATGGTTCCTTTTCACCAAACCGAGCCGCTGAAGTTCTTGAATTATGTCCAACTCAGAATGACTTTCAAAGAAAGACCTAATATCGGTTACACGATTTACACTTTCCATTTTCTTAAAAATTTATAAAGAAAATAAACTATTGAAACGAAAGCCGTTGAAGCGTGCACTCAAAATGGACGCGGGAACGTAATGCGCATGAATACTATATCTATTCTTCCACTATGGCATTACACAGCGCATGACAATTACGTCAAGTTGATGTTTGAAAGGCGCTGTTGCCGTATTTACATCAAATTCTTGAGACCAAATCCATAAGAATTTTGAATCGTGTATAATTTCTCAAAAATAGAATTATCTCAAAAAAAAACTTCATTTTCATTAATAAAAGAGCCTATATTAACTGTCTGTGTATAGGAAAATTCGTATTTTTCGTGTGCCTAATCGTCACCAGCCCCTTGAATTTTATCAACAAGTTCATATGAATTTTTTTTTCTGAATTAAGGAGTGAACTTACAGTTGTTCTTGATCAAATGAACTAATTTTCTTGAAGGTTTCACCGAGGCAGCTGTTATGAACGAAACGACTGCCTAATGGGATAGTTCTGTTTATGTTATTTTATGAGCGAATATAATTTTGGTGCTTGTGAATTCATGATTGTGTATCGTTTTTTCTCATTTTCCGTTAGGATACAACTTCAAAAAATCCGTGGTTTTACTAATAAAGTCCTCTTTATCTAATGCAATTACCGTTTTCGTTCATCTGCCCTAGTAAAAATAATATTTTGTTTGTTTGGTTTTTTTTTTCTTATATATTTAGCTAAATATGAATCGTTATTGAACTTACTGTTAGAATGATAGTTCTTCCTCAAAATTACAAGCATTATTATTCTGCACCTTCTTTTGTGAAATGGAAAATTCTATAGTATCAGTACACTTATCCAAAGCTTAGTTGTCGTTTTCCTGGTTCAACCTAGCAGATCCTTCTTCTGGTTCCATGAGCACAGAAGTCACTGACGACTCGATTTTTTTTAAAACTTACATTTTCTATGTCCCATCTAAGATTCTGGATTCTCTAACATAAAAAAATTGTCAATTTCTGTAGCCATGTAAAAGAGAGATGCGTGCTCAAATATGATATATCAGTGCGCAAAGTGTTTTGCACCTAGCGTGTGTAAATTACCGCATTCGGAACGAGTTTTCCGTAACCAAAAAGGAGGGAATTACCGTCTGGACCCCACCATAAAATCCATCATTTATGGTTTTCTCAGTATCATTATTATTTTCGGTCTAGTTCTAATTAATCGATCATTTTCAAATGTATTCACCTACTTACTTACAATCTTATAAACATGTAGGTATACTAAGAACTTACAACATTCAGTTTCATGAGACTTGTCATCAGCTGGGCATTCCGACAAAATTGCAGAATGTTCGGTACAGCTTCAATATTTCCACATTTTCAATAAAAGAATGTTTTGCAAATATTTTCAGATGGAAGAAAGAACCACAAGCTCGAACATCGAGAGTTTATGCAAAGTTTGTGGAGACAAAGCCTCAGGGAAACATTACGGAGTGGCCAGTTGTGACGGATGCAGGGGCTTCTTCAAACGAAGTATCCGTAGGTTGGTACCTACTTGATGAATATTTGAACCTATTTTTACTTCATTTTGAATCATTAATAAATATTTTCTAGAAATCTGGAATACATCTGTAAAGAAAATGGTTGTTGTGTGGTAGACGTTACTAGGAGGAATCAGTGTCAAGCTTGTCGTTTCAAGAAATGCCTTCAAGTGAATATGAAACGTGACGGTAAGTGGCTCCATACATTTGCATTTAAATTTCACTTCAATGTTTCTTTTTTTCTGTCATTTCTAGCACTGCTTCGAAATTTCCAATAAAATGCCTAAATTCGTGATATCTTTTTGATGAAGGTGATTTGATGATATAGTCAATTGAAATAATCTATCCTTATTATATACCAAAAAGGTAGAGCAATAAAATATGTAGATCCACCAAAATATACACGAAAATCCGTTTTTTTTTGTAAAATCGCTTGAAAACGTAAGAAATTCCTCACAATTCATGTATGTAAGATAACAGTCACTAAGGAAGGTAAACGAATAATATTTTACAATATTCAATCTCGCACGTAGTGATATTTATACTTCGAATGAAGAACTACCTGAAAAAGTGGTACCAAAAGGGTTGTTGCATATGGCCAACTCGTATTTCCGGATTGCTGTAGCGTAGAGTATTTTATTAGGGTAGAAACCAGAAAACTTCCATTCATTTTCGTTGTTATTAATGCTTTCAAACATTGATCAAAGAATATTAATCTTAATATTAATAGCTTTTTGTGTGAGCTCTCTTGCAAATCAATAAAACTTTACGCGAAAGCCAAATGAATTGAACCATTATTTAATTTGCATTAATTATTTAATTTTCTTGCAAGAATGTAATGGGCAGTTTCAAACACGAAATGAAATGAAAAACAAAGGGGGAGGATGAATAGAAGTATAGGAAATATATGAAGATACATTTATTCCCCTCTGAATAAAATAAATTTTGTATACATATTTCTGATATTTTCACCTCCTATTGCATTCTCACAAATTGAAATATAATTGATTGTCGTTGTGAGTTATGCCATACAGACACATTTAATCAAAAATTTCCGCATATACTTTATTAGCTAGCAGCTCCAACTTTATTAGTTGAGACCATATTCGGCTCATAATTTACAAAATACGATTTATTATAATTATATGATGAAAACTGAGAAATAACAAAACCAATCTCAATTATAATTATATGATGAAAACTGAGAAATTACAAAACCAATCTCAACCTTATCCATGTTATGCCCATGTGCGTTTGTTTACGATTTTGGTGGAAAAACGCCCCACTGATGAGTCATAATGGGCCGTTCGATATGGCTGTTTCCGTCTCGCTTTTATACGAAGAAAAGTAGTCGAATGCTCCTTCCTGTGGTTCTTTAGTCAAAGTATTTATACACAAAATATCAGACCCGTTTCGTTCAAGTTCCAGGTAAAAAAGGACGCTAATCTTTAAGTCGGCCAAGGACGCAGATTGGAACAAAGGGGGTTCATTAGATCTACGCTTATAGAACTTGAAAGAAGAAAGAATAGAATATTGCCATGCATGCGGTCCACTTCTGCCCATACACCATATTTGAAAAATTCGGATCCAAAAATATCATGAAAATAACTCTAAAATAAGGTGGAGCCTCAGCATGCTGTAAATACATTCCTGCAAGTAGTACAGGCAGACACATGAAACCTCAGTACAAATTTTCGATTAACGTATGTTGTGGAGTCCATAATAATCGATTGATTAGGCCTCACATTCTGCCAAGACTTACGGGGGATGTTTATTTGGATTCCCTTCAAAATCATCTGCCTGTACTACTCGACGGTATGAAAATTGCAGGAATGTATTTCCAGCATGATGGCGCTTCACCTTATCTTAGAGTTATTTGCATGATTTTTTTTGGATCCGAACTCTCCGAATATGGAGTATGGGCAGAGGTGGACCGCATGCATGGCCCGCTAGACCACCAGATTTCAATCCTATCGATTATTTCGTTTGGGGATATTTGAAATCGTTAGTATATGCGTCTGAGATTGGAAGTGAGGATATTGTCCTACAACGTATCGAAGTTTTCTGCTACCAGATCCGCAACGATCCAGAAATTACATCAAAGGCTATTAGACATAATTTGAAAAAAGCAACACGTGTATTGTGCAAAACGGTGGCACTTTTGAGCTATTTTCATGATTTATTTCAAATGTTCCACTTGTTTACTCATTTGTTTATTTATTTTTTCACTGTTGATCATTTGAAAATGAATCGATTTACCCATAGAAGTGTGATTTACGTTCTCAATATCAATCGATCATACTGGATAGTTCAGAAGTTAAAAGTAATTGAAAATATCGGCGAATACATTAATCACCCTGCATCTCGGCTAGGGAGTTGTTCAGACCTATCATATTTAGGTTTGTCGGACTCGTTTAGGGTAGCTCTACCTCAGGTTAACGTATGTACTTTCACCAATGAAACACCCTGTATGTTATTTTTGGTTATGTTCCTTTGTTTATTTTTTCTTCCAAAATCTACCAATTTTGCGTAGTCATTTCTACCAATAGTTACCTAGTTACGAGGCAGTCGCTTCCCGATCGTTACCATCTGTAAGCTCGTAGCAGCGCAGCACGGCAGTAAATCATTAGTGAAAGATTTATGGAAATTTGGGTTAGAGATTATTCATAGATAGATATGAGTTCATTCGATATAAGTACATGTCCATCTGGATACACTGTTAGGATTTAAAAAAGAGGTGCGAGGTGAGCAGGCAGCGAGTCCAAAATACCACAAAGCGGTAGCGGGAGTAAATGGCGAAGGCAATGATTAAAACGGTTAAATGCGGAGAAGTGCGAAAAACATACAGAATGACAATTCCGAAATGGTCTAGAGCTAGAGGTTCGTCAAAATGGCGACCTCCCCTGTGTTCCGCGCAATCGTGCAAATTTGATCGAGATGAAATGAAGAATGGCGTGTTCAAGCTACATGCAAAATTTTGTCCAGATCGCATGACCAGAACCACAGAAACCATAGAAAATTATAACTTTCGAACGGGAAGGCCTAGGATAATTTCGAAACAACTGATTGCATTGGAATGAAATATTGCACATAGATGAAAAATAATGTACCTATTCGAACTACGTGCGAAATTTTGTCTAGATCGCATCGCCAAGAGTGAGTTTTGCCTCAGTTTGAAAATTCGTTTGAGAACTCAGTGCTTTTGATCAATTTTTTTCATAAACTTCAACAGATTAAATCACCAAATTATATTGAAATATCAGGAAAACTCAATTCTTTTCATTGGTGTCTTATTTAGAGAATGCCACAGCGTGTGTAAATCCAACATTCGAAACGCGCGTTTGTAATGTTGTCATTAAAAATCCACAATTCGAGAAGCTTACAGTCTGAAGGCGAGATTGGTGGCCCAGATAGTTCAATTATATTATATTCTATGTGTGATAATATCGCAATCGTAGGTTTTGGTACTGTAATTATTTCCAATTCATCCCTCTCCAATCCAAATTATTAATCTCCGTGGAGCGAGGGCTCCACTTTTGAAACATCGATTGCGATAGATTTTAAAATACTTCTACGACAAAACCTAAACAATCCTGAATTTAAGATACTGTAAATATTTTTTGAAGTCCAATCAAACAGAGCTATTAAACTATGCATTAATTATCTGATGAATTCGATTTTATGTAGATGAATTCAAAATTTGAATTATTTTCTCGAACTTTCGAACCTGTGTTCATCTCAATATTTTCATTTGAATATTCACGCTGGAGTTTCCTTCCTCAGTATCGAATTTTATATGAAACGACTGATCTGCGAATCTGAACATGTGGAGTAAATATCATCGCCGGTTTGTTTATTTTGTTGTCCCATCGAAAACACTTCGACATATCAAGCGGTAATGCGGTTGACATTTGACACTTCCATCCCTTCATTGAAGGGGTTTTCATATTGAAGAGAATCCATATTCTGACAGTGGCTAATTGAGTAGTTCAATGTTGGTCTATTGCAGTAGCGGCTCGTGGTTATTTGGGGATACTAGATTTATGGAATACACTCTTCTTAGTTTATGAGTTGAACTTTTTCCGAATGTTGACTTTAGAATGCGAATAATTTCCAGAAGTTACCAATTGATAATTTTTTTCCTCAAAGTTTAGTATTGCAAAAGTTTTGAGTTGTCTGAAATAATTAGGATATCATGAAAAATATAAAACGAATATCAACTGAATCTGAAGAACTTTTATATGAAAATTATGAAAGTATGAGAACCCGAAAGGGATATTATAGCTGCAGGAGAGCCAGCAGTGAAAAATGTGGTTGAAAAATTGACCGCAATTCCGACAAAACTGAATTATGTCGAAGCCCTGAAAAAAGTGCAGAGTCCATGATGGAGACTGAAGATTGGAGCAAAAACTCCAAAGAACTCGATAGGGAAAAATAAAATATACAAGAGCCATCACGGTGAGTGATCGAATGAAAGTCTTTCCTTAGAGTTCCGAGCAAAAATTCCACGAGATGTATAAAAAGCTATTTTTCCCCATTGAATTACCGGAATTGAAAACTATATACCTACGCAGTCATAAGGTATCTGCCCCTTGGTGCAGATATCAAAATGATAAAGAAGATCTGGTAAAACAGAACATAAGAGACGCTGAGAAGAGTCAACGAGAGTAGAAATGCAACTTCCTTTTTTTGCGGAGAAAAAGTCCATCCAGCTAGCAACAAGGATGTAGCGAATACAAGCTGGTCCCAGAAAGGAAAAAGAGAAACCGAAAGCTATTTCCCAAAGGAAAAGAGGAATTAATAAAAGTCTCAGTATCATATCTGTTCAGAAAAAAAATTACGAAAAGCACTGCCGTGAAGGCAGGAGCTTTTGAGCGCTCGTACATGCACCTTGTAGGTAGATTCGCATTTTCCAGTTTTAGAAATCAATTGAAGGAATTTTTGACAGCTGTCAAAAATATTCTGAAACTTAGGCGAAAATCCAGACTTCATGTCAGTGCTTCAGCTGATCAATTTTTTTTCGATAATTCGCTAGAATTTTCTACGGTATCTATGGTCTTGGTGATGCGATCTGGACAAAATTTTGCACGTAGTTTGAATACATTATTCCCCAGCTAGGTGCATAATTTCATTTCAATCCGATCAGTAGTTTCAAAACTATCAGGAAAAAAATTACGAAAAGCACTGCCGTGAAGGCAGGAGCTTTTGAGCGCTCGTACATGCACCTTGTAGGTAGATTCGCATTTTCCAGTTTTAGAAATCAATTGAAGGAATTTTTGACAGCTGTCAAAAATATTCTGAAACTTAGGCGAAAATCCAGACTTCATGTCAGTGCTTCAGCTGATCAATTTTTTTTCGATAATTCGCTAGAATTTTCTACGGTATCTATGGTCTTGGTGATGCGATCTGGACAAAATTTTGCACGTAGTTTGAATACGTTATTCCCCAGCTAGGTGCATAATTTCATTTCAATCCGATCAGTAGTTTCAAAACTATCAGGAAAAAAATTACGAAAACCACTGCCGTGAAGGCAGGAGCTTTTGAGCGCTCGTACAGGCACCTTGTAGGTAGATTCGCATTTTCCAGTTTTAGAAATCAATTGAAGGAATTTTTGACAGCTGTCAAAAATATTCTGAAACTTAGGCGAAAATCCAGACTTCATGTCAGTGCTTCAGCTGATCAATTTTTTTTCGATAATTCGCTAGAATTTTCTACGGTATCTATGGTCTTGGTGATGCGATCTGGACAAAATTTTGCACGTAGTTTGAATACATTATTCCCCAGCTAGGTGCATAATTTCATTTCAATCCGATCAGTAGTTTCAAAACTATCAGGAAAAAAATTACGAAAAGCACTGCCGTGAAGGCAGGAGCTTTTGAGCGCTCGTACATGCACCTTGTAGGTAGATTCGCATTTTCCAGTTTTAGAAATCAATTGAAGGAATTTTTGACAGCTGTCAAAAATATTCTGAAACTTAGGCGAAAATCCAGACTTCATGTCAGTGCTTCAGCTGATCAATTTTTTTTCGATAATTCGCTAGAATTTTCTACGGTATCTATGGTCTTGGTGATGCGGTCTGGACAACATTTTGCACGTACTTTGAATACATTATTCCTCAGCTAGATGCATAATTTCATTTCAATCCGATCAGTAGTTTCAAAACTATCAGGAAAAAAATATTTTGAATGGCAATATTTACGGAACCCCTAGTCTTATTTTGCTCATTGTTGAACGTGACCGCGATATTCGCGATCCAAACCCACCCTGAAAATTTCAAGTTCCTAGGCCTTTCCGTTCAAAAGTTACAATTTTCTATGGTTTCTATGGTTCTGGTCATGCGATCTGGACAAAATTTCACATGTAGCTTGAACACCTCATTTTCCATTTCATTGCAAAATTTCATCTCGATCGAATCTGTAGTTTTCAAGTAATCAGGGAAACAAAACTTTGAACGGCCATATTTACGGAACCCCTGGTGGAATTTGGCCCATTAACGAACTCAACCGAGGCATTCGGGAACTGAACCCACACTGAAAATTTCAAGTCTCTAGGTTGTTCCGTTCGAGAGTTATCGTGCTTACGGCCGGACGGACGGACGGACAGACTCGAATTTTCCGACGGATTCGTCATCAGTGAGTCGAACATAGTCGATTGAGACCATTTTCATCTCAAAATTCGAAAAATACAGACATCGTGACGAAATGATATAGCCCTCGTGTAAGTAGTACGAGCGCTCAAAAACAGGATGCAAATATCAAGGAACAACAAAAGACCAAACAAGTGGAGTACGAAAAACAAGAGAAACAAGAAATAAACATCAAACAGACTGGGATAGTGGATGACCTTGAAAAATCCACTGAAATTTTTTTGAGTAAAATAATGTTGAAATTCGAAATAGAGATGAAAAAGAAACTCCAAAATCTTATAGAAAATATGAATTCATTTAGAATACAAACCTACAGCCAAACACCCTTAGAATCCCTTAGAATTGCGTTCCGAAGATCTGAAATATAGAAAAAATAAAATTACGAAAAGCACTGCCGTGAAGGCAGGAGCTTTTGAGCGCTCGTACATGCACCTTGTAGGTAGATTCGCATTTTCCAGTTTTAGAAACCAATTGAAGGAATTTTTGACAGCTGTCAAAAAAATTCTGAAACTTAGGCGAAACTCCAGACTTCATGTCAGTGCTTCAGCTGATCAATTTTGTTTCGATAATTCGCTAGAATTTTCTACGGTATCTATGGTCTTGGTGATGCGGTCTGGACAAAATTTTGCACGTAGTTTGAATACATTATTCCTCAGCTAGGTGCATAATTTCATTCCAATCCGATCAGTAGTTCCGAAACTTTCTGGAAAAAAATATTTTGAACGGCCATATTTACGGAACCCCTAGTCTCATTTTGCTCATTGATGAACGTGACCGCGATATTCGCGATCCAAACCCGCCCTGAATATTTCAAGTTCCTAGGCCTTTCCGTTCAAAATTTACAATTTTCTATGGTTTCTATGGTTCTGGTCATGCGATCTGGACAAAATATTGCTTCAATATATCATTCTCGATTAAAATACAAAATTTCATCTCGATCGAATCCGTAGTTTCGAATTTATCGAGAGAACAAAATTTCAAACGACCGTATTTACGGAACCCCTAGTATAATTCTGCTCATAGATGAAACTGATCACGACAATCGAGATCCACACCTATCCTGAAAATTTCAAGTCCCTAGGCCTTTCCGTTCGAAAGTTATGATTTTCTATGGTTCGAGTCATGTGATCTGGAGAAGTGTAGCTTGAATATATCATTCTTCATTAGTATACAAAATTTCGTCACGATCGAATGTGTAGTTTTGAAATTATCAAGAAAACTAAATTTCAAACTACCATATTTACGGAACACCTTGTATAATTTTGCTCATAGATGAACGTAATCACGACATTCCAGATCCACACCTATCCTGAAAATTTCAAGTCCCTAGAGGGTTCCGTTCAAAAGTTACAATTTTCTATTGTTTCTATGGTTCTGGTCATGCGATCTGGACAAAATTTCACATGTACCTTGAACACCTCATTCTTCATTTGAGTGCAAAGTTTCAACTCGATCGAATCTGTAGTTTCGAAGTAATCAGGGAAACAAAACTTCGAACGGCCATATTTACGGAACCCATGGTGGAATTTGGTCCATTAACGAACACAACCGAGGCATTCGGAATCTGAACCTACACTGAAAATTTCAAGTCTCTAGGTTGATCCGTTCGAGAGTTATCGTGCTGACGGACGGCCGGACGGACAGACTCGAATTTTCCGACGGATTCGTCATCAGTGAGTCGAACATAGTCGATTGAGACCATTTTCGGCTCAAAATTCGAAAAATACAGACATCGTGACGAAATGATATAGCCCTCGTGTAATTAGTACGAGCGCTCAACTAGCTGAAAAACAACCCGATGTTATACACTTGGGAGCAATGAAATCGGCCCACCTTAAATTTAACACAATTTCAAACATGGATATCTCGCGAGCCGCTAGTCGGATATTGATGTTTTTTTTTTTAAATATTAGGTTAAATCTTCGATAATTATGTTATCCTAGATATTTTTCTCTACATTTTAATTTCAGTATATACGAGGTGCAAGATCGTAAGGAAGATTTTTCCTTCAACTTTAACACACCCTGTGGATACAAGGAGCCGCAGCAACGAATGGCAAAAAGAGTCGAACTGAAGTCCCATCTTTCTGGTTATTTTGTTATTTTAATCATGTCTTTATCTCTATTATTTCTGCCTGGGGTAAACTTTCAAACAAAATTATAGAAAGTACACATTCTTCGAGAATTGTCAGAGACTACATTGCAGCAGTCGACTTTCGAGTTATGGTGTGGCCACCGTGCAGCCCTGACCTAAACCCCATTGAGAATTTGTGGAATGAACTAAAACGAAGAGTACTACGGACCTTTTCCAGAGTCGATCCCAGAGCTTTGTGTTGCAGTAGGGAAAGAGGGTCGAAACATCCCACAAGAAACAATAGTGAATTTAATTAGAAGTAATCCTTATCGTATGCGGGATGTTATTAGGGCGAAAGGAAATTATACCCGCTATTAAAATAATTTAGTTTTAGGAAAAACCTGTTGTTTTCAATGTTTTTTCACTGGGCTTCCAAGGTATCAGCTCAGTTTCGAAACACTGTAATTTCCGTATTAATAGAGATAAATAAATGATAGAAGAGAAGAGATGGTACTTCAGTCCGATTCCATTTGGCATTCGTTGCTGCTGTTCCTTTTATCCACAGGGTGTGTCAAAGCTGAGAAATTAATCTTCTTTTCAATCTTGCACCTCGTATATGCTGAAACTCAATTGCAAACGAAAGCATCTTAACACACAATTATGACCGACTGTTGACCTATAATTAAAAAAAAAATTATCAACATCCGACTAGCGGATTCCGAGAAATAATTATTTGAAATTGGGTCGAATTTTAGGTGGGCCGATTTCATTGCACCCAAGTGTAGGCTTGCAAGGAACCAAACGAAATCCAAATAGGGTAAAAGGTACAGTTGTTGACACCCTATCAGTAATTGACACCCTCATTTTCATATTTGAGTTATAAGAATTGGATGGAGGCCTTAAAAACACGGAGCTTTGAAAAAAATATTTCAATTTTTCAAGTTTGGACTGTTAGTTTTAATTTGGGTTAGGTTTGCATTCCTAATTCACCATATATTTATCAATGTGCAGCGTGCTGACGATCATTGCAATTAGAAAAATACTGCCATTTTCTCAAGGTACTCAACTCAAGTTCATAACATTTTTTTAATTGTTCTAATTTTTGTCTGAAGCCTAATTTTTGTTTGAATTATTGAAACTCTTCAAAAAATACTTTTTCATAACTTAAAATCTATTTGGTTGAAGGTTTCGCGTTTTTTTGTGGGTGTCAATAATTGCCTTTGAAAATATGTGGATGAATAGTGATTGACATACTATGTCAATAACTGTCGTATTCAAATTTTGCAAAATTAGTCCGTATTGCCTACTATTCAGGCCTCAATTTCTCAATGAATACTGAAAAATGATTGAACTTTATCTAATTTTGTTCTAGATAGTTGTTGACACCAGTGTCAATCTCTGTGAATTTCCACGTGTCAATAACTATATTGCAAGTTCAACTAGTTCCTACTTCTTGTCCCTACCCCCTGAATCGATTTTCCACGCTTCATTCTCAACAACATGGCAAAAGCAAAAGAAGGAAGCAATTATAAGAAAAATTACACGGAGGATGCTATTATTTCTGCCTTATCAGCAGTAAAATCAGAAGGAATGTCCAGAAAACTTGCCTCCCAAACCTATGGCGTTCCTCGTTCTACAATAATTTTTTGGTTGAGTGGAAAACTTGTTGAAAAAATGAAAAGCACTGACGTATAGTCAGGAGCTTTTGAGCGCTCGTTCATCTACCTAGTAGGTAGAATCTTCCTAAAAAAAATTTCTTTGAACATCCACTTTTGGTCATTGATAATTTTGTTCATTGATAAACGTGCCCGCGATATTCGAGATCCACACCTATCCTGAAAATGTCTAGTCCCTAGGCCCCTCCGTTCGAAAGTTATTATTTTCGATTTGGACAAATTTTGCATGTAACTTGAACACGTCATTCGCACCATCTGGGTGCGAAATTTCATCTCGATCGAATCAGTAGTTTAGAAGTAATCAGGAGATCAAAATTTCGAACGGCCATATATACGGAACCCCTGATGGAATTCTGCTCATTAACCAACTCAACTACGGCAGTCGGAAACTGAACCCACACTGAAAATTTAAAGTCTCTAGGTCGTTCCGTTCAAAAGTTATTGTGCTTACGGCAAGATTCGAAAAATACAGACATCTTGACGAAATGATGTAGCCCTGGTGTAAGTCCAACGAGCGCTCAACAAATCACGGACCTTGCCCTGTATTAACCTATGAAGAAGATCTCAAATTATGTGATAGAATAGACGGGTGTGCCAAAAAAAATAAAAAAAAAATTATTTCAAACATAAAGCTTGATGATGAAATTCATGAAGAATCCTTTATACCGCTTTATACAGTCATGAAACAGTCCAATATGGACATGGATTGTACATCTGAAGACATAATCTGTGATAACAATGAAAACCAAGTTGCTATAAACGGCTACTGGAGAACCAACTGCCAGGGCTTGTGTCCTATTTGCAAAAAGAATTTGGATTTAAATGGTATTAAATAATTAAATGCATTTCCTGTGCATGAAAATTCCATGTTTAATGTTTATTGAAATATGTCTTCATAGAGAAGGTTTCCATTTCGAAAATTTTTCAATGCAAAACTTATAAATAAATCTTCTAATGAACGATCCATTACTATATATTATACCTATCCACATCCTTGTTCAGCTGATTGAAAATATGAGAGACAACAGTATGTCAATAACTGTATCAGGTTGTGTCAACAATAGATTTTACAGTGTCAATCACTGAAAATTGACACATGATGTTAACGATGTGTTTTAAAGCTTCTTCTGAAAAGGTTTTTCCACTTTTGGTTGTTAATTTGAATCGAGTATAAACCAACACATAACCTCGAAAAAGAAATATTTTCATTTCATACCCAAATAACAAATTATTTATATTCTATTGGGACAGTTGGCTTAAGGTGTCAATAACTGTAGTGTTTACCCTAATCGAATCTCGAATCATAACTATGAGATTCAGAGATATGACAGACCAAATAGCAATGGAGGGGACGTCGCACAGATTGTTAAGCGAAATTTGAACCATCACTTCGTAGAAATTGTGAACGAATTAAATATAGAGGCTATTCCAATCAATGTCATTACAAATCGAGGAAAATTCAAAATAACATCAGTATACAAAGCACCTCAAAATATCTTACTAAAAGAAAATGTGAATAAGCTACTAGAAGGACAACATAATGCATATTAGGGCATGGATCAAGACAAAGACAGATTGGAATACAAAGATTCTGAGAAATCCAATAAAATACCCCAACTTTAGATCGTAGAAATTCCATTTATCAATACCATCGAAGATTTGGAGAATGCTGTCGAAAAACTAGAAACCCAAATAATAGTAACCTATGAAGATGTTATGATGAAATTGAATAAACCTATGCCGAAACACGGTCATTGAGGAACTTCAAAGAATATAAAAGATCAATAGGTGATTCAGAGATAGAATGGCAGAATGAGACCAAATATTGAAATATTAAGGTGTTATTCTAGATGAAGGGCTAACATGGAAAAGTCATATCAAATATTGTGTTGCTGAAACGAACTTCGTAACGATGCTATCCATTAAAAGGCAGGAAAATCTGTATGGATAAATATGGAAGACGATCACAAGACTGAGAACTAACCTACGGGTCAGTAGCGTGGATTCAGTCAAGAGGAAATAAGTTCATTCGGAGGGCAATGGACACTCCCTGGTTTGCCAGAAACACAGAAGACCAAGGAACCAACTACCGTGGAATGGAATGTAACTATAACTTGAGTATATTTTAATTTCCTTTCATTTTATTAATTCTTTGAATAAAAGCGAACATCTTCATCTGTACTATAAGTTATGGGGAAAATACTAATATCTACACGCATTCATCGTGTGAGAGTTAACAATCACCATGCGATAACTGGTTTATAGGCTTTCACTCGGCATCACTGGGTGTTTTCGGAGATTTTCCTCCTCTAAATACGAAACCACAATTGTAGCTGAGACTTCATGTTTATGCACTTGTTTCTAGAAACAAGGATCGAAATTCACTTCGTTACAAATTTTGTAAGGATCCCTAGAAGATTTATTTTTTTTTCAATTTCGATATTTCGGAAACTATTTGCAATTCGAAATTTCGCGTCTTTATATAAGGCATCGATAAAATTACTTATGTGGAAATTCAGCGCTCTGCTTATCCATGCAAAAAATAAAGAGCTAGAGTTAAAAATTCACCATTTTTTGACAAACATGAACACGTCTGAAGATCACAGATATCTTCTGTCGTTTCTTCCGATAAACATTTCAAACTTTTTTTAGAAGTCATGATACCTGTTGAAACTCGAGCGGAGTTTGCCGAAAATAGAACGATCCGAGGATTGAAACGAATGAAAAACGAATCCCCATACGTATCTTCAACACCCACGGGCAAGTTCCAGGAATTTCAGATCAATGTCGATGCGAACGTTGTTCCATCGACAGTGCATCCGTCTAGAATGTGGTCGAAATTTATAATCTAAAATGCAAAGAAGTGAATTTGAGTAAGAAATAGAAGTAAGTAATGATTTCTAACGATCTTCTAGCCTTATAATATTTTTTGTTTTACATTTCAAAGTTTTGAGAACCAAAATTTCTACCCTGACACCATAACCATAGAGGTTATGAGAGAATACTTTCGTTCACAGGCCAGTGAAACGGATTCGAAGAAAATAAGGATATTTACACTTGCAAATGGGAGAAACTGATAATTTTTTTATGAAGATTGGCTAGCCTCAGGTTGAGAAAAATGTCTCAATATTTCATTTGACATAACAAGGTATTCGTTCCCAATGAATTTAAAAACGATGAACTCAGTTCATCTATGTCAGTTCTTTTATTGACAAAATTGGGATTGTTTCAAATGCATATTCATCTCCTTTAATACCCATTTTTGAGCGCTTGTACTACTTACACGAGGGCCATATCATTTCTTCACGATGTCTGTATTTTTCGAATTTTGAGGCGACAATGGTCTCAATCGATAAAGTCCGACTTACTGATGACGAATCCGTTGAAAAATTCGAGTCTGTCCGTACGTATACACGATAACTCTCGAACGGAACAACCTAGAAACTTGAAATTTCCAGGGTAGGTTCGAATCTCGAATGCCGCAGTTGAGTTTGTTATTGGGCAGAATTCGCCCAGGGGTTCCGTAAATATGGCCGCTCGAAATTTTGTTTTCCTGATAATTTCGAAAATACTTTCTGGATGGGAATGAAAGTTCGCACATATATGAAGAATAATGTATTCAAACTACGTGGGAAGTTTTGTCCAGATCGCATTACCGAGACCATAGATAAAGTAGAAAATTCTAGCGACTTATCAAAAAAAAATTGAAGAATAAGAGGAATGACGTGAATTCTAGATTTTCGGCTTAGAATTTTTTTTGACAGCTGTCACAACTGGTTTCTTGAACTGGAGAATGCGAATCTACCTACAAGGTGGACGAACGAGCGCTCAAAAGCTCCTGACGTCCGTCCGGCCGGCCGTCCGTATACACGATAACTCTCGAACGGAACGATCAAGATACTTGAAATTTTCAGGGTAGGTTCGCATCTTGAATGACGCGGTCGAGTTCGTTGTTGGGCGAAATCCGCCGAGGGGTTCCGTAAATATTTTCAGGGTAAGTTCGGATCGCGAATTCCGCGATCATGTTCATCAATGAGCAAAATTAGACTAGGGGTTCCGTGAAAATGGCGGTTAAAACTATTTTTTTCCTGATAATATCGAAACTACCCATTGGATTGAAATGAAATTTCGCACATAAATGGAAAATGATGTATTCAAACTACGTGGGAAATTTTGTCCAGATCGCATCACCAAGACCATAGATACCATAGAAAATTCTAGCGAAATATCGAAAAAAAAATTGGTTACCTGAAGCACTGACTTGAAGACTGGATTTTCGCCTTAGTTTGAAATATTCTTTGACAGTTGTCAAAATCTTTCCAATTGGTTCCTAAAACTGGAGAATGCAAATCTACCTACAAGGTGGATGAACGAGCGCTCAAAAGCTCCTGACTTCACGGCAGTGCTTTTCGTCGTTTCTTTATAATAAGGTTTTTTTGTCCGACTCTTAATATTATCAAAATTGAAATCATTCCTCGTTTGTATTTTGTGTTCGACAGGAGCAGTTGGATTTTTCTAGATTGAAAAGATTTGAACGTCATTGCGATTTTCATATATATTCTTTGTTTTCGATATCTACCTGTCTGACCTATATAACATTTTGGACAATTATGACATGGTAGTTCAAATATTATAAAATTTATAATCTTGCTTTTAAACGAGAGAAAAAAGGGAAGAGTATTCACACTTTCTTGATCCATTTCAACAGTACCTAACTTCTCTTCTATCGCATGATTGATCCTTTGTGAAAGGTTTTAATATTTATTTATTTTTTTATTTATTTATTTAGAAATGGGATACAAACAGGCTACACCCAAAAAAGCATCCACAAAAAGATAGAATCATATAAAATTACATATTCTCTACAAAAAGCACAATTATTCGAGAGATCACCCACATTCCAAAAAAAAAACTAGTATTGACTCATGAAAAAAAAATTTGCCTACATTTTTTCTTGAAGGATAATAAGGACATATTCAAGTTATTTACATATTCATTAAAGTGTTCACACATTCTGGTCACAGCAGAATTCCTACCTATGTTTGTCCTGAAACTTCTGTTATGAAGAAGTTGCCTATTTCTCATTTGCCTCTGCGGTACATGATAATGCACGAGGGACAACATTTTCGGCAAATCATAGCAATTCATCACGACCTTGAAGAGAAAAACCAAATCGGAAATTATCCTCCGTTGTTCTAAAAGTTGCATACCGTATCTGTTTCTAATCTCACCGATTCCTGATGTAACGTATTCCCCAGTTACCTAAAAATGAAGGAATCTCACAAATTTATTTTGTAGTCTTTAGAAACGCAGCTTGTGCACATTATAGTACGGAGACCATACAACACTACCATAACTTAGCTTACTGAATACGAAGGAATAATATAAAGACTTCATAGCTGCTTCATCTTGAAAGTCCCTGCACAATCTACTCAAAAAGCCCAATTTCTTGTTGGAAGTTGACATAATAAGATCAAAACGAGCATGAAAATTCAGTTTTGAGTCGAAAAGTATACCTAGGTCTCTAATTTGGTCTACCCTGACCACGATATTCTCACCCAAATGGTACTGAAAGCTGATCCCCTCATTTTTCCCAGTAGAAGATATGTATGCACACTTGTCAACGTTAAGCTTAAGTTTATTCCTGCAGCAGTAAACAAAGAAACCTCCGGAGATCCTCCTGAATCCTGTGGCAATCATCGACAGAAATTATTCTCCTGAAAATCTTAAGGTCATTGGCATACAAGAGGATGAAACAATGCTTGAAGCATTCCTTGATGTCGTTGATTAAAAACCAAAAACAACAAGGGACCAAGATGTGAACCCTGGGGGACACCCGAAGACACTACGAAAGCCGAAGACAAATAGCCATTTACACTGACAAGCTGACTACGACTATGAATATACGAAGAGACGAAGAGAGCCATCTCAAAACATCCCCATGAACACCAATCGCCGCCAACTTCATTATTAAAATAGTGTGGTCAACTTTATCAAATGCTTTGCTGAAATTCGAATATAGTGAGTCTACTTGAACTCCATCATTTAAAGCACTACAAATGTATTCCGTATAAACAACCAGATTGGACTCGACGGGACGTCCCGAGAAAAAACCATGTTGACATTCAACAACTGATGATCGCACACTATGGAACAAATAATCATAAATTATGCTCTCAAATACTTTACTTACTATCGACAATTTACTGATTCCGCGATAATTATTAACCTCACTTCTATTGCCTGAATTCTTATAAATTGGATCTAGCAATGCCCTCTTCCTCGTCGCAGGAAATACACCGGATTGCATTGATTTATTGAATAAACTACTGAGGGGAAAGCACAACCCTAATATTAGTTGTAATTTGGTGCTTCTTTCTATGTTTCTGATTTACTATCAGAGCCCTGAAGTTCCTAAAATAAAATTTGAGAAACGTTGGCTATCACAAAAAGTGATATCTTCATGTTTTACGTTCCCTCATTCATAAAATTCCAGAAAAAATATTGGTAGGAGAACGAGATATTCAATATAATTTAGTTATTACAGCTTGTGAAGTTTATCAAAGAAAATGATGGTATTTGGCTGGCTAGGCTGGTTTGGTACACAAAAACAAGCGCGCAGAAGCTCCAGGCTTTATTTTGAATTTTTCGTTGCTTTACAAACAGGTATTTTGCTTGTAAATTAACATTATTCAAGGAAATAGGGACATTCCTTTCTTTTGGATGTGAGTCGTATATCAATGACGTCAACACACCGAAGAAATAGATAATTTTGAGTTCGTATCAAAAGGAATTCAGCGAAACCACTTCTTCCTAGCTGCCCTGAAAAAAGCTCAGTTCATCAGATCGGAACATTGGAACAGAGAACTAACTTTCCATCAAACAATTCATCAACATCAAGAGAACATCTGCACTCTGATGTCGTAGGGTTAGCGGAGCGGTTATAACAAGAGCAAAGCGTTCAAGTGCGGTCCTATGGTATTGCAAACTAAGCAAGAATAACAGGCAGTCCTTGATCTGGATGACTGTATACTCCGGAAACAAGGGAAACAAAGCCGGCACTGGCTTTGTAGAACCAGAATGTTTCTGTGACATAGGAAAACACACGCATATAGAATATTTTGGGATGAAAATAGGAGACTGATAGGAAGGCACCTTGGTAGAATTTTCCAGTTTTTATAGAAAAAAGAAGAATGTAAATATGTTATGTGGGGAAGAGGACAACTAGTCACAGAATGACTCGCCATCGGAAGCTAAGGCAAACAATGCAGGAAACAATTCTCTCTGAATCCGTCTCAGTTTATTATAATTCTACTATAACAGAATGACCAGTTGTAGCTTAGTATATTGGTCTGATCAAGAAAGTGGGACATGATAGATTCTTCAGGAATTATTTTTCGCTCTCTGATCTATATTTTATTCTTGTCAGATATATGAATAGTTGATAGATTCAGTTCATTTGTTGTTGACAAGATCGAAATTATAGTATTTGAGGTATTTGAACTAAAAATACTGCAAGTCAATCGAGAATAAATGACATTATCTGACTATTCGTAAGGTAACTTATTAATGTTTGAGCGTGAACACGTTCGAAATTTATATATTTACTGATAATTAAAGAAAACGAGAAGCCAGCGACCGACCAATCGAGTTGGCCGTTTGAAGTCACTCATGAAAAATTCATCCGATGCCTGTGTAATCATCATTAGGGTTGCTCGTTTTCCGAACTGGGTACGACAGGTGGAAAATTGTGAAAATATTCCCAGACTAGAAACAGGGTTGGAATGAGGGATCAATAAATAACGCAGCGGAACGATTTAGGATATTTATGTAGGTTTTGATCTACCTTTCCCTCAAGACCATGCTAGAGCGACGCTACTTTAATCAACGGAGAGCGTAAAAAACAATAACATGAAGCCAAACGACAGAAATCATGTTGGAGAGTCTTGAGTAGGGGTGTAAAGGTACGTCCATAGTGCATAGCTTCTTGATTTATCTCGACAGGCCGAACAAAATGTAGAAATAAACGTACAAGTATGGCCATAGTGCGCCCGCTCGTATGCTCTCACAAGCTCGCCTCGGATTTTCTCGCTTTTATCGGAATCAATTATTAGTTATTTTTTAGCT
Source organism: Aphidecta obliterata (assembly GCA_963966015.1). Lineage (NCBI taxonomy): Eukaryota > Metazoa > Arthropoda > Insecta > Coleoptera > Coccinellidae > Aphidecta > Aphidecta obliterata. Next base: position 5,116,024 of record OZ014430.1, on the reverse strand, counting down.
TCTCACTTCAACCAGCTCGATCAGTAATTTAGTATGTGCAAAACAACGAAGTAGTTGATCTAGTGTCCTTCTTTTCTGTTATTTATTCTAATATCAATTGGAAAATTGTTATGGAAAAGCGAAATATGGGGAAAATAGTTACATGACGGCATGGAAATATGCTCATTTGAGGAGTTTTGTCAATTAAAAAATTACGAAAAGCACTGCCGTGAATGCAGGAGCTTTTGAGCGCTCGTACATGCACCTTGTAGGTAGATTCGCATTTTCCAGTTTTAGAAACCAATTGAAGGAATTTTTGACAGCTGTCAAACAAATTTTCAAACTAAGGCGATAATCCAGACTTCAAGTCAGTGCTTTAGGTGACCAATTTTTTTTTTCGATTATTCGCTACAATTTTCTACGGTATCTATGGTCTTGGTGATGCGATCTGGACAAAATTTCGCACGTAGTTTGAATACATTCCTCAGCTAGGTGCAAAATTTCATTCCAATCAAATCGTTAGTTTCGAAATTATCAGGGAAAGAATATTTTGAACGGCCATATTTACGGAACCCCTAGTCTAATTTTGCTCATTGATGAACGTGACCGTGAAATTTGCGATCCAAACCCACCCTGAAAATTTCAAGTTTCTAGGCCTTTCCCTTCGGAAGTTATAATTTTTTATGGTTTCTATGGTTCTGGTCATACGATCTGAACAAAATGTTGCTTTAATATATCATTCTCGTTTGAAATACAAAATTTATCTCGATCGAATACGTAGTTTCGAAATTATCGAGAAAACAAAATTTCAAACGACCGTATTTACGGAACCCCTAGTATAATTATGCTCATTGATAAACGTGAACGCCACATTTCAGATCTACACCTATTCTGAAAATTTCAAGTCCCTAGGCCTTTCCGTTCGAAAGTTATGATTTTCTATGGTTTCTATGGTTCTGGTCATGCGGTCTAGAGAAATGTATCTTGAATATATCATTCTCCATTAGTATACAGAATTTCGTCACGATCGAATCTGTAGTTTGGAATGTATCAAGAAAACTAAATTTCAAACGACCATATTTACAGAACCCCTAGTATAATTTTTCTCATAGATGAAAGTGATCACGCAATCGAGATCCACACCTATCCTGAAAATTTCAAGTCCCTAGGCGTTTCCGTTTGAAAGTTACAATTTTCTATGGTTTCTTTAGTTCTGGTGATGCGAGCTGGACAAAATTTTGCATGTAGCTTGAACACCTCATTTTCCATTAGAGTGCAAAATTTCATCTCGATCGAATCTGTAGATTCAAAGTAATCAGGAAAACAAAATTTCGAGCGGCCATATGTACGGAACCCCTCGGCGAATTTTGCCCAATAACGAACTCAACTGCGGCATTCGAGATTCGAACCTACCCTGAAAATTTCAAGTTTCTGGGACATTCCGTTCGAGAGTTATTGTGTATACGGACGGACGGCCGTACGGACGGACAGACTCGAATTTTTCGACGGATTCGTCATCAGTGAGACGAACATAGTCGTTTGAGACCATTTTCGGCTCAAAATTCGAAGAATACAGACATCGTGACGAAATGATATAGCCCTCGTGTAAGTAGTACGAGCGCTTAAAAAGTAGGCTGTTGTCATTCTACCCCGGTAACCCTCGAGATTCGGGCCGGAAACGGTCTAGAACCATTGGGTACACAGATGGGGAATTCGTTGCCAAATTCAATTATGTCCGTCCGACCGTAAACAGGAAAACTGTCGAAAGAAAAGACCTAGAGTGCTGAAATTTCCAGGCTTCACTGCTCATGGCCAGTTGGCCAAGTTCCAGCCTGCTGCAGCAATATCGTCTTCTGCTTTACAGGATTGCCCTTTCAACCTTCGACGGACAAATAGAGCAATGGTCCCAGATCATTTCCTTGTGCGATGGAAACTACTCTTTGACCAGTGAAGCTGTTGTCCATTGCTATTGCCAGACTCAGGTCAACTGCTTCCAACTATCGTCATGCCTATCAAGCTCTACAATAACCGACGACTGAAACATATTTATCTCAACCAGATATTGAACTTCCCGAAGTCACCTGAGTCTTCTTCATCTCACCTGAAGAGCCTTGTGATCAGTCATTGTAATAACATTCATGCCCATAAGACATTATCGATCACCGATTTGGTCGACTTCCTCTTGTATTCGTTGATCTTGAATAATTTGGATCAGCATTCATGTCGAACTCTTCTTAACAACCAGTTGTCACCTGAGGGCTTTTCTTTTCGCACTATCGCAACACGCGTTGGAAAGGATTTTCTCCTAGTTTTATCTGCATGTCCATAATCTTCTGATGCCCCATCGTCCTATGCCCCATCGTCCTCTACCTGTGACTTCTCCTTCTCTCCTCTTCTCATGAAGACTATCTCCACTCGAAGCAACCCTACCGACCATCTGATGCCTACTGTATGGGTCATCTCGACAACGGCAGCACCTCCAAATGTGCCCCTATTCTTCGTTTTCGCATTCATCTTGAAAAAATAGTCTTCCTACGATTAGTGATTCAGTCCATATCTAAGGCCTTATATTCACGCTACATCATGACTATTAAGGCATAGTAGCCGACGATAGCCTAGTAGATATAATTCCAACCAGATCTTTTCACTGTAGGTGGCCAGAATTGACCACCTTCCACTTGACCGATGACTTCTTCAATCGTACCTGCAAATTGACTTTTCGAGTCACCATCTTAGGCTGAATCCCCTTCGGACCATTCGCTCGACATGGACGACCTATTAAACATGCCTTCTTCTCATCTGATCTCATAGTACCTGCCATCCTTTGCGTAGGACCATGGTTGCCAACATCCCTCATCCTTGAATTCATCTGCTTTTATTTTTTTGCCATCGTCAGAGCCTAAACAAACTTCCTTCCAACAGCCGGATACCCATTTACCCGACAAATGTCTTGTGTAATATTGTTCGTCAATTCTGTGGACTGAAAAAGGTTCCTGACGCTTCACCTTCTACTCCTAACGAGGAAGTTTGTGAAATTCTATGTATATGGGCAGACCCACGAGACGATACATAGTTGACTTGCCTCTAACGTCCCAAAATATTGGAGTATCAGTCTATGAGAAATCTCGTTACACTCGTCGCGTGATGAGCTCGTTGATGAATCATCTGATAGTTGTTCGTATGGGTAATACTATTTTACAAACATCCGGTTTATCATTCTAATGATCCATCATTGAAGGCCGAAGTTACAGATTAATGCAGGGTACGGCAGGGAAACTCGCTGACTAGAATTGGGCGCCAATGAGCGTGGCATGGTGAAATAGGAGTAGGAAGGTCTCATTCAAAAGAGGGTTTTGTTTCAGCTCAAGCTAACTGTCGTTACGCGTTGGACCAAGGAGGAGCGTGCGTTCGCCGTCGAGCCCTACTTTTCCTATGGCCGTTCGGTGCTTCTGATCCTTATTACGTCAATTAGTTTTTGAGGACGATGAACAATATCCAGCAGCTGAACACGTTTTTCTGAATGAGATCTATGTTGGTGACATTCTGAACGGTAGTCGTTTTGCCCTCTTTTCTGTCGATCTTCTTTTGTTGGACGTGAACATAGGTCTAAGAAACTTAGTTCTGGATTGGAACCCCACGTCGGATCATTTTTTTTATGCCGTCCACATGATCGAAACAGCTCTAACCAAGCGTGCCGTTGGCTTAAATATCTTACTCATCAGGTTGGTTAGCTCCTGTCACCTTTTCAGCTCAGCTGTTTTTCGACGCCTTTGTCAACTGAAACTGAACTGAGAGTAGGGACTCACAAGGGTGCTCCTGGCACCTTGGCTGGACTTTCAATCTCAGTCCCATGATCTAGGTAAGGTTCAAATTACCCGTTTCATCCCAGAAGCTTATTACTCTTCCTCTCATATTCGGTTCGATTTTTGCGATGCCTTCGCATCTGGTTATGCTAGTTGTCTATATGCAAACCTCCACACCTCCTGATCATCATCATGTAACTCTTCTGACCCCATAGTCCATGATCGCTCGTTCTAAGGCCACCACTCTGCCACATTGGAGCTATGCGGCGCTCAAGTTGTTACGTGTGTGCTCCAGTATTTCATCCTTGAATTTCTCGCTTTTTCTTCCTCATATGTTGCTTCATGTTGGATCTGAGGTGAGAGCCATAAATGGAAAACATGGAAGCATAGTATCATCGCTATCGCGCTGCGGGAATAAACGCAATAACGCCTAGCTAGGCTTGGTCTTCGTTGCTTATGGTGATATCTGCGTCTATGGCAGAAATCGTACCACCGCGTAGATCTTCTCTTCTTCTTTTCTTTGGAGAGTGTAAAATTCGTTTCCCTTTGATTCGAGGAATTTTGTCATCTTCCTGTGGTCGTCGGGGGATTTAGGTACAACACGAATGCCGTCCCATACTGTGGTCGCTCTCCAGTATTTTATGCCTTTCGCGTGCATCCCTCTCTCGAGATTTGAGTCGGCAGTGCCTTTCAAGGTCACTGATGAGATCTTTTCTCTCTTCGGCTCGGTTGAAGCAAGGGCTTCAGTTTCTCCTGCAGGTGCAGAAGAAGCTTCTACTGGGCGCTTTCCTTTTTGCAACGCTGCATTATACGACATTTTCTTGGGTGACTCTCCTGCAGCTATAACATCCCTTCCGGGTTGTCCTTTGGGGGCCTCTTTTGGGGGTGGGGGTGTGAGGGTTGACACTCTCTCTTCGTTGACACTTTCTCTTCTGTCCCAAAGTAGAAGGCATTTTCCTTTCTGTCAGCGCGATCCCTCGGATTCAAGGGCTAAGAAATTCCTTCGTCGTAAGGTTATCCTTCAACACTGTCAGCTGATTCATAAGACTAGTGATCATTTTTTTCGGCTCTCTTAAAATCCGATCTCTTTTGGATTCTTCAGGAAGTTCTCCTTCTATTTCAATATTCATATCAGAGATTTCTTCATCCGACGAGTTATCTGCGTCCGATTCTCTGTTTGCAAAGTCGTATTTCGACATTTTGTCAGAATGACTCAACAAACAGCACTTAAACGCCTATTTCACTTTTGTTTCTTCAATGTAAAATAATCTGTAGAACCATTGATCTAAGATCTGGACTCAACACAGTAATAACTTCAACTCTAATCACTTCTAGACGAGGCTATCCAAAACTCATTAAGAAACGATCAGTTTTCACTTCGGGGAAAAATTAACAGACGATTAGTCTTCTATAACGGACCGTCACACAGGTACAATCCACCCTGTTGGTGTCTTTGACTGGACTGTGGGAAAGAGGCAAGTTGCCGCTTCTCAAATTTCGAGAGAGACGAGAAAACTTAACGGGGTTGGCTAGAATTGCGACTATTGAACGCAATCCCCAAACAGAAGGCAGTAATTCTTTAGAACTTGATAAAAGGAGAAAAACGCTTCATGATGGTTAGTTGATTCGGAGTAACTGCCAGAGAAGTTACAGGCTTTGTTTCAATGGTCACCTCCTCAATATCTGCCGTGTCAACGGAGGAGAGAGGATATTGGCTAAGAGGCCGCAGGAGAGCACAACCGAGTTGGTCGACGCCACAATAGGGGATGATTATGAATTTCTTTGAAACAACATGTTTCCAGCGAGAAGGAAGTACCAACTCTTGAATTCCCGCAACGCGATTACGATGATACCATGCTTCCATGTTTCCCATTCATGGCTCTCACCTCAGATCCAACATGAGGCAACATATGAGTAAAAAAATTGACGAAAAGCACTGCCGTGAAGTCAGGAGCTTTTGAGCGCTCGTTCATCCACCTTGTAGGTAGATTCGCATTCTCCAGTTCTAGAAACCAATTGAAAAGATTTCGACAGCTGTAAAAGAAAATTTCAAACTAAGGGAAAATCCAGACTTTACGTCAGTGCTATAGGTGACCAATTTTTTTTTTTCGATTATTTCCTCCCTATTAATTTTGACCAATCGCTATCAAGAATTGGTATGTCAAATATAAATTTTAAGTGGAAAAATTACTCAACAACTGTCAACTTAGCTGTCAGCAGTTTTTCCGGAAAAAAAATTGGAAAAATTTCATGCAAGTTTGACAAGTTGCTTTGTAAAAACAAACTTGATGGTTTCTATGCTGTGTTGCTATGTATCGTTACCAACAACAAAGATCACAAACAACGCTTACGAATTTATTAATTTTTGAGCGCTCGTACTACTTACACGAGGGCTATATCATTTCGTCACGATGTCTGTATTTTTCGAATTTTGGGCTGAAAATGGTCTCAATCGACTATGTTCGACTCACTGATGACGAATCCGTCGGAAAATTCCCGTCCGGCCGTAAGCACGATAACTCTCGAACGGATCAACCTAGAGACTTGAAATTCTCAGTGTAGGTTCAAATCCCAAATGCCTCGGTTAAGTTCGTTATTGGGCAAAATCCGTCTAAGGGTTCCGTAAATATGGCCGCTCGAAATATTGTTTTCCTTATAACTTTGAAACTACAGATTCGATCGAGATGAAATTTTGCACTCTACTGAAAAATGAGGTGTTCAAGCTACTTGCGAAATTTTGTTCAGCTCGCATGACCAGAACCATAGAAACCATAGAAAATTGTAACTTTTGAACGGAAATGCCTAGGGACTTGAAATTTTCAGGATAGGTGTAGATCTGAAATGTGACATTCACGTTTATCAATGAGCAGAATTATACTAGGGGTTCCGTAAATATGGTTGTTTGAAATTTAGTTTTCTTGATAATTTCCAAACTACGGATTCGATCGAGATAAAATTTTGTATTTTAAACGAGAATGACATATTAAAGCAACATTTTGTCCAGATCGCAAGACCAGAACCATAGAAACCATAGAGAATTATAACTTCCGAAGGAAAAGGCCTAAGAACTTGAAATTTTCAGGGTGGGTTTGAATCGCGAATTTCACGGTCACGTTCATCAATGAGCAAAATTAGACTAGGGGTTCCGTAAATATGGCCGTTCAAAATATTATTTTCCTGATAATTTCGAAACTACCGATTTGATTGGAATGAGTTTTCGCACCTAGCTGAGGAATACTGTATTCAAACTACGTGCGAAATTTTGTCCAGATCGCATCACCAAGACCATAGATACCGTAGAAAATTTTAGCGAGTCATCGAAAAAAAAATTGGTCACCTAAAGCACTGATTTGAAGTCTGGATTATCGCCTCAGTTTGAAAATTTGTTTGACAGCTGTAAAAAATTTCCTCAATTGGTTTCCAAAACTGGAAAATGCGAATCTACCTACAAGGTGCATGTACGAGCGCTCAAAAGCTCCTGCCTTCACGGCAGTGCTTTTCGTAATTTTCAACTGAAACTCAAAATGAATCGGTTCGGAAATGTTTCCGAAAATAAAATTAATGCGGCTGTTGAAAATAGTGTTCCACTAAATACTCAGAAAGTTCACACATAAAATGTTCATTTATCTTACCATCTTACCAATCTTACCAAATATCCCTCGGGCATTTAATTTTTCCTGTGGAAAAATTGGAACACTCGTTTCTAAGTAATCTGTTTTAACAAATAGCCTTCGCGAAAGTGGAAAAATCCTCGTCTATTTCGATTTTTAAAACAACTCTCGCTCATGCTATTTGTTAAAATAAATTACTTAGAAACTCGTGTTTCCGAATTTTTCCGGAAAAATTAATTAAATTAAATGCACTAGGGATATTACCCCCGATAATTCGCTAGAGTTTTCTACGGTATCTATGGTCTTGGTAATGAGATCTGGACAAAATTTCCCCCGTAGTTTGCATTATTCTTCATCTATGTGCGAAATTTCATTCCAATCCAAGTAGTTTCGAAATTAACAGGAAAATATTGTTTGAACGGCTATATTTACGGAATAATTTAGTCTAATTTTGTTCATTGATGAACGTGACCGCGGAATTCGCGATCCGAACCTATCTTGAAAATTTCAAGTCCCTAGGCTTCCGTTCGAAAGTTATGATTTTCTATGGTTTCTTTGGTTCTAGTCATGCGATATGGGAAAAATGTAGCTTGAATATACATTTCTCCATTAAAATACAAAATTTCGTTACGATCGAATCCGTAGTTTTGAAATTATCAAGAAAACTGAATTTCAAACGACCATATTTACGGAACCCCTAGTCTAATTTAGCTCATTTATAAACGCGACCACCACATCCGAGATCCACACCTATCCTGAAAATTTCAAGTCCCTAGGCCTTTCCATTCCTAGAAACTTGAAATTTTCAGGGAAGGTTCGAATCTCAAATGCCGAGGTTAAGTTCGTTATTGGGCAAAATCCGCCTAAGGGTTCCGTAAATATGGCCGCTCGAAATGTTGTTTTCCTGATTACTTTGAAACTACAGATTCGATCGAGATGAAATTTTGCAGTCTAATGGAAAATGAGGTGTTCAAGCTACATGCAAAATTTTGTTCAGCTCGCATCACCAGAACCATAGAAACCATAGAAAATTGTAACTTTTGAACGGAAACGCCTAGGGACTTGAAATTTTCAGGATAGGTGTGGATCTTGATTGTCGTGATCACTTTCATCTATGAGCACAATTATACAAGGGGTTCCGTAAATATGGTCTTTTGAAATTTAGTTTTCTTGATAATTTCCAAACTACAGATTCGATCATGACGAAATTTAGTATACTCATGGAAAATGATATATTCAAGCTACATTTCTCTATATCGCATGACCAGAACCATAGAAACCATATAAAATCATAACTTTCGAACTGAAAGGCCTAGGGACTTGAAATTTCCAGGATAGGTGCAGATCTGAAATGTGGCGTTCTCGTTCATCAATGAGCAGAATTATACTAGGGGTTCCGTAAATACGATCGTTTGAAATTTTGTTTTCTCGATAATTTCGAAACTACGGATTCGATCGAGATAAAATTTCGTATTTTAAACGAGAATGACATATTAAAGCAATATTTTGTCCAGATCGCATGACCAGAACCATAGAAACCATAGAAAGTTATAACTTCCGAAGGAAAAGGCCTAGGAACTTGAAATTTTCAGGGTGGTTTTGGATCGCGAATTTCACGGTCACGTTCATCAATGAGCAAAATTAGACTAGGGGTTCCGTAAATATAGCCGTTCAAAATATTTTGTTCCTGATAATTTCGAAACTACCGATTTGATTGGAATGAAATTTTGCAACTAGCTGAGGAATAATGTATTCAAACTACGTGCGAAATTTTGTCCAGATCGCATCACCAAGACCATAGATACCGTAGAAAATTTTTGCGAATTATCGAAAAAAAAAATTGGTCACCTAAAGCACTGACTTGAAGTCTTGATTATCGCCTTAGTTTGAAAATTTGTTTGACAGCTGTCAAAAATTTCCTCAATTGGTTTCCAAAACTGGAAAATGCGAATCTACCTACAAGGTGCATGTACGAGCGCTCAAAAGCTCCTGCCTTCACGGCAGTGCTTTTCGTAATTTTTCTCATATGGTTTTATCGATGAAAAATCATGAATTATGGACATGTTTCTTTTCAGCAAAAACTACCCCATTTCGAATGACATATCAACTTTTTTGCTTGCTGCTTGTCTTCTGCCCTAATATCATGGCTGACAAGATAACAACGAATAAGTCTCTCTATTTTGAAGCTCTTTATAATTGAATATTGTAGTTATTTTCATGGAAATCATGAATTTATTTGTCGAATCAAAATAATTTGAGAGAGTAAACTGAATTTTAATAAAACAAGTTTTATGAAAACATGTGAAGAAAGACGACTACCTCTACTTGTAACAGTTGTTCTAATAGTTCAATACCTTTCACACATCGTTTTCGCACTGAATCTACAAACCTTCGAAGTTCACAACGTTTTTGACGCATTTCTGCCCAACACACATTTATTACTGAAGTCTAAATGATTTTATGGAAAAACTTGAAATATTTCGTGAAATCAAGAAATGTTAAATTGAAGAATAACCGTCAACATTTCGACCATGTGTTATATGAGATTTTTTGTTGCAAATCTTATGTATGATTTCCCCCTTAAGTTTGGCTCTTTTAAAAGTAGACACCCTGTATAATCAGGAAGATCACCTATTATGACAGAAGATGGTTTTGGTGCAAATTTGAAGCATTTTCTACAGTTCCGAACAATCCTTGTCGGTAATCATATTCCTTTAAAAGGCCAAAATGTTTGCCGAATGCTATTGAGTAGAGGTTGGGCTCCCGCATGTAATAACTTTATATGCTCTGATTGAAATATCAGAGTAGTCAGGGTATGGTTACTATCCAAAAAGGCAGGGTTTTTCACATCATAACCCAATTTAAACAACCTTTCACCACCATAATGCCATTTTCACCTACAAAAGCTAACAAATGCCTTGAGCCCATGGTTGAAGATCATTACAAATTCTTGGAATTCTAATTGTATTTCTGGTTTGTCTCAAACTTATAGATTCGGATGTTCGGCAACAACGCTAGTACAATATTCATGATGAAATAAGCTTCTGATGTATTTCTCATTTGTTTCGTAGGAGGGAATTTAATGAAACAATAGCGGCGGTGTTCGTATTCCTTCTGTATGGGACTTACTTATCCTCAGAGATTATTTGTGGCGCACGGAACTATTATTTATTTTTTATTTATTTATTTATTCATTTATTTATTTATTTGTTTATATCCCCACACTCTTAAGGTGTGTACAGACATGCTCCGAATATCGTACCGAACCGTGTCGCGTACCCCGACGCGATCAGCGAGAGCGAATCAAATTCACGAATTCAAATTGCACCTCTACGTGCGATGAATTTGATTCGCTCTCGCTGATCGCGTCGGGATACGCGACACGGTTCGGTACGATATTCGGAGCATGTCTGTACACACCTTTAGGTCTCTGTGAGACCTCTCAGAAGCTCAGAGCTTGTGCGAGCTAAGAGACCCGGTTGTGTTCTGTGTAGGCTTTGTTACTGTATCCTCAGGCACAGCACTGTTAATTGTTTACCCAACAGTGAATGGTGGAACCGTGCTCCAGGTCATTATTCGCGCAAGACAGAAGACATAATTAATTCTTACTCACTATCTTAAATTTCTGTTCGACAACAATGAAACTGATTAATTGACTCATAATTAAATCTACTATTGACCGATTTTACTGTCGTATCTTAAAAATATTCCATTCCAGCTGTCCAACATGAAAGAGCTCCAAGATCCATTCAAAATGGTTTACATTATCCCCTTGGTTTTGGTGCCCGATTGAGGGGTATCCACAGTTCACCGATTTTTGGTACAATGCCAATGCATCATCTTCAAGTTCCCAGTGTATCAGATCCTTTTCCGCACCTTTTCACAACCAATCCAGCAGGGTCATATTTCCATCAGAGTTTTTTACACCCAAACTTCATCAATTCCTTATCGAAACCAACAACGCTTCTTACTGGAAATTTGGGTAAGTGTTATTTTTCGGCCCATAATTGATATTATCGATAAATCAATATTAATTTCAAGATATATCACCTCCATACTCCATGAAGCAATCCAGTAATTTGAATAGTCTTCATCGAATTGCATTGAAGGAAGACGAAGTTAGTAGTTCAGAAGGAAACTTTGAAAAAAGTACAGAAGGTAGGATCATTATTAATTTTTCCGATGGCGGATGGATGTTTTTATTTACACCTGTCTGATAATTCATTTGTGATCTTTATTAAACAGGATGTTTCATAAACAAATTCAAGATATTGTTCTCCGAGTTATCTGGAGTCGGAAAGTTCTTTTAAAATTGTGGATATGTTGCAACCGATTAATCTATTATTAACTGAATAGATATATATGAGAGACATTAAATTACCTCTACTTACGGTGAGATATTGAAGATTGCACGCTCTTACTACTTCAACCTCACTTTTTGTGCATTTGTGACGAGAAAATTGAATGTTATATATTTTTAGCTGGCTTGATGATGGTTTCATGAAGCCGATATCGATTTCCGAATTGTGAATTTAATAGAAAAACTTCAAATGGTGTGTTTTTATGATCATCGCATTAAAAAAAACACGCATACTATGGAAGCTTCCATCACCAAAAATGTTCCTTAGGCCTTGGTCCAGAAATGTTTCGTTTCTACGATACAGGGCGTTACATGCTTTTCAAATGAATAACAAATTCCCAATCCGTAAGGAAAAGACTAGACTTTTGTATCATAGCTGGAAGCGGCCATTTTCAAGGATTCTCGAGAATTGAAAAGCTTTTTGATTGCCCTAATCGAGTATTTTTTTTATAACAAACGTGTTTTGATTTTTGACTGAAAAATGGTGCATCCTAGAGAAAAAAAAACGCAAAGCCTATTTGAGCGCTCATTCTAGGGATTCCGTAAATATGGCCTTTCGATGAAGTTTTTTCCTTATAATTTCGAAACTACTGATTGGATTGGAATGAAATTTAGCTCATAGATGAAGAATAATGTATTCAAATTACGTGCGAAATTTTGTCAGCTGTCAAAAATTTCTTCAATTGGTTTCTAAAACTGGAAAATGAGAATCTACCTACCAGGTGGATGAACGAGCGCTCAAAAGCTCCTGACTTCACGGCAGTGCTTTTAAATTTTTTTGTTCTAAATTGGTTAAAAATTGTAGGAATGCATTTTCTTTTGGAGTTAGTCACTGGCGTACCATTTTTTTTCTTCAAATAAAACAATATAATGATAATAATAATAATTTTTATCGCCAAAGAAATTTTAACAGAAACAGTGACGTCATAGGTACAATAACTTATTGAAATTGCAAAACAAAAGCAAGAAGGTAGGCTAAAAGCATCATATACCCCAAGTATTATCTTTTTTTTTTTTCTCTTTATTATCTAGACTAGAAATTAAACCCATACAATGTCTCCTCCAACAAGTACTCAATGGTTTCCCTTCTAAACCGCAGTAAGCTTCGTTCCCTCCTGAAAGACGAAGAAAGTGAGTTGTAAGCTTTCATATACAATGGCGACCTTCTGTTAAAACTGGAGCTGATCAGTCCCGCCACGGGTAGTCATCGATATAGCTGCACTATAATTTTGACCATTTGTATCGAACAGTTCGGGATACATTACTAGAGTAAAAAATAAACGGATGGCAGTGTCATATTACCCAGGTCTATAGAATAGGTTCTACACAATGTTCGAGGATGCAATAGAAGCATACATCTGATTATGCGTTTTTGCGCAATGGAGACAGAGTTGGACCATCGCGATGAACCCTGGAACATGAAACAATACATAATAATGAATTGCACACATTGTATCAAACAAGTGATATATGCTATTACTGAACTATTCGATAATTATGTTCATCTACCACAAACAGATGAAGAACAGGTAGAGGCAAAAAGAAAATTAGCTTGTTTTCCAAGAGAAATAGGAGCCATAGATTGTACACATATAAAGATCCAATCACCTTGAGGAGAAAATGCAGAAGTTTTTCGTAATCACAAAAGTTTTTTCTCTTTCAATTTCCAAGTCGCTTGTAACGCTGACTTGAAAATTATAGATTTTATGTCATACCAGTACATTATTGTGTTTTTATACCTTAGATACAATCTACATAATGGATTACTTTATGCCCGTGCGGGCATAAAGTACACATTATGGCCCGCGCGGGCAATAAACAGTTTTCGATTAACTTATTCTTTATTAACAGAATATGAATTTACATTTTATATTATTTGGTTGTATTTACATAGAATTGGCAATTCTGGAAGGTCTGCTGATAGCCAAATTTCCTGCTGCGAAGGTTGACTCATGATTCATTGTCTGGGTCTCTAGTTTCTGTAAGGAAATGCGAGATCCAGATGCCAACATCCTTGAAACCTCATTTTTTGAGGATATGCTGCCCTCTAAATATCCTTCAGCAAAAGTGGTACTCTTCCATCCACCATGGCGCTTCAACGTAGTCATACTTGCTCCAGCTTCTGCTAATAGAGTTGCTGACGTTCGGCGTGAACAGTGTACTTCTCGGGGTTGTTCAAAACCCAAATATTTTGCAATAAAACAGGGAATTTTCCCAAACGTATTTTTTCCAACAGGTTGTACAGTACAGCGGCCTTGTCTGTAGTTTAAAAATAGTCTCTTTTCTGAGCAGCCATGTGGCCACAAAGAAATATAATCAGTTTCAAACTGTTCATTTCATCTTCAGCATTAATGTCGAAAACTCGTTTTTCATATATAAATCATTAAAGTTCCCCAACAGCACAGTTTCGTCAATGTTTTCTACAGCATTTTCTGACATCCACTTCAAAAATTGGTTATATTCTTAGTCGTATGAGTTTCTGGATTTTCTCGGTAACAGATTTCGCGTTGCCTTTTCAGCCTTTCTTGCAATTTCGTCGGGAATTTCAATTTTTTTTTCCATTTTGGCTTCTTGACTTTGACACATTAAAAATTTTAATACTTATCTCCCTAACAACAAAAACGGAGACAATAATGATGTCAAGGTAGTGTGGCAGTCAAAAATTGACAAATCAAATTGATGGCATAAAAAAAAAATTAATTATTCAAAACGGACTGGTATGACATAAAAGTTTGTATGCACCACGGGTACTAGTAGATATATACCCTCGGGCGACTTACGAACCCTCGGGCCAGAGGCCCTCGGCTTCGTAAGACTGTCGCCCTCAGGGCATAATTTTTATTTATTTTATTTTTTATTTTTTTATTTTATTTATGGAAAATAGGAATACAAACGGGTGTTTCAACCCATTAACAGCATTCACAAATTGAAAGTAAAAAAATGGAATCATACAATTGAATCACAAAATATAACTTAACAATAAATTTGAATGAACCATAGTGCAAAATTAAAATTTTTTCATGCCACAATGATCAAAGGAAAAGAAATATCAAACTCATTAAACAACATTCCGTGACAACTTTTGCCTAAGATTTTTTTTATATTGAGTCGGGGACGTATTGAACGGGTCAGTGTCACAGAACTCTGAGTTGAACGTCGTCAAAACTCTACAAATCGGCGAATTCTGGGTGAGGTTCAAACGCCGGAAAAGGACAGCAAATGTTTCCATCGATCTCAGTCTTCTCTCGGGGACCTTCAAGGACAATAACTGGAGAATTGAGGGGACCGAAAAGACACCGTTCAGAACCTTATATAGAAAACTCATGTAACTTATTTTCCTGCGGTTTTCCAAACTAAGCATATTGAACCTAGCTTGAGCTTCCGAGTAATCATGATTTCTTATGTTGAAATTATTTCTGTATGATAGGTACCTGAGAAATTTATGTTGCACGCTTTCCAGTCGGTTTTTATGACACTCGTAACGAGGGTTCCAAATCAAAGAGGCAAAACTCAGTTTACTCAGAACGAAGGAGTTATATAAGGTGGTTAAGCTTTTATTAATTTTGAACAGTTTACCATGACGGAGAGTGAAACCAAGCATTTTGTTTGATGATGAAATAACATTATCTATGTGTTGAATGAAAGTTAACTTGGTGTCCAAAATCACTCCCAAATCACGAATAATCTCAACCCTTCGCAACTGAACTTGATCTATAGAATATACATACTTCAAGACATTCATATTCCTCGTAAACGATATAACAGAACATTTATTCAAATTGAGAAACAGGAAGTTCTCTCTGCAGTACTGAGCAAACCTGTTCAAATCCTCCTGAAGTAAAACAAAGTCCTCAAAACACTTTATACTTAGAAACATTTTGAGGTCGTCCGCATAAACCAAGAAACCAGCAGTACGGAAACAGGAAGAAATATTATTAATATAAATTAGAAACAGTAAGGGACCCAGATGGGAACCCTGAGGCACACCCGATGTGTTGTGAAATTCACGTGACTTCTGCCCTCCCACGCATACAAACTGGGATCTCCGCAATACATAGGACCTCAGCCACCTCAATAGACTGCCACATATCCCCACCTCCGCAAGTCGATGAAAAAGTACCGAATGATTAACCTTATCAAAAGCTTTTTTAAGGTCGGTATATATTACGTCTGTCTGACTTTGTGACTGAATTCCATCATGTAGGACTTCAAGGAAACTCACCAAATTAGTTTCCAGATTCCTACCCTCAATAAAGCCGTGCTGATTCTCTATGATCAGGTGTCTCACATGATGAGTAAATGACTTGCATACGAGAGACTCAAACAATTTAGGGATGGCCGAGAGAATACTAATAGGTCTATAGTTCCGAACGAGATCCCTCCGGCCCTCCTTATGAACCGGAACAATCTTAGAGAGCTTCCAACGATGCGGAAAAACACCACTCCGGAGCGATCCGTTGACGAGAATAGTAAGAGGTAAAGATAAAGATTTGTAACAATTTTTCAAGAAAATTGGGGGAACCTCGTCAGGACCAGATCCCTTATTATGATCTATTGTTTTCAAAGCTTCTTCAACAATCGCCCCGGATAGGGAAACCTCGCCCAAGCAACTACTGCTGTAGATGCTCTCCACGAGATTCAAATCTTTAACCGGACCAGAAGGTGGCTCGAAAACAGAACTGAAAAAATCAGCAAAACACTCAGAGATTTCCTCTGATGATGTTGCCTCAACAACTCCATCCGTCATAACAGATGGAAACTTACTGTGACCTTTCCTACGTGATATATAATTGAAAAAAGCTCTTTGAATTTTTAGGTAGCTCATGCTCCATACGGTCAAGATAGCTGTGTAAGTCCCTAGAAATTAATTTTTTTGAAAGCTTTCTGAGTTTTTTGAAACGATAATAATCGTATACATCATTATAAATTTTATATTTCTTGTGAATTTGACATTTCTGACGAATGATACGTATTGTTTCTTTGGTATAAAAGTACGGAAATTTTTTATTTATTCTTGTTTTTGGTATATATTTTAAAATCAATTCTCTGAGCATTTCGTAGAGAACATCCACACCTTCGTTCACATCGACACCCTCCAGGAGGGAGCTCCAATCTACCATTAAAAGTTCAGAATTGATCGCATCATAATTGCCTTTCTTGAAATTGAATTTAAATGGTGTAGTTTCTTTCAAGTAACCACGAACCCCAACATCACAAAAAAACTCCAATGCCGGATGATGATCATCCTCACCGACCAATGGAGCATCAGTTCGCCTAATGCGATCAACTCTGTTTTTATTACAGAGAATCAGGTCTAGAATTTTATTATTCTTATTAAAAATATTATTGAATTGTTTCAATTCCAAAAAATTCAAGGTATCGACAAAATGGGCATATTTATTTTCAATTTCTTCTGCGACCAATACATCGCCAGATGCCTGATTCACCCACTTTAGGGAAGAGCAATTGAAGTCACCACAGAGCAGAATTATGTCTTGATCACGAAAATTTAAAATATTGTTTTCCAATTTATTAGCGAATGACCTGCAGGCCATCTCATTACCTGGTGCTATGTAAACACAACAAATATAAACTCTTGTCCTATTATGGTCCATAACCACCCAAAGGTCCTCTTGATCACTGTTGAACTCCGGCACAAGTCTAGCATTGAGGCTATGGCGCACAAGCAAAAGCACTCCACCCCCGTCCTTTTTCCTGGTTTGGGATAGATCTCTATCTCGCCTGAAGATGTCATAATTATCATCAGCCAACTCGTTATCGCATATATTACCATTCAACCATGTTTCAGTTACAGCCATTACGTCAAATGAATTAGCTATCACACTTAATTTGAAATCTGGTAATTTTGTACGCAAGCCGCGTACATTTTGGTATGAAATGTGTAGAGCCATTTTTAACAGAGATTTTTTAATTTTTTTTTTTTTTTTTAATTTTTTTTTTTTTATTATTTATTTATTTTTTTTTTTTTCTTTTTCTTCTTCTTTTTTCTTCTTAACTTATCCTTCCCAAATCAGTTACATTTTGTATTTGCAAGATTTTAGATGTTTCATTTTTTCGCATGAGAACGCTTCCATTTTGGACCCAGACAAATTTGGAACCCTTTTCTTTAGCAAACTCGCGAGCCGATTTGAAAATAATTTTATATTTTGTAGTGAGATGTTCATTCACATAAAATTTTTCTGCTAGGCCATCAATTTTAAAGCCATTCTTTCCACCCAAATCGCCACGTTTCGCTTTAACTGCAGACATAAATTTATCCCTCTTTAACTTGGAGAGAAATTTCACCACGATGTTCTTCGGTTTGTTCACAATTTTTAATAATCATCTACTTAGTACCCTTGATACATAAATAACTATTCAATGTCGTTGGCTTGCCCTGCAAATGACAGCCACATATTTGAAAATTCGTCTCTGAAAGTAAGACTTGTTAACAGGCAAATGGGAAATGGTTTCTTAATTGCTGATCGAGGCTATGCATGTTAACACTACCTCATTACTTCATTAGAAAACACACAAAATGTCCAAGCCCTTTTTAATGAAGCGCACATTCCTTGTTAGGATATGCGCTTCATAAAAAAGGGCTTGGACTTCATTTTATGTGTTTTCTAATGAAGTAATGAGGTAGTGTTCGGAATATGAAAAAGGAGATTCCCAATAATATCTATTGAAATAAGATATCAGCTTGAATTTGCTCAGAAAATTAGAGTGGCTTGTGCGGTATTGCATAACATAGCAATAGATTTTAATGAAGACATTTTTAAGAAAGACGATACCATCGAGGAATTTCCAGTAGATCAAAATAATGAAGATAAGAGTAAAGATGGTTTTTCTCAAATTTTTTCAATAATGGAAACACTAGTTTGTATAATCAGCACATTTTATAAATTATTTTACAGTAAATTTTTTTCCACATAATGTTATTTTTATTTTCCGTTGTGAGTTTATAGACTTTGCCTCAACTCAGATCAATTGTATAATAATAATAATAAAAAAGGAATGAAAGTTTTTCGTCCAAAACCAGATAAACATCAAATGGTTGAAAATAAATTGTATATACCATCATATGTGAAAAAAAGCTGCAGCTCTTTTGATTGGTGCAAGAGCTAGCTCTCTATCCCACTGTAAAATTCGAATATGCAAAACCATACGTCACATCAAGAAGAATATCTTTCTGATATCTTGGTATTAAACTTTAAAAAAAATTTGTCGAATGGATATTATTTTTATAATTCAATATCTCTTTAAATTTTCTTAAATAAAAGCTCATTTCCTTAGGCTTCCAACAAATTGGCTATGATCAACTTTTATTCTTACTTTTTTTATATTCACATTTCGATATTTTTATATTTGAATGTAAGTCTGGGGATCGTAAATAGCAATAAGTATAAGATCAATGAAAAGTAGGGTACAAACAATTTGAAACCTCATTTAGGGATTATCAATTCATTTTTATTTTATTACATAATCAGTATTCTCTAATTGTTTTCTTTTGATTTCCTTTTCATATAGGAGAATTCCCTTTTCTACCTCATGTTTTTCTTTTTTCCCCTTTTCTCTTTCCTTTTGGGCACACATATAAGTACCTCTTGCATCTTGTAGAATTACTTAGAACACAACTGAAAACAGTGAAAATACTGAAAACTCAAATGTAAAATTTTCTAAGGCTGATGTTGACGATATTTAAGGTTAACAATGTTTCACCGTCTAGATTCTAGAGAATTGAGTAAATTTTTCCTTTACCATGTTTATTGTTCCTCTATTACTTCCACTTTCAATATTATATGGTTGGCAAAACTGACTATCTGGCGAATAGTTATCTATCAGCTAACTGGAAGTGAAAGGTCGCTAATAGGCTATTCTCCGAATAGGAAGTAGCTCTTCATTTATTCGACCGATAGTTATTCGCCACGTAGTAGTTATTCATTCGTTGTAAAGAAACCGGCCCTTAGATGGAGGGACTCGAATGAACGAATATCGAAAGGATATAGAAAAAATCTCACCATGTAAACAATCACGTTTATCGCCTTTCACGAGGGCGCTTATGGCGGTTTTTGCATGCAATAATTGCTTACGATTTCTTGCTCCAAAACGAGCGTGAAACTCTCTCCATCTAAATTGGCCTTAACGATAATGTGAATATCTAGAATATAATTCACGATCTAATCAACCTTATCTTCTTTATAGAAAATCTGCAATTCAGAAGTCGGTTGGAAATACCAATTTTGAATGATCAGAGCAGAAACAACGCAAGATTATCAGAAACTGCCAATATCACCTTATTTCCTGCAGAGAATATTTATGAATCGGCAGCGAAGTTATTATTCCTCGCAATAAAATGGGCAAGGACAATTCCGTCGTTTCTTCAACTGTCCTATAGAGATCAGACAATTCTTTTGGAGGAAAGTTGGAGCGGACTATTTGTATTAACTGCTTCGCAGTGGGCGCTTGCTTTGGATGAAAGTAAAGTCTAGGTCGTATTGCTATTGCTTCTCCCAATCGACGAGTTGACTTTTTTCAGCGGTCCTGATAAGTAATGCTGTTGCTCCATCTTCAAGACATTCAGCTCTGGAGGATGATGCAAGAAAACTCCGAGACGTCATCAACAGACTCACGGTTCTCAGACTAGATCACACGGAGCATGCATGTTTGAAAGCACTCGTTCTATTCAAAGCAGGTGAGCATACAATCTCTACGAGATCTATCGCATACAAAAAATTCAAAATTCGATATTTTTTCATTCAAGGTCACACCGAAAATCATTTTCATTTTTGTTAAATTTATTCAACTATTGGATTACGATAGGTCGATGACTCACCCATAATAATATTCACATAGTGAGCATTGAAACTATAGTGACGCGGGAGAGTACATACCTAATATTCACAATATTGATACATTCTTACCAAATTATCGTAAGCCGTATATCGTAGAACGTTGCGGCTAACGATATTTAAACACTCAAATTAGAAAAGGAGAAGTGGAGATGGATAAAAATAAGAACAATATATGAGGACTACTCACAGGAGAATAAAAAAGAAGTTTGCAAGTTGAAATTTTTTATCGGCAATCTCTCAATTGGTTTTACACTGTCGTGAACAATATCGGCTTCCTCAGTTCATAAGGCGGAATATTTCAACATTCTATACAATGGACCGTTCTGTGCTCCTCGATAAAAATAGAAGATCGACGCCGGAAAGTTCCAACAGGTACATAGAACAAGATACCATTCAGCTTTATACGGAATTTCTTTGTTATTGTTTGTCAAAAATCAATTATGCGTTAAATGAGCAAAATTAAAACATTAAGACAAATACTTATGTGATGAAAAAGAACTAAAAACTCAGTATGTATGGGTGTACCATATCAACAAAATATCTGACAGAATTGTATGTTACGATGAACCCTTATTTTCGATAACTAGCTCAAATGTCTCAACAAAAAATTTCAACAAAAATAACATTCCATTTTATTCACAGATTGTCGGGGACTTTGTGAACCAAGTCATATAGAACTTCTTCAAGACCAGACCCATATGATGTTGCAGGAATACTGTTGTCACAGGCACAACGTAAATAAAGGAAGATTCGGAAAACTACTGCTCACTCTTCATGCCGTACAATCAGTACCAAAGAGGGGGCTTGAAGAACTTCTCTTCAGACAAACGGTTGGGGATATTGCAATTGATAGGTTGCTTGCAGATTTGGCTAAAAATCCTCAATCTCACTGAATTATACCTATATGTGTTTGATTCGTAGCTATATTTGATTTCGAAAAAAAAAGGAATCTGTACAGATATTTATATGATAAAACTGAACCATGTGCATAAACGTTTCCTAATTTTCTATTTTACATTGTGAGAATGGCGCTATATATACAACCCGAAAACAACCAAATGAAAGTATTTAATGGTAGATTTATAAACTCAACGGAACTAACTATTATTATCATCAAATTATTGAACGATGGGTTAATGAACTCCATATATTGTTAATCAAAACTCGGAAGTATTCCTATTATCAATATAATTTTGGACATAATATCTGCCATAATTGTTTTCGTTCTTGTTGTCCTCCTTTCACACGATCGGTTTCGCACCTATCAGAATCCGAATAAAATGAAAAATTCGAAAGCATATTTATAGTGAGAACTAAAAGGCCTAGCGCACAAGGCCGTATCTAGGGCGTGGCGAGGGTCGCACTTGCCACGGGCGCAAGGTCCGAAGGGGCGCCAAAAAATATCAAAAATAAAAAAATAGAAGCGCCGAGCGAAAAAAATTAATTCGAAAGATGACAACACGGTTACGTAAGTAAGTAATTCGATCACAACATTTCGAAACATTGACATTCAAAAAACAGAATGAGAAAGCTATTAGGTCAGAAATACGAAAAAATATGGTCCAATTGTTTTAAAAAATTTTCAAAGATGCCGCACTCTGATCATATATATTACAATCGGCAATATCGTCATGCGATTCCAAGCACAGCCCTTTTATGAGTTGCTTACACTACATCCCTTATTGCATCCAGCTTGTTTTGAAGGGCGGCTTCTTTGATGATGATGGTTCATAATGATCGATTTGTTTAGATTTTTAGACCACATCTGTGGTATTTTAAAAACGATTTGTATTGCCAAGTGGTAGAAAAATTGGAAAAACTCATTCTATTCTACATAAATATTGATTTCTTTCAATTGTGAAAAGAAGAGCAAAATATTTAAATTTAAATGTTCGTTTAGTGTGTATCCAGATTTGAAGTGTTATAAGTTTTGAGTCTTTTTAATATTCTTACTTTTTTGTGCCATTGTGCTTTTGGATTCGAGCATTATAAATTGTGCTATTGAAGGTGAGTTGTACTAAGTCCCTAATAGCACAAAGTAGTCCTATGGACATCCATAGGACGTCCACTTCGGACATTATGGACATCCATAGGACGTCCTTTTCTGGTACGGTGGACGTCCTATGGACGCACTAATGTCCCAACTTTGAACTGAAGTCGGACGTCCACCGCGGACATCCAATGGATGTCCCCTAAGGACCATAATTGGACATCACTATGAACGTCCGAGAGACATCCACCGCGGACATCCAGTGAATATCCCCTTAGGACCATAACTAGACATCACTTTGGACGTCCGAGGGACGTTCACCTGATATCCCCATAGGACCATAACTAGATATCACTATAGACGTCCGAGGGACGTCCACCGCGGACATCCACTAGATATCCCCTTAGGACCACAACTAGACACCACTATGGACGTCCGAGGGACGTCCACCAAGGACATCCACTAGATATCTCCTTAGGACTATAACTAGACATCACTATGGACATTTGACGTCCGAGGGACGTTCACCTGATATCCCCATAGGACCATAACTAGATATCACTATAGACGTCCGAGGGACGTCCACCGCGGACATCCACTAGATATCCCCTTAGGACCACAACTAGACACCACTATGGACGTCCGAGGGACGTCCACCAAGGACATCCACTAGATATCTCCTTAGGACTATAACTAGACATCACTATGGACATTTGACGTCCGAGGGACGTTCACCTGATATCCCCATAGGACCATAACTAGATATCACTATAGACGTCCGAGGGACGTCCACCGCGGACATCCACTAGATATCCCCTTAGGACCACAACTAGACACCACTATGGACGTCCGAGGGACGTCCACCAAGGACATCCACTAGATATCTCCTTAGGACTATAACTAGACATCACTATGGACATTTGACAGAACATCCTATTTTGGTACTGTGGACGTTCAAGTTTTAATTGTGACATTTTCATTTCAACATTTTACTTTCACATGTTTTGTACATGAAATTATTGAAACTTTTCTCGATTCCTGACTAATCATTCTCGACCTCTTAGATTTAGAAAGCTTATAGGAACTGCTTCGAAATGAAACAGTAGGTCAAACAACTAAATATTCTGAAATTTTTTAATGAAAAAGGAAAACAAAATTAATAAAATAAATGTAAAAATATAAAAGAATAAAAATATGATCTCAAAACATCAAAAAACAGCGTAACCTAACCTAACATAACCTATATAATAAAAAAAATAACTCTTGTTGAAAACATCTTAATCTTAATGATCTATATCAAAAATCATTTATTTTGCGTAGACCTCTTCTCCTCTGCCACAAGTCGTTCTTTGGCTCTCCTTAACTTTTTTTTCTACCTTCTTCCACCTCTTTTATGGAAGAGTCTTTGGTTGTGATATTCAATCGAGCAGATCCTGAAATAAATATATACCAATATTTAAATTCTTGTTATGTTTATTTTGGTTGAATGTGACCAATATGAAAGAGACATAAGCTACATCTGCAATCAGTTTTTTTCGCATCAAATCCAAAAAATTGTACGATACAAAATTGTGGACAAAAACTTGCAGAAAACGGTTCTAATCATGTATCAAATAGAGAAAAGACGTCAAACAATATTCAACTTTTGCAACCACTATAAGAACAGAAAACATGAAATTGTTCTTTGTGAATTCTGATGAATCGTAATTGCTTCATTATAAAAATTTTCAGCCAATATCAGAAGTTTTATAACCCTTATAGCAATACACTCTCTCGCATCAAAAGGACCCTCTGTTACTCTCGAGGTCTACGATTGTAGACCAGGCCTATTCGAACGATGTTCATCAGTGAACTATTTCCATTGTGCATACCTACGTTTCAGTAGCTGTTGATAATTCAAGTATTTAGAGAATAAATGTATTTTTGACAGTGTCACCGGGCTGTAATGGAAGTGAATGAATCTAGAGTACGACTGGTCTACGATTGTAGACCATGCGACTGTTTACGTCACACTTTTCGGTTCGAGTCAGATCAGTTGAGAGCAATTATTTTTGAGCGCTCGTACTACTTACACGAGGGCTATATCATTTCGTCACGATGTCTGTATTTTTCGAATTTTGAGCCGAAAATGGTCTCAATCGACTATGTTCGACTCACTGATGACGAATTCGTCGGAAAATTCGAGTCTGTCCGGCCGTAAGCACGATAACTCTCGAACGGAACAACCTAGAGACTTGAAATTTTCAGTGTGGCAGTGTGGGTTCAGTTCCCGAATGCCTCAGTTAAGTTCGTGAATGGGCCAAATTCCACCAGGGGTTCCGTAAATACGGTCGTTTGAAATTTTGTTTTCTCGATAAATTCGAAACTACGGATTCGATCGAGATGAAATTTTGGATTTTAATCAAGAATGATATATTGAAGCAATATTCTGTCCAGATCGCATGACCAGAACCATAGAAACCATAGAAAATTGTAACTTTTGAACAGAAAGGCCTAGGAACTTGAAATTTTCAGAGTGGGTTTGGATCGCGAATATCGCGGTCATCAATTCATCAATGAGCGAAATTAGACTAGGGGTTCCGTAAATATGGCCGTTCAAAATATTTTTTCCCTGATAATTTCGAAACTACTGATTGGATTAGAATGACATTTTACACCTAGCTGAAGAATAATGTATTCAAACTACGTGCGAAATTTTGTCCAGATCATACACCAAGACCATAGAAACCGTAGAAAATTCTAACGAATTATCGAAAAAAAATTGATCAGCTAAAGCACTGACATGAAGTCTGGAATTTCGCCTAAGTTTCAGAATTTCTTCAATTGATTTCTAAAACTGGAAAATGTGAATCTACCTACAAGGTGCATGTACGAGCGCTCAAAAGCTCCTGCCTTCACGGCAGTGCTTTTCGTAATTTTTATTGTCAAAAGGGTAACCAGTATGTCTAACGCTAAGGCGCTGGTCTCCTCGAAACGCATCGGTCGACCGACGACGTGCGGTGACGTCATACGCGGAGACGCCTCCGTCAATTTTCGAATTATATGCAAACTAAAACAAAGTAACTCTTTATTCATCTTTAAAACGTGTAGAAGCGCGCGTGTAGATTGCGAAATGAATTTCAGGGAGACCGTGCGCCCGTTGCCAACGACCGACAGCCTTCCGTATGACGTCACCGTACGTCGTCGGTCGACCGATGCGTGTCGAGGAGACCAGCGCCTAATAGAAGGCGTTCTCAGACCATCCCAACAAAAACAAGTCAGTACTATTGTTGTCGTCTATGTCTCACTGTTATACGATAGATGTTGAAACAGGAGATGCCAAAATCCTATTATTTTTATTATTACCGTTTATAAAAGAGCAAAAATTTGGTTTGATTTAGAAGATCAGCTTCGCAACAATCACAATGTTGCCAGAATACCCGTCGCTGACCAATAGTTGTGTTTTATGATTTATTGAACATTTCTGGTATGAACGCTTTATGCGTATTCAAGGCGGACCACCCTGTAGAAACACAATCCCGAAATGAATTTTTAGAAAATTGTGCATGGAAACTGATCAAACCACAAAATGAGTTTAGATGAACAGTTCTACAATCTAAATTTGCCCGCAGAAATGAGGTTCCGCGCTCGACATCTGTTAGGTATAAGTAAGGTATTACCCCCTCCACCTGAAAGGTCGCAAAATTATGTTTGGCATTGTTTTATATAGGCCCAGAGCTGATGAGAAATTCACATGAAAATATTGTACCAAATGCAACAGGTATGCGTGTAAAAATCACATGAAGGAAATATGTGTCACTTGTGTGATTGAATAAAAATAGCCTTCTTTAGGCGGACGTATTTTGGTCTATATTGCGAGTTTTTCTTTCTAGTGAATATTTTTCTGTAGCACACAACGTGTTCTTTTCCACTACCTATAGGTTTTTCTTTGAAGTTGATTTGTTTTCGAAAAAATATGAAATATATAGGGTTATTGCAACTAAATGTTGAAATCCAAGACATTGGTATTTCTTTAATTTCCTCACAAAAATTTTTTTTATATTAGCACGAAACTGATAAAACATCAATCACAAGTAGTCAAATGAAGGATTTAAACATAGATACATTTTGAAATATATGAATGGAATCTTTGATTTCGAAATTAAAATGGTCTACAATCGTAGACCACGCGAGTAAATAAGTTCAAAAAGAGGGCGCGAGTAACGTAGGGTTAAGGTAATCCACTTCAATTTTCATATTGAAATACTTAAGATTAACCTCTACTTCCCAACTTGCCACAACATTATAAACTCTCACACATATTACTATTTACTATACTTACTTATAATAAGATCTGCTGTATTGGTTTTCGCAGATATTTGCTCTTTTATTAGGACAACCCAGCTGTATTCACTGGCCAATTTAGTTGTCAAAAGTGTAGCCATCGCCCTTGATGCCCGACGACCTTCTGCAAAATTCATAAGGGCTATCACCACCCACCTTGGAGAGTCGTTTAACCTAAAAACAAGAGCGCAAAAATATGACATGTACAAAAAGAAAATACAGATTCATTATTTAGAACAAAACTCAAATATAGTTAATTCATTTATTTCTTTCAATATAACCAAAATGATAAAACTGAAATAGCAATTTTTTTATATTTCGAAATTGGTTAGTCTTGTGGAAGAAACTACAAATATATCTGAAGGCCAAGATTTTTAATGTAAGTAACTCTAACATACCAATACTGAAGATTTTTCTGGGAAAACTCAATTAATGAAATGCACAACTTACTGATTTTTCCATGTTTTCTTCCGTTTTCAGGAAATCCTCGAATTCCAATAATAAGATCAATGATCACTCACTTCTTCGGTTTTATAGTAAAAGACACAGAACAAATAACGTTTGAAACATTGAATATAACAGCACTATATTGTACAAACTATTCGAAATTTTGAATATATAACCACGATATTCTACAAACACTTTGAAACTTTGAATATAAAACAAAAACTTCGCATAAACTCTTCTTGTCAAATGCAACAGTCGAACAGCCACATAACACATTCCATTAGAAGGTAAACACGAACCGAAACCCCTGCGACATGACTAGATGTTCTAAAATAACAATCATGGACACTATTGAGAAATTTATTACGCGATCTCTGAATCCGTGTGAATTATCCCAGAATATAAATATTTGGTATACAAGTTGTCCCAAGTTCGAGTGCCTACTAGACAGTTCTTGAGAACCTGACCTATTTGAAATCTGAAAATTTGGATTATGATACTGTTCGACGTTCGACTTCATCTACTGAGCAGAAATATTCATGAAGCCCGAACACTTTCAGTTATACAGGGAGTAAAATAAATTTCTCGAGAATTTTTTTTTGCATTTTTTCGTGTCTTATATAATCGATTATTCAATTTCAAATATATACTTCTATTCTAGTCGTTGCATTCATTGAAATATGTACTTTTCAAAATATCGAAAACAAACTGAAAAAAAAAGGAAGTTATGAGTAGTCAGTATTATATGTTCCATAGACTAATAATAAAAATATTATTATTAGTCGGTATGGACATATTTTTCATATGGTCCGTATCATGTCCATCACGGACATCTACTGGATATCCGGTAACGACATTTTTTTAATTGGTCCGTATAATGTCACTCACAGACACATATTCGATACGGACATATTTTTTATATGGTCCGTTTTATGTCCATCACAGACATCTAATGGATATTCGGTATAGACATTTTTATATGGTCCGTATTATGTCCAACACGGACACCTATTGGATATCCGGTATGGACATATTTTTTATATGGTCCGTATTATGTCCATCACGGACACCTACTGGATATACGGTATGGGCATTTTTTATATGGTCCCGTATTATGTCCATCACGGACACCTACTGGATATTCGGTATGGACATAATCTTTCCATAAAAAATATAAAAAATATTATTTTTTATATGGTCCGTATTATGTTATGTAAACGCACCTATAAGAAAGAGTTTCTGGAGAAGGAAGAGACCGAAAGAGAAGCACTCTGGAGGAACCTTCCAGGAATGGACCACTCTAAAAGGTTCATTCGGAACTTTGAAAGTTCAAGTGTAGATTCTGTGGTGAAGAGGAGGAGACTCCTGTTCACCTGGTTACAGAATGCCTCGCCATTGCAAACCAGCGCAAAGAATGTCTTGGACAAGAGAATTACAGGAGGAATGAGGATCTAACCTCTTTGAAGCCCTCTCAGATACTGGAGTTCATTGGAGCTCTGGAGCTGGAGGGCGAGCTGTAGGTAGCGCATTTGCGAATACGGCTCTGATGGGGGGCACAATAGACCTTGAGGTCGCAGTGGAACGTAACCCCCTTCCTAACTATCAACTATTAACTATTATGTCCATCACGGACACCTACTGGATATCCGGTATGGACATTGTACATTAATTGGACCAAAAATGGACATATGTAGAGGACGTTCTAATACTGTCCAAAAACAAACATCCAAAGGACGTACATATCAAGTCCATGGACGTTCCGACGTTAATTTGACATAAATTGTACGTCCCTAGGGGTATTTGTTATTTTTTATGACATTATTCTGGCTTCGGATATATTCAATTATTCGTATTTCAACATAATAATACCTTTCAATTCAAGAAGAAAAATGTTTGGTTCATTGCGGAAAATATGGATTTTCAAACTTGAGTTCTCACTTCTCAGAGCGTCTTTTTTTGAATGAAATCTAATAAAACACTAATTTTAGTGTTACTTTTCATAGTTTTCATTGAATCTTCAATCTCATCTGGCAAAGATTATTCTAGTGATTTTTTGAATATTGTAACATCGGGCCCTGTACGAAACTATTAGTACGTGTTTCAAAGAGTTATAAAATAGTATTTGTGTGCTAAGTTTGCGGTTTTTGAGCACTCGAACGACTAACACGAGGGCTATATCATTTCGTCACGATGTCTGTATTTTTCGAATTTTGAGCCGAAATGGTCTCAATGGATAGAGTTCGACTCACTGATGACGAATCCGTCGGAAAATTCGAGTCGATAAAATTCGCACGATAACTCTCAAACGGAACAACCTAGAGACTCGAAATTTTCAGTGTGGGTTCAGTTCAGTGGGAAATGAGGTGTTCAAGCTACATGTGAAATGTCCAGATCGCATGACCAGAACTATAGAAACTATAAAAAATTGTAACTTTTGAACGGAAACACCTAGGGACTTGAAATTTTCAGGATAGGTGTGGATCTCGAATGTCGTGATCACGTTCATTTATGAGCGAAATTATACTAGGGTTTCCGTAAATACGGTCGTTTGAAATTTTGTTTTCTCGATAATTTCGAAACTACGGATTCGATTGAGATAAAATTTTTTTTTTCAATCGAGAATGATATATTAAAGCAACATTTTGTTCAGATCGCATGACCAGAACTATAGAAATCATAAAAAATTATAACTTCCGAAAGGAAAGGCCTAGGAACTTGAAATTTTCAGGGAAGGTTTGGATCGCGAATATCGCGGTCATCAATTCATCAATGAGCGAAATTAGATTAGGGGTTCCGTAAATATGGCCGTTCAAAATATTTTTTCCAGATAAATTCGAAACTACTGATTGGATTAGAATGACATTTTACACCTAGCTGAAGAATAATGTATTCAAACTATGTGCAAAATTTTGTCCAGATCATACATCAAGACCATAGATACCGTAGAAAATTCTAACGAATTATCGAAAGAAAATTGATCAGCTGAAGCACTGACATGAGGTCTGGAGTTTCGCCTAAGTTTGAGATTTTTTTTGACAGCTGTCGAAAATTCCTTCAATTGATTTCTAAAACTGGAAAATGCGGATCTACCTACAAGGTGGATGTACGAGCGCTCAAAAGCTCCTGACTTCGCGGCAGAATTTTTTTTTTGCAGAGATTGTGATAATCGATTATTGTTCTCTAGTCAAATTACCAAAAAATTTTATTTTATGTATGTATTTTTAAATTTCAAGTTGAAGAATTCAAATTTTTTGAAATAAATGTTCGTATTTATTACATAAATATAAATATTTCATTTTTTTTTCTCAGAATTTGTTTTATTTTTATGCATTTCATTTAAAATGTGTATTTCAATGTTTTTAATGAAAAAACTTTTCCTTAAAAATGAGTATTATTTTGAAACTCTTACGGAAATATATGAAAAAAATGCTATAAGAAAATATGATAGATGAAAAAAACCTACGCAAATGGGGGGGCGCTATCTAATATATTGCCACAGGCGCAATAGTACCTAGATACGGCCCTGCCTGCTAACCTATGATTATTATTATTCGACATGAGGTGAGAATATCAAAGCAAACCTTATGCAAAGAACCGCAGATTCTGTCAAACCAACTGGCCATCAGTTTTTTTATAGATAACAATTGGGAGGAAACTGAAGGTTACTCGTCATACGAAATTTTTTCCGTTTTCATTTTCATCTCTCGAAATCTTGGTTAGTTCGAAGAGTTGCCAAAATGGTCACAATTTTCTTGTGATGAGGTGCAATGAAGTAATAAAAATAAACTGTTGATGTGTGGAGCGGGCCGAAAAGTTTTGAAGAGAAGTGAAGACGATAATTAAATTTGTTTACCCTTAATGTTTTCAATCTGTATTATGAATTGAAGATTTCATCAGAGGTAGAAGGTAAAATGACGTTGTATTTTTAAATGTTAATTTTCCTTCCTGGCCGGGTCACATTTAGGTCGGGGACACCGTATGTCGGAAGCCCCTTAGGTCGAGGGCCTCCAAGGTCGGAGGCGGCTCTGGCGCTTTGCCCCGGTTGCCCCTTAGTGGACGATAATTTGGACATGGTAGCAGAAAAACAGTCCATACAAAAAAATGGTATACATGACTAAATGAATATATTTTCATTTCTTACATCAAAGAACATATTTCTGAAAAATCAAATCATTGTTCACTTTTCTTGGAGATTGATCTTTCAAGTATTCAGTGTATGAAGTCAAAAGATCGTCCATCTTGTATCCTATTGGAGTGTTGAAAAGTAGTTTTCTCCCCTTCACGTAGTTTCCAGCTTTTAATTGGAAGTAATTGTTGCCTGAAGACCAGTTGTTGAGTTCAGAATACTCCAATGTTTCTATTATGTCCTGAAAAAATAAATGTATTGATATTGGAATAAAGCATTGAAAATATCGACGTCACGTTTGCTATGACTATAAACAAAAATCAAGCTAGAGCCCTTCTATGGTCCTTTGGCAACGCCGTGTATATATACCGGGTAGCCCACAATGAACGCGGACCTCATTTTAAGAGAGTAAACAAGAACATTTTGAAAATCGTTTTTTGTGATATGTATGGGACATCAAAAACATAATTTGAAGTTATTTTCATATACACAGGGTGCTCGAGAAGAAAGATATGGACCAAAGATTCGTTTCCTATCCTGAAATAAAGAAACTACATTCAATGTCCTTTTCCCACCTTTTGCGAATATGAATTTTCAGTCTGACAATTTTTGATATGCCGACGACTTCGCATTATTTATCTGTCAGCTTTCAAAAATAAAACAATATGTTGAGAATATATATGCGTGCATCAAAGGAGAATTCCTCACTACTGCCAATTGTCTGCCACAAGAGAAATCCTTTCCGATTTCTCTGCATGTCCCTAGAAAGACTCAAGAACTCCCATATAGCAAGTGGCATGTATACTCCGTTTAAGAATTATTGACATCTCGGTTGGCTGTGAAAAATCGAATTTAAGTTGGTAATAGACTATTCAGTAATATTTTGGGTTGCTGAATTCAGGTTGGTATAGGAATAACACTAACATTACCCATAGAAATCTTGCTTTGATGATTTTATCGAAGATATTGGTGAATATGTAATTATAAAAATTTGCTCTGAATTTGAGTATTTTTTGTCTTATGCTATTAAAATGGCTGGAATTGACCAGGATACATCGCGCCTAACAAGAGAACGCCAGGCAGTTTGTCGGTGTTACTTCGAGTTTTTCAAAGATTTGGCATATATTTCCGCTAGTGTTTCAGGTAAACTGTTATTCACCGACTCAAAGTGTATTTCGATTGATCAATGTCTCTCAAATTTTCAGATTTCACCAAGTCGTGTCCGTAGAATATTAGCATGTTATTATAGCCTGGAATTAGCAGTGGAAGAAAACCTGTGCGATACGATTATTCCTTCAAAGAGACATTGAATGACTTTGTTTTTGCTAGAATTGAAAACAATGAATATATCAGTTTAGATATCCTTTTCGAACTGGCCAAAGAGCACCTAGATTTCAATTGATCGAAGTCAATATTATATTATATCATAAAAAAAATTGGATACAAATACAAAAAAGTTGATCGAAGGAATATTCTTACTGATAAACAGAAAAATATAATAAAAATAGTACGATATTGTGATAAATACCGAGAATGCATGGAACAAAACGTGAAATTCATTTATCTAGATGAAATTTGGATATTCAAATTCGTCAGTGGACACTAGAAAATATCCAAAAGGTATGCTGAGTATATTCAAGGGTAAAGGCAGAAGGTGCACTATTTTGAATGCTGGAACAATTGATGGATTTTTACCTGGATGTGATCCAATTCTTGATAGTGGTATTAATGATAAGGATTACTATGAATGGTGAATTATTTCATAAATGGGTTATTGAAATATTGAAACCTTCCCTGCAAAAGGATGCCCATCAATAGATTGATTATGTCAGCTTATTCAATAAACACATCCAAATCACTACACTACGTGGAAACAAAGTTTTCAATTATGTTTTTATCTTTGCTCTTGTATCATTCATAGATATTTTAAGTTTATTTATTATACTTATACTGTATGGTACCCTGTTCACATTCCTTTTGCTAATACACATACTATATTGTTTCCAATTCGAAAGTATACTGAATAATTGTAAAATTGCTCATCAATTATAATATTTTCAATAATTCATGGACAGTTTTAATGAAGGAAAATAAAAATTGACTTTCTCAAAGTATTCAACACTACATAGATTCTTAATTTTTGTTTCTCTGTTATTTCTTAATACATTATAACGTTTTTTCAATCCATTCTTGTTGTCCTGTGCTTGCGAAGTATCCAAAAAATTTTTTCTGTTGCACCACTAGCTACCTGCTAGAATTCCATTAATTATCCTTCTTGAATCCTGACATAAAATGGTACTCTTATAGTTATATGGTTAGAATTTTGCAAGTATTCCAATACCAATAAATATTGCATGGTCCTGAGTGATAAATATTTATTTGAATGATCTTCAATTTTCCATGGTTGACTTTTATATGAAGATAAGTTCAGATAATTTCATATGAAAGCATTCCACGATATTTTTGCGCTTTCAAACCTGAATTCCCATGTTTGAACTGCAATTGAAATATTCCGGCTTAATTATTCGATAATTCGTATACTCAACACTTTTCTAGGTTATATTTATGTTCCATTTCTATGATGAAATTTAGTTACTTTTTAGTAACCAGAAATAAAGCCTCGACTGGACGTTCATGGCCTCCTTAATTCTTAAATGGACTATAACTATATCACATTGAAGCATTACAAGTGTAAGCGCGGCTTGTATCAACTAGTTCAGGTCGTTATATAAATAAACTGGTAGACTCGGCCACGCGTTGCGTTGGCTAAAATATTCAAACTAGTGAAATTATTATTATCATCAACCCTAACCTAACCCGACCCTACCCTAACCCTGTCCTTGATTTTTTAAAAGTTCTGAAACAGTTCCAAATTTCTTCAGTTTTGGGAAAGCCCAAGAAACATGGCATCACTCCTTGCACGTTATCGATCTTGTCGAGTGATCGGCTGTAGTGGGGACGCGATGACCTGCCGTCGATTTGACACCCAGGTTGCCGCGTAGATAATTTTCACTTTCCATCATATATAATAACCAAATAATTTGCAATAAAAAAATATTGCAATAATATTGAGATATAAGCTATCCTAACATTCAAATTGGATCAAACGGCACACAGTGTCCGAAATTTGATTGAAATCGGTTCAGTATTTTTGGAGTTCATTCCGGACAAACAACGTGACACGTAATTTTCATATATAAAGATGAAGGAAAAATTATTTTAACTTAAATGTATTATGGAGTGTGTCATAGAACACACAAGTATTCCATTTGAAAAGTTTTTCAGCCATTTGGGCCAGAGAAGGCAAGTGGCCATTCTTCGATTAACAAAAAGACAATACCTTGGAATTCCTAGCTGGTAAACATCTAATGATTCACTATCAAGAATGAGGAGACAACCAGTAATATCAGAAGGAGAGAGAAAAAACCGAAGATTTAAAGGATGACACCTTAAGAGAAAATCACTCAATCGTATGAAGTCTCATTAACAGAGCGAAAATACCAGTAGTACCTACGGCGTCTTTTCATCATGCCCCACAGTAACAGTTTTGAAGTTGAAGAAGATTAGGGAAGGGTTGGGAGCCTCCAAGAAAATTCCGAAAATATTTACTCACTTGTGTCAACGTCTTTCGACACCATCAATCCTCAAGAAAAAAACTTGAAGAAAAATCTTCGTAAAGGAAATTTTGTTGTTACTAAATGGAATAACCTAAAGTTTTCGGGGTTTGCTGTTCACATTTTGAAGGTGCTGTTATTGAGTCTATAGGACTCAATAGCTAGGAAGTGTTAGAATGTCCCAAAAAAAGAACTCATCATTCTAAAAATGGAACCATACCTAGAAAATAATCCATCTGTCCTCATGTCCGTCTGTTCGTCTGTCCGTTTATCCGTCTGTCTGTCCGCTGCGTGCGGTAGGTACATTGCGGGTTTAGTGGGTAGGACTGTCACTGACTATGAATTCGACTTTTGCTATAATAATAATATAATTTCTTAACTTCAAAATGTAAATTTGTGTTCTTGCTCTTGAATATTTGTGATTTATATGTTTTTAATTTTGTTTGAAATATTTGTAATTTTTTTGTTTTTGATTATGGACAGTTGGTTTTTTTTTCAATAAATAAAATTTTTACAAACAGTATTCATTTGAGTATTACTCGCCAAAGTACGTGCCTTTAACCGCGTTGGAGGGTAATGGTAGGATATGCAAAAATCCCATGTTTTCCTTTCGAACTCCTTTTATTATGAACTAAATGAGGGAAGGCTATGTTACTGGGTGCATATTTTAAATAAACAACTGTGCCAAAGTTGTAGTCTTCAATGACTAGAATACTCGTACAGATGAGTTTATAATAAATATTGCTTAGGTGCGTAAAAGGCTATGTTACTGGGTACATATTTCGATTGAACAACTGTGCCAAAGTTATAGTCTTCAATGACTAAAATACCGATCAGTTTATAATAAATATTCCTTAGGTGCGTAAAATTCTCCCCTCTCCTATATTTATTATAAAATATAATTAAATCATGCAACTCATAAGCCATAAGAAATAGTAAGATAAAGAATTAATAAGATTGTTTGTTTCAACTTCACTAAAAAGAGTACCTGAAGCACTCAACGGTTGGCATCCATATTAAATCGAACAGAAATTGAGTGTAAAATTCAGGAAGTCATGAAGAAGAAAAAGTGTGACTGAAAGATCTATTTCAGCAAAGTTCCTATTATTGTCTGCATTTGAAATCAAACAAAAGTTAACACAATAAAAACAACACTCACCTTTGTTTCGTAGTGAATAATATTAACACCTTTCTTATTGATGGCAATAATCCTTCTTTCATTACTTTTGCCATTTTCTGTAACTTCGAAGAAAGTAGCTCCAAATGTCGGCCATCCATATATAATTTTCAAAAATTCTAGTTTTGCATTTTCTACTGTCAATTTCGAATCATATTTTTCTGCAATCAAATTTTTCCATTCTTTCATGCTAGACGCCTTCATCAAATTCCTTGGTATTATTTCTTTGAGGAAATTCTCATTAATTTTTTGTGGATTACTATTAATTTTATCACTTTTTACTCTCATTATGAGTGCAGCTAATTTGATTGCATCGAGTTTTGTGCATTTATGGAATCCAAGAATATATTTCTGTACTTCCTGAGGATAATAAAACATCTCATCTGCTATAGGATCCTTCCCAGGGATTGCGTTCAACCAAATTCTTTTCATGAAGAAAATTTTATAATCAACATGAACTGTAGCTGCACCTGAAATTAAAAAATTGGAGTACGGAAATAAAACGTACAATAATAGAACGAAGTTTGAATTATCAATATTGATACGTTACATTATGGCACCCGAACTGAAAACATTACTAAAAATCTATTCTCGCTTGAAACTCGATAACCGCCAAAATCCAGAATTATTTTTATTAAGTGCTCGCACTACTTACACTAGAGCTATATCATTCGTCACGATGTCTGTATTTTTCGAATTTTGAGACGAAAATGGTCTCAACCGACAGAGTTCGACTCACTGATGACGAATCCGTCGAAAAATTCGAGTCTGTCTGTCCGTCCGTATACACGATAAATCTCGAACGGAACGTCCTAGAAACTTGAAATTTTCAGGGTAGGTTCGAATCTCGAATGCCGCGGCAAAATTCGACCAGGGGTTCAGTAAATATGGCCTTTCGAAATGTTGTTCTCCTGATAAGTCAAGATACATGCAGAATTTTGTTCAGATCGCATGACCAGAACCATAGAAACCATAGAAAATCATAAGTTTGTAAAAGAAAGGCCTAGGGACTTGAAATTTTCAGGATAGGTGTGGATCTCAAATGTCGCGGTCACGTTAATCAATGAGCAAAATTAGACTAGGGGTTCCGTGAATATGGTCGTTTGAAATTCAGTTCTTGATAATTTCGAAACTACGGATTCGGTCATGATATATTCAAGCTACATTTTGTCCAGATCGCATGACTAGAACCATAGAAACTATAGAAAATTATAACTTTCGAACGGAAAGGCCTAGGGACTTGAAATTTTCAAGGTATGTTCGGATCACGAATTTCGCGGTCACGTTCATCTCTGAGCAGAATTAGATAAGGCCTTGTAAATATGGCCGTTCAAATCACTTTTTTCTTGATAATTTCGGAACTACTCATTGGATTGGGATAAAATCTTGCACATAGATGTAGAATAATGTATTCAAAGTACGTGGGAAATTTTGTCCAGATCGCATTACCAAGATTATACATACCGTAGAGAATTCTAGCGAATTAGCGAAAAAAAATGACGAAAAGCACTGCCGTAAAGTCAGCTTTTGAGCGCTCGTTCATCCACCTTGTAGGTAGATTCTCATTCTCCAGTTTTGAAATTAAATTCAAAATTATTTTGACAGCTGCCAAAAAAAATTCCAAACTCCAGACTTCACGTAAGTGCGATGATTCGCTAGAATTTTTTACGGTATCTATGGTCTTGGTGATGCGATCTGGACAAAATTCCGCACGTAGTTCGAATACATTATTCTTCATCTGAGTGCAAATCATTCCAATCCAATGAGTAGTTCCGAAATTATCTGGGAAAAATTATTTTGAACGGCCATATTTACGGAACCTCCGGTCTAATTTTGATCATTGATGAACGTGACCGCGAAATTCGCGATCCAAACCTGACCTAAAAATTTCAAGTCCCTAGGCCTTTCCCTTCGAAAGTTTTAATTTTCTATGGTTTCTATGGTTCTGGTCATAAGATCTGGAAAGAATGTAGCTTGAATATATCATTCTCCAATAAAATACAAAATTTTTTCACGATCAAATCCGTAGTTTCGAAATTATCGAGAAAACAAAATTTCAAACGACCATATTTACGGAACCTAGTCTTATTTTGCTCATTGATCAACATGACTTTAACATTCGAAATCCCTAGGCCTTTCCATTAAAAGTTATGATTTTCTATGGTTCACCGGGTAGGAGTGAAGTGCCAACCCGGCGCGTCTCCGGGTGGCGAATAGGAGGGGGCCTTTGACTATGATCTCTGGTGAGGAGGAGGTCTGCGGGGAAATAGGGGGGCTCGTTGTGCCTAGAAACTCAACTAGTAGCCCTCAATACCTTGCCGCGGACCGACTTCACCTGTCCCAGCTGTAGTGTCGTGGCTAAGGAATTGCACCAGGTTAAACGATGCCAGATAGGGCATCGAGCATACCTCGAGACCATTCTGTTATACCAACGCCTCCTGGCTGTCCGTGGTCATGTCTCGCGGGCCAGTGAGGTGGGGGGGGGGGGGTGTCTTGGCTTGACCGCCCGGACCAAGAAGAGGAAACAACCCCATCAAAAATTCTAAATCCAAGGCGGGAACCAGGCCGAAGGATGCGTGGTCAGATAGAAGACTGGCCTCTACTGGTCTCAACCTTGGAGCACCGGGGGGAACTCCATTGTATAAACCCCTTACCTCTGCAGGAGTGCGGAAGTACCTGCGACTCCTCCATCAGGGGCTACAACCAGAGGAGGCTAGGAAGCAGGTTCTTCAGCGCACAGACCCGAAGGTCACCCCAAAGGGAAAAGACCACGGCAAGAGAGGTCCGGAGCAGATCACACCTCCGACGTTGCCTCTGCCGAAAAAGCAGAAGACGACCGCAGCTAAAACCGGGCAAGCCACTGGTTATGCAGCAGCCGTCAAAGCAAAAAAGGCGGCAATCAGCATTGGGATAGTCCCCAAAGAATACCCCAGGACCATTCTGGAAGTCGAGCAACTATCGACTCTTGAAGACGTTCTGGTGGAGGAGATGTGTAAGTACACAGAAAGAGGGATTCACTTC
Organism: Aphidecta obliterata; assembly: GCA_963966015.1. Lineage (NCBI taxonomy): Eukaryota > Metazoa > Arthropoda > Insecta > Coleoptera > Coccinellidae > Aphidecta > Aphidecta obliterata. The sequence goes on along the minus strand of OZ014430.1, from coordinate 5,076,718 downwards.
ACTGGCGTTCATTTCCGTAATGGAATGATGCAGGTGGATTGAGGATCCAAGAAGGCGGCGGACTGGCTCACAAGTTCAGTACCGCAATTGAAATCTTGGGAAGGACCCGAGTTGGTAGCACTGAGTGGAGACGACATCCCAAGTCCTACCGTTATAACGGTCTTCTTCCCAAGAAGTCTCGGTATGGAACAGGAGAAGATCCTCCGACTTGTCGAGATTCAGAATCCTGACCTCGATGTTAGGGCTTGGAAGGTGCTGCGCTTCAAAAAGGAAGGCAGAGGAAGTATCCTCACGATTGGGATTGATCCCCAATCCGAGGAAGTCATAAGGACAGAGGGAGGCCAACTGAACTTCAGGTTCGGGAGCGTCCAAGTTTCAGGGATAGGTAAGAAAGGTGGCCCTGAAGAAAGGTCGAAGGATGTGGAGAAGCCCTCCACATCCCAGGAACCCAGCTGCGACACCGCCAGTACTCCTGGAGATACAGAGACTCCCTTTGCGCCCCAAGGTACTGGTCTAAGTTGTGTGGTGGCACCTCCACGTGTCCCGGAGAGGAAACCTCTCAAATGGAAGTCGAGGAGGGGCGGATGGAGGCGAAGGAGGGGGCAAGCACCCCACAACAAGAACCTTCGTCTTCATAAGAATAGCGCAGGTAAACCTGTATCACGCGAGGGGTTCCTCAGCCGTAATTGCAAGGTTGTTTGCGAGGCTGCAATTAGGCATTGTTCTAATCCAGGAACCCTGGATCAACAAAGAAGGCCAAATCAAAGTTTTGGCATGTAAGGAATCAAATTTGATTTATGATCAGAGGCAAGTAACTCCACGTGCCTGTGTTCTCGTAAAGAAAAACATCACATATATTTGTGTTGCAGAATACATGTCTCGAGACTTAATTCCAATTATGGTACACCTCAACTTGGGGGGCGTTGACCGAGACATTGTCATTGCATCCGCATACTTCGCTGGAGACGGGCCAATAACACCGCCAGAGGAGGTGCAGGAACTAGTACGTTACTGCAACAGTAAACGCCTTCCATTAATAATTGGCTGTGATGCGAATACGCATAACACTGTTTGGGGGAGCACCAATAATAACCCAAGAGGTGAGTACCTACTTGAATATCTCTTAGCTAACAACCTCGAGACCACTAACATTGGGACAACACCAACATTCGTCACGAGAGCGAGGGAAGAAATCCTTGACGTGGCAATTGCTAATTCTGTGGCCAGGAAGTACATTACGTCTTGGAGGGTGATGGACGAGCCATCACTCTCTGATCATTGGATTATCGAGTTTAGGATAGAGGGAGATACCACTTCTTTCCCCGAAACTCGAAACCCTAGAAAAACAGACTGGCTCCTTTACAGGAACCACCTTAAGACGAACCTAGAGGAAATCGAAAATATCGGGTCAGAACACCGATATTTCGAGCTGAATTCAAGGGTAGAGCTGTCCACTCACCAAAACTCGACCAAGTAAGGATGCTCCTTGGTGGAATGAGAACCTGTCAAACCTCCGAAAGGTGGTCCGTCGGCTCTTTAATAGGGCAAGACGGGATAACAATTGGCAGGGGTACATCGAGAAACTTACTCAGTATAATAAAGAGAACAGGAAGGCCAAAAGGTTTAATTTTCAAGCTTTTTGTGAAAATATTACTTCCACTCCCACTGCAGCCAGACTTCAGAAAGTCATGGCAAAAGGGGGTACCAACCCCACAATGTCGCTCAAAAAGCCGGACGGGTCATACACTGAGGGAGATGAGGAACGATCAATTCTTCTTCTCAAAACACACTTTTCAGGTAGTGAACCCATAAGTAGTTCCAAAACAGCAATAGAATTCACCAAGAAATCCCGTAAGGAAGATCGGGATATTGCTAGGAAAATATATTCAAGACAACGACTCGAATGGGCAATTAGTACCTTTCAGCCGTATAAATCACCAGGAGTGGATGAGGTGTTCCCTGTATTCCTGCAGAGGGGAGCGGAAGAGATTCTTCCCCATCTGATGAAGATCACAAAAAGCAGCTTAGCATTGGGTCAAATACCTGACATATGGAGACGGGCAAAAGTAATCTTCATTCCAAAAACAGGGATGAAAGACGGGACTGATCTCCGAACTTTTAGACCCATTTGTCTTACCTCATTTTTGCTTAAAACGATGGAGAAGGTAATAGATAACTACATAAGAACGGAGAACCTGGAGAAAACACCACTTCACAAATGTCAGCATGCGTACAGGGCAGGACGCCCCAAGGAGACTGCTCTGTATCAGCTGACTGAAGGCATCCAGAAGACGCTGAACAACAAAGAAATCGCACTGTGCGCTTTCCTAGACATATCTGGGGCCTTTGTCAACACGACCCATGTGTCTGTCAGAGAGGCACTTGTAAAGAGTGGAGTGAACTATACCATCATAAAATGGATGTATGAGGTGTTGACGACGAGGACAGCTGGGACACTGGCTGTTGATCAGACCATCTCTGTCGAAACCACTCGCGGAACACCTCAAGGAGGAGTAATATCTGCCCTCCTTTGGAGTCTGGTAGTGGATGAACTACTGCACAGGCTAACGGAGCTTGGCTTCGAATGTATAGGCTATGCGCTATGCCGATGACATACAATCCTAATAGTAAGAGGTAAATTTGAGGGTTCCCTCTGTGAATTGTTGCAGAGCCTCAGAATTATCGAGCAGTGGGGCTCAGTGGGGCTCAACATCAACCCAGCCAAGACCACAGTGGTTCCCTTTACCCGGAAAAGAAACCTTCTAGCCATGAAGCCCATCTCGGTGAATGGTGATAACGTAGAATGGAATTATGAAGTTAAATATCTGGGAATTACTCTAGACAATAAGCTTCTATGGAATAAGCATGTTAAAAACACTGCTAGTAAAGCGACAAGAGCTTTAATGGCGTGCAGAAGCCTATCCGGTAAAACCTGGGGCTGTAACCCTAAAATACTGCGATGGATGTATGTCATGATTGTGATACCAATAATAACTTATGGGGCAGTAGTCTGGTCTGTTAAGACAGGGCAGACAAGCACGAGAAAAATACTCGACAAGATACAAAGGCTTGCCTGCGTTTGCATCACTGGAGCTATGAGAACGTTCCCGACAAGAGCACTTGAGGTCATCACAGAGATCACTCCATTACATCTAGTGATCAACAGGGTAGCCCATGAGGCTATCCTTAGAATATCTAGGGAGGGTACAGGGAATGAGAGAATTAAAAGTCAAGGAGCCTGGTTCTCTCTGAACAAGTACATCTCATCAGCGTACCTGCCTAGGGAAGTTATGATTAAAAAAGTAAGCATTGAGAAGAACTTCAACACTATGCTCTGTAAAAAGGAAGAGTGGGAAAAGGAATACACTACCCAAAACTTCAAAGTGAATACCATTAAATGGTATACAGATGATTCTAAAACCACGATGGGGGCTGGCGCTGGAATATACGGGGCAAGAACCAAGTGTACACTATCGTTAGGCTCCTACTCGAGTGCCTTTCAGGCAGAAATACTTGCACTCGAAAGATGCATAGATATAAACCTGGAAAAAAACTATCAAGGGTGCGAAATTGTGATCCACCCGGATAGTCAAGCTGCTATCAAAGCACTGAACTCCTATATCATCGACTCAAAGCTGATATGGGAGTGCCGAAGGAAACTTAATGTAGTAGGCAAGAAAAATAAGGTCTTTTTAGTCTGGGTTCCTGGTCACTCAGGAATCAGAGGAAACGAAGAGGCCAATACACTTGCCAGAAAGGGAGCACAAACGCCACTTACTGGCCCAGAATCTTTCTGTGGCATAGGTAAACGCACCTATAAGAAAGAGTTTCTGGAGAAGGAAGAGACCGAAAGAGAAGCACTCTGGAGGAACCTTCCAGGAATGGATCACTCTAAAAGGTTCATTCGGATCTTTGAAAGTTCAAGATCCAAAAAGTATTTGGATCTCAGTAAGAACAAGTTTCGCCTACTCACTGGCTTCTTCACAGGACATTGTTGCCTTAGGAAGCATATGATGAGAATGAGCTCAACAGAAACAGACGAGTGTAGATTCTGTGGTGAAGAGGAGGAGACTCCTGTTCACCTGGTTACAGAATGCCTCGCCATTGCAACCCAGCGCAAAGAATGTCTTGGACAAGAGAATTACAGGAGGAATGAGGATCTAAACTCCTTGAAGCCCTCTCAGATACTGGAGTTCATTGGAGCTCTTGAGCTGGAGGGCGAGCTGTAGGTAGCGCATTTGCGAATACGGCTCTGATGGGGGGCACAATAGACCTTGAGGTCGCAGTGCAACGTAACCCCCTTCCTAACTATTAACTATTAACTATGGTTCTGATCATGCGATCTAGATGCATGCAGCTTGAACACGTCACTTTTCATCTGAGTGCAAAATTTCACCTCGATCGAATCAGTATTTCCGAAGTAATTAGGAGAACAAAATTTCGAACGGCCATCTTTACGGAACCCCTGGTTGAATTTTGCCCAATAACGAACTTAACCGCGGCATTTGAGATTCGAACCTACCCTGAAAATTTCAAGTTTCTAAGTTGTTGCGTTCGAAAGTTATCGTGTATACGGCCGGACGGCCGGACGGACGGACAGACTCGAATTTTTCGACGGATTCGTCATCAGTGAGTCGAACATAGTCGATTGAGACCATTTTCGGCTCAAAATTCGAAAAATACAGAGATCGTGACGAAATGATATAGCCCTCGTGTAAGTCGTACGAGCGCTCAAAAATCACCTAAACCACTGACCTGAAGTCTAAAACTGGAAAATGCGAATCTACCTACAAGGTGGATGAACCAGCGCTCAAAAGCTCCTGACTTCACGGCAGTGCTTTTCATAATTTTTCGTTTGAGAGATGTATTCAATAGATTCCACCTCTCAATCGGCATGAATCGCGAATTCTGGAAAATGGTTTTGTGAACCCAACCAGAAATGAAATCCCAGAACTATTATCAAATCTCAACACAAAATTTTAGGAATAGCTGTTGAGTTCAAATATATATTATACAGGGTGTCTACTTTTAAAAGGGCCAAACTTCAAGGGAAGATCATACATAAGATTTGCAACAAAAAAAGTCATATAACACATGGTCGAAATGTTGACGGTTAATCTTCAATTTAACATTTCTTGATTTCACGAAATGTTTTAAGTTTTTCCATAAAATCAATAATACTTCAGTTATCCTTAAAGCTTTTTCAGAATTTACCACATATTTGGAAACAGCATTTAATTTTCCACAATATAAGAATTTCTGTCTGCCAAAAAATTCTTATTGCGGGCTTGGTAAGGAGATGAATGTCACGATTCTGAAGTGCACAAAACCAGTCATATTTTTCCAATGGTTTTATCGATGAAAAATCATTAATTATAGACATGTTTTCTTTTCAGCAAAAACTACCCCATTCAGTGTGCTTTCGAATGACATATCAACTTTTGTGCCTGCTGCTTGTCTTCTGTCCTAATATCATGGCTAACAAGATAACAACGAATAAGTCGAAATATTCCAAACCTAAATTTGCTCTATTTTGAAGCTCTTTATGATTGAATATTGAAGTTATTTTCATGGAAATCATAAATTTATCTTTCGAATCAAAATAATTCGAAGGAATAAACTGAATTTGAATAATACAGATTCTATGAAAATATGTTAGAAAGCAGACTAATGCTACTTATAACAATCGTTCGAAATGTCCACTGCCTTATTCAATACATTTTACACATCGTTTTCGCACTGAATCTACAAACCTGCGAAGTTCACAACGTTTCTATTTATTTTTTTTTTATTTTTTCGATCGATTTATTTTTTCGATCAGATCCTATCGAGTCTGAACGCGAATTTGATAAAGTTTTTTTTCAAGGTGTTCCAGACATAAAAATCCAAAAGCCTATGGTCGGGGCACCTTGGTGACAATCTTACCGGACCGTACCTTACAATCCATTGCACTCCAAAATATTGATTCATCAAGTCCCGTACATTCCGGCTATTATGAGCTGGGCAGCCATCCATCTGAAACCAGACAAAATGTCTGTTAGCCAGGGGCATTTCATCCAATATGTCCGTTAAACTGCTTTGGATTGATGTAATGAATTCTTCAGCGTTGAGCCGATCGGGAAGTATTACTGGTCAGAAAAGTTCACCTCTCATGACTCGCAAAGCCGGAATTTGCGGGACTTAATGAATGAATATTTAAGGGTGCAATGGATTGGGTGAGATGGCCACCAAGCAGCCCCGACCTTACGACTTTGGATTGTTATGCCTGGAACACCTTGAAAGAAAAATTATATCAAATTCGCGTTCAGACTCGAGAGGATCTAATCGAAAAAATAAATTTGTATTGTGCAGAAATGCGCCAGAAACGTTGTGAACTTCGAAGGTTTGTAGATTCAGGGCGAAAAAGATGTGTAAAAGGTATTGAACAAGGAGGGGGACAATAAGAACCACTCTTATAAGTAAAGAAGTCGTCTTTCTTCACATTTTTTCAAGAAATTTGTTTTATCAAAATTCAGTTTGTGCCTTCAAATAAACAGAAAATTTAATGATTTCCATGAACATAACTACAATATTTAATCATGAAGAGCTTCAAAATAGAGCAAATTTAGGTTTGGAATATTTCGACTTATTATAACCATTGGAAAAATATGACTGGTTTTGTTCACTTTAGAATCATGACATTCATCCCCTTACCACGCCCGCAATAAGAAATTTTCTGGCAGACAAAAATTCTTATCTTTCAGAAAATTTAATGCTGTTTCCAAATATGTGGTAAATCTGATGAGGCTCTGAGGATAACTGAAGTATAATATAATTGATTTTATGTAAAAACTTGAAATATTTCGTGAAATCAAGAAATGTTAAATCGAAAAAAAACCGTCAACATTTCGACCATGTGTTATATGACCTTTTCGTTGCAAATCTCATGTATGATCTTCCCTTGAGGTTGGGCCCTTTTAAAAATAGACACCCTGTATATTCAATATTATCCGGGACTCCCATCTATTGAAGAAGAAAAATAAAATGACAGTATTCGTCATAACCTAACTTAAAAGAGATTTATACTGAAGAAACAGAGCTATACTACTCTGTTATAGATGAAAATTATAATTCATGAAAATATACTCACTATTCCAATTGGGCATCTGCTGTCGGACCCATTTCATGATTTCATGTAGGAAGTCGTAAAAAAATTCATTATTCGGTATACTAAAGACCCTGTGTTTTTCAATATGTACTATAAGACTATATCCATCAATATTCTTCAGATCAAGCCTTCGTCCAATTTCCCTACATAGATCAGAAGCTCTTGTCATGGAATTCACTTCAAAAGCTTCGTCGGTGTCATCTGGGAAGTATAACTTATGGAATATTTGGAGACTCTTTCGTTGGATTGCTTCAACTTCAAATGAATGAGGTGCATGTTTGCGAGAGCCAATTTTCAAAGTTCTCTGGAGCCGTTGTAAGCAAGGTTCGACGAATGGGTGGTTTCTGGATTTCAAGAATTTCTTCAATTCTCCATACAGGTTTTGACTAGGTGCATAAAGACCACTTATGAGATACATCAGTTCCCATCCTCTTTCCTCACTTCTCAATAGACGATTGAAGGTTAATTGTTTCATGATTTGACAATAAATCTCATCCCTCAATAGTTCGTTTTTCGAAGGAGGTCCGAATATTTCATCCGTATACTCATTTGCGTATTTGGCTCTTGGTGCTGGCAAATCTTCCATGTATTTCATGATGGCCATGAAACAAAAACAGGCTTCTTTTGACAATTCATCATCAGAAAGTAATTTCTTTAGGAGTGGTTGATGCATTGGTTCGTTGGTATATTTCCATAATTCATTTCCTGAATTTCTCCTCACTGCAACAAGGACCGATGTCTTTTGAGTGGTTCTTCTGTTCGATCTGAAGTGATCTTGGGCGTAAGATGATAAGGTGTACAACCTCGTAATCTGATCCGAGGAAATCTCATGGATGATGACCTTTTCAGCTACTATGCCTTTCCTTCTAAAAGCCGCTAAAATTTCTGGCTTGGGTTGACTGAGACAAGGCAATATGTGGATGAATTCCGTCGGGAAATCACCCGAAACATTATTACATGCTCCATACCCATATGAGGCATTCATTATGTCTTGCCCTATAGCATTTTGCAGAACGATTAGGTCACCTTTCCTGAAAGAGATGAAAGATTCGGCATTTGTTGGATGTCTGTAATCCTGCGTTGCCACAACATATTTTGACCTTTTCTTAAGCCCATCGATTAATTCTTGAACTAATTCGACCACCGTTTTTCCTTCTGGACTATCGAAAGTGTATTCATCATTTTTCACTGTAGAAAGCTGTATTCTCTGTAATACAGGATGATTTATCAGTTCATATCTTACAGACGATATTTCTGGAAAAGAAAGCTCAAGCAAAATTTGTTCTTGATCGTCGATCATATATATTCCGGTGCTGTTTATTGCAATAACAACATTTTTCTTATCCAACTCTGGTCCTGAGATTTGGACTGCTTCAACGTATCTGGAGAAAAGTATAGGCCATGAAATTTTAGCATATTTGACTATAGCTTCTTTAGCTTTCTCGATTGGTACTTTTTGTTTCACACAAGACAACAAAAGAAAAGATTCTTTTATTTTTGCCTTCCATTCATTCAGATCGTTGTTTGCTGTTTTGATCAGATATGTTGGCAGGTATTCCCCTTGTCTCGAATCCAGAATTTTTGGGTCGAATGACGCTCCATTATCAACATAATACTGTGTAGCTAATAAAGTGGCTAAATCACTATCATTTCGGCATTTATATTCGCCATGTTTTAAACCACGGATTATCTGGTGGTAGATGAGGTTATTTGCCACATTATCTTCAGGAGTGTTCAACCATGGAGTGAATATTTCTTTTCTGAAATACAATTTCCAACTGGCCGATTTCTCATTTTCCCCAAGTTCTTTACTGTATTGTTCACATTGCGATATTGCATCCATGATATGATCAGAACCACAACCAATAGACATTATCTGCAACAAATGAATGAAATGACTAACTTGAAGTTAATCCAACCGATTTTCGAGGGTTAAGGTACGTTTTGGGTGATTTAACATCCAAGATATTGATGTTGCCGTTCCTAGTCTGAATAAATCTGTTTATAACAGCTCTGATGTGGGCTTGAATCTGAACATCCGGATATTTCGCCAGATATTCATTTTCACACCCCTCTAAATTCATTGATCATTAGTGATGTTCCGTTACGATAATGGGACATCAATAATGTGTTTGGTTCTAAATCACAAGTCATTACAGATTTCAATAATTTTTACGGTTTTGGAAACAGAAGGTTGACGAATTTGAACAAAAATTGACATTAAAATAATAATCGCTTTCAGTTTCGGAATTCTATGATACCTGTAGTTCACATTAACCCTTTCAGCCCTGACTCTTTGATTTTATTATTATCATTATTATTATTATCATAAGTTCATTTACTATCAATTTAGAGTTTTTTTTTATATTTTATAAAAAAATGTTTTTTTTTTCTACGAATTTGCTTACAAGCAACCTTCTAGCAAGTTTTTCAACAAATATGAGGTAGTTCTCAGTATTCGTATAGGAACTATGAAGTAGTGGCAAATTCCACCACCAGGTCTTCAAATAAACTTGCTAGGTGTATGTTGAACTCTGTGAAGTCAGTGGTGGCAAATGCCACCGTCAGGGCCGAAAGGGTTAAGTCAGAAGCGGCAAACAATAATTCGAAGCCGACTGAGATGTTTCAATCATTCATAAAGACCCTGTATCCCAGGTGGTAACGGGGGTAATTACCCCCCCCCCCCAGAGCACTGGAAAATTTTATTTAGCAAAGAATGACCAACAAGAAAATAATATAATAATGCAATAAAATCAATATAAAAAAAAATCAAAAAAGAAAAATCAGTAAAATAAATGAAAAATTCTGAAGTTTTACTTTCAGTCGTAAGTTTTATTTTCGAAGATCATATTGCATAAACTGTATAAGTGGTGAGTCTGTTGTTTGATAAGATTGATACCTAAACTGCTCATGTTGTTTCTTGAGGGGGTAATCGATAAAAAATCTCGTCAAGTATAGGTACATCAAGCCTTGGCGATAATTCTGAAACTTTATATTTTGGAAGTCTTAGGGGGGTAATTAATTACCCCAGTACCCCTCCATATCTACGCCCTTATGTTGTTCAGTCTGAAGAAGAGAACATTTGTTTTCTGAACGATCTTCTGATTAAGAAGGTGTTGGATTCGTAAGAACGTGGCAATTAGAATTGGAAAGTTTGTGAAAAAATGTATAAAAAGTACTGCCGTGAAGTCAGGAGCTTTTGAGTGCTCTTTCATCCACGTTTTAGGTAGAATCGCATTTTCAAGTTTTAGAAACCGATTGAAAATTTTTTTAACAGCTCCAAAAAATTTAAAACTGAGCAGAATTCCAGACTTCACGTCGGTGTTTTAGGTTTCCATTTTTTTTTCCGATTATGCGCTAGAATTTAATACGGTATCTATGGTTTTGGCAATGCGATCTGGACAAATTTCGCACGTAATTTGAGTACATTATTGTCTATGTGTAAAATTTCATTCCAATCCATTCAGTATCAGAAAACAAATTTTCTGAATGGCCATATTTACGGAACCCCTAGTTTAATTTTGCTCATCGATAAACATGACCCCGACATTGGCGATCCAAACCTGAAAATTTCAAGTCCCTACGCCTTTCCGTTCGGAAGTTATAATTTTCTATGGTTCTGGTAATGCGATCTGGACAAAATGTAGCTTAAATATATCATTTTCCATTAAAATACAAAATTTCGTCACAATCGAATCCGTAGTTTTGAAATTATCAAGAAAACTAAATTTCAAACGACCATATTTAAGGAACCCCTAGTCTAATTCGGCTCATTGATGAACGTGACCGCGAAATTCGAGATCCAGACTTATCCTGAAAATTTTAAGTCCCTAGGCCTTTCCGTTCGAGAGTTATAATTTTCTATGGTTTCTATAGTTCTGGTCATGCGATCTGGAAAATTGTAGCTTGAATATATAATTCTCCATTGGAATACAAAATTTTGTCGCGATCGATTCCATATTTTTGAAATTATCAAGAAAACTAAATTTCAAACGACCATGACGAAATGATTTAGCCCTCGTATAAGGAGAACAAGCACTCAAAAAAGAACAGCAAAATATTAGTATAAAGAAGTTTACACCGTCAAAATATTTACAACGGGGGGTGAGGGGGATATGCACTATCCCGGAAAAATTTTTTTGAATTGTTCATTCAATTACCCCCCCCAGAAATTCAGCCTAGGACAGCCCTTGACAAGGGAGAGCTTTCAAATCTATGTGTCCTATGTCTAGGTAATAATGAAGTTTGTGAATTTCTCGTTCCATAACCATGATGATCAGACAATTTGATCCATTTACATTCGCTTTCTTTGGCATATAGCAAACATTTGAAAATATATAAACATGGCAAAGTTAAAATTTTATTTTCAATGAAAATTGGTCTGCAAATTAACATAGTTGCAACATGCTGTGTTTCAAAAAACATTTTCACGGCGCAAAAGCATCAACTACATTCAGGCAAATCACATTGCTACCGAAGATGTCACAACCGCAAATAAAATTTGCGTTTCGGAAATATTTCATCGTACTTTTTAATTAATAGTTCATTCGCATATTTTCATCTTCATACAATAGAGTCGGGCTCGAGTTGTATTTTCTAGGCGGCAAGTCCCATAAACTAGTCCCACTCTACCCTGATCGATCAGTCTTGGCAATACATTATTCGATGAGTCGGCGAGCAAGTTGGGGCTAACCGATTCGCCGTACCAATCCGACAAAGAATGTAGGCCTTTAAGGAATTCTTCTATTGAACGATGTTATTATGGGAACAGTAAATATTCAAAAATATTTTTTTTGAATAACAGAAAGAGAGGCCTATAAGGTGGGGGTAGTATGCGTTCCCATTTCAAGGAGGGATTTGAAACTAAATGAAAAGCTTCGAAACCATCCTCAAATTTATATTTAAAACCACGATTCATCAAGGGGTCAATAGTTTCCTCTTCTTCACCACATTCACATTTTGGGCTATCAACAGAATGCTATTGAAGAGTATTCTATTGCAACACCCAGGAACTTTTATTGATGGTTCAATAATTCCGAATTCGAGCCTTCTTTCATATTTATTTGAAACATAATGCAACCCAGAAGAACCGAATTTCTCACCTTATCACGTATTGAAATCAATAAAGAGAATCCAAATGTATCTGTCAACCCTAACTTCTGAATGATGTCATCACAGACCTCCCTTGCTGTACTGGCAGAATCAATCTTGAGGTTTTCGACATAATTGTCCATATAAGTCACTTCGACCACTATTGGCTTTTTATCTTTTGACGCCATAAGTTCTAACCAACTTGGAGGTTCCGTTCTAGGACCATTCTGGAAGGTTCGTTCCAATTTTTCCTCGCAAAATATGCTGTATCCAGGAGGTCCCTCTTGTATGAATGCGCGTAAATAGTTGATGAACCTATCCGATGGCGGAAAACATCCTATACAAAGGGCCAGTAAAATCCATCCACGAGCTCTAGAAACTTTGCTTGGATTGGAGGTGAGTTGTTTGCAGATTTGGCAGAAAATTTCGTCTCTGGAATTAAAAATAAGTCATACATTACTTCAATCCATGAATGAGATGAAAGTTCCTGAAATTTATAGATAACTGGCTTTAACCATTACAATATGGAGATTAGATTGGAAGAACAAAGATAATTGAGAGGTGGAAGATCCCTCAGAGTCAACACGTTCAGTTCCAAACAAATTCAATAGAAGAACAACGTGAACAATAACATGACGGGAAAAACGTTACACCGTTGATTGAAGTATTTTGGGCAGATACCCATCTATACGAGACTAAACTAGACCAAAAATTGGAATGGGAATTAGATGGCGCTGTTCGCATTACGTCATTTGCTATATTTGTGAGCGTTACTATTCCTTTTCTTGGCATTTCATCAGCATGAAATTTGTATTTTGTCATTGCTTGGTGCTTTTCGCCTTCTTATACTCTTGATTATCTCTTTAATTTTTGTTGGTGAGGCTAGGTTTTGAATTTCATCATCTTCAGGTGGGTCTTCCATCCATTCTCCCTTTTCTTCTCCTTTCTCTTCGAGTTCGTCACGATATGCATCTTCTCTGTAATTGATTTTGGCTTCTCTTTCTTTAGCATCAGCAAGTGCCTCTGTCCTATTATATTTTGAGTATGCCATTCCATTTGCTCCGTGCTGTGGAGGCAGCGTGGTCTGTTGCACTCAAATCATGTACTTTTTTTATCCCATCTAACTGTTCTCAGTTCACTTGTAATGAAGTGAATTTCGTTCATTGAATCACTCGGTATCAGTCGCGTCATTATAGAACTTCATCAATTTTTAAGTCATCCGGGGTGATGAAGTGAGAATCTGATTTTGACCAAAAGAGGTCCTCGGTTATTATTGATTTGTTTTATTCACAATATTTACGACTTGATGGTCCACATTTCGCTGAACAATCAGAGCAACGCCCCTCCGTTGCTATTTGGTCTATTATATCTATAAATCTCACAGTTTTTGAATAGAATTCGGCTGTTGTTGAGTTTTTTTCTTACAAGGCTATAAAATCGGGTTGTGTTTCAGCTAGTATTTCTTCTTATTTCAGATCTGCGGCACCGCAATCCGTTTATATTCAATGAAACGATTCTGATGGTGTTTCACTTTATGTTTGTATTATACATTCATAATTCATATTTCCTATAAGGTTCTGAGATTTCCCTTCTATCTCTCTTACGAATTTCAACAATATTCTACTTGAGATCTTTCCAGTTAATTTTTCAAGAATATCCGCTTTTTCGGACTGTTTTGTGTTAATTTCTTATTTCTTTTGTTATTATTTTTCTGACTTGTTCGGTCTTTCGTTGTTCCTTGATATATATTTGCATCGGAGTTTGTGAACAGATATGATACTGGGATATTTATTAATTTCTTTTTTCTTTCGAAAAATAGATTTCGGTTCCCCCTTTTTCATTCCTGTGACTATCTTATTTTCAATATATGCCTTGTAGCTAACTGGATGGCCCTTTTCTCCGCAAAGAACGCATGATGCATTTCTGCTCTCGTCTACTCTTGTCAGTCTTGAGAGCTGTGCTGCCCAGAGCATTTCACACACCTCCAAGGGAAGTTGCAAATGCTCTGGGCGTGTCCATATTTCTGGCTTATAAATATGTAATATATATAATAGCACTGCCTTTTTAGTTCTGTTCGAAGTCATTCTGACTTCAGCGTCTCTATTGTTTTGTTTTACCAGATCTTCCTTCCTTCCATCGACGAGCAGATACCTTATGACTGCGTTAATATTTTTCATTTCCGGTGATTGAAAGGTGAAAAATTCTTTTCATACGTGTCGAGGAATTTTGTTAATTTCCGATTATAATCCTCCGGATTTCTCAGGAAAGACTTTTATGCCATCTCTTATGGCTCTCGTTTATTTTAATTTTTCCTCAATGACTTTTTTGTAGATTTTACTCAAATCTGCAGTCCCCAATTTTCCAAAGAAAATCCAGGTCCGGATCAACTAAAATTATGGAACGGTTTCATCCTTCAAACAACCGAATAACATAGGAATCGATAGTTATTATCCAAAGTGACTTACAACCACTTTTTCGAAAACTTGACATTCAAGTTGAAAATTGGTGCAGCAAAATTGTCTGCGCGAAAATTTGAATCACGCATTTCCGTTCATTTTTTTGTGCTCTCTTCGAATCTGAAAACGGATTTTCAAAATTTCGATATATAGGGTGTTGTTTCAAGGATAAAACCGTTTCATAATTTTTTGTTAATCCAGACCTGGATTTTCTTTGTGATCATTAAGTAATTCATTTAAGCTTCAAATAAGGAAGACGTGTGCCAAATATTAAGAAAATCTACTAGGCGGTTCGCTTGTTATGACCTCGGAAAGAAATGAGCAAAATTCATAAATCACCCTGTATCTTGGTAACCAAGGCAGTCAAACCCAATAAATGTGGTATATGTATTTAGAACCACCTCGGTGTCCTCTATTCACTGTTTTTCCATTTACAAATGAAACACCCTGTATATTACTAGCAGACCTGGCCCCGCGTTACTGTGGCTAAGATATACGTTGAATTGAATTGTACTGAAATGTTCAATATAGTAGAATTATTATTATTATTATTAACCCTTACCTATCCCTAATTCAACCCTAACCTTGATGGCTTGATGTTGTTGCCTGTCGACTAAAAAACCACAACTTGGGGAAATGCTAGGAACACCGGAAAAGACATCCCGGTCCGTACTTCGAAGATACCCGATGAATAGCAGTCCTGTCTCTTTTCTCCTCATGTCTCCTGTCACAAAGCCGTAAACGCCTTCCAGTATCCTTCATGCTGTATCATTTTCTCTATTATATTCTCAACTGGCGGTATGCGGCCTATCTTTCCAACCAGTGCGTTCCTTTCCTCTGTTCATCTGAGGCAGTGACAGAATTTGTGCTTCGGGTCATCTACAACGTGGCATGCATGTAAAGATCATTCCTTGTCTGTCCAATCCTCTTAGTAAAGGTACCATAAGATTCATGCCCTGTCATGAATTGAGTCGTTTTATGCTCACATCGGATCCACTGCTCTAAATTCCTCCGCGCCCAAGCGGCATTTTACGCTCCATCATCCCATCTCTCCTGCCATTTTCTCAGTGTCATCAGATTCGATCGTGACGAAATTTTGTATACTAATGGAGAAATTTATATTCAAGCTACATTCCTCCAGAACACATGACCAGAACCATAGAAACCATAGAAAATCATAACTTTCGAACGGAAAGGCCTAGGGACTTGAAATTTTCAGGATAGGTGTGGATCTGAAATGTCGCGTTCACGTTTATCAATGAGCGCAATTATACTAGGGGTTCCGTAAATACGGTCGTTTGAAATGTTGTTTTCTCGATAATTTCTAAACTACCGATTCGATCGAGATGAAATTTTGTATTTCAATAGAGAATGATATATTAAAGCAATATTTTGTCCAGATCACATTACCAGAACAATAGAAACCATAGAAAATTGTACTTTTGAACGGAAAGGCCTAGGAACTTGAAATTTTCAGGGTGGGTTTGGATCGCGAATATCACAGTCACGTTCATCAATGAGCAAAATTAGACTAGGGGTTCCGTAAATATGGCTGTTCAAAATATTATTTTCCTGATAGTTTCGAAACTACTGATCGGATTGGAATGAAATTATGCACCAGCTGAGGAATAATGTATTCAAACTACGTGTATAATTTTGTCCAGATCGCATCACCAAGACCATAGATACTGTAGAAAATTCTAGCGAATTATCGAAAAAAAATTGATCAGCTGAAGCACTGACATAAAGTCTGGAGTTTCGCCTAAGTTTCAGAATTTTTTTGACAGCTGTCGAAAATTCATTCAATTGATTTCTAAAACTGGAAAATGCGAAACTACCTACAAGGTGCATGTACGAGCTTTTCATTACTGACATTATTCTACATTCTTGACAGTTACGAAAACTATGAACATTTTGTATTGGAAAATTTTCTTTCTCTTATTTTATTTTTTTTATTATATTATCCAATGTTTTCAATAATTATTATCCTATTCGGGACGTAGACGAATACCATCAAAAACCATGAACATCGGTCCAGCCGTTCTCGAGTTATAGGTGTTGGAACAAACCCGACTTTGTTTTTTATATTAAGATAAGGAGATATTCGTAATCGCTTTATAGTTCATTATTTTTTCAACCAGAAATTCATGTTATTTTCATACATACCTCAATTCCGGTCGAAGAATACCATGGCCAATTATAAAATGTATTTTTTCCAAATTATTGGTTCTCTTGCTATTAACCCATTCATTATAATTCTCAGAAGCGAACGTATCTTCCACTAGACCTTGCCTCAAATCTTCCAGCAGTTTATGTTTTTTCTTCAAGGTCATACTTATGAGTTTCTGTCTCTGGATTTTAGACATTGTGGCCATTTTATCCTCATGTTTCAGAATTTGCTGAAAGAAAAATTAGCTCAATTAAATCGACCTACCTCATTAATATCTGAAAATTGTTTCAGTTTTTCTGTTCCTGAAGTGCACTTTTTATATTCATCCGTAATTTTGCGCTGACTCGAGAGGAAAATGATAGAACTGAGAAACCAGTTGGATGAACTTGTGAATGTGAATATTAAATAGAGAGAATGAGGTAATAGAGCATCTATCAATTTCAGTGCAGATTTCGAATGAATAGATTCGTATAATTACTTCAAAATATGAATTTGATGAGCAGATCGTCGGTAAATTGACGAAGGGGCGTATCTGTAAATTATGATTTTTTCAGTTAGCTTTACTTTGGAAACCATAGTTCTAGCCTCTTGAGCCTCACATTACCCACCTAGTCCCAAAATGAAGCAAATACAGGAGATTATAGTCGATATGGGGTTGAAAATTTTAATCAGGTGATTTGTAGTACACCTAAGGACTTTGATCGCGGATATATTGAAAAATTACGAAAAGCACTGCCGTGAAGGCAGGAGCTTTTGAGCGCTCGTACATGCACCTTGTAGGTAGATTCGCATTTTCCAGTTTTAGAAATCAATTGAAGGAATTTTTGACTGCTGTCAAAAAAATTCTGAAACTTAGGCGAAACTCCAGACTTCATGTCGGTGCTTCAGCTGATCAATTTTTTTCCGATAATTCGCTAGAATTTTCCACGGTATCTATGGTCTTGGTGATGCGATCTGGACAAAATTTTGCACGTAGTTTGAATACATTATTCCTGAGCTAGGTGCATAATTTCATTCCAATCCGATCGGTAGTTTCGAAACTATCACGAAAAAAATATTTTGAACGGCCATATTTACGGAACCCCTAGTCCAGTTTTGCTCATTGATGAACATGACCGTGAAATTTGCGATCCAAACCCACCCTGAAAATTTCAAGTTCCTAGGCCTTTCCGTTCAAAAGTTAGAATTTTCTATGGTTTCTATGGTTCTGGTCATGCGATCTGGACAAAATATTGCTTCAATATATCATTCTCGATTAAAATACAAAATTTCATCTCGATCGAATCCGCAGTTTCGAATTTATCGAGAAAACAAAATTTCAAACGACCGTATTTACGGAACCCCTTGTATAATGTTGCTCATAGATGAACGTGATCACGACATTCGAGATCCACACCTATCCTGAAAATTTCAAGTCCCTAGGCCTTTCCGTTCAAAAGTTACAATTTTCTATGGTTTCTATGGTTCTGGTCATGCGATCTGGACAAAATTTCACATGTAGCTTGAACACCTCATTTTCCATTTGAGTGCAAAATTTCATCTCGATCAAATCTGTAGTTTTCAAGTAATCAGGGAAACAAAACTTTGAACGGCCATATTTACGGAACCCCTGGTGGAATTTGGCCCATTAACGAACTTAACCGAGCCATTCGGGAACTGAACCTACCCTGAAAATTTCAAGTTTCTAGGACATTCCGTTCGAGAGTTATCGTGTATACGGCCGGACGGACGGCCGGACGGACGGACGGACGGACGGACAGACTCGAATTTTCCGACGGATTCGTCATCAGTGAGTCGAACATAGTCGATTGAGACCATTTTCGGCTCAAAATTCGAAAAATACAGACATCGTGACGAAATGATATAGCCCTCGTGTAAGTAGTACGAGCGCTCAAAAACCAAAATTTGCAGATATAAATACGCTTGGAAAAATTTACAATGATTGAAAATATGCGTACTATTTTTCAATTTTCCAAAAGTTTCTGAGAGCCTTATTCATTTTCCCGAACGAGCGCTCGAAAATCAGGTAAAATTCAATTATGTCCTTCCGGTCGGCCGTAAACAGGATAACCTTCGAAATAGGAGACCTCTAGTATGTTCAAGGTCTGAATGCGCCGGTTAGGTTCGTTAACCTTTCAGTTGAGGAGCCTTGAATTCCAACAACAAACAGGTCGGGTCTCACTGACCCATAGTCGTTTTTTTTTATGAATAGATTTTTACTGATCATATTTAAGCAGTGGATTTTTATTGATCCAAAAAAGTTACTAAAACAAATATGTACATAAATTACAATCTAACAAAAGCAGAATACCTACATGAAAGCAAAATTTCGAAAATGCGAATATGGAAAAATTATAATAAGCACTATCGTGAAGTCAGGAGCTTTGAGCGCTTGTTCATGCACCTTGTAGGTAGATTCGCATTTTCCAGTTTTAGAAACCAATTAAAGAAATTTTAGGCAGCCGTCGAAAAAAATTTCAAACTAAGGCGAAACTCCAGACTCACGTCAGTACTTTTTTCGATAATTCGCTAGAATTGTCTACGATATCTATTGTCTTGGTGATGCGATCTGGACAAAATTTCTCACGTAGTTCGAATACATTATTGTTCATCTATGTGCGGATATATTTACGGAACCCCTAGTCTCATTTTTCTCACTGATGAACGTGACCGCGACATTCAAGATCTAAACCTACTCTGAAAATTTCTAGTCCCTAGGCCTTTCCGTTCGAAAATTATAATTTTCTATGGTTTCTATGGTTCTGGCGATCTAGACAAAATTGTGCATGTAGCTTGAACACGTCATTCTCCATCTGAGTGCAAAATTTCACCTCTTTCGAACCAGTTGTTTCGAAGTAATCAGGAGAACAAAATTTCGAACGGTCATATTTACGGAACCCCTTCTCAAATTTTGACCAATAACGAACTCAACCACCTCATTCGAGATTCGAACATACCCTGAAAATTTCGAGTTTCTAGGTCGTTCCGTTCGAGGGTTATCGGGCATACGGCCGGACGGACGGACGGACAGACCAAAAGGCCGGGTCTCACCCCTACTGAAAGATTAATGATCGAATTGATACTTTCAAGTTAATTTTGAGTTGAGGATGCGGAGGTTTTTGTGGAATTACGTAAGGAATAGTAAGGATTGTATCGCTAGAAGAAAAATAAAAACTGCGCTATATTAGAAACTATTCACCATATCCTACTGAAATTTTGTGTGTACATGAATATGGGATGGATAAAATGAGTACCCTGGATTTCAAGTTGATACTTTCTTGCCACCCCAACTTGAGTTTCACTCACTTGATATTCTTTCCTGTTAATGAAACTCCTCCCAAGAGTTTCCTTGAGGTTGCTCATTACTGGTTCTTTCATTCTCCTTGAATTTTCATACTTGGGTTCAGGAGTATCGCCCATAAATCTTAAAACCATTATAAAGATTGCTTGCGCAGCTATAATATCGTCAGGTGTTGGCAGTTCCAGAAGTGCTTCCTTCAAAGCCTTTTTTGAGTAAATTGGGCTCGTATTCTTCCAAAAATATGTTGCTGCGAATATACTGAAAGAGTATCCCGAAAGATCCTCTTTGGTTTTCTTCACTTGCATTTTTCCAGTTTTATTAACGTCATCCTGTGGAGATGGAAAAAAACGCTCAGTAAAACATGGATTTGCTTTTGTAGGTATTGAGGTCAAGAGTGCTGTGAAGTTTTCAAAGTAAGTCTTAGCTAGCATCACATTAATGAATATTCTATTTTCTCTTATCTGAAAAGTTCTCTTGTAATATGACATTATATACTTGGAAATCTCCAGGCTGGTTTCGACCCCGATTTTTTGTAATAAAAAAAGGTTCTATATAAAGAGCATTGACGTGTAGTCAGGAACTTTATAGTGCTCGTTCATCCACCTTCTATCAAAAGAAAATTGACAGCTGCCATAAAAACTGCAGCAGCTCTCGTCAATTATGTCGAATCAGATGTTACAGGAATTCGTGGATTTTTTTTCCGATAATTCGGTAGAATCTTCTACGGTTTCTATGGTCTTGGTGATGCGATCTAGAGAAAATTTCGCACGTAGTTTGAATATATAATTCTTCATCTATGTGCGAAATTTCATTTTGATCGGATCAGTATTTTCAAAATTATCAGAAAAAAATACTTTTAACGGCCATATCAACGGAACCCCTGGTCTAATTATGCTCATTGATGAACGTGACCTCGACATTCGAAATTCAAACCTATCCTGAAAATTTCCTAGGTCTTTCCACTCGAAAGTTATAATTTTCTATGGTTTCTACGGTTCTGCTCATGCGATGTAGCTTGAACACGCCATTCTCCATCTGAGTGCAAAATTTCATCTCGATCGAATCAGTAGTTTCGAAGTAATCAGGAGAACAAAATTTCGAACGGCCACATTTACGGAGCCCCTAGTGGAATTCTGCCCATTATCGAACTTAACTGCGGCATTCGAGATTTGAACCTACTCTGAAAATTTCCGTTCTAGAGTTATCGTGTATACGGACGGATGGACGTACTCGAATTTTTCGATAGATTCGTCATCGGTGAGTGGAACCTTGTCGATTCAGACAATTTTTGGCTCAAAATTCGAAAAGTACTGACATCATGACGAAATGATATTTATAATGAATTATAAATATATATTTTTGGTACACAATTACACTTAATGAATTTGATTTTATCAACATGGGGGTTTTCAGTCTAATAGGATTTTCCTCTACTTAACCCAAACAAAAATCAGATACAAACCGGTAATCTCTTTGTTTCCTCATTGTCAATTGATTCGCTAAGATCCAGATGCTTAGATATGTCGAATAACTTATCGATGTATTCGTCGGGTGTCTCTTCTATTGATGTTTCTCTCATTGCATATTCTCTGTTTAGTTCTTGCAATGTTTCTTTCATCCTTTGTTCGGCCAACTGTTTGAAATTTTTGTTATCTATCTTCTTCAATGATATTTCATCAATATTTCGTTGTTGAATTGCCTTATAGATTTTTCCAAACTGAGAATGAGATCGTGTCAAATATCCTCTGCAGAATGTTTGAAGACTAATGATGTTCTTCCTCAATTTCATGTAGCTGCTATTCAGCTCTCTGACTTTCAAGCGAACTTGAAGTCGCTGATATCCATTTCGTATTATTAAGTACCTGTAAATGGAATAATTTTCAATTAGAATTCCAGACTTCACTCAAAATCACAGACGGTGATCAAACAAAGAACAATAAAACCATTATGGAAAGTAATTGAATAATCTCATCCTAAGTTCCGGTACTTTCACCTACTACCCTGAGGGCCGGCTTCTTAACATCCGGATAAATAAATTTATCCTATAGTTAAGTTTTATTCGCAAAATAAGAGAAATGTCCATCTCTTCACTATCAGTTAGCGCTGTTCTTGGAATAAAAAATCCTTATTGGGAGAATAACTTATTCGGTACCAAAAGTCGTAGTTAACGGTTTTTTCGACTGATTCAACAGAATAAATACGTCAGCACAAATTTATGTCAGGATTGTCAGGTTAGGTAAGTTAGGTAAGGTTGTTTTGTTTTTCAACGAGTTGAACGTTTTGTGATTCGATTGTTGTTTTTGAGTTATATTTCTCCATGCTTGAATATGTTATTCCGGAACGAAAGTACCTATGTAATGAGGACACGATTTGATGATTCTCCATAAATGGAATTATGATGAATTCTACAATAGATTCGTATTTCAAAACGTTCAATTCATTCTTCAACGAATTCAAATCTTCAGAATCGGACTACTTGGTAAATATTCACACCACATGTGCCTAGAATAATTCTAGTTTCAAATTTAGTATTCACTTTATTATGGTATTTTTCGATTTTGAGAATTCAAGTCGTGCTGTAGTCCAATGGATAAACTACTTCTTACTCTGAGTTTTATGACAACTGGAGATTTTTATATGTCAATTATTGTAGACTTTGGAGGAATTATCAATCAAGTGATAAATGATTACCGAACTATTCGATAATTATGTTCATCTTCCACAAACACGTGAAGAACAGGTAGAGGCAGAAGAAAAATTCTATCATAAAGCTTGTTTCCCCAGAGAAATAGGAGCCATAGATTGTACACATATAAAGATTCAATCACCTGGAGGAGAAAATGCAGAAGTTTTTCGTAATCGCAAAAGTTTTTTCTCTTTGAATTGCCATGTCGCTTGTACCGCTGGCTTGAAAATTATAGATTTGGTATTTCGTTGGCCTGGTTCTGCAAATGACAGCCACATATTTGAAAATTCGTCGCAGAAACGTCGACAACAAAGAGAATGGCGAGAACAACCGAAATGAGGATCTTAAGATCTATCAAAGGGGTAACACTCAGAGACCATGTGGGGAGTTCAGATATAAGAGAGGAACTGGAGGTGCAGGATGACGTCAGATGGGTGAGAGCACGCAGGAGGTTCTGGAGAGACCACGTGGAAAGGATGCCGGGGGAAAGACTGGCCAAATGGGCGGAAACACAAAAACCTAGCACACGCAGACCATTGGGGCGCCCCAAAGCGTTGGAAAGAGAGTTGTTACTCGATGTTCCAGGAAACAAGCCAATAACAGGCAGAAAGCAGAAAACACAGGACAAAGTCCTATTCAAAAGTGGAAGAAGAAGAAAATAAGACTGGTTAACAGGCAAATGGGCAATGGTTTCTTAATTACTGATCGAGGCTATGCAAGTAAACAGTACATCATTACTTACTATTAGAAAACACAGAAAATGAAGAACACTAAAATATTCCTCTTTTCCTTTTTGGGAAACTTATATTTCTTATATTTAACTCATTAAAAAAGAAAAAGAGGAATTTTTTAGTGTTCTCATCAGGGAAGAAAGAGTTATGAGAACTTTAAAATATATTCCTCTTTTCCTTTTTGAATGAGTTGAATATAAGAAATATAAGTTTCCCAAAAAGGAAAAGAGGAATATTTTAGTGTTCTCATTGTTTCATCAGGGAAGAAGGAGTTATGAGAACATTAAAATATTCCTCTTTTCTTTTTTGAATGAGTTAAATATAAAAATATAAGTTTCCCAATAAGGAAAAGAGGAATATTTTAGTGTTCTCATAACTCTTTCTTCCCTTATGTAATTGTTCATTTTCGTTGTAGCCTGAAGAAAAGGAGAATTGTCCTCGAAATTGTAGCGAATGTAGTTGATTGAGGAATAAAAAATTGCCACGTAACCGAGCCAAGTTTTTTCTCCTGATTCTGATTTTTTGGCAACTTATTCAATTTGAATTTCCATTAATATTCTTTGCAATAAGATGTCAGCTTGCATTTGCTCAGAAAATTGAAGTGGCTTGTGCATAACATAGCAATAGATTTTAATTAAGAAATTTTTAGGGGGGACGATACCATCGAGGAATTTCCAGGAGATCGAAATAATGAAGATATGATTGAAGATGGTGATAGTTTTTTTCTTGATCATTTCGCAAATTTATATATTAATGGAAACACTAGTTTGTATAATCAGTAAATATTCTTCCACATAATGTAATTTTAATTTTCCCTTGTGAGTTTATAGGATTTGCCTCAACTCGGATCAATTGTATAATAATAATATTAAAAGAATGAAAGTTTTTCGTCCGAAAACAGATGAACATCAAATGGTCGAAAATAAATTGTATATACCATATCATATCTGAAAAAAAGGAGCAGCTCTTTCGATTGGTGCAAAAGCTAGCTATCTATCCCACTTTAAAATTCGAATATGCAAAAAACCATACGTCACATCAAATAAGAATATCTTTCTGATATCTTGGTATTCAACTTTTAAAAGAATTTGTCGAATGGATATTATTTTAATAATTCAATTTTTTTTTCAATTTTCTCAAATATAAGGCCATTTCCTTAGGCTTCCAACGAATTGATTATGATTTGTGTGCAATAACCGGCTACGATCAACTTTTATTATTACTTTTTTATAGCAACAATTAAATTTTTATGTTTAAAAGTAAGTCCAAGGATCGTAAATAGCCATAGATATAATTCAAAGTTCAATGAAAATGGTACATACAATTTTAAAAATTAGTGAATAAAAACCTTAATTACGGATTATCAATTTATTTTTTTTTACATCATACCTAATTAATATTCTCTAATTGTTTTCTTTTGATTTCCTCTTCATATAGGAGAATTCCCATTTCTACCTCATGCTTTTCTTTTACCTCTTGTGAAATTACATAGAACACAACTGAAAATACTGAAAACTCGAATGTAAAATTTTCTAAGGTTAATGTCGACGATATTTAAGGTTAACACTGTTTCACCGTCTAGAGAATAGTAAAAGTTTTCTTTCCATGTCTATTGTTCTTCCATTACTTCCAGTTTCAGTATTATATGGTTGCCAAAACTGACGAATCTGGCTAATAGCAAAGATATTAGACTGTTACTCTTTGCGAATAGTTATCTATCAGCTAACTTGAAGTGAAAAGCCGCTAATAGGCTATTCTCCGAATAGGAAGTATATCTTCATTTATTCGACCGATAGTTATTCTCCTGGTAGTGGTTATTTATTCGGATGTGATGGTTATTATTTACTAATATTCATAGAGGATGATCAGGATCCGGAAATAGGAATATCTATTGCTATTGAGGTTTGTTTCCTAGATTTTCGTGACAATATCTAGTATGGAAGGATAAGATGCTACTTTTGCCTAACCGGCCCCCAGATGACAGCAATAGTTTCGATTCAAATTCGAAATCCCTCAATTCACGTACTGTTAGGAGTACAGATTTGCGTTAAAGAATTTCAAGCAAGAACATTTGTTTAAAATTTCCTGTCCGCGCTGAAAGTCTTTCCAACAAAAAATTCTTCAAATTTGAATGATTAAATTTTTATACCTCAGAGTTCATGAATCGGGTTCTCGGGCTAGTTAGGTCCATGACCGGTAATAACTGATTCTTGTATCCAATTTCATGATAGTGTTCCTTCAGTTCCGAGTGACGAGGTTTTTTTATTCGATTTTTGGATATTACATTCCTGATACGTGAACTCTGAAAAATTCAGAGAGGATTATAATTTTGGATGATTTAGGTTATTAGGTCCGCATTCGCATATTTATATTTTCCTTATAACTCCAGCGTGTTATGAAGAATACCAGATGTTTTGTCTGTTTCATTAATTGTTCTCAAATCCAAATTGAACCTCATCCGAGTTCCTATTCAGTCTAGTTCGATTTTTGTTCTCTTTTCGAGAAAAGTAGAACCATTTTATTCGTCTACAATAGACGTCAGATTATTTTGGAATCTTTGGTATTATTCAACTTGTACACTGTAATTTCAACCACCAAATTGCAACCTTCAATTAGTAATCATTTAACAGTACTATTGTTGTATTCATTGTAGCGTATACTTGAGCGTAGAACTCATCGCAGAAGTATTCATTGCAACCACTCATGCATTGTATCAAAACCTGTATGAAATCACTCTCGCCACTTGCTATCTAAGAGCAGAAAGTAAGAAATATACAGTTTCATTTCGTCTACAGCGTTCCTCTTCGATTGTTTATCTAGTAGCAAATAGACAACGCAACAGGTAAATCATACATTTACCAAGCGGTTTTCAAGTGTGAACACCCTAGCAAACATCAAGACTACTATGCACGCATAATAATTCATCAGAATGCAAAAGTATCAAACTAATAAATAAAAAAAAAATTACGAAAAGCTCTGCCGTGAAGGCAGGAGCTTTTGAGCGCTCGTACATGCACCTTGTAGGTAGATTCGCATTTTCCAGTTTTAAAAATCGATTGAAGGAATTTTTGACTGCTGTCAAACAAATTCTGAAACTTAGGCAAAACTCCAGACTTCATGTCGATGCTTCAGCTGATCAATTTTTTTCCGATAATTCGCTAGAATTTTCCACGGTATCTATGGTCTTGGTGGTGCGATCTGGACAAAATTTTGCACGTAGTTTGAATACATTATTCCTGAGCTAGGTGCATAATTTCATTCCAATCCGATCAGTAGTTTCGAAACTATCAGGAAAAAAATATTTTGAACGGCTATATTTACGGAACCCCTAGTCTAATTTTGCTCATTGATGAACGTGACCGTGCAATTTGCGATCCAAACCCACCCTGAAAATTTCAAGTTCCTAGGTCTTTCCGTTCAAAAGTTAGGATTTTCTATGGTTTCTATGGTTCTGGTCATGCGATCTGGACAAAATATTGCTTCAATATATCATTCTCGTTTAAAATACAAAATTTCATCTCGATCGAATCCGTAGTTTCGAATTTATCGAGAAAACAAAATTTCAAACGACCGTATTTACGGAACCCCTTGTATAATGTTGCTCATAGATGAACGTGATAACGACATTCAAGATCCACACCTATCCTGAAAATTTCAAGTCCCTAGGCGTTTCCGTTCAAAAGTTACAATTTTCTATGGTTTCTATGGTTCTGGTCATGCGATCTGGACAAAATTCCACATGTAGCTTAAACACCTCATTTTCTATCTGAGTGCAAAATTTCATCTCGATCAAATCTGTAGTTTTCAAGTAATCAGGGAAACAAAACTTTGAACGGCCATATTTACGGAACCCCTGTTGGAATTTGGCCCATTAACGAACTTAACCGAGCCATTCGGGAACTGAACCCACACTGAAAATTTCAAGTCTCTAGGTTGTTCCGTTCGAGAGTTATCGTGCTTACGGCCGGCCGGACGGCCGGACGGCCGGACGGACAGACTCGAATTTTCCGACGGATTCGTCATCAGTGAGTCGAACATAGTCGATTGAGACCATTTTCGGCTCAAAATTCGAAAAATACAGACATCGTGACGAAATGATATAGCCCTCGTGTAAGTAGTACGAGCGCTCAAAAAGTGTAAAATTCTATAAAGATCATTGTAGTCACCTCTGTTTGAGTCCTCTAGCTCTCCAATATTTTTGGAACACTATTGCAGCTTCTCTTTGCTTCAGGAAAAATCTCCTCCATAACCATGCTCTTATAGCTTTCTGTAAGACCACAATATATTTCGCAAGAATATCTGCGCGACTTCTTTCCAACAATTCGTTGTCTTGGTGCTTCAAAAACAATTTCGTATGTCCCGATTGAAAATTTTCTCCTTTGACAAAGATCATTTCGCAAATCTTCTGCGATGACTCCTTATTATTACCTTTATGCGAAGGAGGAATGGCTTTCCCCAAGTATCGAAATCTATCAACGAACTCTTCGTAGTTGTAACGAATAGGATAACCAGCTTGTCTTATTTTTGCAGTTTCCATCATTCCTGAATATCTTAGCTGGCGGCAACATAATGCTCTGTCTAAAATCTGAAAGAATAACATATTAGATGCTATCACTCGGCTTGCTACTAGTGCGAAACAATATTCACTTCACGATACCGAGGCGATATCATCGGAAAAAGACGATTAGACATATACAGTGTTTAAAAAAAAAAACTGAAAAATTTCCAAAGGGTATAAACCGGAATGAGCAGAAAAAATTGATGAACATGTAACGGTTTCGGAAATTATTCTTTCTTGCACATTCGTTTGCCATCATATATTATGTACGAACCCAAAAAGCTTCGGCCGAAAACAAGAAACAAACTAACATAAGACGTTGAAAGTATCCTCCTTTTTTTCCCTAGCAGGCACAAATCTCAGCCTCAGTAAATAGCTCTTCACGCACGGTGAGCTCAACGTTTAATAATTCCGCAAGTAGCTACCTACATTTTCAATATGTCAAGCGACAGGTACTGAGAATGAAAATTTTATATCCCAACGTCATGGCAATAGCAGGGTACTCATTTGATTAAATGAAGTACCTTGTTCAGACTATTTTGGAACACTGTTTAGGATATGTATTATACGTAATGCGTTATATACTGATAGTTGATATTCAAATGTCTATTACTCGGAAACTAAATGCAAAATGACAACTTTCGACTGATGAGCCCAGCCTCTTTCCTGTCACTCAGTAAAGAAGAGTAAAAGTGATCAACTGAAGAGGAAAAAGTGGACGATTCAGTTCATTTTTAGAGGTTCCGAGTCGAAAGAGAATGAGATCTCAGTGAAACCTGCCATAAATTTGAAAATAATAGCAATAATAAAAAATAAAATGCTGTACAAGATCATGGCTGTCAAGAAAATATATCGAAGGGGGGAGTTGTTCTTTGTCTTATTTATTGCATTTTCCTACAAGCGTTTTGAAAATATTGCTTTCCACACGCATGTACGTTTGGAAAGTAGCACTTTTCCGCACGTAAATATTGAAGAGTAGCGTCAATCATAAAATTTCGACATGTCTCTATGAGCCGAGCGCAAAAAAAATAATCTCTAATAACGTCAATTCCAAGACTTCAACTTCAGTATCAAGACGAAAACTATCCGTGAAAGTGTTTCATTTACGCTAGTAGGAAAAAAAATATTGTTCCACTCGACTGCTTGGCCAACTCCGATCCGCGTCGATCGGTCAACTGCAGTCTCTTGCGGAAAAGTATTACTTTCCACACTGAGGAATATAACTATTCCATGACTAGAGTGAACCGTGTACCTTATTCAATGTGTTTTTTTTTTCGTTTTTATCTTGGCTTTCCTAGGTCTCTGTGATACCCATCAGAAGTTCATAGCTTTTGCGAGTTAGGAGATTTCTATGGTTCCGGTCAAGCGATCTGGACAAAATGTAGCTTGAATATATCATTTTCCATTGAAATACAAAATTTCGTCACGATCGAAACTGTACTTTCGAAATTATCAAGAAAACTAAATTTTAAACGACCATAGTCACGGAACTCCTAGTCTAACTTTCCTCAATGATGACCGTGACCGCGAAATTCTAGATCCACACCTAGCTTACCTTTCGTAAATTTAGAATTTTTACTAAACAACAACATGGTTTCATGAAAAACAGAAACACCGAAACTACAATCTTTCAGCTCACTAGCAAACTAGTTGAATGTGTTGATAATGGATATGTTCCTTTAGGCCTATTCGCCCTATTCTTGGATTTAACGAAAGCATTTGATTGTGTTGACCATCAGCAACTATTAAATAAACTCGAACTATATGGGATCAGAGATACGCAGTTGAAACTCATAGGAAGCTATCTACAAGGCCGAAGACAAAAGGTAATTATCCCAATCCAGGAATGCAAGTATGAATCAGAGGAGAAGATGGTTGAGTTGGGGGTCACGCAGGGGAGCATTTTAGGTCCGATATTCTTTCTCATAATATATAAATGATTTACCAGCTGAACTTGATGCTAATGTAAATCTAACCAATGTACACTATAAATTTTCTGGGAATTCCTCTTGACATAAATTCAAAATGGCATAATCATATTCAGAACCTCAGCAAGAAATTGTATAGGGTCATTTACACTTTGAATGTACTCAGATATCATGTAGATAGAGACACAATGAGGGTATTGTACTATTCAAACTTTCAATCGCTAATGGCATATGGCATTATAATATGGGAAAACAGTAACCATGTAAATAGTCTCTTCAAAATTCAGGAGCTAGCCATCAGACTCATGTACAAGATGAAGTTTCGTGAGTCTTGCAGAACTGTCTTTAAGAAAAATGATTTTTGACAATAACTGGTCTGTATGTATATAAAAAAATTACGAAAAGCACTGCCGTGAAGGCAGGAGCTTTTGAGCGCTCGTACATGCACCTTGTAGGTAGATTCGCATTCTCCAGTTTTTTTTTAAGCTGTCAAAGAAAATTTCAAACCAACGCGAAAATCCAGACTTCACGTCAGTGCTTCGGTGACCATTTTCTTTTTCGATAATTCGCTAGAATTTTCAACGGTATCTATGGTCTTGGTAATGCGATCTGGACAAAATTATACCTTATTCTTCATACATGTGCGAAATTTCATTTCAATCCAATAAGTATTTTCGAAATTATCAAAAAAAAATATAGTTTGAATGGCAATATTTACGGAACCCCTAGTCTAATTTGGCTCATTGATGAAAGTGATCGCGAAATTCGCGATCCGAACCTATCCTGAAAATTTCAAGTCCCTAGGCCTTTTCGTTCGAAAGTTATAATTTTCTATGGTTTCTATGGTTCTGATCATACGATCTGGAAAAAATGTAGCTCGAATATATCATTCTCA
Organism: Aphidecta obliterata; assembly: GCA_963966015.1. Lineage (NCBI taxonomy): Eukaryota > Metazoa > Arthropoda > Insecta > Coleoptera > Coccinellidae > Aphidecta > Aphidecta obliterata. The sequence goes on along the minus strand of OZ014430.1, from coordinate 5,045,755 downwards.
ATTTAAATACAAAATTTCGTCAGGATCGAATCCATAGTTTTGAAATTATCAAGAAAATCGAATTTCAAACGGCCATATTCACGGAACCCCTAATCTAATTTTGCTCATTAATTAACGTGAGCGGAAAATTCGCGATCCGAACCTATCCTGAAAATTTCGAGTCCCTAGGCCTTTCCGTTCGAAAGTTATAATTTTCTATGGTTTCTATGGTCCTGATCATGCGATCTGGAAAAAATGTAGCTCGAATAAATCATTCTCAATTTAAATACAAAATTTCGTCATTATCAAATCCATAATTTTGAAATTATCAAGAAAACTGAATTTCAAACAGCCATATTTACGGAACCCCTAGTCTAATTTTGCTCATTGATACACGTGAACGCTACATTCACAATCCACACCTATCCTGAAAATTTCAAGTCCCTAGACCTTTCCATTACAAAGTTATATTTTTCTATGGTTCCTATGGTTCTGGTCATGTGAGCTGGACAAAATTCTGCATGTAGCTTGAGTACGTAATTATCCATCTGAGTGCAAAATTTCACCTCGATCGAATCAGTAGTTTCGAAGTAATCAGAAAAACAAAATTTCGAGCGGCCATATTCACGGAACCCCTGGGCGAATTTTGCCCAATAACGAACTCAACCGCGGGATTTGAGATTCGAACCTACCCTGAAAATTTCAAGTTTCTAGCACTTTCCGTTCGAGAGTTATCGTGTATACGGACGGACGGCCGGACGGACGGACAGACTCGAATTTTTCGATGGATTCGTCATCAGTGAGTCGAACTTAGTCGTTTGAGACCATTTTCAGTTCAAAATTCGAAAAATACAGACATCGTGACGAAATGATATAGCCCTCGTATAAGTGGTACTAGCGCTCAAAAAGCATCCAGAATTTTTTACTGAACATCTCAATGTAGTAATACGAGACGAAGGGACCTATACTTGTATCCTAGGGTTTCCTTGAGTCTAGCACAAAACAATGCTAAATATATGTGTTTGAAATTATTCAACCAATTACCAGAGTACATACGAAATATTCGAGGGCAATCTGAATTCAGGAATAAATTGTATAATTTTATATTAAATGTTGAACCTTGCACAGTACAAGAGTATTTTGCTGCCTGTAGCAACGTAAGATTTTGTTAATACCTACAATTATTCTGTAACTGACCTCAATGACCTCATTTCTATTTTTTTGTATATTTTAGCATGTATGTGATAATTTTAGAGATGCAAATAAAGTATTATTATTATTATATTATCCTGAAATTTCAAGTCCCTAGGCCTTTCCGTTCAAAAGTTATGATTTTCTATGGTTTCTATGGTTCTGGTTATGAGGTCTGGACAAAATGTAGGTTGAATATATCATTGTCTATTGAAATACAAAATTTCGTCACGATCGAATCCGTGGTTTTGTAATTATCAAGAAAACTAAATTTTAAACGACCATATTTACGGAACCCCTAGTATAATTTTGCTCATTGATGAACGTGACCAAGATCAAAACCTACCCAGATAATTTCAAGTCCCTAGGCCTTTCCGTTCAAAAGTTATAATTTTCTAAGGTTTCTATGGTTCTGGTGATGTGATCTAGACAAAATGCATGTAACTTGAACACTTCATTCTCCATCTGAGTGCAAAATTTCACCTCGATCGAATCAGTATTTTCGAAGTAATCAGGAGAACAAAATTTCGAACGGCTATCTTTACGGAACCCCTGGTGGAATTTTGCCCAATAACGAACCTAACCGCGGCATTTGAGATTCGAACCTACCCTGAAAATTTCAAGATTCTAAGTTGTTGCGTTCGAAAGTTATCGTGTATACGGCCGAACGGACGGACAGACTAGAATTTTCCGACGGATTCGTCATCAGTGAGTCGAACATAGTCGATTGAGATCATTTTCGGCTCAAAATTCGAAAAATACAGACATCGTGACGAAATGATATAGCCCTCGTGTAAGTAGTACGAGCGCTCCAAAACCTGTTCGGTGTCTACAAAAATGAATGAGTCGAACATCAACATAATGTTTGTTATTCGCGATCCTTTATGAATTCTGAATTTACTTACTTTGGGTTGTTTTTGCTCATTTGGTTTAATGCATCTCACAAAGAACGGATGACAAGAATTCAAAGTTTTCATAAGAATATCCAGTGAGTTCCTGAATTCCGACGAAAGTGTTTTTTTAGCGCTTACTCCCTCGGTGTCACCTTCGAACAATATTCGCAATGCATTATTCGTTGAAGACAAAGCAAGTTGTTTCATATCGTGACTGAATGTATCACGATTCTTCTCCAGGAAACCTTGAAAATAGGAACAAAAAGCAAGAATGAAGGATTGAAGGAAAAAAAAAATATATCTGTATATATATACAGGTTGTTCCTGAATTGGAGGTACAAACGAAGAGGGGAGATTTCTTCGGTAGTGTTGAGAAAAAAAGTCCCATAAACATGAGATCGCAAACGTTTCGTTTTCGAGATACAGGGTGTTGAAGTTTAAATTTTCTCAAGTTTTTTTCTCATAGTATCTACACTTCACAAGATATTTGGCATAGATATCACAATTGAGTATGGCATGGGACATGCCAATTTCGATAGCAAATATACAGGGTGATATTTTTTCTGAAACACTCTCCCTGTTTTCCTCCAGAATTTTTTTTTGGTGAGCAACTGTTAATTTGTAAAAATGTAGAAAGCAGCTCTGGTGTTATAATAAACTTTATGGTCTCTTGTAGTTCCGTCGTATCTGCTAACGATTTTGAAAAACAAATTTTGAACGATTTTCTAGACATCCTCAAAAAATCCACCCTGTAGATTTTTTATCAAAATTGGCATGTCCCATGGTGTGAACTCCCAATTGTAATATCCATGCCAAATTTCAGTTGAATATCTTGTGGAGTGTAGATACTATGAGAAAAAAACTTTAACACCCTGTATCTCAAAAACGAAACGTTTGCGAACCCATGTTTATGGGACTTTTTTCCTTAAAATTAATCAAGGAACCTCCCCACTTCGTTTGTACCTTCAATTTAGGAATAACATTCCCATAAGCCTTACCATAAAATGTGAAAAAAAAAACTAAATATATATATTCAATTTTTCTCCTAAATAAATAGCTCCGGTTCGTAAAAATTGACATACTCTCCTTTCAAGCAAAAAAGTTAATTAGAATAATATTATTTGGTTCAAATATTCACCTTCAACGTTATAAACTACTATCCCTGCAAAGTGTTGAATACCAAAAGAAGTGCTCCATTCAGATTTGGGTTTAATGTAGTAATTCTTGGATTGATGATTAGAATTGATTTTTTCCAACATCGTTTTGTCAGTTCCTTTTGGAAATTTACTCTCTTCGTCAATCAAGGACATAACACACATTGATTTCATGCCGATGAGTTCCAGAACTTCCCGATTGTCCATGAATGCGATATTTTTCCAGGAAATTCCTTCGCTTGTATAGTAATCTTGTTCTTGCTTGAAAATATGGTGAACGAAAAACTGTTGGAGGTTTTCATTAGCGTAGTTTATACACAGTTGCTCAAAACTATTGTGAGTGAAATTCTCGAATCCAAATATGTCCAATACACCGATTGAAACTTTCGAATATCCTTTCGATTTGTTGATAGCAGTATTAATTTTTTGCACAATCCTCATGAACAGCTTACCATAGACTCCTTTGACAAAAGCGTTCCTAGTTTCAGCAGCTTGTTCTTTCGACAAATTCGTTTTCACAGTATCACCATGTGCGAATATTGTTTTTTTTGTTAGTGCACCGTTCAAGATATTTCGATTTGAACCTAATAATTTAGCAATTTTATCAGCTGATCCCGTATCGCTGATTTCTGAAGAGTCTGAATTCAATGTAGACCCTGATTTGAATTTCAAGTTTCCTAGATGTAAAATGCTGGCAAGTATTTGGAATATACCTGAAATTTCGTCGTCCGTAAAATTAAGAACTTTCATAGCATTCAGAATGCTCGTGAACTCCTCTTCTTCATCAATGCCATCTAATTTCAGTGTTTTCCCACCATTCAGATAGCTGTAAATGGATGCATCTCCAAGATCAAGCTTTTTCTTCTCATCTCTACAGAGGCCAGCACAAATGCAATAAAATATGTGATAGTTTCTTTCGCCTTCGTTTAGCGATACAATTCTGCTCTTTTCTAGCAAATATTGTTTTATTTCCGCACATTCTATAATTCCATTGTTGTCGAATTTTATGTTGATATATTTACCGAATCGTGATGAATTATCATTGCGAACTGTTTTTGCGTTACCAAATGCTTCAAGAATAGGATTTGCTTCCAGAATTTGCTGCTCTATCCAGCTGTGCTGTCCACTGGACGAAGTGAGGTATTGGAGAATTAATTTAGTACTTTCGGTTTTTCCAGCACCACTTTCACCGCTGAAAAAATAGAATTTATTGTTAATAAATATATTATTCACCCGAAACCATGGAGAAACTTAAAAACCATGTAAAATTAATCGAACTAAGCATTTGCTTAGTTGTCTAAAATCGACCCATTTCAAAGTCCTTGATGATATAATATGTATTTCAATAAAACAAATGACTCAATACTCATTCAAATGTGCTTCAAATTCATAACGATTGACAGTTGCAATCTTTAACAAATTCTGTTAAGAAATAGGTTCTTTTTTGTATCTAAAAAAAATAATTCAAAATCTGAAGCTGTCTACTTTTCGCATTGATTCTAACTTGCACTTTGCGGTGTTTGTTTATTTTTTACTCAATAGCTATCTCAGTTAATATTGGTCCTAAAGAAACGTTCACATGGGCAAATATGAAGTATTTTTTATGAGCATTCAGAATTCAGTACTAGGAAATGCAAAAACGAGTCGTAAACCTAAAAATTTTATGTAAACTGATATTTTTTAATGGAACACCCTGTATTTTATCTTTCTAATCGGTAGAGCTCTTTATTCTGATTTCAGAGATATAAACTTTATGGAGGTTATCTTTGTCAGTTTGCGAAAAATATGTTTTCGTCCGAATCTAGGGCAGCCATAGAACGCCGCACGACAAAAAAAATACGATATGTGGATTGGCAGAAACAAAACCATTCTCTGGCCTCCTAACATTTCCGAGTTGACCCCATTGGATACTTTTTTATTGGGATATTTAAAATCTGAAGTTTATATCAACCGTTCTCAAACTTTTTAAGATATTCAAATCAGAATAAAAAGGAAGGAATTGATAATCCCAACAATCAACCAGAAATATAAAGGGAAACGTCGAAAACTCAATAAAAAAATTTGGAAAAGCACTGCAGGAGCTCTTGAGCGCTCGTTCATCCACCTTGTAGTTAGATTCGCATTCTTCAGTTTTAGAAACCAATTGGAAAGATTTTGACAGCTGTCAAAAAAAAATCAGAAAATCTATCCTCCACGTTCCCCGGACCTGAATCCGTTAGATTTTTTTTACTGCGGTTGCCTAAAAGACGAGGTTTATTCGGTGCCAATCAGAACTCTTGAAGAGTTACGTCGCCGTGTCCAGCAAGCTGCTTCAAAGATTTCCTATCAGTGTCAAGCGCGAAATCTGAAGGGGCGTTCATTCGTAGATGTCTAGCATGAAAGACGCATATTTTTTTTGAGTTGGCCATACAGGCTTTCTCAAATTTTATTTCCACCATGAACGATTAAACTTTCACATTATGGAATATTCATCACATTTTATGATGAAATTTGAAGTTGGACATTTTTTTCCAAAAAAGTACGGTTTTCAGCATATCTATTGGTATTTCAATGAAGAATAATTCAACATGAAGAAACGGATGGATTTGATCCACTTGTGAGCGTGATACACAGAAACGCAACGTGATGTGCAAGAAATCATTATTTTGAAAAAAAATATATTTCTAGTGGGGATAGATTTTTTTTTGTATTTTTTTCAGAGATTCCAATAGCTCTTCTATACAGTGTTACAGGGTTATCCATTCATACCGGGACACCCTGTATAAATAACTGAGATAGCTATTGAGTAAATGCTATTCGAAATTAAAAATCCAAATCGATTTCAGTTCGTCTAGGTTCTAGGACAATCTAGTAATGTATCTGATTCAACATTTTAATGGTTCAAAGGTTGAGCATATTCGACATGTCTAGATATCTATCTAGAGCAACAAAATCAATGAAAATTCGAGATCAATATTTTCGGAAAGAAATGAGAAAAATCGAATAGGTAAAGAACCAAGCGAAGAGCTACCAGATCAATCTCAAGCAAGACGCCCAGAGTAAGGGAAGACTCCAAGTCTCGCTCCATAGCACGCAGTGTTCATAATAGCCCCGTTCGCAGAGCGATTCAAAATGATTCTTAGGGTAGAAACCTAGTGAAGCCTCAAGCATCAAAAACAAATGCATGTTACTGAACTAAACCGTTCATAGTGAAGCATCGACCATCGCCGTTGCCGAGAAATCACATCGATTTGATTTTCGAGATTCTCCGCAGGCATGTTGCTCGAAACGAGATACTATATGATTGGTGCTATCCATATTTTGCATAGAGCAGTTTGATTTCAGCAGGGGTGACTACGCCGGCCTGAATGCCTTTTTGGCTTCTGTGAACTGGGATTTTGACGTGGAAGAGGTTGGTAGACCAGTGAGTGAATTTTATGACCTATATCGCTTCATTCCTCTGGAACCTGAAAGGTGCACTAAGTTCCCGGTCTGGTTTAGTTGTGAACTAATTCGAATGGTGGGTACTGAGAGGCGAGCTCATAGAAGAGCGCAGTGATTATGCCGAGTTCTCCCGGATGCGCGAGTATTGTTAAACACTTAGTAAATCTCTCTATGATTCTTATCTGTGAAGGGTAGAGGGTTACATTCATTCTAACCCGAGGTATTTTTGGTCTTATCTGAATTCCAAAAGGAAGTCTTCTGATCTGCCTGAGCGGATGTCCTTTCGGGGGAGGACGGTTTCTGGTGGCTTCAATGTGGTTGACCTTTTTGTTCTCTCTGTGAGGTATATAATGATGAAGTGGTAGTTCCGCCCGAGATCAGATCGACAAATAACGTTAACTTGACTTCTTGTCGCTTCACCTCTGGCGAGATATACGGGGTTATTACTGAAATAAAATCAGGGCTCTCTGGCGGGCCGTATGGAGTTCTGAAGAAGTGCGTGAACACATTGTCAATACCCCTCTGTACCTAATTTAATATGTCCCTTGAGCGCGGCGTGTTTCCCGAATTCTGGAAGAGGAGTTTCTTGGTGCCGATATACAAGTCCGGCTTGAAGACCAATGTACTAAACCTGAGGTTTCTACCCTTATTAATCGTATTCCGCTGTCACCATATCTCATCTATTTTCCGAAAAGGTCTAGGTTCATGCTCTCTGCACGAAGAGAGAGTCTTTCATCTTATAATTTCTGAGGAACAGGTGTTCAGGAAAGAAAACCTCGATATTTTAAAGGAACATATTATATTTACGAAAAATGATGGTAAAATGCGTACATAAAATCGAAATTTTCACAGACATCAAAAAAAACATCTAAATAGAACATCTATCATCCACCTAATTTCTCATAATCGCAATTAAATCAAACAATTAAACTGTTACTTCTTACAAACATCCTAATCTAAATGTACGAGGGGTCAAATAATCAACTGCAACTAATATTCAAATTGCGTACGTAAAATCGAACATACATCAAATCAACTTCGGATCGAGATATCAATAATATTGGGGATTAAAATATCACCATTCACATTAATAGGGGTTAAAAACTTTGAACTGAATCTTCCTACCTTGGTCTGCAAATCACCTAATTCCTTTTTGTACTTATTTGAAAACAAAACCACCCACACGCGATAGTGGCTTTTATTTTTATTTGAACTCCCGAAATCGAAATACGGCTTTAAACTCTACTCAAAATACAACTTCTTAAACACTTATTTCCACGATCTAACACAATTACTCCCTAAATCCGAACTCCGTACGATTTTACCCTTCTTGGTTCCCTCTCTGCGAACAACTCCTTCTAAATCGAAAAGTGAACCTTAATTCTGTAACTATCGTGGCACCTTTCTGACTTTCAACTACCCCTAACGACTCAACACAAATTAACTCTCCCGAGTTCTCCTTTTCCACACAACTCACCCCCGATCCCTGACCAGTAACTGACTCTTCCCAAGCCACCCCCAACCTACAATAACTGCCCCTCACGGTCCACGACCGAAAACTATCCCGGCCTCTAACCGGCTTTTCTTCCCTTCCGAATAACGGACTTAACCCAAGTCCTAACTAATTCCCGAGTTTGACCTCGCGGCAACCACTCGTGGTCCGCGACAGATCACAACTACCACTCGCACCCCCAGGGTCCCTCGAAGGTAAACTCATCCCCCCTTTCAAAAACATAATTCCTGAGGTGACACTTTTTCGCAGCGTCTCTCACGCCTTCAAATTCTTTCTCCGAAATTTCCTCATGGTCAACCTACGTTGCGTCTTTTCATCTTATTCGGGGCTCCTTCAGTTGTCCATACAATGGTTTCTTTGTCTTCTACATACCTCCGTTCTTCAAAACAAAGTTACGTTTGAAGCCAAAGCTTTCCTTTCAGTCACACAGCTCCAGACTTAACGACATCCGTTGATAACTACAATGTTATTCGACTTCGAATATACAGCCCGAGGTAGGAAACCGAATTTAAAATTAAATATGTATCCATACTCCCCAATTATTACACCAATACTGAGAACTATCGCTGCATTTCCATTCAATCCGATATTCCTAAGCTCCTGGATAGTTTGCTGAGTAGCTTCTTGTCATGGAACTTCAGTACTATTTTGATTAATGAGCCAGACGGCTTCCGAAAGGGTAGATCAACTGTATCGAATTCAATTCTTCACGTGAACGATATCGTCGAGTGTTTTGAGTCGGGTTCCCAGGTTGACGCGATTTACACGGATTTCTGTGAAGCCTTCGACAAGGTCAACCATAACATCTTGATAACTAAGATGGAAGCTATGGGGGTGTCAGGTTCTCTTCTGCAATGGTTCAGATCTTTTTGAGCCGGACGTACCTTAATGGTTAAATACAGGGACTTCACGTCAAGAGTGTTTATTGTTTCTTCCGGTGTACCCCAGGGGTCTCACTTGGGACCAGTTTTATTCCTCATATTTATAGATGACGTTGGTACTTTTCTCAGCTAGAAGTTTTTGTTGTTCGCGGATGATCTCAAAATGTACACGGTTGTCAATTGTTTAATGAACGCATTGACGTTGGTCGGTCCGCAATTGTTTATATGTACTTGAATATCGCCAAGTGCAAGATCATAAGTTTTCACCGAAGTAATAACGTCTTCACATATCAATATAATATTGGCGGCCGTCCATTGTCTAGAGTTGGGGCGATTGAAGATTTGGGTGTGAGGTTGGACCGCAAGCTCGATTTTAGGGATCACATTGTCGTAACTACCAATGAAGCATACCGTAGGCTGGGTTTCATTATGCGGAATTTCAAAGAGTTCTCTCCGCGGACGCTGAAAACTTTATATGTTTCACTGGTGAGATCAATCCTCGAGTATAGATCGCCCGAGTGTTTCTTTTTATGCCTGTCACATAGGCTTTGTTGAGAGCATTCAGAGGAAGTTCTTGCGCTGTCTTGATTTTAGGCTTGGGGGCGTATTTAATGGTGACATTGAGCGCATCGGGGCCTGCTTTGGCTTGGATTCTCTGGAGTTGCGTCGATGGTTGGCGGACTTTTTATTTTTGCTCGGGCTACTCAATGGTTCTGTGGACGGCTCTGGTATTCTCGGACTTATTGGTTTTAACATTCCGCATAGACCAACTCGGAATTTTCAGTTGTTTCGGAACAGACTGCACAGAACTAATTATAGTCGATCTCGGCGCTGTACACGGTGATCTCGATTTTTTTTTCCATCTCATTGCGGTCGTTCAGGACCAGAGCTCTGTCTAGGTTGAGAGAGATCTGCTTCGTGTCGTCCTTATCGTGAGCTGCTTATCTGTACTCTAACTATTTGTTCTAAAATTTGTTTTTTCTATATATCTGTATATTTGTTATATTCTTATTGTATTTATATTCGGGGTTTCCCGTCATTGCTGCTTATGCAGTGTTAAATAAATAAATAAATAAATGTTTGTACCTATCTTATTATGAATAGATAACATACCTGATTACTATACATTGATCATTTTTGTTTCTATTCATTGCACTATAGCTGTTGTCTGCAATGGCGAAAATATGTGGAGGAAGTTCGTCGAACTTCTTATCTTTGTATTGACTCATTATTGCATTGGTATAAATCGGAAGAATCTCATAAGGATTCACCGCAACCAAAAGTGATCCAGTGTATGTCTGAAAATTTATAACCAGTTACATACTGTCCAATTATTATTATATTAGTATTACATACATATTTTTTCGTTTTGGAGACAGTTCAAGGAGGCGACCCGGGTATTCAAACAAGGTTATTGTTTTATTTGTCAAAATCAGTAGGTATTAAATTTTCGTAGTTTAGGTATAGCTGTGTGCTTGTTTCAATTCATGGCCAGAGCTATCTCCCATAACTTATCTTTAAATCTATGATCATTTCGATTTGACACTAGAGCAAAACTATCGAACCAAAGATCATGAAAAGAACCACCTAATGTCATTTTATTTTTACAAACATCAAGAGATGGAATCAATGGCTCAGAACTACTGACAGTATTTCTTTTCACGTGAAACTGCTGTGGAGCTGAATTTCTATAGAACTCATTCTATTGATGCCCCTATATTGACACAAAATTTCAGAGTTATAAGGACCATAGTTTCTGAGATACCGAATTGTTTCTTCCAATATTCTTGTGTTACGATTCTACAAAATTTCACATGCATCGTCGTGTCGCTATTTTATAGATTCAATTCGATCGAGTCGGTATTTTTCGAATACTCATAAAAAAAAATTGATGAAAAGCACTGCCGTGAAGTCAGGAGCTTTTGAGCGCTCGTCCATCCACCTTGTAGGTAGATTTGCATTTTTCAGTTTCAGACACAAATTGACGAAAAATTCGAAAGCTGTCAAAAAAATTGTCAAACTAAGGCTAAACTCCAGACAACACGTCAGTGCTTTGGGCGACTATTTTTTTTTCGATAATTCGCTAAAATTTTCTACGTTATCTATGGTGTCGATAATGCGATCTCGACTAAATTTCGCACGTAGTTTGAGTACATTATTCTTCATCTATGTGCAAAATATCATTCCAATCCAATCAGTAGTTTCGAAATTTTCAAGGAAAAAATTGTTTTAACGGCCATATTCACGGAACACCTAGTCTAATCTTGCTCATCGATAAACGTGAACGCGACATTCGCGATCCAAACCTACCCTGAAAATTTCTAGTCCCTAAACGTTTCCGTTCGAAATTTATAATTCTCTATGGTTTCTATGGTTCTGGTCATGCGATCTGGACAAAATGTACGATCGAATCCGTCGTTTTGAAATTACCAAGAAAACTAAATTTTGAACCATATTTACGGAACCTCTGGTGGAATTTTACCCATTAACGAACCCAACCGCGACATTTGGGAACTGAACCCACACTAAAAATTTCAAGTCCCTAGGTTGTTCCGTTCGAGAGTTATCGTGCTTACGGCCGGACGGACGGACGGACAGACTTGAATTTTCCGACGGATTCTTCATCAGTGAGTGCAGACATCGTGACAAAATGATATAGCCTTCGTGTAAGTAGAACGAGAGCTCAAAAAATCAGAAGACTACATCTACTAAACCCCTTGGGAGGATTTGACCTATTTACGAACTGGACTCTCATTTCAGACTTCGAACGTTCCCAGAAAATTTCAAAATTCAGGAAGTTTTCATGTTTACAGACGTATGGCCTGACGCACAGAATTGAATTTGACCTCAAATTCTTCATTCATTAGTCCAACCTGATTGTTTCTCGGCACAAAAATCGGAAATTACAGGCATTTGGGCAGAATCCTATAATGAAGGAAATGAGATGGAAAGAGATGTGCAATTGCACTTGATATATTCCATATAATTCTATGATTCTATCTGAGGTTCGGCAGAGACCTGATTCCTTTCGGAAATCGGTTTTGGGTTTTGGAAATAATAGTCTAATTCGAAGAGTGAATGAAAACTTCTTATAAAAAGTACTGCCGTGAAGTCAGGAGCTTTTGAGCGCTCGTTCATCCACCTTGCAGGTAGAGTCGCATTTTCCAATTTTAGAAACCAATTGAAGAAATTTTCGACTGCTGTCAAAAAAAATTTCAAACCAAGGCGAAACTCCAGACTTCACGTCAGTGAACTTCCCCAAGTCCAACCTGTAGCGTCCACGTCATGGGAGACGGGCAACGTCTCTTCGGAGGCGGCCAATAGCAGGCAATGGCACCACGGCATTAATAATGTCAATGTCGTGGGACAGGTGACGGTGTGGGCATAAGATCGAATTATGGGCAAAGAAGGCAGCCCCTTCAAATGGCCCACTCCCACCAAAGTTGGTGTCCGGCATTCAGCCTAACGGGAGGGGCATAGGGGTAATACCCCGTGTGGGTGTGGGTTAGCAGCCCTCACCTGCAAAACCCACAAGTAGCTATGGATTTACGTAGAAGAAATCGGCCCGAGGGCCAACGGTCGGGCGATCGGAACCCGGCCCTATTTGTGACGGACCTCGGGAGCACCAGGTCCGATGCCGACGCGCAGGCACCTTGAACAACTGAGGTTGCATGTTCAATTTGCGTACCCGTACGAGTGTTTTCCTCGACGAGAGGATTGGCCAACCACATGCGCACACACCGTGCCCAAGTAACGGTTCCGGATCCTTCGAGACCTGGGCCGTCTGGGGTCTCGGTGGGCGAGCAGACTGCGGCTTTGTGTGCATGTTATCTGAACCGAGTAGGGAGTTCACAACAAAGATTGGCCTCGGAGTGCACAGGCAACGAGCCCATCCAATTGACTCATTGAGAGGCATGAGAAGAACTCCAGCCTATAGGGCTTTGTTGGAACAGGCCATCACGGAGTTGTCCTCCTCGGGGTCCCCTAGCCCGGGCTCCACTATTGGTGATCAGGAGTCACTCGGTGCCTCTATACCTAATGCGGACCAGTACCTTGAAGTGGCAAGGAGTCTATTGCCAGGGACATGCAAAATCTTTTTAAGAAGAAAATGTCCAGGGCCGCAAAGCAGATTCTGAACGGAGGGGACGAAACATCTAATCCATCCCTCGAGGAAATGGTGAACCACTGGGAACCAGTGTTAACCGTTCCCTTGGCTCCAGTTCAGCAACACGAATCCCTGCCAGAACGTCGGTAAAAATCTGCTACCGCTTCACCAATTAGGAAAGCGAGATCAGCACGGTGAAAATTCCATACAACTCAGCTCCTGGCATTGATGGCATTGACATTCGCCATGTGGAGTAAAGTTCCACCAGCCCATAGGGCTCTCCTGTACAACCTCGTGTTGCATCCGGGATCATTTCCAGACCAGCTCTTAGCGAGCAGGACGATATTCGTCCCTAAGAAAACAGGTGGCGTAACACCAGCTGATTTTAGGCCAATCAGCATAGCGTCTGTCATAGTCCGCCAATCACATAAGATATTGGCGAGACGTATGGGGGCGGCAGGGGTCATTGATGAGAGGCAACGATGCCTAGAAGACGGTTGTGCCAAAAACATTTCGGTGTTGGCAGCCGTCCTACATCACGCCAGACAACATCTGAAAGAGCTGCATCTAGTGTCTCTAGATGTGGCCAAGGCGTATGACTCCGTCAGCCATCAGGCAATAACATCCGCCATGACAGAGGCTGGAATACCTGAAGTGCTGGTCAGGTACGTGGCCGCCACATACTCAAGAAGTACAACTGTCTTGGAGTGTGACGGTAAAAGATCTCACGAGATCCCGGTAAGCAGGGGAGTTCGCCAGGGCGATCCAATGTCGGGCATTTTGTTCGCATTGGTGGTGAACAGGGTCTTGAGGGCGGTCCCTCCTCAAGTGGGGTACAGTGTCGGAGGCGATCCGATAAACGCGATCGCCTACGCAGACGACATTTGCCTTTTAACATCATCAAAGGTAGGCATGACCACGGCGCTCGAAGCTGCCGAGCGCGTCGCCTTACAACAAGTGTTGAGTTTCAACCCTAAAAAGTGTGTAGCGACTTCATTAGTACCATCAGGGAAAGTGCAGAAAATCAAAGTTCTCACCCGGGGACAGTTCCTGTTACAACATGGCGACCCCATCCGCCAACTCGCCTCTGTGAAAAATGGTGGACTCGGGATTCCCGCATTCGCCATCATTATACCCGGTACCATCAGGGACAGACTGGCTCGCCTAAAGGAATCATCCTCGAAGGCGGCTAGATCTATCTCGGATACGGATTGGGCCCAACATAAGATCGGTTGGGCCGAGAAAGTCCTGTCCATAGATGGTGACAGGATATACTCTACAGAACAACGCAGATAGTACTGGGCTATGAGGTTATATACCTCTAATGATGGGTATGAGCTAAGGGAGAGTGAGAAGTCGACCGCTTCCACTCGGTGGATTGATGCTTGCAGCACGGGCATACCCGGAAGGGACTATTGCCAATATCATCACGTGCATGTTAACAGTCTGCCAACCCGAGTACGCACGACGAGGGGTCGGAGAACAGCCCACACGAACATTGTGGGGCTGGGTGAACTAGCACCGAGACAGCGCCACACGTAATCCAGTGTAGCTTCCGCACTCATGGCGGAAGGATCATGAGATACGATGCCGTGTGCAAGACACTCTCTGGCTTCTTCAAAAATAAGGGGCTCGAGGTGCATAACGAACCGCGCCTACGAACATCAGAGGACGATCGTAAACCTGACCTGGTTGTCGTAAGGATGCACGATATGTGGGTCGTAGACGACCAGGTCGTGTCAGGCGTGCAGCCGCTTGACCTGGCCCACAGTTTGAAGGTCGGCAAGTATAATATCGATCCGGTTAAGGACGAAGTCGCCAGGCTGACTTGTAGGCCGGCCTCATCTGTGAGGGTCACATCATGCACTCTCTCCTGGCGAGGTGTATGGTCTCAACAGTCAGCAGATATATTGACTGACGACTTGGGAGTACCAATTGGGCTACTCAGTGGAATAACCACTAGGGTGTTGCAAGGGTCGTCCACGAACTGGACCCGGTGGAACCAAATAACATCAAGGGTTCCTAATCTCAGAGTCGGTGACGGGTAGGGTGTTCGCGAGGGCAAATTACCCCTGAGCAACCTGCGCCCATAAGAGCTGAATTCGGTTGCAGGAAATTAAACCGGGCTCACTTCTTGTATTAGGAGTGGGAACAGAGGAGTTTTTAGTGAGTTCTTTTCCCGTGAACTCGGGGGAAGAGTCTGCACACACCACCAAACAGCTATGGTGAAGGTCCGTAAATAGGATTTTTACCTCTCTAAAAAAAAAAAAAAAATCATCATGTTTTTTTGATAATTCGCTAGAATTTTCTACGGATTCTATGGTCTTGGAAATGCGATTTGAACAAAATTTCGCACGTAGTTTGAATACATAATTCTTCAATATATCGATACTTTTTTGCCAAACTATCGTAAGCCTCAACGTACGTTGAGGCTTACGATAATTTGGCAAAAAGGTATCGATATGTGCAAAATTTCATTTCAATCCAATCAGTAGTTTCGGAATTATAAGGAAAATAATATTTTTAACGGCCATATTCACGGAACCCCTTGTCCAATTTTGCTCATCGATAAACGCGAACGCGACATTCGAGATCCACACCTATCCTGAAAATTTCAAGTCCCTAGGCCTTTCCGTTTGGGAAGTTATGATTTTCTATGGTTCTGGTCATGCGATTTGGATACATTTTGCATGTTGCTCAAACACATTATTCTCCATTTGAGTGCAAAATTTCATCTCTATCGAATCAATAGTTTCGCAGTAATTAGGAGAACAGAATTTTGAACGGCCATATTTACGGAAACCCTGGTCGAATATTGCCCAATAATGAACTCAACAGCGGCATTCTAGATCCAAACTCAACTGATTCGTCGTCAGTGACTTGAACCTTGTCGATTGAGGCCATTTGTAGGCTCGTGTAAGTAGAACGAGCGCTCAAAAACGGAACCACATACGTTTCTTCAACACCTGCGTACGGTGTTCATGAATTTTTGATAGATTTTGATAAGTTGTGAAAATATTTCCAATGCCATCTCAGTGCTATTATTTCATTTCCAAACGAGGTGCAGACGAAATTGATTCGGTCGAAAATCGTGATCTGATGTATGAAATAGAGGTAAGTTCTGATTTCTAACGATTTCCTAGTCTCATAATATTCATTTTCATACCATGATTATTTATCATTAAGAAAGAGAATTTAATTTTCTCGACACCTCTGAACTATTAAATTTATAATCATTACTATTCATTCGGAATTTTTATCCGAACTATAATCAATAATTATTTCTTCTGTATGAAGCCTGACTTGAGAAAATTATTGTACTCGGGAAGGTTCTAGAGCGGCTTATTGAGATAAATTCCGGAAAATAACCTTCAGGAATGAGCGCCCCCTTCACGCCTCATCAAGGGGCCAACATACTTTAGTTGTTGCTATTGAACATAATACACCTCCTTGGCAACTTGAAGGAAAGGAGAAACAATTGCTTATATACAATGCGGTGAACTTACATATATTTGTTGCTGTTTATATCTCTTATGTAGATTAGATAGAATAGAGAATTCTTGAAGATCTCCCAAGTTGATCATGTCTTCGACTCCTTTGATGCTAGAGTTATGCATCTGCTTAAGGATCCGGCTGATTGGAAGTGTCAACTCACGCCCATCATCATCAATTACTCTTGCATTCTTCACATCTATGGCTGATATTTTAGCTCCAATAGGTACTTCAAACTCTCCATTAGAGCCCGAGTCAACCCAAACATAATCACCCTAAAAATTAATTCTAACTGACACACAATTATATTATATTATATTATCTAACCGAGTCAGGCGTGCAAAGCTTGTATTATACGAATATTTCATTTTGTGTTCCTTGAACCAATACATAAACAAATTTAAATGGCATTAACTTTCAGCAGCTTTCAACCATTATTTTAATTTTCAGAAAATTATTGTTTTTTTTTGGATATGGCTTTATTGATGTACGAAGAGTATTCATCATAGAGTAAGACTATACAGAAATGAATAGATCGAGGTAAGTACCATGAGATTTTTATAATTTTTAATGCAAAAATATAAAGATTCAGACCATTCCTAACTCAGAACTCAATAATGAACGTTTTTTGTGTATTCTAAAAATACATCTTTTATATTCTTCAATTTTGCCAGTATAGTAATTTTCTTATGAAATTTTAATCGTTGGAAGGATCCTTATTGGTGAAGAACACACTTGACGGGATATATTGTGTTCCAAATAATTGCAATATTATTATCGGGCATTGCTACAATCGTTTCACCTGCCAAAAATTAGTCATGAATTATTTCTCCATAAATTGTATATCCCTCAACACTAAAATCGACCGATTCGAATTTTTGTTGGCCAGCCTACGTGCACAATATGGAGATTCATACAGATAATTAAAGTAACATATTGATGTTACTTTAATTATCTGTATAAATCTCCATATTGTGCACGTAGGCTGGCCAACAAAAATTCGAATCGGTCGATTTTAGTGTTGAGGGTAGTAATTGGTTACTTAATTCTTATGTTGATTATTGAATCAACATAAGAATTAAGTAACCAATAACTGTTGAGTATTTCCTCGACGCCGACTTGAATTTCTATTGTTTCTTCCTTATAGGTTTTACTCAGGTCTCAGGTGACGTTAATTTTCTGTATAATTGCGTTAATTGGCTTAGATGCAATATAAGTGAGAGTACCCAATTATTGGTTATGAGCAAATAACATACAAAAGTGCTAAATAAATATGATTTCTTCACTTACGACGACATATGTGAGGGCCATTGTATTATTATTATTACTATACATTTTTTGTATATTTGACAGGTATCTAGAATGCTATTTTCACTCGAACATTCTCACATCCTTTCAGAACTATGAACGTTTATCAGATAAAGAAATATCAGAATTATCATTCAATCATCCAATGGATTCGCGTTCCCTTGTTTCCGATCATTCAATTTTATCAGACACTGATAAAATAAAATAATTCGCAGGCTTCAAATCCATCTATCAAGGTATCGATCATTTTCTATTTTTGTATCAATGATTATGAGAATGGAAATATATGCGAAACCTTTGTTTTGAAGTATTAGGTACTTCTCATAGTGGCGGCTCGTGGACAATTGTTTTGAATTGAGATTGAGAAATTCGTCAAGAATTTTTGTTTAAAACCTTGCCAAGAGGAAGTTCATACAATTTTAAAGCAGGAAAAGTGAATTTCCAAGTTGAAAAAATATAAGAGCAGGGTGCCAGTGTGTTCATAAAGGAAAATTGAAGAAACATATTTGGACAGTTTTTCTCTGTGAGTGCATTCATCACTGATCATTAATTTAATAGAAGACTCGGCCACGCGTTTCTGTGTCTGAATTATTCAAACCAGTGAAGTTATTATTATTAACCCTAACCTAACCCAATCCTACCCTAACCCTAACTCTATCCTTGATTTTTTTAAAGTTTCAACCCAGTTCCCAAACAGTTCCAAATTTCTTCAGTTTTGGGAAAGACCCAGAAACTTGGCATCACTCCTCGCACGTAATCGGTCTTGTCGAGTGATAGGATGTAGTGGGGACGCGATGACCTGCCGTCGATTTGAGACCCAGGTTGCCGCGTGGATAATTTTAACTCTTCGTTATTTATAATAAACAAATAATTTGCAATAAAAAAATATTGCAACTATAAATTGAGGTATAGACTATCCTATATTCAACTGCAGTCGGAATATTCCGGCTTATTTATTCGATAATTCAAATACTGAACACTTTTCTAGGTTATATTTATGTTTCTTCTTCTTCTTCTTCTCTTCTTTTCATGTGCCTGATTACTGAGACCATCCACACAATAAATGCTTCCCTTGGACGGATCTTGCTCGAAGCAATATCCAAGGGGATTTATAAAATTTTTCGTAGGACTCTTTAATACACAACACTCAATAACTTTCATAATGCAGGGGCTGGAGTTAAATCCGCCACGTGCCGTTTAAAGTTAACCGTCAGCAGATGCAAACATTGCAAACCTATATACCCCAGGCAGCACCGGATATTCCTAGAATATTTCCTACATATGCAAAAAGGGATGGGTATATTCGGAATATTCTTGAAATATTCCTAGAATATCCTAGAATATCTATATCCCATATAGCATATTCCAGGAATATTCTGGTACGAATATTCCAGGCATATTCCTAAAAGAATATGCTAAGAATATTCCAGGCATATTCCTAAAAGAATATGCTAAGAATATTCCAAAATGAATATTCAATATAGAATATTCATAGAATATTTCGATTTGTATATTCTTTCTGGGACATCCCTGGAATATTCCGGTACGAATATTCCAGGCATATTCCTAGATGAATATGCTAAGAATATTCCAAAATGAATATTCAATATAGAATATTCCTAGAATATTCATAGAATATTTCGATTTGTATAATCTTTCTGGGACATCCCTGGAGTATTCCGGTACGAATATTCCAGGCATATTCCTAGATGAATATGCTAAGAATATTCCAAAATGAATATTCATAGAATATTTCGATGCACGGTGTCCACGTGAACACCTCAAGGTCAAATTTGGTCTAGAACATACTTCCCTATACTACTACCTGAAAAAAATTTCATTGAAGATTGATAACCTTGAATGGGACTCGGAAAAATTTGATGTTTTCAACGTATATGTTTACCCTTCAACGGGACTTGTTGAAATGTTCGAGTTCGACAGGGATCAAATGACCGTGAATGGGACTTGGGATAATTTTCACGTTTAATGGGATTCAGACGTTCAACCGCATCATGATATTCTTAAACTAATCGCTTCTATGGAACATTTCTACATTCACACCCAAGACCTAGATTAGCCGCAGCGGTAACATTCCTGTCTCGCAACGTGGAATCCTGGGTTCGAATCCCAATGGAAATAAAAAAGGTTGACGTCACTCCGCCATCTCGCCCACTCGCCCACTCGCCCCCCCCCCCTCACCTCTCCTGCCCTTGTTGAACATAGGAAAATTTTCGAAAATTTCGTTGAATGAAGATTGATACCCTTGAATAGGACTTGGACATATCCTTTACGGAATATGATCTACCTTACGGATATTCATAGAATATTCCAATATCCTTAAACGAATATTCATGGAATATTCTAGGAATATCCGGTGCTGTCTGGGACCCTCACCAACGGTTCGCCGCAAACTCCTTATATTTATGTTTGATGTTTTATTTCTATGATAAATTGAACAAACTTTTTGTAACCAGAAATAAAGCCTTGACGTTCAAGGCCTGCTGCGATGTCAATAATTCTTAAATGAAGTACATATACCTAATTACAGTAGAACCTCGATTATCCGAACCTCAATTATCCGAACCCTCAATTATCCGAACGCTGATCAGTTTATCCAAACGTTCAATTATCCGACCAATAGCATATCGCCAGTTGAAAATATTAGACTATTTTGTGAAAAAAGATTGAAATATTTAATGTACATACCTATTTCACTGTTTTATTAGTTGGATATTTGAATGTTTATTTATATATTTAAAATTTTAATGAACTCACCGGTTCTTATAATGTTCTTTGTTTGATCTTATCTCAAAAATCCGACATTTTGATTATCCGAAATAGTCCCGTTCCCAATTAGTTAAGATAATTGAGGTTCTACTGTACAATATATTTTTTATCCACCTAATTTTTTCATTGTTTGAATAATCAGTAATGTAGTCTTTTCGCTTTTATTGCAAATGAAAAAGAATGGTTTTGTTTCTAAATTAAAAGTACGACTACGCAAAATCTAGTAAATCTACTCAACGAACGAACGAATGGATATAGAATAATATAGATTTCAAATGGCCCCCCACCTACGACTGATGAACAGTAGTTCCGACTTCTGCCGGTGCGAACATTTCACTGGCCAGCGTTGCCGAACCTACCGATTTTTCTACTGATTTGAAGAGTGATCTCCCGAAATACCGAAAACTGAGAAAGATCTACCGATTTTTCAATTTCATCGATTTTATGTCGAAATTGAATATTTCACCGAAAAATGAAAAATTTCTAATAATTAGATAGGTAGACAAGATATATGAACGCATCGCAATTTCGTTCGATCCACTTTATTGGTCCCAATGAGATCCCGCGTACCTACTTGCGATTTAGGTACGTAAACTAGGGTTTCCCAGGGTCGTTTTCACTCGATTCACATATTTATGAAAAGAGGGATGCTCCTTCCACGTTCCTTTTTGACGATTGTTATTGTTAGGCGGAGGCAATAAAAAGGGCAATTAAGACTATTAAGAGGCTTATCTTTGTGTTCCGAGACGGTTCAGAAGTAAAAAAGGAATAGGGATAACCAAATAATATTTGATAAGGTTCTCGGAATAGAGATGCCAATAAATAATTTGGGAAAACCCAAAACCCAGTTTTCCAAATCTTGGAGACCAATAATAGGTATTCTGTTATTGGTCAGTATTCTGAATTTGACAAACTTTTTTGTATGAAGAGTGGGAGGAATTTTTCACCTTACACACAGATTTGTTCAAATAAGTCAGTTAAACACCGTTTGAAATTGAGTCTTGAGTATTCAGTATTTAGACCAGGCAAAAGAGATTTTTTCGTGACAAAAATAGTAGAAGAAAACGGCGAGTGGGGAGTTACGTGGGGTGGTCCGTGGATGTTCAGTGATATGTTTTCGACTCGCAAATATCATTACTTTTCTTGTAATTGCGAAGAAACACCAAAAAAAACGATGTTTTTTTAGTTTTTTGCTTGTAAAATCTGAACCAATGGAGCGGTGCTAATACTCCCAACAGACGAATTGTAGAGAATGAAAAGATGAAAAAAATGAGTGCTAGTGCAACTCAATCGGGTCATCATTACCGGAGGAAAGCCGGAAAAACCGTGAAAATCCGCGTTTTTTCAAATCCTCATAACTCGGCCAATTTCGAAGTTGTAGCGCTGGCTTTCCAAATGAAAGTAGTGGTCAATAGTTACTTTGAGTGTGCATAACCCGGACGTTGTCCGATAAATAGTTTTTGCGTAATTGCGATTTGAATTATTTAAGGCACTATTTTCCGGAAGAGCTGGATGCGTCGGAAGTAGTCCGATTTCAATTTGCAAAACGGATTTTGAAAGAAGAAGTATAGTACTACAAAAAGGCAATCTTGATTTTTCGTTAAAATGCTTCAAAATAGGTGAAAAAAGCATGCAATCATGACCAAAATAAGCCGAATGCTCGATTGCAGTCAAGTAGTGGGGGTATATACGTAAATATTCGCGCCAGGCCTCAGCGCGATTTTGGTTCCCCGCGTCTGCCGGCTACCCCCACTATCCGACCCAGATGGGGCACTGAGCCGGTTTTGGTCATGTTTCCACGTATTTTTCACCTATTTTGCAACATTTTAACGAAAAATCAAGTTTGCCGTTTTGTAGTACTATACTTCTTCTTTCAAAATCCGTTTTGTAAATTGAAATCGGACTACTTCCGACGCATCCAGCTCTTCCGGAAAATAGTGCCTTGAATAATTCAAATCGCAATTACGGAAAAACTATTTATCGGACAACGTCTGGGTTATGCACACTTGAAGTATCTATTAACCACTACTTTCATTTGGAAAGCCAGCGCTACAACTTAGAAATTGGCCGAGTTATGAGGATCTGAAAAAACGCTGATTTTCACGGTTTTTCCGGCTTTCCTCCGGTAATGATGACTCGATTGAGTTGCACTAGCACTCATTTTCTTCATCTTTTCATTCTCTACAATTCGTCTGTTGAAAGTATTAGCACCGCTCCATTCGTTCAGATTTTACAAGCAAAAAACTAAAAAAACATCGTTTTTTTTGGTGTTTCTTCGCAATTACAAGAAAAGTAATGATATTTGCGAGTCGAAAACATATCACTGAACATCCACGGACCACCCCACGTAACTCGCCACTCGCGGTTTTCTTCTACTATTTTTGTCACAGAATGACCCTTTTTCTGCTCTATTGTCTGGTCTAATTGTATGGAAAGAAATTGTATTTTTTGCACGATAGAGCAACTTTTGTTAGTTACCGCGTTTGTTGCTAGATCGGTAGATTTTTTTTACTGGTTGCTAAGATAAACAGAACAGTAAGTGAATCACTTACCGTTCAGCGAACGGTAAGTAGGAATGACTAAATATTCATTGAAATAATGAAATAATTCACAAACGATTTGAATTTAATTCATTCGATATTGAAAGTGAAAGTACAATTATTACAATTGCTGATGGAAATACCGCTAGCTTGAGAAATAGCTGAATTCACAGAAATTGCTGCCGAATTCAACATTTGTTGTTTCAACCCGCCACGTTCCGTCGAGTTTCTTTTCTAGGGAATCCTCAACGTTACTTTCAGCAACAGTCGAGGACCGCCATCCACCGTGTCTTTTTAGTTTACATCTACTACTTTATTAGCTGAAAATGTGGTCGACATGCGCCTGAAAAAGTGGCCAGTATAGACATTAGGAGTTTCTAAATTCCAAAAGGTTGACGGCCAACTTCCAATTGTCCCTTTGCCTATTACTTAAAATGTATCATCCGATGCTTCTTTCAAGAATTTATTCATTTCTTCTCTAGTGAAAACGGCAGATTTTTTGGGTTTGTAACCAACAGTTTTTCTCTTGAGGAATGCTATAAGAGTTGTGAACTTGGATATATCGATACCATCGTTTAAAAATATTGTGCCTTTCAACATGGAATATTCAGCCCAAAGACCAGGAGATCTTAGGTTTTCAATTCGTCAAACGAAATAAGCAAGCAGTACTTTTTCATTGATTTGGCTGCCTTTTCCCTGAATCCATTTCTTGAAAGTCTAGTATGTACGCTCGTTACGAAATTTCGATTTCTCGGGAATAACTGCAGAACAGCCGATTTTTCAGGCTTTTTGAATTTCGTTTTCTTCAGAAGATTCAAAATCGCTCATTTTTGAAGTAAATTCAGTTAATTATTGTCACTTTGACAATCTACAATCAATAAGCTTTCATCACCAAGACAACGCCTTCAATTATATTCCTACACAGCATTGACATTGAAGCCACGAATGACTTTTGGATAATTATTTTGTAGTTTAAGTAAAAAGTGTGTCTATCGTGCAAAAAACGCTATAAGTATCTCGAACGTTAAGGACTACCGATCTCAGACAATAATTGGAGTCGTCGCTGCGCTCCTCCTCCAAACTATTGTCTTCGATCGGTAAAATGTCCTTACCGTTCTCGATACTTAATATACTATTATTCAAGTATACCTATGTTATTCTTGTTTCGAATAAAATGCATTATTGTATAATTAAATTGTCCTTTGTTTATGTTTGGTGTTTATTGAAATTCTTGGAAAAATCTTCATTCTACCGATCTCCCCCCAAATCTACCGATTTTGCGCACTCATTTCTACCGATATTGGGTTCAGGCTTTCGGCAACGCTGTCACTGGCAAACATGGAGTCAATGGAGTGGCGCTGGCGTAGAACAGTGTCAACGAGTTTTACCACGGGAGTTGGACTTCTTTTCTTTTCGATTGTATTTCTATGACAATAACCTAACCATAAAATCATTTTTTTTTAATTCTAAATTCTAAATAATAACCAAAGATTAGACAACTGTCCAACTGTCGTTCCTCTTTGGAGTCTTTGGTACTAATTTGACAGAGTGATCTCTCTTCTTGTTAATCTTTGTAATAACCCACTAATTAAATCTTTCAGTGTTAAAATGAAGCGTAGTCTTACTTTCGTAACAGGAAACCCCAAAAAATTAGAAGAATTGAAACAGATACTTGGTACTTCATTTCCCAGAGAAATCATGAGTGCTAAGGTTGATTTGCCAGAACTACAAGGAGAGATAAATGAAATTTGTAGAAAAAAATGTTTGGAAGCTAGTTCATTGTTGGGAGGACCAGTAATTGTAGAAGATACATGTCTTTGTTTCAATGCTCTTAAAGGCTTACCAGGTCCATATATCAAATGGTTCCTAGGTAATTTAGGACCTGAAGGATTGTACAAACTTCTTGCGGGTTATGAAGACAAAACTGCTCAAGCTATATGTACTTTTGCCTATCATTCAGGTAAAATATACTGATCAGAAGTTAAAGTTATAATTCACTTCATAAATAGAAGTCATTTCCACAGGTATTGAACATGAAGAAGTAGTATTATTCAAAGGCATAACTGATGGAGCAATAGTAGAACCAAGAGGTTCTAGAGACTTTGGTTGGGACCCTTGTTTTCAGCCTATGGGTTATAACCAAACTTATGCTGAAATGCTGAAGAAGGAAAAAAATAAAATATCTCACAGGTTTAAAGCTTTAGATTTACTCAGAAAATATTTTGAAAAGGAATTGAATGTGATGGAAACTAAAGTGCAAATATAATTTATTGTGGAAAAGTGTTCTATCTTCTAGTTAGATATTTTCATCTATTGTCTTAACAGAAATTACCTTCTTTTGAAGTAAAAAGCCAAATTATTTCAGTAATTGAATCATTGCCATGGAGGAATCTAGAAACAGTAGACTCATGCTAGTGTGAACACAAAAAAATTTAGCATGTCCACATAATCGAGCTTTTCACACTAATGGAAGGAGTATAAAATACAAGAAATAAATGTTTCTGTTTTCTCTTCCCCTGGTGACAGTTATTCTCCACAAGTTTTTAGACGGATTCGTCATCAGTGAGTCGAACTCCGTCGATTCAGACCATTTTCAGCACAAAATTCGAAAAATATAGACATCGTGACGAAATGATATAGCCTTTGTGTAAGTAGTACAAGCGCTCAAAAAGGTTATGCTTATACATGCAAAAAATGAAAGATATCCTTTTTATTTAAAGTAAAAGGAGACCTTTATGAATAACCAAATACTTTTTTTTGAGGGATATGCTCCTACCCTATAAGTATACATATTATGAATGCAAGCTAAAGAACCTTCATATCTTGCAAGTATAGGCATAACCATTTTTTCATAAATAGGTACGACCCAATATGTCATCGTACCGTAATGAGGTTTTTGATACTCGGATTTGAATGAATTTTTTCTTCGAAATCATTCATAAAAAGTTCAGCTGGTAATGGGCTGAGAGGATTTTCCATGATTAACACCGTGTCGTGGAATTTAACCCAATGTAGTGGAAATCATATTGGTTATTCTATTGTAAGTTTGATTATGGATTTCCATCAAGTATCGGCTGATTTTATTAGAATTTTTCTTATTAATATTTCATCTAAAACACTGATTTCTTTTGCATTGTAATCTCTAAAGAATTATATTATAATTTCAATACATAATTATATTCAACTTTATCAAATTATTTTATTATTTTTTTGTACAAGGCCATTAATTTATATCATCTTATCAGCTGAAATATTTAGATATACCTAAGAATGATTTTCTTTTGGTAATTTGTATTAAAACATCAAGTTACTTTCAAAAGTTAACATAACTAAGGGTGATATTATGCAGTACAGAATACCTCACTGAAGAAAAGCAGTTACCGATTAGTACAGAGTTCAACCACTCGAAGCGCGATCAAACAGGAACTTGCCGTTTAAGGGGCGACTGTTCCATCTATATATTCCTTTATCTATGCTATGTAGCGAATAAAATAGATTCTGCTAGCATCTTCCATAAAAAAAAACTGTAGATTCGTAGGCCTGAACTGAAAACAGGAAAGATTTTCAAAAAACTGTAGTTCTACAGTTAAAACTGTTTGAACTGTAGGGTTGGCTGCACAGATTCCTTGGCTGAACTGAAAACTGGAAAGATTTTCAAAGAACTGTAGTTCAGGTAGTTCTACCATAGACTAATAATAAAAAAATTATTAGTCTATGAGTTCTACAGTTAAAACTGTTTAAACTGTAGGGTTGGCTACACTGACCGGCAGTGAATATCCCAAAGAGTACATTCACACTAACTGCTTTCCAGCCAGGTGCGTGTTACGCTTGAAGCCCCGAAAATTCGGGTTGTGCACCAATGGGAGGGGCGAGGGCTTGACAATCCGGCACTGGATTGGTCAAACTTATGTCAAACTTTGGTTTGGAGCACTCCTGGGGCGCCCCAGACGGTGGCTGGAAAGCCACTATTGACTCAATGACAGCACGAGAGGATAGTTATTCCAAGAATCCAACGTTGCCACACGTTATGACAGACGTTTTGGAGCAGAGAATTCGTGATGTAGGGAAACAATTATCTTAACTTAACCTAATAATTAATGAGCGAGAGTTAATCAATAATAATTTTTTATGTGATTACAAATTCTCTGCTCCAAAACGTCTGTCATAAAGTGTGGCAACGTTGGATTCTTGGAATAACTATCCTCTCATATTGACAGCTAGGGATGAGACGGAACAGGTAAATTCAGGGAACAGTTCCAACCTGTTCCGTTCCTGAGCGGGAACCTGTTCCTCGTACCTGTTCTTTTGGTAACCTGTTATTCATATTATCTAGAACGCTCGACGAGTAGGAACGGTCTCGTTTCCGTTCCTTTTCCTATTCCTTCCTAAATAATAGACATTTTTTTATGTAGATATTGTATAATGTACCAAAGTACCTGAACTACTTAATAAGTATTTTTTTTTCTTATATTTTCTGGGATTGTAATTTTTATTACCTAATTAATACAAACTCGTTATTATATAATTTGTCTCATTAACATAATTCTCAATTTTTGTTAAATCCGATTACTCGACCAAAACGTTGGATAGACTAAATCCAAAAAACCATGGAAGATGCCCAAATAATTCAATAACAAAGTATTCTTTTGGCATCGAATCTCTGAACTCCGATAACACTCCTTATAACAACCAAATGCGAAATGAACATTTATCAGCTGAATTCAAAACAACCACCATAATTCGAAATTTTGAATATCGCAAATTATTCGACGCGTACCAGTCGATCCTCTCTGCGAATGCCACTGTAGAAAAAAGTCTCCAAGTTAACTTTTCGTGGAAGAATAGGTACATTGAGAACAGGCAACATGAACACGAAAACAATAACACATTCATATCGGAACAGTTCGTGAATTTCGAACGAGGAACGCCGGGCCGCATAGATATTAGTTTCTGTTCTGCGGAACAGGTTCCGTTCTTTGTAAATAACAGGTTCCTGGAACAGTTTGGTCTTACCTATTCCCAATAACCTGTTCCGTTCTTTTCGTGCCATCCCTATTGACAGCTTAGAAATTTCAATTTTCAATCAAAGAAAATTACATCACCTTCAGTCAGTTCAGTGAAGCAAATATAAACAGGATGCTAATATAAACCATGAAATCTCTGTGTTTATGTTATTGCTGCAATTCATGGTTCCGGTTTGTGCGATGTGATGCAAATAAATAATTGAGGTTATTTCAGCAATAGTTCAGACAAATGGAAACATCCGCAATGCTTTCCTCAACTTTGATTTTCCTATTCCTCATTGGTAAATCACTTGGCAGACTGCCTAGTCAAAAAGAGAGTAAACTTATAATGGAAGAACCAGTTTGTTCTCAATTGTTGAAATATTGTGATACGAATAATCTTGACCAAGACACATTCAGTGATATAGAGACTATCGAATGTGTACAAAACTTGAGCCCAGTTCAGTTAGCAAATTTGACTCTAGAGTGCCAAAATGTCTTATGGAATCATGAAAGAGAACTGATCACAAATGAGAGAGTATTCAATTTTTTAGAACCTCATTGTAAAACAGATTTATCTCAGTTGAGTTGTAAGTGGAAAGAAGATAGTTTTTATTTGAAATGTATTGTGGATCATAAAGAAAATATTCATGAAGAAGATTGTTTCAAAGCTGTTGACCACTTGGAAAATATAGTGTTTCATGATTTTCGAATGATACCTACATTTATAAAAGAATGCACAGAAGATATCCGAAAACTGAAATGTGGTCGAATTGATACGTATAGTTTATCTCAAGCTCAAACGGTTGTATGCCTTCAAATGAAAATACAGAATATCAGTAATTCATGTAAAAAAGAAGTGCTTAACCTAGCTGAAATACAAGCTAATAACATTAAAATGGATCATGAATTATATGTAGCTTGTAGAGAAGATCATTTGAGGTACTGTTCACAGTTCATAGCTGGAGGTGGCAGAGTTTTTCAGTGCTTAATGCGAGTAGATCAGGCAAAACTCTCATCATTATGTATTGCAAACTTATTTAGGAGACAAAAACTAATATCTCAAGATTACAAAATCAGTAAAGGCTTGATGAGAGCTTGTAGGGAAGATATAAGGCGTACACATTGTCGTAAACAAACGTCCAATGATAAAACCATTCGATTAGCTCAAATTCTTCTGTGCTTAGAGAATGTACTTAAAAATGGAAGTAAGTTGGATCATGACTGTGAGAAAGAAATGTTGGAGCATCGGAAAATGCTGATGGCAGATTATAGACTTTCCCCAGAAATTGTAACTGACTGTAAATTAGAAATTAAAACATTATGTTTTGGAGTTGAAATTGGAGGAAAAACTATTCATTGCTTAATGGAAAATGCTAGAATATCTAAACATACTAACAGAAAAATTTCAGATACCTGTGTGAGAGCTGTAAGTACTAGTTACAATCATTAATTAGCAACTATTTATATAATACTTTTAAAACTTTATATGTTCTAAATATTGTGGACATATAAGTTTTTTGTCCACGACCATTGAATAATATATGCATTTCGAATGCTTTTGATAAAGGAAAATGACAGTCATTAATCAAGCCCGTGGATAATAGGCGTGTATAATGAATATTATTCACTCCATGCATAGAAAATCTGACCATCGATTTGCTGGTTTTTTCATTCAATCTGACAGATTGAAAAGTATCAGAGACGTTCAAATTGTGCGGCAAATTTATTATAAATTATAAATACTTCATTGAAAATAAGTAGATTATGCAGATCGAAAGTGATGATGAATTGGTCAGTACTCCACCAGAAATCAGAGATGCTGCAAAAATCACTGAAATGGAACTTCTTCCGGAGAAATCACGAATTCTATACCTCTCAGTATTCAATAATTTTATGGATTAGAGAGCGGCAAATAAAATTGGATCATTTTCGGAGTTAGTTTTACTTGTATATTTCTCAAATAATCAGCGAAATACAAATCTTCAACATTATGGTTACATTATTCCATGCTTAAGAGCACGCTTGCCATACATGAAGGAATCGATATCGAAAAATATAAAAGACTGCGTTTACTTCTAAAATGGAAATCAGAGATGAGTAGAATCGGAATCAAGTTTTGACGTTTCTCGTAAGCTTGACAATTTCCAGCAATTACAGAAAATGAAGTGACAACTCTATTTTAGGTATGTTGAAATGCAGAATTATTACAATTTTACCAATGAAGTCGTGGACAAAGTATAGTATTTAACTCGCATATAATTGCTATTATTCACTTGGGTGATTTGCGACACTCACCTCCGGCTCGTGTCGCAAACTTCACCCTCGTGAATAATAGCAGTCATTATATGCTCATTGAATAATATACTATTGTTTGATTGTTGTTAGCTGCCTGGAAATAATGACAAAAGGTTGTAAGTGAAATTGAGAAGTGTAGTTTTTGTTAGCATTGAAAGTTAATGCAAGTTATTCACTTCCGGTTTTTATCTAACGGCTACTGCTGATAAGGGATTTTATTATAATTATAACTTTCGAACGGAAGGGCCTAGGGACTTCAAATTTTCAGGATAGGTGTGGATCTTGCATATCGTGATCACATTAATCTAGCAAAATTATACTAGGGGTTCCGTGGATATGGTCGTTTGAAATTTAGTTTTCTGGATAATTTCAAAACTGCAGATTGGATTGTATTGTATTGTATATTGTTTATATCCCGACTCTCCTAGGTCTCTGTGAGACCCCTCAGAAGCTCATAGCTTCAGTAGCTCGGAGCTTGTGCGAGTTAGGAGACCCGGTTGTGTTCTGTGTAGGATTTGTTACTGTGTCCTTACGCCACCTGAGGCACAGCACTGTTAATTGTTTACCCAACAGTGAATGGTGGAACCGTGCTCCATGTCAGAAAATTTCTTTCCCGACCGGAGGATTCGAACCCGGGACCGATCAAGGAGACCGGCACCAAAGTCGAACGCACTAACCACTGCGCCACGGCCCTCAATTCGTGACGATCGTGACGAAATTTTGTATACTTATGGAAAATGATATATTCAAGCCACATTTCTCCAGATCGCATGACCAGTACCATAGAAACCATAGTAAATCATAACTTTCGAACGGAAAGGCCTAGGGACTTGAAATTTTCAGGATAGGTGTGGATTTGAAATGCCGCGTTCACGTTTATCAATGAGCAGAATTATACTAGGGGTTCCGTAAATACGGTCGTTTGAAATTTAAATTTTTCAATAATTCAGAAACTACGGATTCGATCGAGACAAAATTCTGTATTTTAATGGAGAATGATATATTAAAGCTACATTTTGTCCAAATCGCATGACCAGAACCATGGAAACCCTGACGTCTTGCCGAAAGCCGGCCGCTAACTTCACACACGTAAAATCTCAAGGATTATAGATTCGGGAACAGGCAGGTCAGATGTCCATATGAGACAAGATTGAAAATCTATAAAATTATTACTCTGGGAGCAAATAAGAGTTATTCTTGATCAGATGTTTTCATTTCGAATAATGAATAATCATTTCGATTGTCCTCTTGTTCATCAAATTTATTTCAATATAAGTGTTTTCACCGGTAGCTCATCTTTGTTTTATAACTCCACTCTTCAGAGAATTACGTGATTTTATAACTGACATTACTCTTTTATCGACATATTCAACTTATTACCTGCTTATGAAAGAAGACAGTGTGCATGTATGTCTAGAAATTATTCAAAGGAAATATAATTTTTTTTTACTTTTTCTTTCTTATATTCAGTATATAAGTGTATAATAAGTTCATGATCATTTTTGTATTTTTTTTCTTGTATTGTGGTGAATCCATGTTATTGTAATTTCCTGTTTATTTTGAGGTGACCATTTTTTTCTAATCTGAAACAAAGGACAATATGAAGTTTGAATTTTTGACAAACTTTAGGGTGGACCCCCTTCAAAGTACAATGTTGCCAATAATTAATAACAACTCCAAATAATATGTTTAATTGCAATTCTTGATTGCTTTCTCAAACTCGATTTTTTCTAGCAGCCCTAGTTTTTGAGATACGTGACCCTCCCCTCCCAAGTCTATAACATCGTTCCTTGGTCGTAGTCCCGTACTCGATTCAGTATACCATTGACTTTCCGCAAGTGAAGTTGTGCTACAATTTTGTATAAATTTTCGACGTTTTATAGTATAGTATTAAAACACTGAACTAAAACAATGGCATCCACAAGCAGACGTAGCTGTGTCAATCATCCTGATGTTTTTGAGCGCTCGTACTACTTACACGAGGGCTATATCATTTCGTCACGATGTCTGTATTTTTCGAATTTTGAGCCGAAAATGGTCTCAATCGACTATGTTCGACTCACTGATGACGAATCCGTCGGAAAATTCGAGTCTGTCCGTCCGGCCGTCCGGCCGGCCGTAAGCACGATAACTCTCGAACAAAACAACCTAGAGACTTGAAATTTTCAGTGTGGGTTCAGTTCCCGAATGGCTCGGTTAAGTTCGTTAATGGGCCAAATTCCACCAGGGGTTCCGTAAATATGGCCGTTCAAAGTTTTGTTTCCCTGATTACTTGAAAACTACAGATTTGATCGAAATGAAATTTTGCACTCAAATGGAAAATGAGGTGTTCAAGCTACATGTGAAATTTTGTCCAGATCGCAGGACCAGAACCATAGAAACCATAGAAAATTGTAACTTTTGAACGGAAACGCCTAGGGACTTGAAATTTTCAGGATAGGTGTGGATCTCGAATGTCGTGATCACGTTCATCTATGAGCAACATTATACAAGGGGTTCCGTAAATACGGTCGTTTGAAATTTTGTTTTCTCGATCAATTCGAAACTGCGGATTCGATCGAGATGAAATTTTGTATTTTAATCGAGAATGATATATTGAAGCAATATTTTGTCCAGATCGCATGACCAGAACCATAGAAACCATAGAAAATTCTAACTTTTTAACGGAAAGGCCTAGGAACTTGAAATTTTCAGGGTGGGTTTGGATCGCAAATTTCACGGTCACGTTCATCAATGAGCCAAATTAGACTAGGGGTTCCGTGAATATGGCCGTTCAAAATATTTTTTTCCTGATAGTTTCGAAACTACCGATCGGATTGGAATGAAATTATTCACCTAGCTCAGGAATAATGTATTCAAACTACGTGCAAAATTTTGTCCAGATCGCATCACCAAGACCATAGATACCGTGGAAAATTCTAGCGAATTATCGGAAAAAAATTGATCAGCTGAAGCACCGACATGAAGTCTGGAGTTTCGCCTAAGTTTCAGAATTTTTTTGACAGCAGTCAAAAATTCCTTCAATTGATTTTTAAAACTGGAAAATGCGAATCTACCTACAAGGTGCATGTACGAGCGCTCAAAAGCTCCTGCCTTCACGGCATTGCTTTTCGTAATTTTTTGTTATGTAATTGGCGAAAACACCTTGAAGAAAAGCAGAAAAACTATTTCTGACTTTGTGAAAAGAGCTTATCTTGCCTATTTTGGCATTCATTTGGAAGATCAAGATAAATCTTGGGCCCCACATTTCGTATGTAAAACATGTGTTGAACATTTGCGACAGTGGACAATTGGAAAGAGAAAATGCCTTAAGTTTGGTGTACCAATGGTTTGGAGAGAACCGGAAATTATTATGACGACTGCTATTTTCGTCTCGTTAATATCAAAGGCATAAATAAGAGACATGAACCTCTCAAAGGAGTCTACTGAAATACTTGCATCCAGATTAAAAGAAAAGAACCTACTTTATCCAGGTACTAATATTACATTTTATCGTTAAAGAGATACGGATCTGCTGCCTTTTTTCGCTAGGGAAGATTTGGTAGATGACTGGTATTCTGTAACAAAATAAAAGAACTCTTGGTAAAAATGGGTTTGGCAGAATACAGCCCAGATTGGCGCCTCTTTATTGACAGTTCAAAACGTAGTTTAAAATGTGTTCTTTTACATAACGGCAACAGATATGGTTCAATTCCTATTGGTCATTCTACTACCATGAAGGAGGAATATAAAACAATTGCGCTAGTCTTGACGGTAAACAACCTTCCTTGAACAGCAGAGTGGATATACAGAATATCCTTTTTGAGCGCTCGTACTACTCACACGAGGGCTATATTATTTCGTCACGATGTCTGTATTTTTCGAATTTTGTGCCGAAAATGTTCTCAAACGACTATGTTCGACTCACTGATGACGAATCCGTCGAAAAATTCGAGTCTGTCCGTCCGGCCGTAAGCACGATAACGCTTGGTATTCATTTGTTCAAGTTTAACAAAATTTTCATGGAAATCATAAAGCAGAGAATTACGTCGAATTGGTGGAAACTATATATTTTAATACTCTCGACTGTAATATGAGCATAAAAGTTCACTACCTCCACAGCCACCTAGATCGCTTTCCAGAAAACTTGGGGGATTTAAGTGAAGAACAGGGGGAAAGATTCCATCAGGATATCAAAACTATGGAAGATCGATATCAAGGACGATGATATCCACATGATGGCCGACTACTGTCGGAGCCTTCAACGAAACTACCCTAGTAAAAATCATGCCAGAAAGTCGTATAAGAGGAAATTCTTGAGTGTCAAATGACTAATGTTTGTAAATTTTGTAACAAATACTTAAATCTATATGTTTCTGTGAACAAATGCTTAAATCCATGTTTTTTTTTAACTGGCAAAAGTAATAGCTATAACGTGAAATAAACAGAAGTTAAGAAAAAAAAACTGCTGAATGTTGCATATCTCAAAAAATAGATCTGAGGGCTATTTCGGATTCTGCGCCCAAAAATTAACCAAGAACAGTTGAAAAATCGCCGGCACCAAAATATGTGTTGGCCTGTGTAATTGATCCTCAGAATATTCCTAGCAATAACGGGAACCAGCATATACTCCCAATCCAACTGACCACCCCGCGCCGGCTCAGTTTCCACATCAATATCAGACAGTAGCGGCACTGTGATCGCTACAATGCGTTACAATGTAGAAAAGAAATTTATTCACTTCGATCCAGATATGTGGACGTTTCCAATAACGGATCATCACTTCTCTAACTTTAATTTCTCAAGGAAACTGAATGAAGGTGAGACTCAACAGCGTCACTGGTTGTCTCAAAATAAAGTTTTCTGTTTCCATGCAGACAATTCGGCAAATTCACAAACTCAGATGGGACAGGGAGGGTTTTGTAACTGAAAACACTTGTACAGTATTTTAAAAAGACATGAGAATACGGAGGAGCATATGGCCTTTATGTTCCAATGGATAACATTGGAGAAAGGAATAAAGCACGGGAAAAGATTAGACCATGACAACGAAAGGCTAATTCTGAATCTCAAAAGCACAGGTACCATTTGTTTTAGAGATTGGTAGGCAGTCGGTCAAATGCATCTTATAATCTGGCGTACAGCTTAGTAGAATGATAAGTATGCCTTTAATATACCGTTTCTTCCGGCCTATTGAACACTAGCACTACCAAAGGCAACCTGCAACGGTTTAAGATTCATTGGCCATTATGAGCCACTTTGTTTCTCAAATAAAACTATCGATGACCCCAAAGGTTCATGGTGGTGAAATTTCGGAAATTTAAATGATGGTTTCTGAATACGAATAGAAAATTATGACATTCGGCTGATTTTCTTGAACTCAATTTGGTTCCTCTGGGATACAAAATGATAATTTCTGAAATGATAGTGTTTTTGAAAGAAATCGATGTTGTATACGCACTAGGTGGGCAGGTGATGTATTTACCCGTCCGCTTACACTACTACTATTTCATAAATGTTAGATAGGTAATGACATTAAATTTTTATATATAAAAATTACGTGTCACGTTGTTTGTCCGGGATGAACTCCTAAAATATCGAACCGATTTCAATAAAATTTTGCACACTGTGTGCAGTATGATCGAACTTAATAGTTTATATCTCAATTTAAAGTTGCAATATTTTTGTATTGCAAATTATTTGTTTATTATATATGACAAAGAGTGATAATTATCTACGCGGCAACGTGGTTCTCGAATCGACGGCAGAACATCGTGTCCCCACTACAGCCGAACACTCAACAAGAGCGATAACGTGCGAGGACTGATGCCAAGTTCCTGGTTATTTCCCAAAACTGAAGAAATTTGGAACTATTTGAGAACTGGGTTATAACTTCTGAAAAATCAAGGATAGGGTTAGGTTATTAATAATAATAATTTCACTGGTTTGAATAGTTTACTACTATACAATAAGACGTAAACCTTAGGCACAGCAAGGCGTGGCCAAATCTTCTAGTTAGCTTATATATATTTTTTCAGTTGGAAACATTGGTTAGGGAAACAGATGCTGGTGAAGATTGGAGAGTAGATCCTGTTTTGTACCAAACTTGCTTTCCAGTAGTGCAAACTCTCTGCAGAGATGTTAAAGGTGGTGATGCCAGAGTTATGTCTTGCCTCATGGACAACATCGGTGATGAACATATGTTAGATACATGTGAAGATGCTTTGATGCAAATTCAGTATTTCGTCGCAAGAGATTTCAAGTTAGATCCTCAACTTTATAGAGCGTGTAAGGAACATGCCGTTAACGTGTGTCATGCTAGTCGATCTTGGGCCAATGAGATCAATCCTTCACTTGATAGCCAGGTCTTACCATGTCTATATAGGTAAGTTTTTGCTCCTGATTCTTCCAGCAATATTACTAAGGGCCTGTCATTCAATCCGAGGTTACGTCGTTATTGAAGTTGACCAATATTTGTAATGCACAAATTTTTCCGAAGTAAAATTGTTCTAAATGATCTAATAAGCAGGCCAACAAATCAATCCAAGTAACCCACATATGCAAACCTTGTGATATAACTGTCCCATGTCGAAGTTCGGGTTCAAGCTATTCAATCTGAATCGAATCAATTGACAATTAATGATATAATGGCTATTTATCTAATTTAAACACATGTAATGAAACAATTTTTCAGTCATTATATCAAAAATCGTTTATATAAAGTATTCACCAGGGCCGGGTATTTCGAAATCAAAGTTACCCGTGAATCTGAAAAATTCTCAGCCCAGAACTGGTTCATATTGATATCTATATGTTGTGTAGAATTATCAGCTGTCCGATTTCAGAATACAGGAAATCAGTTTGTAAGTTTTCTATCTGGAACCTTGTGATTTCTTCCTTTGGGATCATTTGAAAACATTAGTGTTTAGTTTAGTACGGTGAGGTGAGGTGAATAGTGCGAAAGAACTGCTAAGCATTTAAAATGTTTGTGACATTATTCCGTGAGCAAACTGAGTTGCTACATGTAAAACTTATGTTACATGCAGCAACTATCACATCATTACGCCTGGCAAGATTTTGTGCACATCAAACGAATGGTGACCATTTCGAACAATTTCTGAACAAATTGGATCAATTTTATCGGTGAGTTTGTGAACTTCCTAATTTTTTTTATAGGACCTTTTCAATCAGTAATTTTTCCTTTCCTTAGTTTGAACTTTCAGAATCATACCGTTCATGAAAAATCTCCCAATGAAAGTTGAAAGAAAATATTCGATCAAATCCGTCATTTTATTTACTGGCTGAAATGCATATGGCACCGTGATTCATGGCAGATCTTCTGAAAGGGAGATAACACGATCCAGAGTGGTCTTTAGATCTTTATGCCCACTTTGCACTTTCTTCAAATTGAATATTTCTAGCACCTGTCAAAAAAAAGCCTTACCTTGAAAAACACCCTGTATAGAAAGGTTTAGACTTGTCAAAATCATTGTCTCATCAGTATAGATATTGCGATGATAAATTCGATGTATTATCATATGTCTCGGTTTTTGGAAAGGAGTGTAATTTACTTCCTTTGCCTTCAATATAATGTTTCCGTTTTTCTTCTATTGATAACTTGGAGAGGTCCTCCTCTCTTTTGGGTGGTTCTTTGCTATTCGTCTATTGGCTTCTTTTCAAGAGGGTTTTCCTCTTTTCTGTGGTTCTGACTGGTATCCTCACCATCCTTCTTATCTCTTTGTTTTCGTGTTCTTTCATCGTTTCGATTGTCTTGGTTTATTTGTTAATTATTTTCCATTCTTCTCTAATTTGTTTATTGCTGACGTACCATGGGGCACCTATAATAGCGAAAATGACTTTTTTCAAGACAGTGGCAACAATAGGGATATAAGTTCCGCCCATCCGCCATGATGCGTCAAAATTCAAATGAAATAGTACTGGAATAACTGTGTTTTTAACGAAATATTCAAATATAAACTGAATACCTTCGAATTTTTTTCTGCAACTTGATTTATAACTGGAATGGTTACTCAATCATTGCCTTTTAATAGAAAAAGTATTCAGATTAAACTCTAAATACATATCTGAAATAAATCTGCAACGACCGTCATATTCGCTGATCCTTTGACGGCACTTTTGAATATTGTATGATTATACCATTGTATACAGAATTTATCTAATGATTATACTGAGATTCTTATTAATAATTTAACTCTTCAATTCATGAAAATAAGGTATATTTTTGTAAAGACAGGGCAATCTTCAATATTCATATTTTGTGGAAATGGTGATGACTGATTTATATTGTTTTAAGGTAGCTTCCATGTCTGAAAAGTTCCAAAACAATGCCCTATAATTGGGGTATAAAT
The DNA here is from genome assembly GCA_963966015.1 of Aphidecta obliterata. Taxonomy (NCBI): domain Eukaryota; kingdom Metazoa; phylum Arthropoda; class Insecta; order Coleoptera; family Coccinellidae; genus Aphidecta; species Aphidecta obliterata. The sequence continues at coordinate 5,006,840 of OZ014430.1, read as the reverse complement.
GCCCGTTCAGTTGCCTTTTCTTCATTCTGGTTTCTTCCATCAGTTTATTGAATTTTGGTTTTTCGTCTAGAGTTACGCCGGGATATTTTACTTCATCTTTCCAGTCAATCTTTTGGTTTTCTATCATGACGAATTTTATGACAACTATTCTCTTCCTATTTATCTTGAACCCCGTTTTCTTGAAATACCTAGCTCATTAGTCTGTCTAAGTCTATCTGGAGTTGCTTGTGGATATCCTCATTTTGCTTGAGTAGTAGATAGCATTGTCATCTCCGAACTGGACAACTCACATGTTGTCACCTTTGGTATGTCCGACATATATATGTTGAACAGCAGCGGTCCCAGGACCGATTCTTGCGGTACACCGGGTTTAATGTTTCTGGTTGTAGAGCTCGTACCATCTATGTTCACTTTGAGTTTTCTTTTGTCCAAATATGATTTTAATCGCGTCAGTTTGGCTGGAAACTTTCACATCTTTATCTTGTATATCAGACCTTGGTGCCACATTTTATCAAGTGATTTCTCAATATCCAGGAAAACAGCTCTGGTGTTTGCAGATAGGTTCAATTTTTCTTCTCTTCTGTTAATCTGATGGGTTGGTGTACAATCGAATGTTTAGTCCGAAATCGAACTGGTGGTCAGGAATTATCTTATTGGCAATAACGAATTCCGCTAATCTTCTGTATACCAGCTTCTCTATCACGTTGCTCAGTGCCAGAAGTAAGCTTATTGTTCTGTAATTAGTTGGGTCGTTTTTGCCCTTTCCCTTTCTTCCATATTATTATTATGTCGGATGTCTTCCTTTTCTCAGGGTCGTATCCTGTTCGCAGAATAGCCCTGGCTATTTCTGCAATTTCTTGTGCTCCGTCTGGTATATTTTTGAGAGCCTGATTTTGGATTCCGACGATTACGAGGGCTCTTCTATTCTGGGAATTTTGTATGTTAATGGAGAATGATATATTCAAGCTACAAGCAATTGGCTAAAATTTTCTACGGTATCTATAGTCTTGGTAATGCGATTTGGACATTCGCACGTAGTTTGCATACATTATTTTTCATCTATGTGCAAAATTTCATTCCAATCCGATCAGTTATTTCAGAATTAGCAGAAACAAATATTTTGAACGGCCATATTTACGGAACCCCTAGTCTAATTTTGCCTAATAACGAACTTAACCGCGGCATTCGAGATTCGAAATTACCCTGAAAATTTTCTAGATCGTTCCGTTCGAGAGTTATCGTGTATACAGACGGACGGCCGGACGGACAGACTCGAATTTTTCGACGGATTCGTCATCAGTCAGTCGAACCGTGTCGATTGATACCATTTTCGGCACAAAATTCGAAAAATACAGACATCGTGACGAAATGATATAGCCCTCGTGTAAGTAGTACGTGCGCTCAAAAAATCGTCATATTTCTGTAACAGCTGATTCGGCATAATTGACAAAGAGCTGCTGTTGCCTTTTTTACAGCTGTCAAACATTTGTTCAATTGGTTTCTGAAACTGGAAAATACGAATCTACTTACAAGGTGGATGAACAAGCGCTCAAAAGCTCCCGACTTCACGGCAGTGCTTTTTATAATTTTATTATAATAGTCTTCTAGTACCCATCCTGGTGTAAATGTATGAATTAGGGAAGCAGTATCTTATATAATTATGAAAATATTATAAGGGTGTCGATTGAAGCTCAAAGAACATAATAGGGCATACACGGGCGGATTATCCGTACAGTTCTGATACATAGAGATTTGATTTGACAGATCCAGACGTGGGATTTTACACCAATGATATATGTACGAATTTGGCTCGCCACGTATCAGATATCACAGATATTCCGCTGGTGTATGTTGCCCTAATCCAAATCGAAATCGTTCCGAAGATAATAAAATGAAGAAAAAAACAGGAGAATTTCCATGGATTTAGGTCAGTCATTTATTCGACATCTCCATCTTTTCAACAAAGCCGAATTTCGAGTGGGTGCGTTAAGTGAGACAAATTTTGAATTGAACAAGTCAAAGGCTCACCATTTCAAGTTATTCAAAGTTGCTGCACTGGGCTGAATTCAACAGCATTATTATAATATAATCCAGGACAATATTATTATTTGCTTCTGTTCTATGAAAAACTTGTATTTTCATATTGTATTTTTTTCAGGTATGCTTATCTAGAAGAAAATCAAAACCTTCAATTGAATAAAAATTGTTTGCAAGAGGTAAAAAGAGTCATGAGACAAAGGGCGCAAAGTGTAGATTTATATCCGGAAATAGAAGAACCCTGTTTAGAAGATTTATCAGAATTCTGTTATGATAAGACAAAAAGGGGGGAAGAAATGACGTGTCTACAGAAGAATTTAGATAATCTTTCTGAAAGTTGCCAAAAAGCCGTGGAATTGTTTACCGAAATGGAAGGCAGAAATGTTGAACTGAACCAATATATTATTACTCACTGCAAACATCAATTGAAACAATTATGTGATTTCAAAAATGATGAAGGGGAAAAAATGGACTGCCTTATTGCACATAAAAATGATCCTGTGATAAAAGAAAAACCTGCCTGCAGGGCTAGTATAGAACATTTTCAAATAATCTCTTTGAAAAATTATAAATACTCCTACAAGTTCAAGGCTGCTTGCAAGAAGCATGCTATCAGATTTTGTCCAAATCCAAAATCTTTCATTGATGTAATCAGATGTTTGAGTGAAAAAATCACAAACGATACCATCAGAGGAGAAAGAAGTGTAATTCCCAAAGAATGTAGACAGCAGGTGAAAGCCCAATTGTTTCAGCAGAGAGAAAATATTGATTTCGATCCAAAGTTAAAGGCTGCTTGTGAACAAGATATTCATTTTTTTTGCTCCCATATTGAACATGGAAATGCACAGGTAAGTTATTTAAATATTCTCTGTCTTCTATAACCTGGCTTCTACAACAAAAAAATGATGTTGATTTTCGTTTGTTTTCATTTTGTGTATAATGTAGATATGTTTCACTTGGATTATTCCTTGAGTGAAGCAGGTTTGATTCCCTGATCAGAGGACAATCAATGCCGGGGCCCCGGGCCAAGAAGACCAATTGGGCACCCTTTCCCAGAAATTATAAAATAAAATTCGAATACCCCTTCAAAGTTTCGGGGCCCCTATGTATAGAGGCCCCGGGGCTTCGCCCCGAACGGCCCTTCGATAGTTACGCCGCTGGCCTTAACGTCATCGTTGTTTTCGACCAGTAAAGAACAGTGATTTGTCCAAAGTTCATTTCTAAAAGGCTGGCACGCAGAAAGCCGCATCAATTATCAAGATGAAATCGCAATCATGAAAACATGTTTGTATGAAGCGCTAATCTATGAAATATGGTTATTTCGTATACTTTTAGTTCAGCACTTTGGCACCAGGTGCATAGCTGTAATATACATATCGCGTATATTGGGAACAATGTCCAGTTTATTGAGGACACAGTAGCGATTGTCCTCTCGAAGAGTGAAGTAACGGATATTATTACGCAGGTAGTCTAGACACCAACAAGGTATATTGTCCCTGTGTGACCCTCCGTTGTAAAAGACTAATTGTCTATTAATATTGCCCCGTAGTGAAAAAAAATAGTTTCTTAATGAGTTCTAGATAGTAGTAGAGGAAGTTAATGAAGAATACATGAAAGATCGGATTATAAAAGAGCAGAAGGAAGAGATCACACTACTCAGGAATCACCTGAGAGTGTTGACGGACAGTGTTAATTTATTGTCCAACGAGGTGGAATCCTAACGAGAGGAAATGTTCCAACCCTTGAAGCCGCGGCAACGCGCTAAGAGAAAAGGAAATGCCTTCTTCCCTGGAGCAGAAGAGACAACGTTAATCCCCTCAATTCCAAAGGAGGACCCAAAAAAACAACCCGAAAAAGACAATATAGCTGCAGGAGGACCACCTACGAAGTTATCGTATACTGCAGCGTTGCCAAAAGAAAAGCGCCAGTAGACGATACTTCTTCACCCGCAGAAGAAAATGAAGTCCCTGCTCCAACCGAGAAGAAAAAAGTCTCAAGGAGTCTTCTATTTAGAACATCTTTAAGCTGATAAAATAAAGTATTTAATGATTTTAACACTTTCTAGCTGTTCGCATAAACAATTTATATTTGAACAATCTTCATTATGTATTTTTGAGGTTTAGTTTTGCGGTCTATCATCGTACGAGGCTGAAAATGCGATATATTTCGTTTTTCGGATGTTTATGCTCATAAGATCGTAGTTAAGCCAACTGTACAACTGCCCAATTCCATGTTCTGCCTTATTATATACTTCTTTTCAGTTAGACTCATTGAATGATAAAACTGTGTCGTCAGCATATGAAATAACTTTGGTATTATTCAAAATAGATCCTATGTCGTTAATATAAATCAGGAATGGTACAAGTCCCAAAACAGTACCCTGTGGGATGCCTATTGTGGAGTTTTCTTCATAGCTATAGGTGTCTTCAATTTTTACACGGTGTATTCTATTTGTCAAACAATTTTCAAAAAGTAAGTTTGCACTCCCCCTTATACCAAGATGCTCCATTTTTTCCAATAACCTGTCATGTGGAACGGTATCGAATGCCTTAGCAAGGTCTACGAAGACTGTCAAGTTTTTCTTATTCTCGTTTAAGTCGTTATTTATTTCGTTTGTAAGGTCAAATAGGGCATCCTCGGTGCTCAAGTTCGATCTTAAGCCTTATTAATGTTTATAAAGGATGTCGTTTCTTTCGAGAAACTTAATAATGCTGTTTTTTAAACTTTTTTCGAATATTTCGGCGAAATTATTGAAAAGTGCAATCGGTTTGTAGTTATCGATGTTTTGGGCATTACCCGATTCGTAAACTGGTACAATAGCGGAGGTCTTCCGGTCAGAAGGAAATTCATTTCTCTCGAAACAGAGGTTGATAATATAAGTGAGTGGTTCTATTAAGTAAATATGAGTATCTTTTATGAGCTTGGTATCAATTCCATCATATCCAGGTGTTGAATCGTTTTTCAATGTGGCTATTAATTCGATGAGTTCTCGGGGTTTTACAGGTGTCAGAAAAAACATTTTTCGATTTATTCTTTTGGTTTTGTGTATTTTCTTTGTTTTTGAGCGCTCGCACTACTTACATGAGGGCTTTATATTATCATTTTGTGCCGAAAATGAGCTCAGACGACTATGTTCGACTCACTGATGACGAATACGTTAAAAAATTCGAGTCTGTCCGTCCGGCTGGCCGTCCGTATACACGATAACTCTCGAACGGAATGTCCTAGAAACTTGAAATTTTCAGGGTAGGTTTGTATCTCGAATGCCGCGGTTAAGTTCGTTATTGGCAAAATTCGTCGAGGGGTTCCGTAAATATAGCCGCTCGAAATTTTGTTTTCCTGATTACTTTGGAACTACAGATTCGATCGAGGTGAAATTTTGCACTCAGATGGAGAATTACGTGTTCAAGCTAGATGCAAAATTTGGTCCAGCTCGCATGACCAGAACCATAGAAACCATAGAAAATTATAACTTTGTAATGGAAATGCCTAGGGACTTGAAATTTTCAGCATAGGTTTGGATCTTTAATGTTGCGATCAATTTCATCAATGAGCAGAATTAGAGTAGGGGTTCCGTAAATATGGCCGTTTGAAATTCAATTTTTTTGATAATTTCAAAACTATGGATTTGATCGTGACGAAATTCTGTATTTAAATTGAGAATGATATATTGGAGCTAAATTTTTTCAGATCGCATAATCAGAACCATTGAAACCATAGAAAATCATAACTTTCGAACGGAAAGGCCCAGGGACTTGAAATTTTCAGGATAGGTTCGAAACGCGAATTCCGCGGTCACGTTCATCAATGGGCCAAATTAGACTACGGGTTCCGTAAATATAGCCGTTCAAACAATTTTTTTCCTGATAATTTCGAAACTACTTATTGAATTGGAATGAAATTTCGCACATAGATGAAGAAAAATGTATTCAAACTAGGTGGGAAATTTTGTCCAGATCGCATTACCAAGACCATAGATACCGTAGAAAATTCTAGCGAATTATCTAAAAAAAAAATTGGTCACCGAGGCACTGACTCGAGGTCTGGATTTTCGTCTTTGTTTGAAATTTTCTTTGACAGCTGTCAAAATCTTTCCAATTGGTTTTTAAAACTGGATAATGCGAATCTACCTACAAGGTGTAGGTACGAGCCCTCAAAAGCTCCTGACTTCACGGCAGTGCTTTTCTAAATTTTTTTTATATGTTTTTGCATCTTACTGCCTATAGTGGAAAAATACTTATTGAATAAGTTGTTAATTTTGTTAGCGAAATAATTATGTTCTGTTTGTTTCATCAATTTATTTAGGATATATCTATATTTTATATATCGAGTTTTCTTTTCAAGTGAGTAAGTTCTATTCAATTCATGTTTCATCTTATCTCTTTTATGGATGCAATTGATCAGTCCCGGAGTTATCCAAGGTTTAAGTTATTTGTTTCTATAATGAATGCGTACATTAATTCTACTCGAATTTATGTAATCAAATAAAATATTTTTGAAAGCTTGATAAGTTTCCTGAACACATTTCTTCTCATAAACTTTTTGCCAATTTTCTTCTTTTAGCAATGACATCAACCTTATCGGTTTTCTCAATTTCGTATGATATAGGTTTTTTTTATTCATCATTAACATTCACAATTTGCGAATACGAGAGTACATCTTTATCGGAGGAAGACATTTTCACAACTAGTGAAGTGGCGCCATGCGCCACCTCAGTGCGCATTAACTACTTCTTTGTCATTGAACCACTGCTTTGTCGCCATACCGCAGCGATTGCACTGGCCACTTGGTCACCACGCCACCCCCACACCACTTCGGTGCGCGCCTTGCCTCGCTCAAAGGGATCTAGGGTTATAAAATTAAACTATAAAACTTCAAGCTCATTGATAATTGGGATGATTGTTCTATCTCTTGTCAATGTTTTATAATTTCGACGATATATGATCGTTTTGACGTGGTCAATATGCACCTGATATAGACCCGGCCGCTACAAAAAGTTGAATACCTTCAAAGTTTCCCATCCTCAGCATGAGCAGTGCTCGACGGTCTGCCTCGCGTCATGGATACGCAGCTTTTTATAATTTCAATAAGGCACTTTGATCATAGAATACTACATATCAATCACACTTCCTTTATATCGTGCGATCTTGTAACAAAATTTTGCAGTTGCCTATTTGTGTTGGAATAATTTTTTCAAATTCATTCACACAAACGAGAAATGTCAGAAAATAGTTGGTATGGATTTCGATTCTTATTGACTGATATTAATTGTACGCCTCACAATAAAATCAATCTTTTTGTTCTAGATACTAGAATGCCTGCAGTCAGTTTTCAAGAGACTATCAGACAAATGTGAAAAAGAAATATTCAAGATTAAAAAACAGGAAATTGCAGATAATTCGGTTGACTATGCCTTGATGACTATGTGTGCTGATACCATAAACATCTTTTGTCCACATCATGATAAGGACAATGTACTCGAATGTTTGAAGGTAATAACCAAATTGTTTTACTAAATGTATTGTTATGGATCAATCCAGATATTTATATTATTAAATTTTGAATTTTATGGAAACCACTTACAATATTCAAAAAATTTTTTTTTCAATTTTTAATTTTCCCGCGACTCTTTTTAAAAGAGGGTTCTGGAGGTGAACAAACAAAGAAAAATTTTTTTACAACAACATATAATCTGCAATCTTATTCTATAAATCAACCCCAACGATCAAAAGAACCTAAAACTACTTAATATATTATTTAAACTCCTAAACAATTAATGTTCGATCGATGAGTGCACTCACTTCAATCTTTCCTTTTCCAAACAGCGCTCTGCTTCCAACTTGTGCTTCTCTCCTTCATTCGCCAACTTCACTCCAACCTTATGATAAGGTCAATTTCTTTCAGATCAGTCTTCTTCCTCCAATAGAGTTAACATTTCCATCAAATTTCGTTGATATTTACTTGTTAATTAGTTTCCATTCCATCATGATCCATCCAATTCGTTATAAAACTTATATTGCAAAGATTTTTCAATTTAATTCAAATAACTCTTTTCAAAGATCCATTTTTTTTGACGTTTCTCCCTCTATTGTTTCTTTGCCTGCTCTCGATCCATATTATATTTTTAAAGTCATGTTTCCATAGTAACATAATAGTAAATATCACTAACTAGACTATTTACAATGAATGATTTGAAATTCACATTTTTCTTATTTTTAAATAATATGAACCCTCTTGAAAATATCATTCTACTTTTATACGTTGATTCAATACGATGTTTGAAGGTTCTTGAATTTTGGTGATATAATTTGAATTTATTTTTCATTTTTGGATTTCCATGACAGTATATATACAGGCTGTTCTATGGAGATATACGAGATATCCCGTATATTTCTTATCCCATAGTGATTGGAAAAATTTCCCGAAACACGTCGAATGATTTTGTTTGGGGGACATCTTTTGACGTACATTTGAGGCTTGAACGAGCAACCCCCTTAGAGGGGGCGCTTCAAGCTCTCAAAATTGTATAGGGGAGAGGGGTTGAGTGATACTTCATTTACAACGGTGTAAGAAAAACGTAATTTGATGAACCGTTTTCGATAAAAATCAATTCTTCAGCTCAAATGAGCCACCTTGAATATTTTGGTTATTTTTACAATCTTAAAAAAATTCAATTATTTTATGATGCTTACAATCGAAAAAATTAAATCTGCGTTTTTAAATCAAATGTTCGAACTGTCCTTCATTGACTTTGTACTGAACCGGGGGGTTTTACCCTTATTAATCGTATTCCGTTGTCACCAATTTTCTTATCTATTTTCCGAAAAGGTCTAGGTTCGTGCTCTCTGCACGAAGAGAGATTCTTTTGTCTTTATTTTCTGGGGAACAGGTATTCGGGAAAGAAAACCACGAAACTTCAAAAGAACATATTATATTTACGAAAAATGATGGTAAAATGTGTACATAAAATCGAAATTTTCACAGACATCAAAAAGAACATCCAAATAAAGCATCTATCGTTCACTTAGTTTCTCACAATCGTAATTTAATCAAACAATTCAACTGTTACTTCCCATCAACATACCAATCGAAATGTACGAGGGGTCAGATAATCAACTACAACTAATAGTCAAATTTCGTACGTAAAATCGAACATACATCAAATCAACTTCGGATCGAGATATCAATAATATTGATTCATAGGGGTTAAAGCTTTGAACTGAATTTTCCTACCTTGGTCTGCAAACCACCTTATTTCTCTTTTGTACCTATTTGGAAACTAAACCACCCACACACGATATTGGCCTTTATTTTCATTCGCACTCGAAACACAAAATAAACTTCTTAAACACTTATTTGCGCGATCTAACACAATTACTCCCTTAATCCGAAATATAATAGAATCCTCAACTGAAAATTTACAACACTAGTTTCCTACACCGCCCTCGAAACCGTCGTCCGATTTTACCCTTCGTGGGTCCCATTCTCCGAGCAACTCCCTATTCGCCGAGTAACTGCCTGTAATTTTTCCTCCTTCTCCAAAGGTAAACTCTACCCCCCTCTTTCAAAAAAAACTCCAGAGTGGGTGTCCAGACGCTTACTCAGCAAAAATGCTTGCTTCAAAAATATTCGTAATCTACGGTAGACATAAACAATTTCAACCACTACAATGTTGCAAATGAATGGCTCACTTGAACCTTTGTTATCGGAATCTGCAGGTGGTCCAAATTATCCTCCGCTCGAAATTAACGACATCCGCCGACTGAATATAATGCAGATACGAAGATCTGGATTCTTTTTCATTCGAGAAATGCATTTGAATTTAAATAATCCATTTAATTTTGAATAAGTATTTCCCAATTATTACAACTTTCATACAATAATACAAATGATCGAAGAAACGTATTATAACCAGACAAACACCTTCTAAGAAAAACATCGAAAAGGAAAGAAAGGTCATCAAGGGTGCATTTCTTCAAAATGGTCATACCTCGAGACAAATAAATGAAGTCATGTACCAGAAGAAAAAAGAAAAATCACAGGAAGAAGATACTTCACCGAAACAAACAATCATCTTGCCATACATCAAGGGTACTACAGACAAAATTGGAAGGATTCTACGACAGAAGACAGAACAATATTGAACCAGTGTACAAAGTCCATCAAACCATCAGATCAATGTTGAAGAATCCGTGAACGCACATTAGGAGGATGTTATCATGCTCAGACCATCGCGTTCTGCCAGAGGCAGCAGTGGAACATGCATATACTCGATCACATAAGACGGGTATATCTGAACTTATGGTGTCATCTCGAGGGGCAGCGCTGCTCGCCTCACATCTTTCCCCATTGGACTCTTTATCCAGACGGCTCCGAAGGGGGCCAGTCCGCTGCCGCCCAGGTTCTGGCTTCTAGTTACAGGAGCAATTCAAATTCTTCAGATCCCCAGGTTGCTAGCACAGAGTCTGGGCGACTAGGGTACGCGAGGTCAACAGTTTCGAAAACTGTTGATATTTCGCCGGGGCCTCAATCTGACCACCCCCTAGCTAGTGTCAACTTAAGTATTCTCAGACGTGTGTATGGAAGGACTCATCCGAGAAGACTGAGTGCTATGGGCGAGGAGTTCAGAATTTATGGTCGGTCGAGAGGGTGGGGGTGTATCGAAGTGGGGTATCAGGATTGGTTGAGGAGGCGGAAGGCGGAAGATCAAAGGTTTCCAGCAGTTGGGTAATCTTGGACTATCATCACGTTTATTGAGACAGTTGGGTCGTTTTTCGATTTCAAGGGCTTCGCGAATAATCCTACCTGTGAGTGTTTTTTCAGCAGAGATGGTTTTGCATCCCTCCAAATTAATTAATTTTATGTTTCGGAATGGTGTTTGAAAGGGCTGATGTTGGATCTGCTCTACGTACTGCGAGTTGGTGTTCGTATATTCTGATAGTTATTCGTCTGTTAGTTTGTCCTATGTATGTTCTTGGATATGCAGAACCTGGTATCCCGTATATATTTTGTGACTCGGTGTTAATAGTATCCTTTCGTGTTCGTAGAAATTTGGAGATTTTGTTATCGGCTGTGAAAACCGTCTCTTTATTCTGCTTTTGTGAGATGCGACTGATTTTGTCAGTAAAACCTTTAATGAAAGGCAGGAAGGCTTTATGATGGAAATTTTCTGGAGGGTTTTCGGTCTGTTGTGTGTTGCTCTGCTGTAGCCGTTCTGTAGTAGAGCGGCTTGGAGGTTGTGAATTCCTTGTGAAATGTGTAGATTATCTGTTAAATTAATAGGTCTATGGATTAAAGAGTTCAACACGAAGTTTATTCGTGACGGGTGATGGTGTGAATTTGCATGTAAGTAACGGTTGGTGTGAGTTGGTTATCTGCAAATCGTGTGTGTGAAGGAGTTGTTGGATTTAGTTATAAGATCGTCAAGAAAAGTAAGAGAATTGTTAGTCTCAACTTCCATTGTGAATTCGATATTGTTGTTGATGGTATTCAGATGATCAAAGAAATCTTGGAGAGTTTCGGAACCTTGTGACCATCGTCGACATAATGGAGCCAGCGATTGGGTCTAAGGTGGAATGTTTCGATGGCATTGGTTTCGAAACCTTCCATGTATATATCAGCGACGACTGGGGAGAGAAGGGAACCCATGGAGGCGCCTTTCACTTTTTTGAAGAAGGTACCCCGAAAGAGGAAGTATTTACTCGACATACAATGATTGATAAGAGTCAATGTATCTTGAGCTATGTATGTATGCTAAGTATTTCAAGGGATTCTTTCAATGGGATATTGGTGAAGAGACAAACGACGTCAAAACTGTGTATCTGACTCATGAATTTGAAATGGTTTCGATGAAGTGGAAAGAATTCTTTACATGGGATGATGATTCTAGAGCTAGAGGTTGGAGAGTAGAAGCTAAGTATTTAGCAAGACGATGAGTTGGGGATCCAAAGGCACTGACGATTGGACGGAGGGGGATGTCTGATTCGTGAATTAAAGATTTTTCTCTTGGGATGATGGATTTTTTTATTTCTGTCGGGAGTTCTGAGGCATTGATGAGAGTTTTGGTTTTCTTTTCGAGGTATGTTGTAGGGTCTCGTGGAGTAGATTGATATTCGGAAGAATTTAATAGAGATGACATTTTGTCCACGCAATCAGATGTGTTGAGTATCACTGTGCCTTTATCGACTGGAAGAACAATGATATCGGGATTATTGTGGAGATGTTTTCTCAGAACGTGAAATATTTGATGGGGGAAGTCTTCTCTTCTTAGAGTGCTGGCAATGTCTTGTTGAGTTTCCTCTGCTTCGGTTGGAGGCAGGTGAGATATGGCGGATTCTACCTGGGTAATAATCGATGCGGCGGGTAATTTGTGAGGAAGTGTGAGGGCAGAAATTGAATCCATCAGAAAGAAGGTTCCGGGACAGACATTTTGCTAGAGAGATGATGCATATGTTCTCGAGAAATACAAACCATTTGCGCTGCCAGGATTCCAAACTTGCCAAGAAGAAGTTCAAGACAACCGAGAGACAGTTGTTCTTGTCTAATAGGTGGAACTAAAATTGGAACTCTTTGCCGACATCGCTCGTCGACGCAACAACTCTCAATGGTTTCAAGAATGGTATCGACATATGTGTTTACCTCAACTACTGAGCAGGCACATGGCAGTTGATATTTGATTGGAATAATTTATTTGGGTATTTGTTTGCATTTTTATCCATATTCATCGCCATCGCCAAGTATATTATTTATTGTGATGTACACTCTAGGTATTACCTCAATACCTCAACTTTCGAATAATAATAATATCTTTTCAACATCTTGTAATTGAAGGGGCAAGTGGAAGAAAGAGTTATGTTACAAATATGAGTTTGTGGGAAAAATAGATTTTAGTAAAATTAGCTGGAATTTTTCAATGGAAGCTAATTTAATAATTCGATGTGTGCAATTGTGAGGAATAGTTTTTGGATGATTTTTTATGATTTACGGCATTTTGCTATCATGGGGTTATGGGCACATAGCTCCTTCTTCCATAGCGTCCTTGATTTTTAATGTGACATAGCTGCTTCTACCACTGTTTATTTGCTCAGATATGAAGAATAGTACATAGTTACATATACACGTAAGACCTTGTTTCATGGCATAGCCAAATATTTTCAGAATATGTCACTCAACCCCTTCTTCCACTTGCCCCTTCAATTGTGATACTGAGGCCATCACTTACTCTCAACAATTCATTAATTATTAATGTTTTTCACATTTTTTTTTGTATCAGAATTATAATAACTTCTTATTACACCTGTAAAAGCGTTTCGATAGGTACCCTTTATGACTTTCTAGATATTGAAAAGGAGCCGGAGCAAGTTAATTAGTTTCAGTATACATCCTGACGATTGGCAAATTGTACTTTTTTTTCGGAGATTTAAATACACCATTTCAAGGTCATAGCATCGTATAGGTTTTCATAACTAGGACTGGAGCTTTCTGATGCCGAGGCCTTTATGAGAGGGACATCGTCGGGACAGCTAGAGCTAATAAAAAGAAGGAGCTATATTGATATCAAATCATATTATAAAGGATGTTTTCTTTAGAGGTTTGGTTTTTAAATTGACAACACTGTTTCGAGTGATTGACAATTTGAGAGTTGTTGGTTTAATTGTGGTCAGTACGTTTTGCCATTTCACTATGGACAGACTTACTTCAGAACAACGCTTGCAAATTGTGCAAGCTCTACGTCCATTTTAAGGGCGACATAATCGTCCATTCAAGCAAGTTATCCGGCAAGCCTTCATTGAGACGCCCTTACATCCATTAAAAAGTCCCTGTTTGATACGCTTTGTGGACAGGTGGAATCATTGGTCCATATTTTTTCGAAGATGATACCGGCCAGAAGCGCTGAAGAGCATTGATTTCCGACTTTTTTGTTCCCCATTTGAATGGTATTGATTTAGCAGAGCTGTGGTTGCAACATGATGGTGCAGCATGCCACACATCGCGCGATACCATCGATTTATTGCGGGATACATTCGAAGAGCGGAACTCTCGCGTAATGGACCTGAGAGCTGGCCTTCACGATCGTGTGATCTCACACCTATGGATTGCGTTCTTTGGGGACATGTGAAGTCACACGTCTACGCAGATAAACCACAAATGTAGGACCACTTGGAAGCCAACATTTGCCGCGTTATTGCCGAAAAAGTTGTCGGAAATTGGACATTCCGAGAACGCTTCATTCCAGCCAGCGGTGGCGCCTATATACCCGAAATTTTAAAGCACTAATGGCATAAGAATATATAATAAATAAAACAAATACCATGATGATGAAATTCATTTTTAGGTGTTTTATTTCATATTGAACTTGTATACCTCTAAAAAACACCCTTTTGTTAAAGAGGACCACAGTAAAACAGTGCGGGGTTTTTCATGGTTTCCTAGCCAACATTTACAAATAACTATCGATCTATTCAGTTGCAACTCTTAATTTATTGATCCATTCCTTTCCAGAAAAACAAGGACGAACCAGGCTTCAATAAGAGGTGCCGTATCATTGTATTACATAGAATGGCGGAACAAGATACTAATTATAACCTGAATCCATCCCTTCAAGAACATTGTAAAACAGATATGAATAAATTATGCAAGAAAGTTGTCAAACATGATGTGAGTTTCTATAACAACACGATGGATTGCCTCAAGAAAGCTTTCAAGGAATTCAAACTTTCTGATAAATGTGAAAAAGAAATGGCCCAAATTTTGAGGGAACAGGTATGTTGATATATTATATATACAGGGTGTCCCAAGTTCGAGTGCCTACTAGACGTTTCTTGAGAACCGGACCTATTTGGATTTTGATTTTATTGTATTGTATATTGTTTATATCCCGACTCTCCTAGGTCTCCTAGGTATAGTTCGATTTTATCTACTGAGCTGAAATATTCTTGAAGCCTGAACACTTTGATTTATACAGGGAGTGGAAATATATTTTTCGAATTTTTTTTTCATTTTTTCGTTTTTTATATAATCTTAAAATATATTTCTATCAGAATCGTCGAAATTGTTTTCAAAATATCGAAAAAAAACTGAAAAATTATAAAAGCACTGCCGTGAAGTCAGTAGATTTTGAGCGCTCTACTTGTAAGTAGATTCGCATTTTCCAGTTTTAGAAATCAATTGAAGGAATTTTCGACATCTGTCAAAAAAATTCTCAAACTTAGGCGAAACTCCAGACTTCATGTCAGTGCTTTAGTTGACCAATTTTTTTTCGATAATCAGCTAGAATTTTCTACTTTATCTATGGTCTTAGTGATGCGATCTGAACAAAATTTCGCACGTAGTTTGAATATATTTTTCTTCAGCTAGGTGTAAAATTTCATTCCAATCCAATCAGTTGTTTCGAAATCATCAGGAAAAAAATATTTTGAACGGCCATATTTACGGAACCCGTAGTCAAATTTTGCTCATCGATGAACGTGACCGCGACATTCGCGATCCAAATCTACCTTGAAAATTTCAAGTTCCTAGGCCTCTCCCTTCGGAAGTTATAATTTTCTATGGTTTCTATGGTTCTGGTCATGCGATCTGGACAAAATGTTGCTTTAATATATCATTCTCGATTAAAATACAAAATTTCATCTCGATCGAATTCGTAGTTTCGAAATGATCGAGAAAACAAAATTTCTAATGACCGTATTTACTGAACCCCTAGTATAATTCTGCTCATTGATAAACGTGAACGCGACATTTCAGATCCACACCTATCCTGAAAATTTCAAGTCCCTAGTTCGAAAGTTATTATTTTCTATGGTTTTATGATCTGGAGAAATGTAGCTTGAATATATTATTCTCCATAAGTATACAAAATTTCGTCACGATCGAATCCGTAGTTTCGAAATGATCGAGAAAACAAAATTTCGAACGACCGTATTTACGGAGCCCCTAGTATAATTCTGCTCATTGATGAACGTGGCCGCGACATTTCAGATCCACACCCATCCTGAAAATTTCAAGTCCCTAGGCCTTTCCATTACAAAGTTATAATTTTCTATGGTTTCTATGGTTCTGGTCATGCGAGCTGGACACAATTTCGCATGTAGCTTAATTCTCCATCTGAGTGCAAAATTTCACCTCGATCGAATCTGTAGTTTCGAAGGAAAACAAAATTTCGAGCGGTCATATTTACGGCACCCCTAAGCGAATTTTGCCCAATAACGAACTCAACCGGGGCATTCGAGATTCGAACCCACCCTGAAAATTTCAAGTTTCTAGGACATTTCGTTCGAGAGTTATCGTGTATACGGACGGCCGGACGGACAGACTCGAATTTTTCGACGGATTCGTCGTCAGTGAGTCGAACATAGTCGTTTGAGACCATTTTAGGCTCAAAATTCGAAAAATACAGACATCGTTACGAAATGATATAGCCCTCGTGTGAGTAGTACGAGCGCTCAAAAAGAAAGGGAGATGGGCATAGTCAGTATTATGTTCGTTATTCCTATTCTCAATATTTCAAGCATAAATTGTTTTTACATTTTCGAAATAGAAGAATGGCGGAATATTGTGCATCTCCTAAATTTTGGAAAACTCGTCACAGGGTGTTTCAAATATTTTTTCAAATATTGTGATCAGAATTTTTCCATAAATTTTGTTTTTAAATTAGGACCTTATTTTCTTATGATTCCGTTGGATTCTGCGAAGAAAAATAATGAATGAATGTTCGAAGATGTTTATGCCCCTAAATTAAATAATTCCTGAGTTATTAAAGATTTTCTGAATTTATGTCGTACGTAGAGACAAATTCATAAAATCTGTTTTATAACAACAATCTGTGTCAATAGGGAATTATTGGGATAATTTATCTTCTATGAACACAGATTATTGTTATAAAACAGATTTTATGAATTTTTCTCTACGTACGACATAAATTCAGGAAATCTTTAATAATTTAGGAGCATGAACATCTTTGAACACTATCATTATTTTTCTTCGCAGAATCCAACGCAATCATAAAAAATTTAGAAAAGCACTGCCGTGAAGGCAGGAGCTTTTGAGCGCTCGTACATGCACCTGGTAGGTAGATTCGCATTTTCCAGTTTTAAAAATCAATTGAAGAAATTTTCGACAGCTGTCAAAAAAATTCTGAAACTAAGGCGAAACTCCAGAATTCATGTCAGTGCTTCAGCTGATCAATTTTGTTTCGATAATTCGCTAGAATTTTCTACGGTATCTATGGTCTTGGTGATGCGGTCTGGACAAAATTCTGCACGTAGTTTGAATACATTATTGCTCAGCTAGGTGCAAAATTTCATTCCAATCCGATCAGTAGTTTCGAAACTATCAGGAAAAAATATTTTGAACGGCCATATTTACGGAACCCCTAGTCTAGTTTTGCTCATTGATGAACGTGACCGTGAAATTCGCGATCCAAACCCACCCTGAAAATTTCAAGTTCCTTGGCCTTCCCCTTCGGAAGTTAAAACTTTCTATGGTTTCTATGGTTCTGGTCATGCGATCTGGACAAAATGTTGCTTTAATATATCATTCTCGTTCAAAATACAAAATTTTATCTCGATCGAATCCGTAGTTTCGGAATGATCGAGAAAACAAAATTTCAAATGACCGTATTTACGGAACCCCTAATATAATTCTGCTCATTGATGAACGTGAATTTCAGGTCTACACCTATCCTGAAAATTTCAAGTTCCTAGGCCTTTCCGCTCGAAAGTTATGTTTTTCTATGGTTTCTATGGTTCTGGTCATGAGATCTAGAGAAATGTAGCTTGAATATATCATTCTCCAGTAGTATACAGAATTTCGTCACCATCGAATCTCTAGTTTGGAAATTATCGAGAAAATTAAATTTCATACGACCATATTTACGGAACCCCTAGTAAAATTTTGCTCATAGATGAAAGTGATCACGACAATCGAGATCCACACCTATCCTGAAAATTTCAAGTCTCTAGGCGTTTCCGTTCAAAAGTTACAATTTTTTATGGTTTCTATGGTTCTGGTGATGCGATCTGAACAAAATTTTGCATGTAGCTTGAAAACCTCATTTTCCATCAGAGTGCAAAATTTCATCGCGATCGAATCTGTAGTTTCAGAGTAATCAGGAAAACAAAATTTTGAGCGGCTATATTTACGGAACCCCTCGGCGAATTTTGCCCAATAACGAACTTAACCGCGGCATTTGAGATTCGAACCTACCCTGAAAATTTCAAGTTTCTAGGACATTCCGTTCGAGAGTTATCGTGTATACGGCCGGCCGGACGGACAGACTCGAATTTTTCGACGGATTCGTCATCAGTGAGTCGAACATAGTCGATTGAGACCATTTTCGGCTTAAAATTCGAAAAATACAGACATCGTGACGAAATGATATAGCCCCCGTGTAAGTAGTACGAGCGCTCAAAAATATAGTTTGAACGGCAATATTTACGGAACCCCTAGTCTAATTTGGCTCATTGATAAAAGTGATCGCGAAATTCGCGATCCGAACCTATCCTGAAAATTTCAAGTCACTAGGCCTTTTCGTTCGAAAGTTATGATTTTCTATGGTTTCTATGGTTCTGATCATACGATCTGGAAGAAATGTAGCTCGAATATATAATTCTCAATTTAAATACAAAATTTCGTCGAGATCGAATCCATAATTTTGAAATGATCAAGAAAACTGAATTTCGAACGGCCATATTTACGGAACCCCTAGTCTAATTTTGCTCATTGATACAAGTGAACGCTACATTTACGATCCACACCTATCCTGAAAATTTCAAGTCCCTAGGCCTTTCCATTTCAAAGTTATAATTTTATGGTTTCTATGGTTTTGGTCATGCGAGCTGGACAAAATTCTGCATGTAGCTTGAGTACGTAATTATCCATCTGAGTGCAGAATTTCACCTCGATCGAATTAGTAGTTTCGGAGTAATCAGAAAAACAAAATTTCGAGCGGCCATATTTACGGAACCCCTTGGCGAATTTTGCCCAATAACGAACTTAACCGCGGCATTTGAGATTCGAACCTACCCTGAAAATTTCAAGTTTTTAGGACATTCCGTTCGAGAGTTATCGTGTATACGGCCGGACGACCGGCCGGCCGGACGGACGGACGGACAGACTCGAATTTTTCGACGGATTCGTCATCAGTGAGTCGAACATAGTCGATTGAGACCATTTTCGGCTCAAAATTCGAAAAATACAGACATCGTGACGAAATGATATAGCCCTCGTGTAAGTTGTACGAGCGCTAAAAAAAGTTTTAATTTAAAAATCAAAAGTTATGGGAAAATACTGATCACAATTTTTGACAAAATATTTGCAACACCCAGTGTACATCTTTTGGATATGTTTACCTCTAGTCCCCAATGGCCATCTTCTTCGATAAGTTTCCTAGTCATATTCTAGATCATCGAGGTCTTGTGCTATGACTACTTGATCGTCAGCGAAGCTAAAGGTGTAGATGGTAGTGTTGTTGAGCGCTATACCCATATTGCTGCATTTACGTTTCTATTGCTGTAGAGTTTTTTCTAGGAAGATTTTGAAAAGCGTAGGAGACAATCTACATCCCTGCTTCAAACCCTTATTTGTATAGAAACAGCTGGAAAGTTAATATTTCATTTTTATTTTGGTATTGGAGTTTTAATAGATTTCTTTAACAGCTTTGATTATCATGATGTTTATGTTAGTTGTTTCCAAGGCTTCCCAGAATTTGATAAGCGGGACGCTGTCGTACGCTTTCTTCAGATCTACAAATAATAGATGGATTTCCTTATTAAGTGCTGACATTTTCTCTAGGATTTGAGTTAAACTGAGAAGGTGATCTATCGTTGAAGGTCCTGCCCGAAATCCAGCTTGTTCTTCGGCTTCTTGTTCAGCTAATTCTAGTTCTATTCTAGCCTTTAGTATTTTTCCATAAAGTCTGCTTATCGAGCCTGTAACTGCAATGCCTCTATAGTTTTCGCATTCCTCTTTATGTATTACCCTTCTTATGTATTGGAGTAAGATAGGACTCTTTCCATTCTTCTGGAATCTTACCGGTATTGATGCATGATTGAAATAACTTTGCAAGATGTCCGAAAATTTTTTTCGTTCTGTACACTATTGATTTTCCTGGTATGTTGCCTAGACCAGGAGATGTTCTGTTTTTTTAAAGTTTGCATGCATATTTCACTTCTTTTACCAGTATTCTAATGGGTGGGGCAGAAACAGATATTGTATCATAATCCCGGCTGGCATCTTTAAATTGGTCTCTATCTTCTTGCAGCAATTTTCTGAAATATTGGTCCCACTTTTGTAAAGAAATGGGGGATATCGTATCTGTCTTATTGTTCTGACGTAGTGACCTCAAGGATTTCCAGCTTCCTGTGCTTTTGCTTCATCCTAAATATGCTTCGATTGTTGTACGTGTTTTTTCCCAGGATTCGTTTTTCTTTTTCCTAATATTTCTTCTGACTTCTGCTTGAGATTCCTTAAACAAAATTTTATCTTCCTGCTTCCTCGATGACAAGTATCTCTGATCAAGAACCCGCTTCTAGTTGATAACTTATTCAATATCCTCGACCCACCTGTATGGTTTTTTTTTCGTTTTTGATTCGTACATACACAAGGCTTCTTTTGCAGCGTCTTTAAGGCATTTTTCGATGTAGTTGTAATGATCATTGGTGTTCACGAAGGTCCTCTCTCCTAGTTTCTCATCAAGTCTACTAGCATAAAGTTTCCTGGTGCTTTCGTGTCTAAGTTGTAGCGTGTCTCTTCTATTTTTTCGTATTGATCATGTTCTTCGGGGTATTCTATTCTGCTCCTTGGGCGGAACCCTATCTTAGCTTCAGGAGATGGTGATCACTGCCACAGGCGCTTCAGTAAACTCTGACATCACATGCTTTCAGTGCGGTTTTCTGGTTTAATATCACGCAGTCAATTATGGTCTTTAGATTTATTGTATTTGTCCAGGTGAATTTGTGTCTCATACGATGTGGGTAGAAACCATTCATTACCCTAAGGTCATTTTGTTCGCATATGTTTATTATTATATGTCCGTTGTCGTTTGTAACATTTTCTCCATATCGTCCTACAACGCAATCTTTCATTTTGTATTCTGTTCTCCCATTTAAATATCCCAATATTATTATTTCCCGAGATTTGCCTTTTTGGCCTATAATTCTTTCGCTAACCGGTTGCCATGATGTTATGCATTTTTTGAAGGTTTTGGCTATTATTATCGAGACATCCTGTTGGACCCTTTTTTCCTTTGGTACGCCACTGTATAAATGGTCAAACTTACCAAGGTTTTCAGATCCTTGGCCTTCTTCTTTGTTTCAGTAATTACTGCGACTTGTATATGTTGTCTAATCCGTGCGTGACTTCGTTAATTTTCCGGGATAGACCTTGTACATTCCACGCTCCAGAATTCGTTATCCTTTTCCGTTGATTTTGTCGATTTATAAGTTTCAATCCGATCCGAGGCTTTTGACTGGGTTTTTTAACATTTTAACTTTTTTCCGAAGATCGAGGATTTGGCCCGAAGCTTCAACCGCCGTTCAGGAGGACAAGGTTTTTGTTCAAGGTTCCTTCTCCCTAAATCCTTCCTCCTAAAGTACTGAACCAATTTAAATCAAATTTTGCACACTGTGCAGTTTGATCCAACTTAAAAGATAGGATAGTTTATATCTCTATTTACATTTGCAATATTTTTTTATTGCAAATCATTTGTTTATCATATATAACGAAGAGTGATAATTATCTACGCGGCAACGCAGGTCTCTAATCGATGGCAAGTTATCGCGTCCTCACTACATCAGATCACTCGACAAGTTCGATAACGTGCGAAGAGTGATGCCAAGTTTCTGGGTCTTTTCCGAAACTGAAGAAATTTGGAACTGTTTGAGAACTGGGGAGATGTAGTATAATCAATTGATATTTTGAACGTAAATCACACTTCCACGGGTGAATCGATTCATCTTTGAACTGATCAAAAAATCCAGGTACTTATCAGAAACATATGGGACTTCTCGCAAGCTGAGATTCAACACCCTGTATGAAGGAATATTGGAATTTGATGAAAATATTCGGAAAGAGCAGAAAATTTTCGCTGGAGATCAGTAGATTTCAGTGTCCCGCACGACATTTGACCCATCAAAATTTTTGTCGAAAGATTTAATTCCGTAGTGATATTCCACTTACTTCACAAAAATGTCGTACATTGAGATTAAATTCGAAAAATGTTCTGTTGGACTAATGGAAAATTCGTATTTTTTTTTCATATTCTAATGAATAATTTCAAGAATTTTTCAGAAAAATATGGATTTCGAATAATTCATTCAAAATGATCAACAAATGAGTAAACAAGTAAAACATTTGAAAGAAATCACAAAAGTTGCTCAAAAGTGTTACCGTTCTGCTCGATGCACATTCTTGCTTTCTTCAAATTATGTATAATAGTATTTTTGATCATTTCGGATCTGATTGCAGACAACTTCGATACGTTGTAGGACAATATCCTCATTTCCAATCTCAGACGCGTATACTAAAGATTTCAAAGTCATCTTTCGATTAATTAGGTTTTTGATTTAAAATTTTCCAAAAACAATTTTTTTCAAGGCTTTAGATATCAACCTCAACCCCCTTTTGAGAGCAGTTTGCAAAACGGAATTGGATACAGTGTGTCAAGTTGATGAGCACGAAAATATTGAAGAGTGTCTCAAAAAAGCACTTATAGCAAAAAAAATACCAACACCAATGTGTCAAAATGAAGTTGCGAATATGATAGAAGAATCTCAGGCTGACATTCAAGTGGACCCACCATTGCAACAAGCATGTTCTGTAGATTTGATAAAATATTGTGGGGAAATACCACAAGGAAATGGACGACGTGAGTATAAAGAGATTTTTATCCGGATTATAATTATATTTGCAGTAAATGAATCTCGACTCAAGTCAAAACAAAGTTGAATGCAAAAGGCGCGCGCGCGTGTGTGTGGCGTGTGTGTGTGCGTGTGTGGTGATTATATTATATTGTCCCCAAAATTAAAATACTCTGACATCGTAGTTCTAGATTCGACAACATATCCTCAATTTGCTTTTTGAATGTATTCTCACTGTTCAAAATTTTCAAATGTTTCACCAGAAACTACACAAACATAACTATCCGTGTAGACGAGATCAGGAGAAACACATTTGCTTCACGAAGTATATCTGTTACGGGCAATGTAAATAAATGGGCATTGTTTATGATGCCCGGGCAATTTAAAAAGTGCCCAAAAGGATATGACAAAATATGATAAATTATGATAAATTATGTTGCAAATATTACATTGCCCGGTCGTTATGTATAATGCTAAAAGTCGAGTGGACAATTTGAAAATAATTTTTATTCATATTTCTTATAGAAAATAACAAATTTTCATATACCTAATTGACAAAGGAACAAACAAAAAATTACGAAATGCACTGCCGTGAAGTCAGGAGCTTTTGAGCGCTCGTACATCCACCTTGTAGGTAGATTCGCATTTTCCAGTTCTAGAAATCAATTGAAGAAATTTTCGACAGCTGTCAAAAAAATTTTCTCAAACTAAGGCGAAACTCCAGACTTCATGTCAGTGCTTCAGCTGACCAATTTTTTTTCGATAATTCGCTAGAATTTTCTACATCATCTATGGTCTTGATGATGCGATCTTGACAAAATTCCGCACGTAGTTTGAATACATTATTCTTCAGCTAGTTGTGAAATTTCATGCCAATCCAAACAGTAATTTAGAAATTATCAGGAAAAGAATATTTTGAGCGGCCATATTCACGGAACCCCTAGTCTAATTTCGCGAAATTCGCGATCCAAATCCACCCTGAAAATTTCAAGTTCCTAGGCCTTTCCTTTCGGAAGTTATAATTTTCTATGGTTTCTATGGTTCTGGTCATTCGATCTGGACAAAATGTTGCTTTAATATATCATTCTCGATTAAAATAGAAAATTTCATCTCGATCGAATTCGTAGTTTCGAAATGATCGAGAAAACTAAATTTCAAACGACTGTATTTACGGAACCTCTAGTATAATTCTGCTCATTGATGAACGTGAACGCGACATTTCAGATCCACACCTATCCTGAAAATTTCAAGTCCCTAGGCCTTTCTATGGTTTCTATGATTCTGGTAATGCGATTTGGACGAAATTTCACATGTAGCTTGAACACCTCATTCTCCATTTGAGTGCAGAATATCATCTCTATCAAATCGGTAGTTTCCAAGTAATCAGGAGAACAAAACTTTGAACGGCCATATTTACGGAACCCCTGGTGGAATTTGGCCCATTAACGAACTTAACCGAGGCATTCGGGAACTCAACCCACTCCAAAAATTTCAAGTCTCTAGGTTGTTCCGTTCGACAGTTATCGTGCTTACGGACGGACGGATAGACTGAAATTTTCCGAGGAATTCGTCATCAGAGAGTCGAACTTTATCGATATTCGATTGAGACCATTTTCGGCTCAAAATTCGAAAATTACAGACATCGTGACGAAATGATATAGCCCTCGTGTAAGTAGTACGAGCGCTCAAAATTGCTGTCAATTAATCAAAGTGCCCGAAGAACGAATAGCGGTATGTATTTATAATGACCGGGTAAAGTGAGAAATTATCGTAAAATTGCCCAATTTTAATGGTCATTATTCATAATAACCAAGCTTTATGAAAACTGACCTAAATAATTACATTGCCCGTAACATATCCATTATTCGGAAGATAAACGACTTGCAGGCTGTTTAAGGTAGAATTTGGGCAGTGTTTTGTTGAGTTCAATTGGTTATGGAGAGAGGCTTGAAATGATTGTATCTGCGAATAACTGATGATTTGTTGGTTTTCGAATTCGAAGATATTTCGAGAAAAAAAATATCGATTTAATTATTTCGATGTATTCAATTTTCGTGAAAAAAATTTAATAAATATCGATCACCTTTTTTTCGCCATGCCTGGAGCGAAAACCAGAACTAAACCGCCCCTGTTGTTCTTTTTCGGTTTCACTATTTTTCAGCATCAACACGAGTTTGAAAAGAGAAGGAGAATATCGATTGTTTTTTTTTATGGGAGCCTCTCTGAGTTCTTTTCAGTGCTGAAAAATGATTATTTTTCCTAACAAAAAATGGACCTGCGAGCGCTATATAATTTTTGATAGGGGGCCGCCAGAATATCCTACATCTAGATGATGATAAAGACTAAAACAAAAAAATCTCAGAAGATACTTTAATGACAACCTTGGAAATCGGACCCTCCATTGGTAGGACAGCCGGCAAGATAATAACCATTGAACGTATAGTTAATTACTTTTTCATGTTATCGTATTAATTTTGCGTTACGAAGTAACGATAACTGATGATCGATGGATACATAAAAATGACAGTTCTTGTTCATTCTTATTTCACTCGATATCCACAATACATTCTACATAACTAGTTAGTGATTCTCAAGTTGCAAAATAAACATTTCTATGGCAATTCTTTTCAACATTATTCAGCAAAACCCTCTGGTTTAACGTATGCACATTTACCAATGAAACATCCTGTATAAATTATTATCCCTATTATACCAATGAGTAAGGAGTATGAGGCCCAATAGTATAATATCAACAATGTCAGCAATACTCTAAACAAAGCTATTATCTGTGGTTCTCTAACAATGATATCATCGTTACCATCTCTGAACTTAATAGATTTTGCACATGTGACATCCTTTACATTTATTAGACTTTTTTTTTAAAGTTCTCCACATTTCTTCAGAATTGCCCCTACAGTTATCAATTTTTCCTAACAAAATAATCACGTTTTTCTCTCTTCATAACATTTACTACATCATTTCTTTTTTTCTTAAATACATTCCATGCATCATTCCTCTGTCCCCATTAATAAATGTAACCGCGACATTCGAAATCCACACCTATCCTGAAAATATCAACTCCCTAGGCCTTTCCGTTCGAAAGTTATAATTTTCCATGGTTTTTATGGTTCTGGTCATGCGATCTGGACAAAATCCTTAGTTTTGAAATTATCAAGAAAATTGAATTTCAAACAACCATATTTACGGAACCAATAGTCTAATTTTGCTCATAGGTAAACGTGACGTTCGAGATCCACACTCATCCTGAAAATTTCAGGTCCCTAGGCCTTTCCGTTCGAAAGTTATAATTTTGCATGCAGCTTGAAGGCGTCATTATCCATTTGATCCCAATCGAATCTGTAGTTCGGAAGTTATCAGGAGAACAAAATTTCGAACAGCCATATTTACGGAACCCCTGTTAGAACACTGCCCATTAACGAACTTAACCGCGATATTTTGGAACCTACACTGAAAATTTCAAGTCTCGAGGTTGTTCCGTTCGAGAGTTATCGTGATAAGGGACAGACGGCCAGACTTGAATTTTCCGATGGATTCGTCATCAGTGAGTCGAACCTTGTCGATTGAGACCATTTTCGGCTTAAAATTCGTGAAATACAGACATCGTGACGAAATGATAGGTATAGCCCTCGTGTAAGTAGAACGAGCGCTCAAAAATATGGATAAGACGGCAAAACCAGCACTGGATACACATAACTTCGGGAAGGGACATACATTATTATTAAATAGGGAGGGGCATTAGTGAAATTATTCAGGTTTATCTCCATCTCAGTGTGATGAATAGAAGGGATACTCAAGGTTCAAGCACTTTATTCTGTAATGTATAGGTCAAATAATAATTTGAATATTTTCAATAATGAAACAAAATCCCAAAGAGGGGACAAAACATGAGAATGAATACTCCTCAGATCGGGAATTTGACAAGGTTCCAATTTGCACCTGTACTAGGTTCTTTAATTCTTCATGTCAACAGTGCCAAACAACATTAAGCGTGTGGTGAGTTTTTGCTGGGCCATTGTGTGTTTTTTTCTGTAACAAATTTGTTTAGCCGTATATCCTTCAGAAAGTCTTAATATGTGGACGAAAGGTCAACCTTACCCCAACGTGTTTTCTTATGGTACTCCTAAACGCTAAAATGAATACTTTGGGTTTATTTGACAAAATTTTATGTTAATATCCAATGTTTCTATTCCGGCTCCACTCAGAAGCTCTGAACTTGTGCAAGTCAGGAGATCCGGTTGTGTTCTGTGTGGACTTTGTAACTGTGTCCTTACGCCACCTGAGAAAAAGTCCTCAATTGTGATCAGTGAATGGTGAAACAGTACTAGAGCTCAAAAAATTTATTTTCTGACCAAGAGCGCGATAACAGGCCGAACGCGCTAACCACCACGTCAGCGATCCTTTCTCATGTTGTGGTGCTTATATAACTATTGCGCCAGAAATTTGAACATCATTATGTATACTCACCTTAGGCTAGGGAATAGGCCCTTCAGTTATAAAAGATGGAAATTTTACTTGCCAGTCAAAGGGTGTTATCTTCATGCAACGGGGCCTTGGTGTAGTGGTTAACGCGGTCGGGAAAGAAATTTTCTGACATGGAGCACGGTTCCACCATGCACTGTTGGGTAAACAATTAACAGTGCTGCGCATCAGGTGGCGTAAGGACACAGTAACGAAGCCTACACAGAACACAACCGGGTCTCCTAACTCGCACAAGCTCTGAGCTTCTGAGGGGTCTCACAGAGACCAAGAAGAGTCGGGATATAAACAAAAATAAAAAAATTAAAAAAAATATTTCAGAATAATAACAATCCCATCATACTCATTACTTCTACTCAAATCCTGTTCAACTCGAGCACTTTTATTTTATATATAATTATTTTTCAGACATAAGATGTTTGAAGACCTTGAAAGAGAACTCTCCGAAGAAATTGTCATTAGATTGTCGGGAAATGTTGAGCAGAAGATTGGAAATGTACGAAAATGCAGCTCAGGTAATTATAAAGAAAATGTATGTATACTTCATTTAAGAATTATATTGACATCGGAGCAGGCCTTGAACGTCCAGTCGAGGCATTATTTCTGGTAACAAAAAGTAACTGTTCAATTTCATCATAGAAATAAAACATAAATATAACCTAGAAAAGTGTTCAGTATACGAATTATCGAATACTTGAGCCGGAATATTCCGACTGCAGTTCAAACATGGGAATTCAGGTTTGAATGCGCAAAAATATCTTGGAATGCTTTCATATGAAATTATCTGAAATTCCAAGTCGTTGAGTTGAGATATCGTTCATAGAAGTCAACCATGGAAAATTGAAGATCATTAAAATAAATATTTATTTTCACTCATGCAATCTTTATTGTTATTGGAAATCTTGCAAAATTCTAATATAACTATAAGAGGACCATTTTATGTCAGGAATCAAGAAGGATAATTAATGGAATTCTAGCAGGTAGCTAAAGTGATGCAACAAAAAGAAATTCAGTGCTTCAGCTGACCAATTTTTTTTCGATAATTCGCTAGCTTTTCAACGGTATCTATGGTCTTGGTGATGCGATTTTGACAAAATTTCGCATGTAGTTTGAATACATTATTCCTCAGCTAGGTGCAAAATTTTGTTCCAATCCAATCGGTAGTTTCGAAACTATCAGGAAAAAAATATTTTGAACGGCCATATTTACGGAACCTCTAATTTTGCTCATTGATGAACGTGACTGCGATATTTGCGATCCAAACCCACCCTGAAAATGTCAAGTTCCTAGGCCTTTCCGTTCAAAAGTTACAATTTTCTATGGTTTCTATGGTTCTGGTCAAGCGATCTGGACAAGATATTGCTTTAATATATCATTCTCGATTAAAATACAAAATTTCATCTCGATCGAATACGTAGTTTCGAAATTATCGAGAAAACAAAATTTCAAACGACCGTATTTACGGAACCCCTAGTATAATTCTGCTCATTGATGAATGTGAACGCGACATTTCAGATCCACACCTATCCTGAAAATTTCAAGTCCCTAGGCCTAGGCATGTTCGAAAGTTATTATTTTCTATGGTTTTTATGGTTCTGTTCATGTGATCTGGAGAAATGTAGCCTGAATATATCATTCTCCATTAGTATACAAAATTTCGTCACGATCGAATCTGTAGTTTTGAAGTTATCAAGAAAACTAAATTTCAAACGACCATATTTACAGAACCCCTAGTATAATTTTGCTCATAGATGAACGTGATCACGACATTCGAGATCCACACCTATCCTGAAAATTTCAAGCCTCTAGGCGTTTCCGTTCATAAGTTACATTTTTCTATGGTTTCTATGGTTCTGGTCATGCGATCTGGACAAAATTGCACATGTAGCTTGGACACTTCATTCTCCCTTTGAGTGCAAAATTTCATCTCGATCAAACCTGTAGTTTTCGAGTAATCAGGGAAACAAATCCTGGTAAATTCCCGCCATTTCAATAGCACAAAACAAAAAAATACTCGAATTCAGAGCTAATTTTTATAATTATTCACCAATATCTCGATGAAATTATCAAAGCAAAGCCTCTATGGGTTATGTTAGTGTTATTCCTATACCACCCTGAATTCGGCAACCTAAAATATTACTGAATAGTATATTACCAACTTAAATTCGATTTTCCACAGCCTACCGAGATGTCAATAATTCTTGAACGGAGTATATGTGGTGAATTGATACTATTTCCGAATTTAATCAGCAGGTGAACACCAAATAGGTTTTTCATTGAGCTTAATAAAAAAAATATGCCTTTTATAATCAAATATAGCAGGATGTTCGAGAGATCAATGAAAAATTTCGAGAAAGCACTGACCTGAAGTCAGGAGGTTTTTTTTCTGTAAACCAAACCAGTCAGTGCCAGTGTGACAAATAATGTCATTATGCTCTTCTTATGAATCAAAAAATTATCATCAAATTACTCAGCTTACTTCGAATGTTCCTGTATGTGGGAAGCTGGAACTAAATTTGGCAACCCTTGCGATGGGAAAATGCATTTAATTTCACACAAACATCCGTTATTTCCGCATGACTTTTTCCAAACAATTGGATTCGAATATGGAAATTTCAACTTTTAGAATAATGTCTAATAGGTTTTTTGATTAAATGACCCTGCAAGTTTGTCTTGCCATTTAATAACGCCCCTTTGGGTGACCCATCTCTATCTTATATAGCACATGCTTATAAAACCAAAATGTTTTGGAATGCATGGGTTGTGGTTGGAATCTACCTGCAAAAACAAAGCATTATTACCCCAGTATTATACGAAAGTATAACAATTTGGAGTTGCAGCAATACTCCTTTTTCTCGCAGAAATACGAAAATTAGACAATAGGGCTTTCATTGAGTGGATATTTTCGAAACTTGATGACAATCAACCGAGAAGCTGTGTCTGGAAAGATCAGTGATTTGGAGCGCATAGAAGCAGGTTCTATTTGGGGACACTTTCACACATTTGTGGTTGTTGCCAAATTGACCAGACGCTATGCTCCACGAACAGCTATGAAATTATGAGCTGGTGCACCATCTTGTTGAAACCTGCAATTATGCACAGCGTCCAATGGCAAATTATCCAATGCATCTTGTCGTAATTACCTCCCTTCATTCTAAAACAAACGAATGCAATAACAACAATGAAATACCCATTCAAGACGAATTTTTTTTATGAAAACAGAGCTATGTATTTTGCCATGGATTTTTCCTAAGCCGTCTATGTTCAAATATTGTACAAAGCATTTTTTGAGCGCTCGTTATACTTAAACCCGAGACACACCTGTCATACACGCATCCGATCCAAAACCGATTATACAGTCGGACCAGTGTCTGAGAAGGAAAGGGCTATGAACTTTGAACGGCGTAGTATTGCCCTTTCCGTCTGACACACTCGCTCGACTGTATGATCGAAGTCGGATCGGATGCGGGGAGCTAGGAAGTCGTTTCGTTTGCCTTCAGACGTTTGCTTTTTGAACGGGCAAGTGGCGTGAATGGGGAAATTTTATCAGATCGTAGCTGCGTTTTAAAGTCTCGTTTTCTGCATCGAATCAATTTTCGCTGAGCTGTACTGATGAGCATTGAGTAAGTCGAAACCGGTCTACAGTTACGAATGATGGAGAACAAGTTTTGCTTTAGATTTTCCACATGTGATCAGATGTGTTGAGTACCACTGTGGTGTTGCCTTTATAGGCTGGAAGAACAATAATATCGGGATTATTGGGAAGATGTTTTCTCAGAACGTGAGATGTTTGATGGGGGAAGTTTGGCTTTCCTTACAGTGCTGGCAATGTCTTGTCTGGTTTCCTCTGCTTCGGTTGGAGGGAGGTGGGATATGGCAGATTCTACCTAGGTAATAATCGATTCGGTGGATAATTTGTGAGTGAGTAATTTGAATGTTTTAGAAAGAAGGTTCCGGGTTGTTTGGTCAATGGGAGTATCAGAGAGTTTGTGTACAAGAATGGGATGTTTGATTGGTTGGATTTTTATTCTCGAGAAGGGAAGAAATTTAATATTTTATTTCAAAATGAAGCCATTAAAAAAATTTACTCCCTGAGTACCAGTGTGTATATTGTTTCCCCTCAGAATTTGTGGGTTCACCATGAGATTTTATGAGTTCATATTGAAGAGTATATAGTGTAGTTCGAACAAGAATGTCTTTCCATATACAGGGTGATTTTTATAATAATTTCTGAAAATATTCGATAATTTAAATCCGGTCCTGGGAATTGAGAGCTTTTCACCCAAGCTGTATCCTTGTGGTCCTCCTGTATATAGCATTTCATGAATTGTTGATGATTCATTTGTCAACTGGAGCATTTTGAAAATATAGCCGAAAACTGTAAATCAGGCAAACGAATGGTCTGAGACCCATCATATGGGGTATTTTTGGAACCGCCTCAGTGCCCTCTACCTGTGAAGTATGTACAGTTCATCAAGATTCAACCTGTATAATGAAATATTGTATATAATTCTGAAATAAAACACTATAAAAGTTATGCCAGTCTATAGCTCATGACTTCGGATTTCGTTGAACACTCGATATATTTACGTAATGTTCACATATCGCATCATGGATATTTCAATTTGGTATTTTCGATCATTTAACTCTTCACTTTAAATGTAATTAATATTATTTTCAGCACGCCCCTCCTGAAAACCTTCATCAACTTTATTACCAAGTTGTGACTTCGCCATCGAAGCATTATTTTTATTTAGTCATATTCATGATGATTGGATCCATATTCGTGGTTGGAATCTTTTGTGGTAGGGTATCAAGAAGACATATGCTGATTAAGAACAAATAACACACAATCGAATTTTGACCACGATTGGAAGACAAAAATATTGATATAGTATAGCAGAAGCAGAAAAAAAGTGGAATATTTTCTGAATTTTACAGTTCTAAGAAATTCTAAGATTCCAAAATCATTTCATGATTTATATTTGAAAAGTTATTCATTTCATGAAAAAGTGACAGCCCTACAATGAACGTCGAAAAAAAGAATGAGAATTGTACTCTACATTTTTTTAAATTAAGATAACTTTTATACCATTTTTCAAAATTTTTGTTTCGAAACTAAAACATTATTTTCTTTCATTATACCTTATTATTTTTTTTTATTGTTGTTTGGTGAAATACTTTTTATCGAGTTTCTTCTATGAAGGACTTTATTTTTGTGATTGGTCAATAAAAATATTTATGAATAATTTTTAGTCATCAGTTATTTTTTCCTCTAAATTTCTCATATACCAAGCTATAGAGAGATGATCTCCCCTGGAAAGAGTGGTAGAGTTATACTGCTCATGGAACTCAAGTCTTTACATCCATCTTTTCAGTATCGACTTGTTAGTGAACTTGAAATTTTCGCTAGTACAGGCCACTAAGTCCAGGAAAGGGCGTTTTAGGATTATATTATCACTATATAGAAGGAAAAAAAAATGGAAATTACGGCAACATATTCAATGGTCTAGTAAAGCCTACTGCTTGGAAGAAGGAAAATTGGAATAGGAGATAATAGTGAGTGCAATCACCAATCGAACGTTATTTTGAAGTTTGGAAATATTAGTTATAGGTTCTTTTGATAGTTGGGTTTGGTTTTTTAGAATCAGATTGCTAATTATATAATTTTGTGAGAAAATTTCATTTGTTTGTTCACCTTTATAATCCTCCTTGAAATAGAGTCTCGGGAAAAAAATGAAAAATATATAATTGAAACAAAATTTTTTTGATAATTAGTGATTTTCATGAATTTCATAATTTAATATTCATAGACTTGAACGAACCATAACAATATATGGCGCCCAACGCGTGGCTTGATTAAGGTGATTATTGGTTCGAATTTATTTTTCAGGTTCCTAATAATTTTTTTTGGAAAAATTAGCATTTTCTTTGCCATATGGAAACAAGAAGTGAAACTTTGATAGGGGAAAATAGAGATGAAGAAGATAAGATACAAAGAATTGGAGAAGAACAAGAAAAAACAGAAACAAAAATGATGATGAGGGCATTAATGGACATGAATAAGAAATTATATGAAGAAATAAAAGATAATACAGAAAGATTGAATCAAAAAATGAAAGATGATTCAGAAAGAATGCATCATGAAATGAAGGAAGAAATAAAAGATAATACAGAAAGATTGAATCAAAAAATGAAAGATGATTCAGAAAGAATGCATCATGAAATGAAGGAAGAAATAAAGATAATTCAGAAATATTGAAAAAAAAAATGAAAGAAATAAAAGATGGATCAGAAAGAATGCATCATGAAATGAAACTGGACATGAATAAAAAATTTGAAAAACTGGAAGAAATTTCAGAGAGATTAGAGATGAAAATAGAAGAAAATTCAAGTGAATTGAAGGAAATTAGAGAAAGGAGTGATACAAGGAAAAACAGACTTGAGAAGAAAATTGAAGAAGAAATAATTGATTTTGAGAAAGACAAAGAACTTACAGTAATAATAGAAAATGCAGAAGAAAATACAAAATTGAATGAAATTAATATGCAGAAATTACAAGACCCATCATCTAGGAAAGAAGAAAAAAATGTTTTCAAATCTAATGATGACAAGAAAGAAACTAAAGAAGATAGTTCTGAAACAAAAATAGGGAAATATTGTGTTGGCAATATTCATGGAATAGATCATTCTATATCCAGATTCAAGAAGCAAGGCAAAATTGAGTTAATACGAAAAGAAATTCATAAATATGATAGAGCCAACTATATAATGGACTCTGATAAGTATTATAAAAAAATCGAGGATATACTCAAATTTGATAGAAAACATTTGGAAGTGATTCATAAAATGCTATATCAGCCTTAAGAGAAAAATGAAAAATTTCAGCCATCTGCCAAAGACTGTCGAGTTATCAAGTTAAGACAAAGAGGTGTCAAACGCAAGAAGGCAAAGTCTGATGACAGCGAAGAAGATGTGATTACCTTAATATTTGATGAGAATGAATCCCAGAAGCTAAAAACGAGCGTATAAGATGAATAATAAAAAAAATTGTAAGAGGTCATAAACATGCGCCGAAGAAGATTCCCATTAAAAAAGTCAGAAGAAAAGAAGTGGGGAGAAATATTTCAAAAGAGGAATTTTCCACATACATAAATGATGTATATAAATTCAATCAAGAAACAAACAATGCTTATCAAACATTTTTTGTCATTATTCAAGTTATAAATAACAATATTTAAAATTTTTTTTTAAGAAAAAAAAATATTGGATATTCAATTTGGGGAATTGTTATGAAAATCAAAAATGGTCATATTTCTTAACGTTTCAAGAAATTAAAATCAAAAATAAATTCAAATAATATCACCGAAAAGTCAAGAACCTTCAAACATCTTTAGCCAATTGAGTAAATTCGATCATTTTATAAATTATTATATTTACAAAGAGGGTTCACATTATTCAAAAATAAGAAAAATGTGAATTTGTTCAAATGATTAATTGTAAATAGTTAAGTTATGCTCATGAAGAATGAGATTTATCAAGAATGTTACCTAGGAAATGAGATATTAAATAATATTAATGGGAAAAGCAGGACAGTGAACAGTTGAGAGAGAAACGTCAAGGGGAAAGATCGATAATTTTCAAAAAAGTTGGCAGAAAGATTGGTTTTGAGAGAAGAAGGGTATAATGAATGGTATTTGGAACTTAGCTAGAGTAGATTCGTAGATTAAGTTGTTGGAGTTGTTTTGGCAAGTGAAGGAGAGAAGGAGATATTGAAAAGGCGTGCTGCTTGAGAGAAGGAAACTTGGAATAGGAGATATTAGAACATATAGTGAGTGCAATCACCAATCGACTTATTTTAGAGTTTAGAAATATTAGTTATAGGTTCTTTTGATAGTTGGGTTTGGTTTTTTAGAAGGAGATTGCTAATTATATCATTTTGTGAGAAAATTTCTTTTGTTTGCTCACCTTTAGAATCCTCCTTGAAATTGAGTCTCGGGAAAAAAAATTAAAAAATAGATGATTGAAACAAATTTTTTTGGTAATTGTTAGTGGTTTTCATAAATTTCAAAATTTAATATTTATAAACTTGAACGAACCATAACAATATATACATATTGATAGCATCATCTCATCTTCAATGCTTGGATTCACACTACGATATGGAAGATTATTCAATTGTAATAAAAAACACTCCTGACGTTATATTATTCTTTGGTTTTCAGCAAGTTAAATTTTGCCTCGCCTGTTTGGAACCCAAATTATAGGTGCCACATAAAACGCATAGAACGAGCGCAACACCGGTTTCTGAGGTACTTGTCCTACAGAAATAATTTTGAAATAATGAATCATTACACAGAGGCTCAGTGTAGATTCGTTTGCTCAGCTTTGAGATCCGCAGGAAAATAAATGACATGTGCCTTCTTTACAAAATTCTAAATAACGCCCTTTTGGCTCCTTCAATACTCCAATCTGTATCTTTCAAGATCCCTGAGAAAAGGTTGAGATCCAGAGAGATGTTTGCTGTACCGTTTCGTCGATTGAATTATGTAACACAGAACTCCCCGATTCGTAGGATTTTGACAACGCTCAATTTGGAATTTTTTAATGCTGATCCATTCACTGTGTTCCTGGCTCAAAAGATGTTTAAGGCTGAGGTTCCTTACTTAAGACATGAATAATGTTGATTTTTCTGTTTTGGTAGAAGTTCTAGTTTATTGTTGTTTCTCTGGTTTTTGTTTTGTTTGCTATTAAATTGTTGTTGGTAGATAAAAAGTTAAGTTCTATGGTTGTATGATACTCTTAATTATCTATATCCGTACCTCAGAGCAAAATGGTATTAAGTCCAAAATTTCAATTTTCGGGTTTTTTGGCCCACCTACATTTAAATTTCGCGGTCTATTTACTTAGTGGTCTACCTTCAAGACGATTGAACTTAAAATAATGAAAATAACATAGTATCCAGTCTATAATCACAACGCGAATCGAACGAAAAATGCAAGTATTTTACGCTCTCCTGTAAAACTCACATTTTGTGACTTAAGACCCTTTTGCTCTTAGGTATGGATATGTGAGTACTGCGTTGGGTTGATATATCTATAAGTATTCCTATGTACAGTAAGTAAATGAAATAAATAGATAATTACATCTGTGGAAAAAAACAATTCAACATTTCAGGGGTAATTCTATCAAATGCTGATCGTACTGAGCGAAAAAAGTGTCCCTCGTTTTCAAAAGTGCCTTAAGTTTTTTCGAAACTGTTCGAATAACTTCAGAAAAAAATCATGTATCAGTAAAAACGAAATCGCCAAATTTCAGTTTTTTCCGACTAAATTTTTGGATTTCTTAACATCTATTCATCGACCCCTTAATTGCGCAACTTTTTGCCTCTTTGACCTAATGTGCAACTCTCACGGTTACCGAGATCCACATACTGTTCTACCTTATCTTGTGCACACTATATAATTCAAAAATATCAATATGCATTAGGAAAAAGTCATCAGTAAGCGAGGACCTCAGGAAATAGCATTTCACTCGCCGGTTGCGAGTTTTGGAGACCACTTTGTCGATTTTCCTCAATTCTACTCTAAATTCCTTACCTACAAGCTGGTCCAAATCATCACGACGCACTACAGGCCCTGATCGGACATCACCTCCTCGCCGACCCGCCTTTGCTGCCACCCAAGACGATAGCTCGTTCCATTCAACAGTGTTATGAATTTAAGGCCCTTACTATTCCTCAACTTCGGACATATGTCACCGACAAGAACCTGTATCGAAATTTTCAGCTTTTCAGCTAACTACTTCACTGGGGATCTCCAAAATCCTGTCACATCTGTGGCATGCGTCATTATACCAGTCTGCATCTGTACGTTCATGGTCATGTACATCTCCCCGCCCATCATCTTCTGATGCTAGATCGGCTATGTGTTGCTTTACCTACACCTCCTCTTCTTCCTCGAAATCCATAAGATTAACTTTCGAAAGTATCTCCTGAGCTGAGCCTATGTGTGTATATACGAAAAAAATTATTTGAGTAGTTGAATTTAGCATTTCCTATCCCATACAGCCTTTGTGACGACCGTGTTAGGCAGTGGCGCAGCCAGGGGGGGGGGCTTTGGGGCTGCAGCCACAAATTCTTTGATTGAATTTGAAAAATTAATAAAATTATATGGAACTGATTCATAAACTGCTAACGAAATAAATAATAAATGAATGGAAGAAGGTAATGTCGAGAAACAGACCCAAGATTCAGTGCCACACCGGCACTCTCTGAATGTAGTATACAGTTACTTCCGAATATATTCATATGTCTGAAAATATTGTATACCTTACCAGTGTCAACAGCCACTCCGGAAAGGACATATTCTACCCTTAAAAGATTAAAAACGTAATTAAGGACTTAGGGAGCACAATAGGAACTGAGAGAATGACTGGACTTGCTTTGTTGAATATACAGGGTGTTTTTTAAGGTGAGGCTTTTTTTGTCAGGTGCTAGAACTCATTAAAAGTGATCATTTTGCCGGAAGTTGATCATATAAAATATTCCATTTGAGAAACAGTGCAAAAAATATTGGTCATCAATATCTTAAGCCCACTCTGAATTAAGGTGACCATTATCACCTCAGAAATGATTTTACCAGTACAGTACCTACTGGTTTTCAGACATTAGACCTGGTTAGTCATTTAACAAAACCGGTATACGAATGGGTGAATGTTTGATGAAGATTCGGAAAATTTGGGCGAGAATGATCAATATTCATATTGTCCTGGTTTCAGGTTAGAAAAAAATGGTCACCTTACTCTGGATGGATTTCTCTGTTAGGAGCCACATGCATGCGATGTTTGTTTTCACGGCATTCATTTATCGCAAATTTGTATTCTCTTTCAACTTTCATTAGATGTTTTCTAAAAGGTTAAAGTTAAAGAGGAGATGAAAATTTACTGATTGAAAAGGATCTCAAACTCACCTATAAAATAAATTAATCGTAATTTCGAATGGTCACCTATACACTAATCTTTTCAAAGAAAGTAATCACATGGGTTTAGATCGGAAAACTTAGTCATCATACGCATCATATAAATTAATTCCCGTATATTGACCTCACACAGCTGGTAATATCTGAAAATTAAAATATCAATACGAACCTAATAAAGATCCGTGCTAGCAAATTCTCATATTCGCGAATAATTTTGATTTCGAAGTACTCGGCCCTGGCGAATATTTTTATATGAACGATTTTTGGTATATCGACTTATTTTGACGAGTTCTATTGCTGGTAAAAAAAGCCCCACCTTTGAAAACACCCTGTATATTATGATTTCGAATTCAATATTGACGACGTATTAGATTTATTAGGAACATCTGAAAGAAGGCTAAACATTCAATTTTATCAAAAAGGTCTAACCTTGTAAGGAAACGAGAATAAAATCAATCGATTATAGACATTTTGAAGATTAAATATTGAGAAGTTATGAATTCTTAAATTGGATTGTTCATTGATGCTTTGTTTTATTGTTCCTTCCTTCTTCTATTTCTTTCCATATTTCATATATTTCTAGTTTCATTATTAATTGTTAAGTTCAGCCCCCCCAAAAACAAAATCTTGGCTGCGCCACTGGGACTTTGTGCCATCTTTATATCAGGTTTTGGTATTCTTGATATGGATTTCCTCTAAACCTTATTAGTCGCTTGATGATGGTTTTCGACGTTCAGTAGCGGTAGTTTATCTATTTTATGAAATAAAGTCACAGTCAGGCGTTTCGATGTTGAGTCCTGGATTCTCGTTTTATGTATTGAAACGCCTGACTGTGACGTCAGTTAATCGAATCAAACGTCCGAAAGCGGGCGTCAGAAGCCTGCCCCGAATGACATATTGGGTACGTTCCACTTAACGCTCGCAACGCCATCGACCACGACCGCTGAAACTGCCGTTCCACTAACGTAAAAAGGCCGCGGGCGTTATAGGCGAATGTTATAGGTGGAACGCAAATCTTGAGCGTTGTGAGCTCGCTACGTTTGGATGAAAGCTCGCTCTGACCCACCAATATTTTGTGGGCGAAGTGGGCACGATGCGGTCGCGAACGGTGACGTCATCTATGATGTCGAGTGATCGCTCGCGACGAACTCGGGCCTTAGGTGGAACGATACAGAGGGTGTTACAATCGTTGCGAGCGTTAAGTGGAACGCACCCATACAGTGCGTTCCACTTAACGTTCGCAACACCATCGACCACGACCGCTGAAACTGCCGTTCCACTAACGTAAAAAGGCCGCGGGCGTTATAGGCGAATGTTATAGGTGGAACGCAAATCTTGAACGTTGTGAGCTCGCTACGTTTGGATGAAAGCTCGCTCTGACCCACCAATATTTTGTGGGCGAAGTGCGGTCGCGAACAGTGACGTCATCTATGACGTCGAGTGATCGCTCGCGACGACCACGGGCCTTAGGTGGAACGATACAGAGGGTGTTACAATCGTTGCGAGCGTTAAGTGGAATGCACCCATTGTAACTTGTCCTCCAATTCAATTTCTGCATTTTGCATTTCAAATAAAAATTTAATGGTGGCGACCGTGGCAGAACAGAGTGACGGTGGCAAACCTGAGTAGGGAATATATGAGAATACTTGGGTTGGAAAATGATAAATTTCCAATCTGAAATTGGAAATACAACTCCTGAAATGTAATATAATGTTGTGTCATCGGAAGCTAACTCAAAGAATGTCTTGTTTATGAAATCATACAGGATGGGGACATATCCTCCCTGAGACCATCACAACTGCTGCAGTCTATTGTTGGGAAGTGGATGGAGAGATAAGAAAAAATTTCATTTGATATATATCACTAATTCGATCATAGAGTAATCAATTCAAAAATATGATGGTTATGACAGTTTTGAAATTATTTTGAAATTAAACATTTTTAATATGAGTCCGTATTCAGAGTATACCATAATGTGTTCTATCATGAATCAACGTAGAAGAAAATTGAATATTTGAAAGGCTATAGAGAATTCTGTAACAGTGTCTAAGTGATGAGTTTCAGCAAAAATGTGTGGATAGCTGTGAAGTTTTACTGGAAGGCAGCTTTCGTCATTATCTACCCTCTATTACTACTTCCCATTTTCCTCGTGTACGATAACACTCCCAACAGATGTATTTATGTAATAGTTCTAATGGCGGGACTCTGGATAACAGAAGCACTTCCTATTCCAATCACTAGTCTTATTCCTATTGCATTCTTTCCTCCAATGGGAATTTTGAATTCTCAAGAAACTTCAGCATGCTACATCACAGAACCTACTATTTTGTTGATTGCTGGTTTTATGCTAGCCCTAGCTGTCCAATGCAGTAATTTACAGTTGAGAATTTCTCTTCACATAATTAATTTGGTAAGTGAAATTTGTTTTTGAAAATTTTTTCTGGATCATAATATAATAATTCATTTCTAACATTTCTACCTACTCCAAATTATCAGGATAAAATGAAAGTAGAAGAGTTTTTCCAGTTGTTGAAGATCTAAAACTGCCAACTATAATAGTAGGTATATTAAAGTATAAGTGAATAAAACTTGCTCTATTTCGAGCACTCCGGCTACGCCGTCGTGCTCGAAAAATCGCGCGTGTTTTAAAGACCAGTTATCTACGAATACTTCACGCTATTTTTTTTATTGGAGCGCTTCGAAATCATGAATACTGGTATTATTACTACATAAAATGAAGAAAGTCCGAAATAATTTACGTCGATCATAGATATTACGTGACGTTTCTCGTGGAAATAAATCGTATTTCGACACGACGTCAAAATTTATCGAAACTTCGGTCATTTAGAGATGAATATAGGAACATAAGATGAGAATTTGATGCTGACGGGTGGATTTGAAGGCATATTCGAATTTCCGAACGTATCCGAAAAGACGAACGTAAATTCGATCATCATCGGTTTGTTTACATTCAGATTGAAATAGAAAGAAATTGAAGGTGCTCGAAAAAGATGAATTAAAAAGAATAAAAGCGAGAAATCTAGGTGAGTGAGTAATTAAAACGTTTTTCCATCGTAATAATACGTATTTCCTTACATTTCCAGTTTATTATTACAAAATGAAAAAGACAAATCTTGACAGCACCGAGACTCCACTTCTAACGATAATTTCTCATAGGAAAAGTCGCAATCGGGGTTTCAAATGTGATGATTACGAAAAAAATACCGACTGCACTCTCCATTTTCACTTATAAAATTGAAATTCTTGAATAATGTTTGAAAAAGGTTTTGCATTTAGTTGGCGTAACAAGGTACTCCTTCCTGTCAGATCTATAATCGAAAAAATGATTTTTGATGAACTTACTGTAGTATCATCTCCTCTCCCTTCCTGCGATAATTTAATCTCGAAATTTTCACTTCGATAACACTTGACGTGAAAATCATCGATTATTACAACATTTTCCATCTTTTTCACGCAAACTTTATGGAAAATCTTGTCGCATGTAATGCACACTAATACGCTACATCCTTTGGAACAACAGGAGTATAGTTTCTTCGCTTTTGGTTCACTATTTGAATCATAATTCGTGACTTTCTGAGAGTGCGTCGTCACTCTCGTCTCCCATATTGCATTATATGGGTCGGAAATAGAACTAAATGACACAGATGAACAACATAACTGAATACTCCGATGTAAATGAGGAAAATGAGAAAAGTGAGAACAATGAAGAAGATATTGAAGAATAGTTTGTGGCTACACATAAGAAATTTACATTCAATAAAAGTTCATGAAACACATCTAGCAGTTTTTGAAAATATGTGTTTCTTGAGCGCTCGTACTACTTACACGAGGGCTATATCATTTCGTCACGATGTCTGTATTTTTCGAATTTTGAGCCAAAAATGGTCTCAATCGACTATGTTCGACTCACTGATGACGGATCCGTCGAGTCTGTCCGTACGGCCGTCCATAAG
Organism: Aphidecta obliterata; assembly: GCA_963966015.1. NCBI lineage: Eukaryota > Metazoa > Arthropoda > Insecta > Coleoptera > Coccinellidae > Aphidecta > Aphidecta obliterata. The sequence continues at coordinate 4,964,498 of OZ014430.1, read as the reverse complement.
CACGATAACTCTCGAACGGATCAACTTAGAGACTTGAAATTTTCAGTGTAGGTTTAGATCTCAAATGCCTCGGTTAAGTTCGATAATGGGCAGCATTCCACCAGGGGTTCCGTGAATATGGCCGTTCAAAAATTTGTCCTCCTGATTACTTCGAAACTACAGATTCGATCGAGATGAAACTTCGCACTCAAATGGAGAATGAGATGTTCAAGCTACATGTGAAATTTTGTCCAGATCGCATAACCAGAACCATAGAAACCATAGAAAATTGTATCTTTTGAACGGAAACGCCTAGGGACTTGAAAATTTCAGGATAGGTGAGGTTCTGGAATGTAGTGATGACGTTCATCTATGAACAAAATTATACTAGGGGTTCCGTAAATATGGTCGTTTGAAATTTAGTTTTCTCGATAATTTCGAAACTACTGATTCGATCGAGGTGAAATTTTGTTTTTTAATCGAGAATGATATATTAAAGCAACATTTTGTTCAGATCGCATGACCAGAACCATAGAGATAGAAAATTGTAACTTTTGAACGTGAAGGCCTAGGAACTTGAAATTTGCAAGGTGGGTTTGGATCAAGAATATCGCGGTCACGTTCATCAATGAACAAAATTAGACTAGGGGTTCCGTAAATATGGCCGTTCAAAATATTTTTTTCCTGATAGTTTCGAAACCACTGATCGGATTGAAATGAAATTTTGCACCTAGCTGAGGAATAATGTATTCAAACTACGTGCAGAATTTTGTCCAGATCGCACTACCAAGACCATAGATACCGTAGAAAATTCTAGCGAATTATCGAAAAAAAATTGGTCAGCTGAAGACATGAAGTCTGGAGTTTTATATTTTAAGGCGCGAGTAGTTAAAGGTTTATTATTAAAGGTTAATTAAATGAATAAACTCAGGAACGAAGAATCGTTAAAGACCGAATGTTTTCACCAATTTTTGCTTCTTCAAAAATAATCCGGAGTCGTGCCGTCATCGGTTCTTTTCTTTGAGATCTTATCACTTTACAACGAATTTGGAAAACCTTGTAGAGTGATGAAAAACTCACAGTTTCATGAAATCAACCATATATATTTGCTCGATCCTATCCGATAAAACTCTCTTCAGAATTAGATCATTTTCATTCGAAAAATGTTTTATTCGCAGATTGGTTTTAGTCCAAGAAAACTACATATAGGATTCACATGTGTCACTATGTTCATATCTATGTGGATTTCGAATACTGCTACTACTGCATTGATGATACCTATTGTTTTCACGACGTTGAAGGAACTTGAAGAACATGGTATAGGTAGAATATATGAGGAAGGAGTTTCTGAAGAACAAGATGAAGAAGGTGAGGACTTTCCTCTTTCTTGTTGATACAAAACATGTCTGAGAATAGAGAACGAGAATTGTATAATACCTTCTTATACTTCACTTATTTGTATTCGCAGAAACCGCAATATTTTACTACCTATTATGATATTGTTTTAAAAATCTGCTCAAAGCAGCTCAATTTGCTTGTGAATTTTATTGTTATTTGACCAAAAAGTTTTCCGAGAATGCACTGTTCTCTCAAGTATTAAATTACATTAATGAAAATAAATGAGGGCGATGCATTAAAAACATAATGTGTTTTCAATTAATATTATTAATGAAGCTGGTAAAGTAGACTCCCGATAAATTGAAATTCAACAGTCCGACGAAATATTTCAAATTACAGGGAGTTCAGAATAAACAAGAATGCAATTCAAATGAAGAAGACTTCGACTGAAATTATATTATGTACGACTTCATTTTTACATATGATTAAAAATATTAACATATTGTTATTCCTTAAAATCATGGACAATGTAGATGGTGAAGTATCACTGTTCTGCAAAATTTTCTCAATTTTCCATTCTCGAAAGCTTCAATATCACTTATAGACCAGGCAATAGAGCAGAAAAAGGGTCATTTTGTGACAAAAATAGTAGAAGAAAACCGCGAGTGGGGAGTTTCGTGGGGTGGTCCGTGGATGTTTAGTGATATGTTTTCGACTCGCAAATATCATTACTTTTCTTGTAATTGCGAAGAAACACCAAAAAAAACGATTTTTTTTAGTTTTTTGCTTGTAAAATCTGAACCAATGGAGCGGTGCTGATACTTTCAACAGACGAATTGTAGAGAATGAAAAGATGAAAAAAATGAGTGCTAGTGCAACTCAATCGGGTCATCATTACCGGAGGAAAGCCGGAAAAACCGTGAAAATCAGCGTTTTTTCAGATCCTCATAACTCGGTTAATTTCTAAGTTGTAGCGCTGGCTTTCCAAATGAGAGTAGTGGTTAATAGAAACTTCGAGTGTGCATAACCCAGACGTTGTCCGATTAATATTTTTTGCGTAATTGCGATTTTAATTATTTAAGGCACTATTTTCCGGAAGAGCTGGATGCGTCGGAAGTAGTCCGATTTCAATTTACAAAACGGATTTTGAAAGAAGAAGTATAGTACTACAAAACGGCAAACTTGATTTTTCGTTGAAATGTTGCAAAATAGGTGAAAAATACGTGGAAACATGACCAAAACCGGCTCAGTGCCCTTTCTGGGACGGATAGTGGGGGTAGCCGGCAGACGCGGGGAACCAAAATCGCGCTGAGGCCTGGCGCGAATATTTACGTATATACCCCCACTACTTGACTGCAATCGAGCATTCGGCTTATTTTGGTCATGTTTGCATGCTTTTTTCACCTATTTTGAAGCATTTTAACGAAAAATCAAGATTGCTTTTCTGTAGTACTATACTTCTTCTTTCAAAATCCGTTTTGCAAATTGAAATCGGACTACTTCCGACGCATCCAGCTCTTCCGGAAAATAGTGCCTTGAATAATTCAAATCGCAATTACGCAAAAACTATTTATCGGACAACGTCCGGGTTATGCACACTCGAAGTATCTATTGACCACTACTTTCATTTGGAAAGCCAGCGCTACAACTTCGGAATTGGCCGAGTTATGAGGATTTGAAAAAACGCTGATTTTCACGGTTTTTCCGGCTTTCCTCCGGTAATGATGACCCGATTGAGTTGCACTAGCACTCATTTTTTTCATCTTTTCATTCTCTACAATTCGTCTATTGGAAGTATTAGCACCGCTCCATTGGTTCAGATTTTACAAGCAAAAAACTAAAAAAACATCGTTTTTTTTGGTGTTTCTTCGCAATTACAAGAAAAGTAATGATATTTGCGAGTCGAAAACATATCACTGAACATCCACGGACCACCCCACGTAACTCCCCACTCGCGGTTTTCTTCTACTATTTTTGTCACGAAAAAATCTCTATTGCCTGGTCTATTATTTCCTCATCGAATGAAACTATACCTTTCTAGAAATTATTTTTAGCAGCCATGTGTCTATGAACAAAGGCGTTATATTTTGCCCAAATGTATCGAATCTAATTCGGAACTGAGAAGGGTCTCAAAAAGATAAGTTTAAGCTCGTATGACACGGGGAAAAAATTGGTACAATTTCTCTACCGAAATTTTTCTGCATCGCCTTATTGCACACTGCTTATGATCACATACAAGAAATTATGTCTGAGAATAGAACCCGTCCTATATTTCTTGGATATAATATTCATATACAGGGTGTCTGGGTACAGGGGTACTTTTAAAAGGGCCAAACTTCAGTGGGAGATCATACATGAGATTTGCAACAAAAAATGTCATAAAACACATGGTCGAAATGTTGACGGTTATTCTTCAATTTAACATTTCTTGATTTCACGAAATATTTCAAATTTTTCCATAAAATCAATTATACTTCAGTTATCCCCAGAGCCTCTTCAGATTTGACCACATATTTGGAAACAACATTAAATTTTCTACAAGATAAGAATTTCTGTCTGCCAAAAAAAAATCTTATTGCGGGCGTGGTAAGGAGATGAATGTCACGATTCTGAAGTGAACAAAACCAGTCATATTTTTCCAATGGTTTTATCGATGAAAAATCATTTATTATGGACATGTTTTCTTTTCAGCAAAAACTACCCCATTTAATGTGCTTTCGAATGACATATCGACTTTTGTGCTTGCTGCTTGTCTTCTGCCCTAATATGATGGCTAACAAGATAACAACGAATAAGTTGAAATATTCCAAACCTAAATTTGCTCTATTTTGAAGCTCTGTATGAGTGAATATTGAAGTTATTTTCATGGAAATCATGAATTTATTTGTCGAATCAAAATGATTTGAAGGAATGAACTAAATTTTAATAATATAGATTTTATGAAAATATGTAAAGAAGGCAGACTAATACTACTTATAACAATCTTTCGAAATGTCCACTGCCTTATTCAATACATTTTACACATCGTTTTCGCACTGAATCTACAAACCTACAAAGTTCACAACTTTTCTGACGCATTTCTGCACAATCGAATCTGAACGCGAATTTGATATACTTTTTCTTTCAAGGTGTTCCAGACATAAAAATCCAAAGGTCTATGGTCGGGGCACCTTGGTGGCAATTTTACCGGACCGTACCTTTCAATCCATTGCACTCCAAAATATTGATTCATTAAGTTCCGTACATTCCGGCTATTATGAGCTAGGCAGCCATCCATTTGAAACCAGACATTTTGTCTGTTAGCCAGGGGCAGATCATCCAATATGTCCGCTTAGCTGCTTTGGTTTGATGTAATGAATTCTCCAGCGTTTAGCCGATCGGGAAGTATTACTGGTCAGAAAAGTTCACCTCTCATGACTCCCAAAGCGGGAATTTGCGGGACTTAAAGAATGAATATTTAGGGGTGCAATGGATTGGGAGATACGATCCAGTAAGATGGCCACCAAACAGCCCCGACCTTATGACTCTGGATTGTTGTAGCACTCATTTTCTTCGTCTTTTCATTCTCTACGTCAGTTTAAAGTATCAGCTCCGCTCCATTGGTTCAGATTTTACAAGCAAAAAACTAAGAAAACACCGTTTTTTAGGTGTTTCTTTGCAATTACAAGAAAAGTAATCATATTTGCGAGTCGAAAACATATCACTAAATATCCACGGACTACCCCACGTAACCTCCCCCCCCCACCCCCACTCGCGGTTCTCTTCTACGATTTTTGTCACAGAATGACCCTTTATCTGCTCTATTGCCTGGTCTAATAGATTTGGGTGGGAACTCCGATTCTTCATTACAGAGAGTTGACGAGGAAGGTGCAATTGATAGAACTTCAAATTACAGAGGCGACCAAAACACATTGATTTTTCAACTTATCGAGTGTTTTTAAACATGAGAAAAGTCTCAAATTATGGAGGGATTCAATATTGCTGTCAAATTATCGAGAGTCGACTATATTGATCTTCTAATTGTGACATTCTTATAATACTTATTTGTTTCGTAGGTCCTGATGAGCAAATGCGACGCCCAACTAGATCAACAATTGGATTTTTCATCACAATTGCTTATGCATCTTCAATAGGCGGTACCGGATTCTTGACTGGAAACGCAAGCAATCTCTCTTACAAAGGCATATATGAAACAACGTTTCCTAACCTGAAGGTCAATAGTGGACATTGGCTCTTGCTTTGTGTGCCCTTCATGTTGATAACAATGTTCTTCAGCTTCTTATGGATTGAACTTCTATACATGGGCCTGTTCAGGCCAAAATCTTCTGCCGCTGAAGAATTTAAAGCTTCCACTGAGGAGACATCAGTTGCGAAGGATTATATCGTGGAAAAACTTCAAAACATTGGATGGATAACATTCCACGAGATAGCGGTGGCAATATGTTTTGTATCTGCAATTTTGTTATGGGTTCTGAGAGAACCACAGTTTTTCCCTGGCTGGGCAGACATTTGGGTACCATATAACACAACGGTAATCAAATTTGTCTCATAATCACAAAAAAAATTTCGAAATATTTCAGTTACCTATCACATCTCTCAGTTCCAATTAGGAATGCTGATGGAGACCCAGGTCGCTGAAAAATAGATCACACAAGTCCAAATCCTTGTATTCCTATAACAGCTGATTCGGCATAATTGCCAGAGAGCTGCAGTCAAAAAAAAAATTTCAATAGAAGGTGGATGAACGAGCGCTCAAAAACTCAAATTGTCTTGGTAATGCGATCTGGACGAACTTTCGCAAGTACTGAGAATACATATTATTCTTCATCTATGTGCGAAATTTCATTCCGATCAAATCAGTGGTTCGAAATTATCAGGAAAAAATATTTTGAACAGGCATATTTAAGAAACCTCATAGTCTTATTTTGGTCATTGATGAACCCCAACAATCGAGATCCAAACCAAAGTTATAATTTTCTATGATTTCTATGGTTCTGCTCTAGCGATGTGGACAAACTTTCGCATGCAGCAGTAGTTTCTAAGTTATCAGGAAAACAAAATTTCGAACGGCCATATTTACGGAACCCCTGGTCGAACTATGCCCAATAACAAACTCAACCGCGGCATTCGGTATTCGAACCTACTCTGAAAATGTTCTTGGTTGTTCCGTTCGAGAGTTATTGTGTATACGGACGACCGGCCGGACGGACGGACAGACTTGTCGATTGAGACAATTTTCGGTTCAAAATTCGAAAAATACATATATCGTGACGAACTGATATAGCCCTCGTGTAAGTAGAAAGAGCGCTCAGAAAAAGGGACGTATTGAAAAATTATAAAAAGCACCGCCGGTAAGTCATGAGCTTTTGAGCGCTCGGTCAGCCACCTCGTAGGTATATTTGCATCTTCCAGTTTTAGAAACCAATTGAAAAAATTTTTGACAGCTCTCAAAAAAAATTCAAACTTAGACGAAAATCCAGACTTCACGTCAGTGCTTCAGGCGACCAATTTGTTTTCGATAATTCGCTAGAATTTTCGAAGGTATCTATGGTCTATGGTAACGCAACCTGGGAAAAATTTCGCATACATTATTCTTCATCTATGTGCGACATTTCATTTCAATCCAATCTGTAGTTTCGAAATTATAAGGAAAAAAATATTTTGAATGGCCATATTTACGGAAACCTTAGTCTAATTTTGCTCCATGATAAACGTGATCAGACTTTTCATATGACCCCAAAAATAGTAATCCAGAGGTGTGAGATCTGGAGAACGGGGGGCCATGCGACCGGTCCTAATCGACCAATCCATCGGCGAGGTTATTTGGAGTCTAGATACTTCTGGCCTTAATAGCCCAACCTTTTTTTTTTTGATTATGTGAGAGGTCCGAAGGGGACATTTGAGTAGCGTTTATTAGAAAATCATTCGTTATTTTCCGATTCTGTTCTCACATTCGTGTTAGGAACGAAAAAGAGTACAACCGTTAAAAATGTCTATGATTTCGGGTGAAATTTTTTTTTTCGCTTCAGGCGTGAAAAAAATTGGGTTCGATTCTGGAAAAAAATTTTTTCGCTGAAATTCTTAGAAAATCTTGTTCATTCAGGAAATAAAATTCAATTAGGCTACAGAAGAAAAAAATCACGAATATTGAAGGTTTTCCGCCATTTCTTCAACATTTTTGAATTGAGCATCCAAAAATACTCAGACGTGACCAGAGAGCGTTACTTCAAAGGATGTACAAAACTGACCACACTCAGTAGAATTTTGCACAAAAATAAGGTTGAACACCCTGTATCTCTCTTATGCTTCGAAAACAAGGTTATATGTCATAAGACAAATGATTTTCCCGGTGTCATCTATACGACCATATATGTTTTTCCAGTTTATAATGAAACACCCTGTATATATAGTATATATAATCATTAAATGGACTGGTGGAAATCCAAATTAAGAAGTGAACTAATGGAACGTGTCATCATCGAACGACATGAGTAGCAAGTAGACTAGTTTCTGGCTTTTTAGCCGTCATCAGTACTGCATAACTCAGTCGACGATGAAGACCAACTTGAAATGCAGAACGTTTATTTCGAGCGAGAAGAAACTAGTCTACTTGCTACTCTTGTCGTTCGATGATGACACGTTCCATTAGTTCACTTCTTAATTTGGATTTCCACCAGTCCATTTATTGATTCTATTAGGTAGCCTAACCTTTAATGGCATGAAACTATCATTTATTTATATATATACATATATATATACGAATTTTTTCAATTGCTTTATTTCGAAAAAAAACCGTGAAAAAGAACGTGAAATATTGTTACCTGTAGGATAAAATCAGTTTGAAACATTTTAATGAGGAAAATTGCAATATCCAGGTTCGGACTCTTATTTTAGATAAACAACTTTTTTGAAAAGAAAATTTTTTCCCCTCTTCACTGAAAATATAGTTTTTTTCTAATTCTTTACAGATGAAGGATGCAACTGCTGGTGTGTGTATTCTACTTATATTATTCCTCGTACCAAGAGCTCCCGAATGTTTTAAAACATTCAGTTCCTATGAGGAGAAGAAACCGAAGGGTCACTCAAATGGACTGTTGACCTGGAAATACTCCTTAAAAAGGATACCATGGTCATTGATATTCATTATCGGAGCAGGTTTTGCAATTGCCCAAGGCAGTCACACGAGTGGTTTGAGTGAGAGAATGACCAGAGATTTGGCTGGAATGGAAACGTATTCTCCTTTCGGTGTTCTTGCTGTTTCAGCTCTTGTTGCGACGGTAATGACGCAGCTTACTACCAATGTGGCTGTAAGTGGAATGCTGATACCAATTTTGGCAACCGTTGCGAAGGTGAATTGTGACGAATTCCAGATAAACATTCTTTATTTCCTACAAAATTGTATTCGGATATTGAAAATTTTATCTGTTGGAATAACGACTGATAGGTTATCTGATGTTATGCCATTTTATCAAGTCACTCCAACTAACCCAAATTTTGCTTACATAGCTTCAGCTTTTTGAACCGAGAGGTTTCGGAATACATAGTGGTAGTCGAAAAATAAATATTTGAATTCCCCAAAAATTTTGGCATCCGAGGATAGAATACAATTCAAAACAACTTTTTCAACTAACTTCTCTCGATACCTCTATTTCAACGGAAAATATCGATAATTTGCCCTGCTTGCGAGGCATAGAAGATTAAAATTCAGTAAGATATCGTAAATAGGGCATCAGTACGTATGACTTCACAATATTTCTAACCCCGTCTCCTTCAAATATCAAAAATACTGGGATGTATCTCAAATGCGACACTTTAATTAATACCAAATTTCAACTTTCTACCTTAGCAGGAAATGTTAAGTCCCTTCAGGTCATTTTTGAACCTACATGAACTACGTTACTCACAGTATTCAAATTTTGTTGGGGCCTCAAGATATATTCCAAATTTCTTGCGACTAGAAGACTATGACAGCGCAAAACATTGGTTTCCCCAGAATAGCATAAACAGAACAAAATCTTTCCAAGGATTAGTTTTAATCGATGCTCGTTTTTGTAGGCAACGGATGTCCACCCAGAATACATCATGTGGCCCTCGGCCATCTCATGTTCCTTTGCGTATCTTTTTCCGGTTTCAACCCCACCAAATGCCTTGGTTGCAAATTATATAAATTTGCCAACATTGGAACTCATGAAGGTAGGAATTGGAGTGGCCATAATTTCTTATTTGGTGTTACTACTGATCTTCGCTGGATTTTTACCATTCCTAATTGACATCAATAAATTCCCATTAGATGCTTATATGGGACTGGATCCGGGAGTATAAACAACGGAGGGATGATAACAGTTTTTTATGATACAAGCAAATATTGAATGTGTGCAGTCATTTTTTCTGACAAAATTTTCTGTAGTGAATTAAATAATTATGAATCCTTACTTTTTTTCCTTCAAATTGATAAGTTAAAGATAAAATATAGGAAATCTGAAATAATTTTTTATATGGAGGATATGAAACCAATTGAGTAGATTCCACAAAACCACTCAGTAGACTGATCATTGTGACATTCGCGCCAGTACAGACTTTCAAACGCAACTCGAAAATGAAAGTTGGAAAAACTAAATAATTTTTTTTCGGGAAAAATAATTCAGATATTGGCAAGTTTGATATGGAAATATAGGTTATCGAGGTTGCGCAATCCGATGAAAATAAAATCGCAACCCTATCCGCAAATTTTTATCTCGTTTTTCCAAAATGCCAATTTTTCAACTTTCAATCCTTTATATCTCGACTTCTACTCGTCAGAATCAATCGAGGTTTTCTGATTATTAACCAGCGACTTCACAACTTCATTATTATTCAATAAAATCGCATTCGAAAATTTCAATTTCTTCATAAAAAAAAACTAAGGGTCAGACACCCCAAAAACGCTATATTTGCTTCTCTCAGATAAAATATGGAAAATCTATAATAATTTTTTTATATGGAGCATATGAAACCAATTGGGTAGATTCCACAAAACCACTCAGTAGACTAATAATAGTGACATTCGCGCCAGTACAGTCTTTCAAACGCAACTCGAAAATGAAAGTTGGAAAAACTAAATAATTTTTTTTCGAGAAAAATAAGGCAGATATTGGCAAGTTTGATATGGAAATATAGGTTTTCGAGGTTGCGCAATCCGATGAAAATAAAATCGCAGCCCTATCTGCAAATTTTTATTTTTTTTTTCCAAAATGACAATTTTTCTACTTTCAATCTTTTATATCTCGACTTCTACTTGTCAGAATCAATCGAGGTTTTCAGATTATAAACCAGCGACTTCACCACTTCATTATAATCCAATCAAATCGCATTCGAAAATTTCAATTTTTTCATCAAAAAAACTAAGGGTCAGACCTCCCCAAAAACACTATATTTGCTTCTCTCAGATAAAATATAAGGAATCTTTGATAATTTTTTTATAAGGAGGATATAAAACCAGTTGAGTAGATTCCACAAAACCACTCAGTAGACTAATCATTACTCACATTCGCGCCAGTACACTCTTTCAAACGCAACTCGAAAATGAAAGTTGGAAAAATTTTTTTTCGGGAAAAATAAGGCAGATATTTGCAAGTTCGATATGGAAATACAGGTTCTCGAGGTTGCGCAATCCGATGAAAATAAAATCGCAACCCTCTCTGCGAAATTTTATTTTTTTATCGAAATGACAATTTTTAAACTTTCAATCCTTTATATCTCGACTTCTACTCTTCCGAATTAATCGAGGTTCTCAGATTATTAACCAGCGACTTCACCACTCCAATAAAAACGCATTCGAAAATTTCAATTTTTTCATCAAAAAAACCAAGGGTCAGTCCCCCCCAAAAACGATATATTTGCTTCTCTCAGATGAAATATAAGAAATCTATAATCATTTTTTTTATATGGAGGATATGGAACCAATTGTGTAGATTCCACAAAACCACTCAGTAGACTAATCATAGTGACATTCGCGCCAGTACAGTCTTTCAAACACAATTGGAAAATGAAAGTTGGAAAAACTAATAATTTTTTTCGGGAAAAATAAGGCATTTTGACTCACTATCTCCATCAATAATTTGAATCAACCATGTCATTCAGGTTTTTGTCTCTTTTGGATCTACCTTTTATGTGGATCTACTTATCATATTGATGTACTTACTATGTGGATCACTTGATGGGATTTTCCTTCAAACTTGTTCTCCAAGCTCCGATATACGAAATGAATATGTATACTTGTCAAACCTGTATACGAATATGTACTTCGGAAAGCAATGACGCCGTTTATTTGAATATTCCCTGTTCTTTCCCTGCCAAAAATACCTCATGAAATCTCATGAAACAATATAGACAATTTATGGGAATCTATAAGGATCTATGAGGAGAGTCTGTAATCTATGCGGACGTTATCCGTGACACATTAACTTTTTATGAGGTTTTATAAGAATTGATAAGTAGATGTTATTTATAAGCATATCCGAATACATGGTGTACAGGTTTTGTATCAGGCAGTGGTGCTTAAAGGAGTCTATGAGATTCGATGAGGTTTTCCACTTTCAATTATAACGATATTGTATGCTCAGTCATAAGCTTGAGAACGTATCAGGAATGAGTGGGAATTCACAATTAAAATCTTATTGAGTATCTAAGGGAGACAGTGGGTTCAGGATTTGATGGTTTTGATCAAGGATTCCTTATCTAATTTTATGCGGTTTCTATAAGCGTTTATATGGCTAAGAATAGCTGAGAATTTATAAGTTTTGATAGGAAAACATGAAAACGAAATATAATATATTATTTTTTCTTGAGGGGGGTAATCGATAAAAAATTTCGTCAGGTTAATTTCTATGAGAAAATTCCGTTCTTCTTGGCGATAATTCTGAAACTTTATATTTTGGATGTCTTGGGGGGAGATAATTACCCTCAGTACCCCCCCTATATCTACTTTATCTAGTGGAAGTTCGAAGATACTATAAGATTCGATCAAGGGCGGATCCAAGGTTAGGGTGGGTGGTCACGGGGGCACTTAAATTTATAAGTTTATACTTTTCAAGATCCTTTTGTTTCTAAATAATAGATATATCAAACTCTTAAAATTGTTTCATTTTGATAAAAATCACTGATTAATTTTGGTGAATTTTTATGTAGAACGTACTTATTTTTTATATTCTTCACATTTTCATTTGTATGTGTTTAAACACATACAAACCATATAGTAATCATTCTGGGAATTTCCATCAGGAACAGATAGGTGTTATATGTGAGAACCACAATTGAAAACCATAGACGCTTATAAGTAACTACTATGGAATCTCATACATTCTCATTTATTTTCAAAATGCATTTCATTATAGAAACATAAAGCATTCATTCCAGGAATCGCTGATAGAAACGGATAGGAATCACGTTAGGGAATGCCATTAGAAACTGAAGCAATATGTATTGTCATGGAAATCCAAAAGTGAAAAATAAATTCAAATTAGATCACCAAAATTCAAGGATTTTTTTTTTAACATCGTATAAATTATAGTAAAATGAGTTTTTTAAGAGGATTCAGAATAATTTAATTGTTACCACAGAAATCTATTGAATTATTAGAATTAAGCAAACCAATTTTTTTTTGACAATTGTAAAAAAGTCAGTGCGGAAAACTTCTTTGAATTGTATTATTAAAATTGACATTTGAAAACGAAAGATTATCGAAGATTTACGCAGCCTGACATCATGAAGTTGTTAATTTAGTGAGATTAAAATGGCTGTTAGTTGTTAAAAGCCTTCAAATTCGATGTTCAAGGAGATACCGGAATCAAACTGCAGTATATTCATTGCCGACTTCACAGTTTAGAAGAAAACTGTGGGATAAAACTGCCCCAACAGCTCATTCCAGAAATATTAGTGGAACCCGAGGCAATACATCTTATAAAAACAATCACTGAAATCCAAGATATTCTCTACGAAACGGAGGAGAAATTTGAAGCTTGCATTTTGATGAACTATATTTAGAGTAAGCAGTTCACTGTGAGTTTTTAATTTAGATCTTGTTAAAAAGGAGTAATGATTTAGAATTTATAAAATTATTAGAATTAGTTTATTGAATTTAAAAAATAAGTTGTTGTAAACAAAAATTATTTTATTTGTGCACCTTGAGAACCCTCTTGAAAAGAGTCGCGGGAAAAATAAAAGAAAAATTTAAAACAAAATTATTTTAATATTTTTAATATTGTTAGTGGTTCTTTCACAAAAATTTAATATTATTAATATCAACAATTGAACCATAACAGTATTCAGGGTTTTCCTTTCAACTTGGCCTATTAAAAGTTTTTAGAGAACAAGTGAATATTTCGTTTTGAAATTTTAGGTTGAGCCTTGGGGATGAGGGAACTCTTCGCCTAAAATATTTTTAAGTCGACAGTGTTGCCACATCTATCTTAAACGCATATCTACTTTCTTATCTACCTATATTTTTATTAAGGTATCGATACAATACCAAATTCCAATTACAACCTACTGAAAAAAATTTCTCTGCCATGCACTGTTGCCAAGTTATGCACTAATTCTTGAAATTCTTGACAACTGCATTGCCAGTTTGGAAATACAATCATCATTTCGAATGCGAACAAACCCAAACTCAGCAGACTTATAGTAGATAATCCCAGCATTCATGTGGTACATTCGGTATTTTGATGAATCGAAAGGTTTTTCGAAGATTTTGCTCCGAAAATGTGGAAGTTAAAATGGAAATATTTCGAAATTTTCAAATGGCAACCCCATATTTGTTTTACACCATTCGATTCGAAAGGAAAAATGATTGGTAGTCTTCTCTTGAACCAATCAATAATTTTGGATAGGTTTCGAATGAGATGAAAAATACTGAATTATTTCAGTATTTATAGTCATGATCTATGGTCCTGTTTACGATTAAATGGATCTGTGATTATGAGGTAAATAATTGAAATAGATTCTATGGTTGAGATCCTATGAAGTGTTCGATGATTGCCATAGAAAAAACTGTTAATTGTTAATCAAACCTCGATTCGGGTGGTTTAGTTTGTTGCATTTTTTGATTCATTGGTTGCAAGATTTTGAAGTGATGTCTTATACTAATGAACAAATTTTGGACCTTTTCACCATTTACGGAGGATGCCAAAAAATTATCGAAAGGACCTATAGGACCTTCAACAATCGTTACCCATATGTAGCAAGAATGACTGGAAATAAATTCCGAAAACTGCGGAGAAATTTTTTGGCTTCCGGTAGTCCTGACCCTACAGGTCCTTTCGATAATTTTTTGGCATTCTCCGTAAATGGTGAAAAGGTCCAAAATTTTTTCATAAGTATAAGACATCACTTCAAGATCTTGCAACCGATGAATCAAAAAATGCTACAAACTAAACCACCTGAATCGAGGTTTGATTAACAATTAACATTTTTTTCTATGACATCCATTATCATCGAACACTTTTTATGATCTCAACCATAGAATCTATTTCAATTATTTACCTCATAATCACAGATCCATTTAATCGTAAACAGGACCATAGATCATGAATATAAATACTGAAATAATTCAGTATTTTTCATCTCATTCGAAACCTATCCAAAATAATTTCTTTGTTTTAAAGAAGACTACCAATCATTTTTTATTTCGAATCGAATTGTGTAAAACAAATATGGCGTTGCCATTTGAAAATCTCGAAATATTTCAATTTTGAGTTCCACATTTTCGGAGCAAAATCTTCGAAAAACCTTTCGATTCATCAAAATACCGAATGTACCACATGAATGCTGGGATTATCTTCTATGAGACTGCTGAGTTTGGTTCTGTTCGCATTTGAAATAATCGAGATATTAGGGACCTTTACACTTACGCTCCAGTCGCGCGCGAAAATCACTCGCGATTTTCGCGCGCGACTGGAGCGTGTAAATTTTTTTTGCGACGTTTTTTCGCGCAGTCCTGGCGTGTGCTTTGGAGCGCCCAAATTGAAATCACTCAATAAACGCGAGAGGTTGGCTACACACCTACTGACGAATTCTAAATACCTATCTCACTTTCAAAATCCCGCGCTTTTTTTTTTTTTTAAGTTAGGGGAAATCCTCATGGACGAACTATCTCCGAAAGATAGAACAGTGTGAGACTTCGTGTGAAGCACGACCTACTCTAACTAAATTTAACCTGCTGTTTTAGATTCCGGGCATTTATTACCTATTAACCTTTTGACTCTTCTTGTTCGTATCTCTATCACGATCTTTGTCGTGTGATAATTGTGTTACCTATGAATTTGAATTTCATAGGAGTCTCTTCTTGTGGATATTTAAATTGAGATTACTCAATTTCTGTTTCTACGTAGTTGACCCCCGTGTCTTTTGTGATAGGTGGGTATCCCAACCGCATCTTCTGCGGAGTTGTAGTCAACAAGTCTTCTTAGCTCATCATTTGGGTGTTGACTTGCTTTTTCAAATATCTTCTCGGCCTTATTTTTCAGGAAATCTGTGACAGTTTCCCATTCTAAGTCTCTGTGGATTGGTTGGTTTCTTACGAACCACGGCATATTCATTGCTGCTCTGAGCAGTTCATTCTCTGTTGCTTGAATCTTCTTTATATGGCTATTGGATGCATGGCCCCATGCCGCCGAGCCATATGTTAGTTGGGGTCTTGCAATTGACTTGATCATTCGTAGCTTCGTGCTTTGGTTCATTTGGCTTCGCCTTCCTAGCAGTGGGTAAAGTCTACTCATTGCTGAGTTTGTTTCATCCACTGCATATTTTATATGGTTTTTCCATGTTAGCCCTTTATCTAGTTTTACTCCTAGATATTTGACTTCATTTTCCCATTTTATCTCTTCTCCATCTATCTGTAGGTTGGAATTAATTCCAAGTGTCCGCTTCTGTAGTAGAAGAGCTTGGCTCTTTTTGCTATTTATTTGAATTTCCCATTTAATGAACCATTCTTCTAAATCTTCTAGTGCTTCTTGCAGTCTTCTGTGTATGACATCTGGTCGTCGATGTCTGAAGGCTATTCCCGTGTCGTCTGCATAAAGGGCTAGCAGATTCCTTGGGTTCTTAGGAATATCGTAGATATATATTTTGTAGAGCAGAGGTCCCAGAACTGATCCTTGGGGCACTGCTGCTTCTACTTGTCTGGTGGTAGATAATGTGTCGTCTATTTTGACATAAAAATTCCGGTTCCTCAGGTAGTTTCTTATTATCTTGCAGGTTTTGGTGGTATAGCCTGCCATCATCATCTTGTAGGCAAGTCCTTCGTGCCAAAATCGGTCGAAGGCTCTCTCGACATCTACTAGCAATAATCCTGGCTTGTTTATTCTGAAATCCTTCAGTGACATATTCAGTGATCCTTAACAGTTGAAGTTCTGTGGAATGATTTCTTCTGAATCCAAATTGTTCCGGTGGTATCAGATTCAGCGCTTCTGTTTCTTCATTGAGACTTTTTGCAATGACTCTTTCGACAATTTTTCCAAGTGCTGACAGTAGACTTATCGGCCTGTAGTTTTGTGGGAATTTTCTAACTTTTCCTGGCTTATTGAACACAATTACTTCTGCTGTTTTCCATCTTTCCGGATGGTATTCTGTTCTTATCACTGCGTTTGCTATATTGGTTAGCGCTGCTATTCCTTTTCTGGGCAATTTCCGTAACATAAAGTTTGTTACTTTGTCTTTTCCTAGAGCTTTTCTGTTTTTCAATTTCTTGATGATTTCTTTAATTTCCGTTGGTGTTGTTGGGTTTGGGATGGTATCTCCTTCCGGCGGTTCCAACATCAATTCTTCATTTCCTTCGACTTCTTCTTCTAAGTCTTCATTGTCATCGTCTTCTCTGTAGTTGATTCTGACTTCTCGTTCTATTGCGTCGAGCAGTGCTTCGGCTTTTTCAAGCTTTGAGTAGGCCATCCCATTAGCTCCGTGTAGAGGGGGAATTTCGGTTTTCTCGCGTCGTACGCACTTTTGCATCTTCCATGCTGAGTGGTCTATGGTGTTCAGCTCTCTAACTCTTTGGTTCTCAGTGTCTGTTCTCAGTTCCCTCAGTGCATTTTTCAGCACTTGACTGTGTTCATTCAGCTCTTCCTTGTCTTCTTCTCGATGTGAAGTTCTGTAGATCTTCCTGAGTTTTCTATTCCTCTTTATAAGCTCTTTTACTGCTTTTGGGGTTTCACCATGAGAATGTTTCGGGGCTGGCCTTTCGATTCTTCTGGTACTTTGTTCGTAGGCTTCTTTTATTCGGGTTTCTAATTTTTCAACTTCATCCTCTAGTTCTTCAGGGGTTCTTATCTGTGGAATTTGCCAGTCTGTGAAGTCTTTCGTTTGAAGTTCTTCTGTTATCGGTCTGCGTCCCAATCTGAGTTCTATTGGGTTGTGGTCTGATGTGCCCTCTTCTCAATATCAAGTGTGAAATCTTGGGTTATATCTTTCATTAGGACGATATCTAATACGTGCGGTAGGCCGTTACTTCTGGGCAGGTAGGTCGGAATTTCAGGTCCTAATACTATGGAATTTAGTTTTTCGGCGTACTTCTTGAGCTTCTTCCCATTTTGGTTTTCAGTTCTGCTATTCCATTCTCTTGATTTGCAGTTCATACGCCAATAATGGTGTTCGGGTAGTTTCCTTCAAGCATCTTCTTCAGATCTTCCTCTATTAAGTTATTTTGGGGTGGTTTGTAGGCTGACGTAATTTTCATTTGTCCTCGATTCGTATTAACTATAATCGAGACGGCTTCTATTTGTCCATTATTCAGTACATCGTCAAAATAGTGGTCGATGTTTCTCTTGACTATTAGGGCTACGCCCCTCCTGTACAATTTCTGTCATTTCTGTATATTTCATGGTCGGGAAATGAATTTCTATTTCTTGTAGATTGTCTCGTCTCCTGAATGGCTATAATATCCGGTTGTTTCTCGGATATTATTTCTTCTATTTCAGATCTACGGGCTTGTAGACCGTTTGTGTTCCATGAGACCATCTTTAGGTTGTTTTTATTTCCGTTAGTCACTAGCTCCATTGATTGGGTTCAGTGAGTTTACGGAACTTTTTGTCCATTTCTATTTCCAGGAATTTCATGAGCTTACTCATGATATTCTTGGTGAAGGTATCTAGATCCTCGGTGGTTTCGGGTCCTTTCTTGTTGGTGTCTTCTTTCTTCTTTTGGCTGCTCTTCTTGGAAAATCCCGCGCGAAAACACAAACTTCCTTTATAGAAACGACACAGGCTAATCGCTGGCGAAGTGTGCGAATTTTTATACGCTCCAGTCGCGAGCGAAAAATTGCCTCTACACTACGCCGTCGCGCGCGACTGGAGCGTTAGTGTAAAGGTCCTTATTGCCTTTCCAAACTGGCAATGCAGATGTCAAGAATTTCAAGAATTAGTGCATAACTTGGCAACAGTGCATGGCAGACAATTTTTTTTAGTAGGTTTTACTTGGAATTTGGTATTGTATCGATACCTTAATAGAAATATAGGTAGTTCCATTCGAAATAAGAAAGTAGATATGCGTTTAAGATAGATGTGGCAACACTGTCGACTTGAAAATATTTCAGGCGAAGAGTTCCCTCATCCCCAAGGCTCCACCTAAAATTTCAAAACGAAATATTCACTTGTTCTCTAAAAACTTCTAATAGGCCAAGTTAAAAGGAAAACCCTGTATGTAATCTCCATTAAATACTTATGAATATCGCATACGGTTCTATACGGATTTGCGATTTCACTATCCAATTTGGATCTCATACATTCTCATTTATTTTCAAACTGCATGTCCTTATAGAAACATAAGCATTCATCCCAGGAATCGCTGATAGAAACGGATGGGAATCACGTTAGGGAATGCCATTAGAAACTGAAGCAATATGCATCTTTAATCTCCATTAAATACTTATGAATATCGTATACGGTTCTATGTTCTATACGGATTTGCGGTTTCACTATCCAATTTGGATCTCATACATTCTCATTTATTTTAACACTGCATGTCCTTATAGAAACATAAAGCATTCATCCCAGGAATCGCTGATGGAAACGGATAGGAATCACGTTAGGGGATGCCATTAAAAACTGATCTGTAATCCCCATTAAATACTTATGAATATCGTATACGGTTTCACTATCCAATTTGGATCTCATAAGTTCTCTTAGACCATTTTCTATCAGTTTCTATGAAACATTTTTGGCAGGGTTGTGTAGTTTTAGGAAGAGTCCTACGTTTTACGAATTAAAACCCATGATTATTGGATAATATAATCTCTTTATTTTTAGTAAAGCTTTTTTCATGAACATTATATATTCGTGTAGTTCGTTCTATCACAAGGTTGTATGGCATTATCTGGTTTTTAGTTATAAAATAATTACAGTTGACTGACTATTTTTCGAGGACCATTATAGAAAAAGAATGTATAGGAAAAAAAGGAAATATCGCTGTGAATAAGATTTTTTTTTGAGCATCTCGTTCTATTGAACAACACGATAATTGTCAGTGTTGAAGGAAATATGAATGAATCTTTAATAGTGTGTATCAGGTTAACAGGGTGATAGGACTTTTTTAAAAGGAGGACGTGAAAATGTCTAGTTCGATCTTTAATAGTATTCATGAAAAATAAGTATTCAATTGATATCAAGAATCATCTACTACTCTCCTTATTAATTTAAGAAGAAAACGGGTTAAATTGAATTTATTGGGTAATTTATCGTTAACACATTATTTTTGTCATAGTATGTAGCTGGGAATAATCAGAATCCTTTGGAAACTCTCAAAAGGGATATTATCTTATCTCATATTGAAACATAATATCACAATCTACTATATCCTCATAATATCGAATATGAAATTGCGTCAACTTTGAAAAACTTCATGAAAGTCCTAAATCGATTTTTTATTCGGAAAGAGGTAACTAGTTTCGCAAAAGAATGAGAAATGGAAGACCTAGTGAAATTACCGCATATTCCAATGGCACTGAATCATCTTTCTGGGTACTTTCTTCTTCTCGAACCTGCGGTTTCGGTGAAATTACACAGGCCGATTCACAGTCGATGTCAGTGCAAATATCGCATATAGTATTTTGAAGAGGTTTGTAGAATACTCTTGCTCTTTTTGCTGTAAAAAAAAAGTTATTGATTATTTCAATGGCACAGTATGAAATTCCATACATATCTTTTGCATGTAGGCCCCGGTGCATTTCCCGATATATCTTTATATATGAAAATTACGTGTCACGTTGTTTGTCCGGGATGAACTCCTGAAATACTGATCCGATTTCAATCGAATTTTGCACACTGTGTGCAGTTTGATCGAACTTAAAAGAAAGGATAGTTGATATCACAATTTACATTTGCAATATTTTTGAGCGCTCGTACTACTTACACGAGGGCTATATCATTTCGTCATGATGTTTGTATTTTTCGAATTTTGAGCCGAAAATGGTCTCAAACGACTATGTTCGACTCACTGATGAAGAATCCGTCGAAAATTCGAGTCTGTCCGGCCGGCGGCCGTCCGTCAGTATACACGATAACTCCTCGAACGGAATGTCCTAGGGTAGGTTCGAATCTCGAATGCCGCGGTTAAGTTCGTTATTGGACGAAATTCGCCGAGGGGTTCCGTAAATATGGCCGCTCGAAATTTTATTTTCCTGATTACTTCGAAATTACAGATTCGATCGAGATGAAATTTTGCACTCTAATGGAAAATGAGGTGTTCAAGCTACATGCAAAATTTTGTCCTCAGCTCGCATCACCAGAACCATAGAAACCATAGAAAATTGAAACTTTTGAACGGAAAGGCCTGGGAACTTGAAATTTTCAGGGTGGGTTTGGATCGCGAATTTCACGGTCACGTTCATCAATGAGCCAAACTAGACTAGGGGTTCCGTAAATATGGCCGTTCAAAATATTTTTTTCCTGATAATTTCTAAACTACTGATTTCATTGGAATGAAATTTGCACCTAGCTGAGGAATGATTTATTCAAACTACGTGCGAGATTTT